>OY728132.1:1323164304-1324382377 GCA_963277665.1 Viscum album
TGGCCTTTTTCTCTACATTATAGAAAACACCCAATCCCTTTAAGAAATTAATGGAATGTTTCTTTGTAAAATTATCACATATTGGGAAATCCTTCACTATATTCTTCCCATCATCCATAATTTTATTTATTGTCCTATTCTTCATGTTCTCTTTTTTAAATCCATAATACTTAGAGAGTTCTTTCCTAGTCTTGACAAAACACAAAACCATTTCATCATATGAAGAAAATGTCAGAGACACGATCACCCTTCAAAGACTTGGCTTAATACCTTCAATGAAGTGATAAATATTGCACTCCATGTTGTTTATGAAATCCTTAGTATACCTTTATATCCTTGTAAAGGTTTATTAAAACTCCACAATAATTTTTTCATCCTTTATTTAACTAAGGAACTTTTTCTTGAACTCAATTTTTTTCTCATGAGGGAAATATTTATCAAATAATGTCTCCATAAAAGTTTGATATTCCCTGAGTTCTATTTTATCTTCCTCCCTTGTATTCTGGATCGATGACTAACATTAATCAATATCACCTTTGAGACAATACACCACAAGTGTAACCTATTCCTTTTCTACACCTCACAAGGAATTAAATATCTTATCCAATGAATTAATCCTTTACTTTGCATCTATTGGACCAGTATTACCACTAAATAATGGGGGACTCTATCGCATAAAGTGATGCGACATCTAAGAATCTTGTTTTGGAATAGGTTTTTCTATCTGAGAATGGTTATGTTTCCTAACCTGATTAAGCTGCCCAAATATATCCATAACTTGATCAGTTAAAATAATAGCTATATTAGTTTCCTTAGTAGGGTAATCTCTATATTTTCCACAAGTATTGATACCATTCATCCTTCCAGGTACGGTTTATAAACAGTTTCATATACAATATTAGCTCCTAAAATTATGAATTTTAAATCATAAGGTATAATTCCAAATTTTGTCTAACACTTAATATAAATTAAAAATTTATGCAATGTAAATATTAGAATAAAAAACATTGGTTTCTTTAGGGACATACTTACTTTGAAATCGTTTATAATGGTTTTCAAAGAAATATGAATTATTCTAGCCATATCCCCTGGTAGTGTAAAAATGAGGTGTATAGTAAGGCTAATTGTCGTATACCAGGTCATGCTGGATTCAGTCCAGAAACACTTTTTTAGTGTTTTTCCCCCAGGTACATCTATTCCATAACTACATCCATTTGTATTAGAAAGATAGAGATGTATTTCTAGGAAGACCCACATAATCTCTACCTAACCAAAATTCTAGGATGTTATTCTATACTTATCCTCAAAGTCTATCTTAGGGTTATGTTCCATAATCTATGTTTTTATAAATATAGATTAAAAGGTAGCTATTAAACATCCTTTGATACCAACTGTAACACCCCAACACCAGAAGCCCAGAATGAGTGCATTAATTTATTACATGGTCATGAATACAAGGAATCAAATCTCAAAGGACTGAACAGTTTAGTGGTTTTGGAAAACTAGATTACATACATGATACCTATGATACATTTGGAAATGAAAATAAATAATAACATAAGTAAAATATTTGAATCGTTGAAACTCATTCAAAATATTCCTCTTCATAACATAGGGAATGGAAACATAATAAGTGTGATCTCAAATGATCCGTAAGGGTATGTAAAGTAGAAGAAATAATGAATCAATAAGAATAATAAACATAACATGGTAAATAATTGAGAATACATGCCACTCAAATAACTGGATAAGGAATAATCAATCTATCAAGGTAAATAAGTGAAACATACTCCATTTAATCAATAAACTAAGAATGAAATGCATCCTTATATTTTTTATAGTGAAAACCCACTAGATAATAATATCTGAATACTGAACGAAAGAAATTCATAGTGATTGGATGTCATGTTTACCTAGAACATGAAAAATTTACCATGAAGAAATTTAAAAATATAGTTTAAAACATACTAAGTACAAACTGATTTGGATTTTCCAACCATAACTCTACTTTTAATACCTTTCATAAGATATTTTAAAACATATTGGTTATAAACACAAAGGGTTTATCCAACAAAACTAATATAATTGGACAACTGATGCATCAAAGGGATTACATTAAATAACCCCAACCTATGTTATACGAGTACAAAGAATTCACTATATATCTAATAGTTTATTTAATTAATAAAAAATTATCCTTATCATCAAATATCCATATTGAATAAAAGATATGAATTTGTCAATATTTCCAAATATAATCAAATAACTGTTACAGTAAACACTGTATATAAAAATGGTATACAGTTTAGGAAATGATACTATCGATTATAAAGGAATATGTATATAAAAAATATTTATAATTTATAATTAAAAATTATAAGGATAAATTTATCGTTCTAATAGAAGGTTAACAGTCATAAAAGAAAGCGAGTTTGCAAGACAACTCTTACCAGTTAGTAATTTTCAAGTTAAAATCTATTGGATGAGATAATTCAAAGTAAAAAATTTAAATACCATGAATATAAAATGATTAATGATATAATATATCAAAATTGTTAGTATATATATCATAAAAAACAACTAAGTGGTGAATATGAAATTTATCTCATAGATGAAAAAAGTGATATGAAAATCCATTTGCTTATACTTCCTTTTGGTTGAACTCACTTTAAATTAATGTATAATGGTTTTAAGCATGATATTAACATACAATATAACCATATTAATATCTATTATATCCCATATATTAATTTTATAACATATTATAACTCTTTTATTAATAATCCTTTATCATTTTCATCATTTCAGGTGTAAATTTCCTTGTTTTTCGAGTATGTTTTTACTTGTTACTTATTATTAGTATTATTTAGATCATGATTTCATTATATCTAGTATGAAAAAATGATTTAAATAACATATATATTCATTATATATTTATTTATAATAATACATAAAATTTGGATATAGGAAATGAAATTCATTGTTCATGGAGATGGTACGTCATACGTACTCATAATCGCTAATTCCATTCCTTTTAAATATTATAAGAAAGAATAGTAAATCATATAAATGTATATTATTATTATAGTATCATATTTATGTCATATATGTTACATATTTTTATTAAATTAATCCTTAAAACATTCCTTTTATAGCATGAACAAATCACATTGCTTTGAGTAAGTAGTAGTTCATAGGTCCACAAACGATGTTATCGTATTTAAAAAATAGAAAAAATTAAGGTATGTGTTATATAAAAATTAAAAAAGTATGAATACAACATAAATATAAAATATATAATATAAAATTAGTGTGTTTATCATAATTCCCAAAAATGAGATGTCATAAAGAAAAAATGGACAATATCATTTTGCAAGGCGGTAGTTCACCATACACATGAATAATAAATTTGTTACCCATTTAATGGAAGTGTGTGCAAGTGTCAGTAAAAACCTTAAAATTAACACATATCAGCATATTTAGAATAAATATTTTTTATATAGGAATGTAATAAAAATAATAGAGTGGTTTTAGAATGAAATAAACAAAAGTGATCGTTGAAGAGATTTACCTCTTATTTAGGAAACTCCTTTTGGTTTTTAACAAAAGACTTGATTGGTTTGATTTTTTACCAAAGTGAGGATTCTGTTATTAGAGTAGGAATTTTGGAAACTTATTTGGGTAGTTTCTATCTGATTAAAGTGGGTTTAGGTATTTGAATAAATTATAGGGGTGAGTTTCTTTTTATAGTGGAGGAGTGACATTAACTACTACAAAAACGACCTTTATCAGCACTCAAAACGGTCTTTAAAAGCGTTGTAATGCTCAACACTGATAAAAGGGGTTCCCTTTATCAGCACTGAAAAAACACTGATAAATAATTCTTTTATCAGTTCTAAAAAGGAGTTGATAAAGATATCCTTTATTAGTGCTAAAAATCGCTGATAAATGTCTTTTTTATTAGAACTTTTTTAGCACTGATAAATGGAGCTTCTATCAGTGCTAAAAAAGCTCTAATAATTGCCCTCTATGATGTAACATAAAATTCTGCAGCAGCACACCCAATTCTACAGCAGCACACCCAAACAAGACCTGCAAAAAATTCATCATCTCAACAAGTATAGCCATACAAAATTAACACATAATTCATAAATTACACCAAGTATACCCATACAACAAGTATACCCATAAAACATTAACACATAATTCATTAGTTAATTAAATATAAAGAGAATTCAATTTATAATTCAGGGGGTTGGGGGGCTGTTCACGGGTTTGGGGTGGCTGTCCAATGGGGGGTAGGGGTGTCCGGGGCGATGACGGTGTCTCGGTGGACAAGGGTGTCCAGGGGGGTGGGGGAAGTCTAGGAGGTTGGGGGCCTGTCCAAGGGGGGTGGGGTCGTGTCCAGGGGGGAGGTGGGGGCCTTCCATGGGGGTGGGGGTGTCTAGGGGGAGTTGTACAGGTGGTGGGTTGGTGTCTTGTAGGGGTGGGGGCATCCAGGGGGTGGGGGGCCATCCAGGGGGTTGGGGGCGTCAGGGGGGGGGGGCTATAGGGCGGTGTCCACAGTGGGGGGGGGGGCTGTCCATTGGGGTGTCTAGGGGGTGGGATGGTGTCCTGGGTGTTGGGGGGCTTTCTAGGGGTGGGGGGTGTCCAGGGGGTCGGTGGGGCTGTCCATGGGGGGTGGGGTGGTGTCCAGGGGGTGGGGGTGGCTGTCCATGGGGGTGGGGTGTCTGGGGGGGTGTGGGGGTGTCCAGGTGATGGGGAGTTGTATAAGAGGGGTGGGGGGGCGTCCGGGGTGGTAGGGGGTGTCCAGGGGGGTGGGTGTCCAGGGGGGTGGGTGTCTAGGGGGGTCATCCAGTGGGTTGGGGGTGTCCATGGGGGGTGGGGGTGGGGGTGTCCAAGTGGTGGGGTGGTGTCTAGGTGGGGTGGGGGTGCCTTCTAGGAGGGGTGGGGGTGCCGTCCAGGGGGTTTGGTCAGTGTCCAGGGGGGTCTGTTCATGGGGGTGTCCAGGTGGGTGGGCTGGTGTACAAGGGGGGGGGGTTTACTAATACAAAAATGACCCATGGATTGTTATCCTAAAGGATCAACACAATCATATTGTGTTTGGTCAGATTTCTGTACGTCAGTTATTGTTTTCAATTATAATATTGTCCATTTTAAACGAAAAAGAGACACTTCGAGTGATATAGGTTACACCGTGCCTCAGATTGATGTGGGGTTGACTCATACACATCACCAACAAACCCATGGATCATTATAATAAAGGATCAATATAATCTGAATGCGTTTGGTCGTATTTCCATAGGTCAGTAGTTATTTTCACTTAAAATTTTGTCCATTAAAAAAAAGAGACACTTTAAGTGATACTATCCACACCGTGCCTCATATTGAGGTTTGGTTGACTCTTAAATGTCTCAAGTGACCGGTGGATTGTTCTTCTAAAGGATCAACCCAATCCGATTGCGTTTGGTTAGATTTTCGTATGTCACTTATTGTTTTCACTTAAAATTCTGTCAATTTTAAACAAAAGAGATACACATTGAGTGATATCAGCCACACCATGCCTCGTATTGAGGATTTGTTGTCTCTTACACATCACACGTGACCCATTAATCTTTCTCCTAAATTATCAACACAATATGAATGCGTTTGGTTGGATTTATGTAGGTTAGTTATTGTTTTCACTGAAAATTCTGCCCATTTTAAACAAAAGAGAGATACTTTGAGTGATACCGGTCACACCGTGCCTCAGATTGAGGTGGGGTTGACTAATACACATCACCAAAGCACCCATGGATTGTTCTCCTAAAGTATCAACACAATCCGAATGGGTTTGGTCAGATTTCTGTGGGTCAGTTTTTGTTTTCACTTAAAATTCTTTCCATTTATAAAAAAGAGGGACACTTTGAGTGATATCGGTCACACCGTGCCTTGGATTGAGACAGAATTAAATCATAAACATCACCGATGCACCCATGGATTGTTCTTTTAATGGAGAAACACAATCTAAATCCATTTGGTCAGATTTCCGTACGTCAGTTGTTGTTTTCACATAAAATTCTGTCCATTTTAAACAAAAGAGAGACGGTTTGAGTGATACCGGCCACACCATACCTCGGATTGTGGTGTAGTTGACTGTTAAACATAAAAAGTTACCCATGGATAATTATACTAAAGGATAAACACAATCCTAATGCATTTGGTTGGATTTCTGTACGTTAGTTTTTGTTTTCACTTAAAATTCTCTCTATTTTAAACAAAAGAGGGACACTTTGAGTGATACTGGTCACACTGTGCCTCAGATTGAGGAAGGACTGACTTTTAAACATCACCAACACACCAATGGATTGTTTTACTAACGTATAAACACAATCCAAATGAGTTTGGTCAGATTTCCATAGGACATTTGTTTTTTTCACTTAAAATTCTGTCCATTTTAAACAAAAGAGATACACTTTGAGTGATAACGGTCACACCATGCCTCAGATTGAGGCAGGGTTGACTCTTACACATCAACAACGCACCCATGTATAGTTATCCTAAAGTATCAACACAATAAGAATGAATTTGGTTGGATTTCCATATGTCATTTGTTGTTTTCACTTAAAATTCTGTCCATTTTAAACAAAAGAGAGACACTTTGAGTGATACCGGCCAAACTGTGCCTCAGATTGAGGCGGTGTTGACTCATACATGTCACCAAATCACCCATGGATCTTTATCTTAAAGTATCAACACAATCCAAATAATGTTGGTCTTATTTTCGTAGGCCACTTGTTGTTTTCACTTAAAATTCTGTCCATTTTAAACTAAAGAGAGACACTTTGAGTGATACCGGCCACACCATGCCTCATATTGAGGAGTGGTTGACTCATACATGTCAAAAGTGACACATGAATCATTTTACTAAAGGATCAACACAATCTAACTGTGTTTGGTTAGATTTCCGTATGTTATTTTTTGTTTTCACTTAAAATTCTATCCATTTTAAACAAAAGAGAGACACTTTGAGTGATACCGGACACAATGTGCCTCATATTGAGGTGTGGTTGTTTCTTACATGTGAAATGTGACCCATGTATCGTTATACTAAAGGATCAACACAATATGAATACGTCTGGTTGGATTTATGTATGATAGTTGTGGTTTTTACTTAAAATTCTGTCCATTTAAAACAAAAGAGAGACACTTTGAGTGATACTGGCCACAATGTGCCTCGGATTGAGGCGTGGTTGACTCATACACATCTACCATGCACCCATGGATTTTTCTTATAAAGGATAAACACAATATTAATGCATTTGGTCAGATTTATGTACGTCAATTGTTGTTTTCTCTTAAATATCTGTCCATTTTAAACAAAAGAGAGACACTTTGAGGGATCCCGGTCACACCGTGCCTCAGATTGAAGCGGTATTGACTCGTACACATCAAAAACACACCCATGTATGGTTATAAAAAAGGATACCTACAATATGAATGTGTTTGGTCAGATTTCAGTATGTCAGTTGTTGTTTTCACTTAAAATTCTGTCCATTTTAAACAAAAGAGAGACACTTTGAGTGATATCGGCCGCACCGTGCCTCATATTGAGGCGGGGTTGACTCTTACACATCCAAAATACACCCATGGATCATTATACTAATGTATAAACACAATCCAAATTCTTTTGGTTGGATTTTCGTAGGTTAGTTGTTGTTTTCAATTAAAATTCTGTCCATTTTAATCAAAAGATAGACACTTTGAGTGATACCAGCCACAACATTCCTCGGATTAAGGCATGGTTGACTCTTACATATCACCAATGAACCCATGAATTGTTATCCTAATGGATAAACACAATCCTAATGCATTTTCTCAGATTTTCGTACGTCAGTTGTTGTTTTCACTTAAAATTTTGTCCATTTTAAACAAAAGAGAGACACTTTGAGTGATACCGGCCACACTGTGACTCAGATTGATGCATGGTTGAATCTTACATGTAAAAAGTGACCCATGTATCATTCTAATAATGTATTAACACAATTTTAATGCGTTTGGTCAGATTTAATTATGTCAGTTTTTGTTTTCACTTAAATTTCTATCCATTTTAAACAAAAGAGAGACACTTTGAGTGATACCGGTCACACCGTGCCTCATATTGAGGTGGGGTTGACTCGTACGCATCAAAAACTCACCCATGGATTGTTATCCTAAAGTATAAACACAATATGAATCTGTTTGGTCAGATTTCCGTTCATCAGTAGTTGTTTTCACTTAAATTTCTGTCCATTATAAACAAAAGAGAGAAACTTTGAGTGATACCGAACACATCGTGCCTTAGATTATGGCTTGGATGACTTTTACATGTCCCACGTGACTCATGGATAATTATCCTAAAGGATAAACATGATCCTAATGCATTTGGTTAGATTTTTGTACGTTAGTTGTTGTTTTCACTTCAAATTCTATCCATTTTAAACAAAAGAGAGACACTTTGAGTGATACCGGTCACACCGTTCCTCGGATTGAGGCTGGTTGACTCACACAGGTCTCCAACAATCTCATGTATTTTTCTACTAAAGTATCAAAACAATCCAAATGCCTTTGGTTGGATTTTCGTAGGTCAGTTGTTATTTTCACTTAAAATTCGGGGCATTTTAAACAAAAGAGAGGCACTTTGAGTGATACAGGCCACACCGTGCCTCATATTGAGGAGGGGTTGACTCATACACATCATCAAAACTTCCATGGATCGTTCTCAAAAATTATCAAAACAATCTGAATGCGTTTGTTTGGATATGAAGCTATTTTTGAGATTTTACTAGTTTTTCTTATCTATAGCCTAAAGAAAAGTGGTTCACCATTCTTGCATGTTCCTGGTGAATTTGATCTGTTAAAATGAGAAAACGACTCATTAGAGAAAGAATATTTTATTTTATAACAATTAAAATTTTCCTATGAACATTTACAAAAAAAAAAGTTTCATCTTTTGATCCCCATAACCCCTCCCAAAAATGGCCACCAATTGTACACATCCCCAAGTCAGATCTTCATTCTATTTGTGTACTATCCTCCATTAGGTATGCGACCCACTCGTTTTGGAACAAATATATATCATCTTAAGAGTATGAGGTTTTTAGACACTCATAGTAGTACTGAAAAATATATAAATTAAGAATTAATAAAGAATTTAAATAAAATATTAGTTGTTTTTGAAAATACCTCTTTAGGGATGCTAGTTTGTTGATGAAAAACAATCTCTTTCATAAATTTATAAACATAATATTCACAATAATTATAGTTTGTTTGTTTTGGACACTGCAAAAAATTTGATCATTAGGAGAATAAGTAACTTGTGTTGATTTGTTTTTGTATAGTGAAATTTTATTATATATACCCTGATATTTATCCAGACGCAGTACTTGCTCGCCTTCTTATGCTTAGCCCCTATCCACATTCATTTTTTATAAAATAATGATACACCACCCTTTAATAATAGAATCCTCAGTAAAGGATAATATAAATTATATTACTTGATGTTTAGAGCTAAAATGTAGGATGTAGTGTCTTACAGATTCACCTCCATCATGTGTGGTTAGTTTGTTGGATATCCATGCAATTAATCCAGAAAATAAATCTTTAGAGTATCCATGTTCACCGTAATTAGCAGCCAATGTTGCCTAAAAAATGAATAAATAATAAAATAATTGAAAATATAATTTATATGCTTTAATCGTAGAGTTTTACCCCTGCATGGTTGGTATTAGTAAGAGTCTGTCATCTGAAACCTTTCTTTCAAATGTTTTCAGCAAGCTGTTCACTATTTCATCCATTTTTGATGGCTCTAATTTTGGTAGATGTGCTGATGTGGTATGAGGACTAACGAGTCTTAATTTTGTCTCATTGGGAAATTCCTTCAATTTTTTTATATATACGTCTATCAATAATATAAAATGAATTTAGTCATAATTTTCACATTATATCAGCTTTTGGAAAATCAATTCATGAAAACATACCTCATATATAAATTTACAACTCTGACTCCTAGATAACCATTTTCAAGGATCTCATTTACATTTTTAGCAGCAATGGAATCTTTACTTTCCTCTCCATATATATTCTTTTCAAAAACCACTATATGAATACTACCATCTCTTAGTTTTGTATCCACTTGAGACATCAATGCTAGTAAATTTGGATAGAGAACAGGTGGTGTTATTGTGACTTTAGTATCTCTTGGGGATCATTTGGTCAATCCATTAGATGCTTTTGAGCCAACGTTTCTTGTCACCCCTTCCCTTTCTCTGTAATATAATAACATTCATTTGTTCGGACCATTTATTAATTAATTATTAAAGTTTTATCTTGAAAAAATGAAATAAATACCTCTTTTCCCCCATGCACTCTTACAAGCTGTGAAGAACATGAAAAGAATGTATCAATAGCCTTTTCGACCGTATGAATATCATCGTCATCATGTGGAATAGGTATCTCTGCATTTGGATCATGAGATATAGTAATCATCACTTTCATATAATCTTTCAGAAGTGGTCTATTATTCAGCTTGTCCTCTAGGATGTTGAACACTATATCGCTCTCTACAAGGTGATAGGTGGGTGTTAACAGATATAAATCATAGTCATTATCACCCTTTAATAGATCAGTATAGAAAAAGTATCAGTCTTTGTCTGATTCAAATTTCATGGGAACAATTATTAGAATATTTATTACCACAGCTACGATATCTCTTTGAGGGGAATGGCTCACCTCAAAGATCGTGGGGGTGGGGCAGGATCGTCACACACTGGTTGTTCCCGAGTTGTGTCTTCTCCTTGATTCCCAGCCATAAAAGTTTCTAGAAACTCTCCCTGCCATTGAAATTTTTCTTCAAGAGTTTCTAGTCTTTCACTCATTTGTTTCAATTTTTCATCTCTATCATCCATTTTTTTTGTCAAGAAATACTCAGGGTGTCACCCCAAACCCCGCACCTATGACACGACCGTATTGTTCTGGCCTCTTCAAAGCCGTCGATAATAGGTCTGCATCTACTACAGGAGTAGCTGATTCATATGACTATCGGATATAAGCAGATAAATAATTATTTGTATGTAATTTCAATTTAAAACAAATATTTTTATCGTCGTGTCAAACTTACACATATTTGCCACACTTTTTGTGTGTTTTCATCTACTATCTTCCCTTCCTTATTCACATGTGCCTCCTTCCATAGAACATGATGTGGGATGGAAGTGTATTTGGTTTTAGACCCATCAATCTACATATAAATATAGAAAGATAATTATGATGTTGTTTCATGTCATATAACAGTATTACTGTAAATTTTAAATACATACCATTTTCTTTTCTAGTGAAGCATACCCCATCCTTGCTTTACGATATGAGTATGTTGGTTTTGATGCACGTTCCTTATTTCTAGTACTTAGTTTCTATTTCATAAATGAAATATTGATAATCAAAGTAATGAATACATGTATCCTCAAACAACTTATTATCACCCACAATGTACCTGAAACTTCTCATCCCCCATAGTGGCCAATAAATGCATCCCATGATTCTTGGTATATCAGGCGAGCATAGACAAGGGGTGGGTGTGGGTTTATGTTACCTTTGGAATCTTTTAGGTGAAATTTTGTTAAGATAGTGTGAAAAACTCGATGAGTCCTTCCTGAAAGCCTTAGTACATAATTATTGTCTGAATCATCAAATATAAATGTGATCTGCAAGAGATTGAGAAGAGTAAGACACTGTTTCATTATTTTAATTGCTAGTAAATTAAAAAAATAATATAATAATGTTACCATAATTTATTCCCAGATCATAGCCTTCAGCTCAGACAAAACATGGTGCCATGAATCTATGCAAATCGGCATGCGTTTCTGAGTGACAAATCAAATGAAACTACTAAAAATAGCCTTGTTGGGATTCACATGTTGGCCTCGTTAATTCCATCTGAAATCAAATTTGATGCCTTTACTTTTCACCTTATGGAATTTGGCTAACACCATCCAACTATGACGTACCTGTGTTTTCTATGATGCCGATCCTTCATCCCCGACCATTTCATCGATATCAACATCATATATATTTTCATATGAAATGGTAGCAACGACATGTGTTGATGGTTGTTGGACCTCAACACTAGGAGCAGCAACAGGTTCATAAACTTGTTGTTTCTCTGCACTGTGAGCAGCCATAGGAAGAGCAAATGCAGCAGTAGCAGCAAAATCTTGGGAGACTTGTTCAGCCGCGTGGTTAGGAGCACCAAAACATACAGAAGTCATTTTATACAAAAGTGGTTGAATAGTTAATTAATATTACATAAATTCAGTAATGATAAGATAATAACATGAGATAACAAGATCTATATTACAAACAAAATATAACATGTTTATTGAACTCTCTTTATTTTTTTTCAAAGGCTGAAGGGATTTTATACCTCAATAGATTATCCAAATCCCTTCATTGTGGTCTCCTATAACATACAAAACATCATCTAATTTGTGACCATTGTGAAATGATAACGACGTACCACTGAAAGGATCGTCCTCAACTAAATTTTCATCAAACCCTTCAGTAGTTTTGGATGATAATAGAACAATAGACCACTTCCAGTTTACGGGGTATGGAACATAAAAAACTTATACCTCTTGTGATTCCATTATAAATGGTTCATCTTTGTACCCTTCTTTACTAAAATAAACTTTCACAAAACCCCATTCATCTATTTTAACACCATTATTCTTATAAACCCGTTTTCATTGAAAAATCATCAATTGAAATGTGGTATAATCTAACTCCCATATTTTTTTGATAATCCCAAAGTCTGACATATTTGAATAAATTGGATTTTTTCCTTACTACCAAAAACATGCATTGCTTTATCCATAAGTGTAACTCCACTATTTTGTATAGTACTATCTTCATCATGTTGATTTGTATAGAATGTATAACCATTAATTAAATAACTATTGTACGATCATACATACACACTTGGTCTGTCGGCTAGCCATCGAAGTCGTTCTGAAATTGAATTCAGGTTTTCATCTAACTCCATAAAAATATGGTCTTGAAACCATCCTATAAACTGGTGATTACGTGTATTAGATATCCATTTTTCAGCCCTTGATGGATTAAATTGCCTAAGAATTTCTTTTTGAGTTTTAATATACGGAGCAACCTCCCAACTGTTATACAAAACATAAAGGTGGGCCTACTCCTGATCTATAATATTGATTGTCACAACATCTCTTCTAGAAATTACCTCACTCTCAATAAATCTAGTGTGATGAGATTTCAGGAGACCAATGCTTTCCACATCAAATAGGTATTCGATATAGAATTCAATGACTTCCTCAACAATATAACACTACTCTATACAACACTTTGGTAGAATTCGTTTTTTGACATAACCATTCAAAATCTTCATATACCATTCAATGGGGTGCATCCATCTATAGTGAACAGGACCACAAAGTTGAATCTCTCTCACCAAGTGAATCATCAAATGAACCATCATATCAAATAATGTTTGTGGGAAGAAAATTTCTAATTCACATAATATGATAAAAATTTATTTTTCCATAGATGTAAATTTCGTTGGGTCTAAAACTTTGCTACATATAGATTTGAAAAAGAAACAATATTTGGTTAACGTATGACGAACATTCTTGGAAAAAATGCAATGTAAAGCTATAATAATTAAATCTTTAATCAGAACATGGAAATCATGTGATTTCAAAACTTTTAACTTTAAATCATTCATTGAAATAATGTTTTTTAAATTTTATGAATACCCATATGGAACCTTTACATCATGTAAGATGTTGCAAAACTAATATCTCTCTTTCCTAGAAAGAGTGTACGCAGCTGGAGGAAGAAAAATTCGATTTTCACCCTTCAAGGGAGCCAACTCTTCTTGTATTCCCATGTCAACAATGTCCAACCTTTCTTTAATTCCATCCTTTGTTTTCCTAGGGTAATTTTTCAACGTTCCGATAACACTGTCATATACATTTTTTCCACATACATCACATCAAGAAAATGTATGATGTATAAACAATTCAAGTATGGTAATTAAAAAAAACTGATCTGTTTTTCCAACTGATATTTGCATGTTTTTTTGAAAATGTTTTACCAAAAATAGTGTTCACATATTTTAATTTCTCAAACAGCTGATCACCTATTAGTGTAGACGGTGTTGTGCGTTGTTATGAACATCCATTGAATGATGTCTTCTAATATTGGTACTTATGCCGATGAGGTATAAATGTATGATATCCTAGAAACATAGATTTCAATGAATGTTTCAACCTAATTGATTCTATATCATCTTCACACACATGACACCCTTGAGGTCCTTTAAAGCTATAGCCCAAAAAAATTCCATAAGCATGGAAATCATTTACTATCCCATAAAACATCGATCTCAATGTGAAGTATTAACTTTTATAAGCATCATACAACATAACCCCTGAATCCCACAATGACTTCAAATCCTTGATCAAAGGAGACAAATAAACATCAATATTGTTACCTGGTTGATTTGGTCTTGATATAAGAATAGACAACATGATAAATTTTCGCTTCATGCATAACGAGGGTGGAAAGTTATAATTTACCAATATAACAGGCCATGTACTGTGAGTGTCGGTTTGAAAACCAAAAGAATTCACTCCATCTATAGATAATGCATGAAAAAGGTTTCTCAGCTATTTTTCAAATTCAGGATACTCATGATTAATTTTCTTCCACCAAGGAGAGTCGGCCGGATGATGTCATTTCCCATCTTTATTTCTTTTATCTGCATTCCACGACAATTTTCTTGTATTTTATTCACTTCCACATAAACATGTAAACCTTGGAATGATTGGAAAGTACCATAAAACATTTGTAGGATTGGATTCATCTTTATTGTATCAAGAATCACCAAACTTTGGGAATTCTATAAGTGATTTGTTCTCCTTGAAAAACAATATACAGTCTTTTGGGAAGGCATGCATTCTTTCAGAAATCATACCCATAGAGCATAGTATTTGTTTAGATTCATATGTCAGGATTGGGAGATCATTATCTTCTAGGATAATGTCATTCAATAGAGCAAGTAGTTATGTAAAACTAACATTTCTCCATCCATTGCCTACTTTCAATTTATACAACTTCAGTATAGCTGAAAATTCTGTAAATTTAGTGCAACTAGCATACAATGGATTCTTTACACAACTCTTTAACTTCTCAAACAATTTTGGGAAATCATGGAGTTCATCTTCAACTGTCCTTTTCATTTCCTCAATATGATCTTCATCATAATTGAAATCTATAATCACATCCTCCATACGATCTTCTTTATTATCCATCTTTGTATTCATATCAGATGATCTATAAAACACAGTTTTATCCTAGCTAATAGCTACATTCACCTTTTTCTCCATGTTTATTCCAAAATATATAACTCCAAATTATTCCTTGACATATCAAATGTTCTTCTAACTCTTTTAGTGTAATTAGTCTATAATAACAACAATGTAAACATGGACAAAGGATTTGAGAGGGATCCTTTGTGTGATCCTTAGAAAACTTGATGAACTCTTTCACTCTGTTCTCATACTCTATTGTCAAACGATTAGAATCCATCCAATATTTATTCATCTCTATTCTATTGGAATCTCAAATATTAGTATTTATGGTTCAAATACACAAAACAAGACTTTCAAATACAAGAATAATCACGAATGATACATCTACCAGTCCTAGGTTTCTGCCCTATATTCAATATTATCATGCATAATATTTTGGGTAAGCTCAAGTTACTTACTTTAAATCACATGGCGGATAATCACTTGTTTCATATATGGTCTCCCATGTTATTGACCTATCATCCCATTCAATAATCATGAGTGTCTAATTCCAAACTCCATATTAACTCTAAACTAACGCTCTGATACCACACTATCATAACTCACAACCACTAGGAACCGCTCCTAAAATGGCAATGAAAATAAGTGTAATTTATGAATCCTACCTCTAATAGTACATAGGTTGGAGACCCAAATTGAGGGTATAAAATAAAGAAATGGGATGTGTTTCCCTAACAAATCCTAAGAGTAGAGATAAACCACCAATCAATTCCATATAATATAAAATAAAACCCAATCCATAATTCATGTGAATTTCATACAGAAATAAGGTATCTAAAATAAAATATCAAAAAAATCCTACACCAGTGGCTCTGGAAGTAACTCCTAGCCTCAAGATAGTAATTTTCATCTTGGTCACCAAATCCATCTTCAAAAACCTATAAAAATAATTATACATGTAGGGGTGAGAATAGAAGTATACTCAATAGGATCCTTCACAAAACCTATCATGAAAATGTGTATGAAATATATTAATGCCTTAGTGAATAAATAAAAAAACTAATACCCACCAATATATGGTCATATATCACCCAACCTCACCAAGGATCACTCACCCAATATCACATTCCAGTATAGTAACATAATATCAAAAGAATATATATTAATAAATTACCCCACATCCACTTACCCATTAATCTGGTCATTCTCACACTCTAATGGAATATTTATTATGCTTCAACCACTTATATATAATATCATAACCATATATCCACACATAAAAATATCACAAACACATAAAAAACCATATCCACATAAAAAATACACATAATCATGTCAACAAGAATATATATACACCAAAACCTAATATCATTATAGGTTGTATATATACACCCACTGTGATCCATTACAACTCATAATATGTGTTAAGGGGTAGAAGTAAAGAGGGAGTGGTTCTATATGGGTTCCCTCTATAACCTATATATTGAGAAAAACACTCAGAACCAAAGTACCCATTTGGTTTTTAATCAGGTTACTCGACTCAAGTGGTGGTGCTTTAGAAATAATAAGAAAATATAATAAGTATGTAGTCACACATAAATCTTACCTAAGGGTTTACACCAAACTAACACTACAAACAACCACGTGAACCATTTCCTTGTTAATAACACCCTCTAACAACCACGTCCATTATAATGCCAGAAATAATCCCCAACAAATCACATAAGCATCCATATCAACATTACCAACTTCTAACTTCATTTTACATTATAATTTCTTGGATTTTTATTACCATATATATTTCAATTGTTAACCATTTTAATGTAAACCCAATCATTAAATCACTACCCACTATAATCCATTAATTAATCATTAATAAAATTTATTCTATCTTTAGCTATTTATTACACAAAATTATTCCAATAATTATCATTAATCATTTAACATACCATCGTTTATCATTTCCAACCCATCACCCATTACTATTTTCATTTATTCCAACCATATTCCATGCCAAAAGGAAACTATAACACCACCCAATAATAGCTAAATTTTCATGACATAAAATACCACTAAACACACTCTAAAATCCATAAAACCACTTATTTTATGCCTAAATATCCATATCATTGCTATTATAACCAATAATCCATCCATCACTACTGTATTAATTACCAAACAACATGATCCCATCCACATTTATCAACCATCACCCTTATAATCATAGTGATAGATATATTATGCATATTAGAATGAAAGGGAAAAAATATAAGAAAATTCACACTAAAAACTCTCCATTAAGCATTCTTTCATATTAAAGTATAATTTATAGTTTAAATATAACACTTTAATTATATATTTCCATACAAACAACTCATTATCTACCTTAAGAGACTAGAAAATTATAAAAGGTGATTGTAATATATTATTAGTATTATGAAATTTCTTTCACAACATCATGAATAAATCACTTACCCACAAAACCAATAAATCCATAAATATATAAGAAATATTATGGAACTTCATAAATCACATCGAAAACTCCCTATTCACATTAATTTCCTTTAGTGTAATTCATTATAGTATTTAGGTTAATCAGTACTATGCATCTAATGGAAACAAAATGACATGATAATTCCACAATTTACACATAATAAAGGATACATTTCATGTCCCCAACCTCAACTAAACATTTAACAAATATTTCTTAAGAATTAGAAGAATACTCAAATAAAACATGACTTAACACATGAGGGTAATCTAAAATCCCTATGCGTGACCATTAACTATTAAAAACATAACAGAAAAACACAAAAACCGAATCTGCATTGTTGTCACACCCATCATAAGTGGAAAGTTCTAGAAGAGAATCAAGAATAAGAGAAAATAAATTCACCTTAGATGGGGAAGGAGCGACCGATAGAGGTAGAGGAGCATGGGAGGAGATACTAACCATTGAGAAATGGAGGATTAGGGTTCATGGGGAGTCGGGTCGAGCAGAGAGGGGGAGAAGTAGGGTTGAGAGGAGAGGAGGATCCATGAAAGGGGTTAGTGGGGAAGGATAAAGAGTAGGGCTGGCGACAGAGGTGTGACAATGAGAATATTGGGGGGGGGGGGGGGTGTTGCAGGGGTATAATACTGTGAGGGCTTGAGGGTGCGATAAACAGAGGATACTGTGCACTTGATTTTATAAAATATGGGACTACGGTTTTATCAGCCCTTAAAAAGAACTGATAGAGGCTTCCTTTATCTGCTTAAAAATTTTAGCACTAATAAAGGGAGGATTTATCAACTCTTTTTTAGCACTGATACAGGGTGCCTTTATCAGCGCTAAAAAAGCATTGATAAATGGTGCCCTTTATGAGCACTAAATTTTTTTCTCTGATGGAGGGATTCTTTATCAGAAATTTTTAGCACTGATAAAGGTGAACCTTTATCATTGCTAAAATTTTAACACTGATAGAGGGATTCCTTATCGGCGCTTTTCTAGCGCTGATAAAGGAATTCCTTTTCAGCACTAGAAAAGAAACGATAATGAATTCCTCTGTCATTGCTAAAATTTTAGTGCTGATAGAGGGTTCCTGTATTAGTGAATTTTTCTTAGCGCTGATAAAAGGTGGTTTTTCCCTTGCCCATTTTTGTATTAGTGATTCTTGTAAATATAAAAAGGTAAAAACTATTGAGAGTTATCCCTTACATAATGTCCCCACAATAATGAATAAAATTTTATATAAAATACTATAGAGTAATACTATTTCCATACAATAGGTTTTGGACATGTTTCTAGTTCATTTTTTCCCTTAAGATTAAGGTTTAGTCAGTTGTTAAGCTTAAATTTACCTTGATCGCTGTAATTAATTTTAACTGCATTCACAAATATTTTTGGTCAAAAAATATGTGAAACTTATTATAAATTAAAAATTATTATGATTAATATTTTTTAAAACATTTTAAAAAATTCTAATCAAATAATTGGTAGAAATTAATTTAAATTTAATCACACAGATGGGACGAAAAAATGAGTTTTTTATGTAAAAATGTTCCAATGTTCGAAATGTATTTACATACAATTTCAGGGAAAAAATTATTGTAATGACCTAAATTGAATTAATTTATTTAATATTTAAATAAATTTACATTATAATAAATTTAAAATAAAATTTATCCATAAAAATAAATTAGATGAAAAAACTGTTTTCAATTAAAATTCAGTATTTTCACTATTCATCAAAAAATAACACTTTTTTGAAATAAGAAAAAAAATCACACTAACCTAATTTTGATGTTTGTATTTCAAAAATGAAATTATTTTTTCAAATTAAAATTTTAAAATTTTCAAAATTAATATTTAAAATAGGCTCAGCATTAAAAGGTGATAAAATTGCCTTTTTAGAAAAAAAAATACAAATTTAAAGAATAAAACTGGATTTTTTATTATCTTATGCCTATAAAATATGTTGGATGAATATAAAAAATATTTGATTGAATATATAATACATATATTTCATTAATATCATTCAAAAATAATAATTAATATAATTTACAATGATATAATTCCTTTGGTGCCTAGAACTAGATTTTTATGAAATCATTCCCTTTATATTGAATTGGTTTCTATATTCATTTCTAATTAATCGGTAACCAATTTATTCAAATATATATTTCCATAAGTTATTTAATCCTATTCTTGACATCCAATTTAATGGTTATTTTATATCTAATTATATTAAATAATAATATTTTTAATAATATATTATTTTTCGGTAAAACTCAGTGTTACGTGTTATAGAAGACATCAAAGAAAGTCATTAGTTCATATAATGAAAGATAACCTTAGTGTTCCACGTAGAAAAATCTAAACTTTATATTGTGCATAACATAATATTTACTTTGTTTTTTCATATAAATCAATATCGGAACAAAATTAAATTTATTATAAAAGGAAAATATTATGAAGTATTGGGGTGTTATAAAATAATCATAAGAATATATGATCCAAAAAAATGTTCCCTATAGATCTATATGATGCATGTGACAAATAAATTTAAAAATATATTTTCTATATTCATTTATAATTAATTTCTAACCAATAAATTAAACTATATATTTTCATAAGTTAATTAATCCTATTCATAATTTCCAATTTAATAGATAGGTCATATACAATTATATTAAATAATTATATTTTTAATAATATATTATTTTCTGGTAAAACTCAGTATTACATGTTATGCAAGCCATCAAAGAAAGTCATTGCCTCATAAAACACAAACTAACATTAGTATTCTATGTGGATAAAGCTAAACTTTATATTACATGTAAAATAATATTTAATTGGTTTTCTATATAAAACAATCTAGGAAAAAAATTAACATATATATATAAACTAAATCATCCTTTTTACCGGACACGTGTCCTCTTTCTATGAATCCACATCACCCAGTACTCCAAATCTTGCAACCAAACCCGAAAAAACCCTCCTTCCCCTGATCAGGATTTACCGTCGCTTCACCCCCACTCTGCAATTATCCTCTACCCTCACTAGGGTTTCTACTCCCCCCGAATCCCCCCTCCCCTAAAACCCTCTCTTGCTCCCCTCTTCGAATCCCCACTACCTCCACGACTCCACCTTCGTGACTCTGCCTCCGCGCCCCCTCCACCGCGCCTCCACCTCAATGTGATCTGCCTGCGGCTCCTCCTCCTTCGCCTCCTCCACCTTTTCCTGCTCCGCATTTTCCTCCTCTGCCTTTGGCTCCTCCCCCTTCGGCTCCACCTCCTTCGACTCCTCTGCCTTCGGATCCACCACCTTCGGCTCCTCCACCTTCGGCTCCTCCACCTTCGGCTCCTCTGCCTTCGGCTCCTCCATCTCCGACTCCTCAAATTTGTGATTTCCATCGGGTCGTGCTATGATACCAACTAAATCGTTTCTGTTGTATCCACCTACCATGAATTTATTTATTTTTGAATATTGTTTCCAACATTGACTAATTCTTTTCCCTCAATTTAGCATGATGTTTGGGGAATTCGAATACATATAAGGCTGCAACCGTTAAAGTTGTAATAATTTGAGAGGCCATGAAAATAGGTAAAATGTACCACCATTTGAAGGTTAGTTCTGTTTATTTATTCAGCTAAAGGCTTATTCTCTTACCCACTAAGAATGAATGACCTCTATGTTTCATTGTAATTGCTGATGACATTAGTAACATCATATTCAGTTTTCTTGCATGAATTTCATATAAATCTATGTTTATTCGATTATTGTTCTGAATCATATGTCTATCTATTATGTAAGCTCTCCCAACTCTTAACATCATCTTTATTCCTTCACCAATTTCGCACCATAGTACAGGTATGCTATAAACTAAAATTAACTAATTCTGTTTAATGTTTTATGTGGATTATCAATTTGTTATGTATATTAAATTTTTAATTAAAATAATTTACTTTGTAAATTTTGTGTTTTTTATTCTTTCCATTATTTTACCAGTTTCATTTTATAACATATTGTTTATTGTATTTTCAGGTATTTTATGATCATTGGTACACGCCTCATAATTGATTAGTTTTTTTATTGTTAATATGTTATGCTTATACTTCATATGTGTTTCCAACTGTATGAATATCATATAAATCAATGTTTATTTGATTATTACCCCGAATCATATGTCTATCTGTTATGTAAGCTCACCCAACTCTTAACACCATATTTCTTCCTTCAACAATGTCATAGGATATTACATGTATGCTGTAAACTATAATTAACTAATTCTGTTTAATGTTTTATATGGATTATCAATTTGTTCTGTATATTAAATTTTTAATTAAAATAGATTACTTTATAAATTTTGTGTTTTTTATTCATGGAATTATTATACCGTTTTCATTTTATAACATATTTTTTATTGTATTTTTAGGTATTTTTGGATCATTGTTACATGCCTCATAATAGGTTAGTTTGTTCATTGTTAATATGTTGTGTTTCAATGGCATATGTGTTTCCAACTTTATGTGAATTTTAACTGCATACATGTTTCCATTCAGTGTTGGTGATTTGTTGCCAATATTGAATCAACCATTTATTGATTTTATGCACTAAAGATATATGAATATGATTCATATGAAATAATACAATGAAACCAATATTTTATGGTAAGTACATGCATCTTCCAGTTATGCTTGCTTGTAGGAGAATTCTAGATACATTCAGTGTTTCCAACTGTATGTGAATTTTAACTGTATACATGTTTCCATTTAGTGTTGGTGATTTTTTTTCAATATTTAATCCACCATTTATTAATTTTATGCACTAAAGATATATGAATATGATTTATATGACATAATACAATGAAACCAATATTTTAATGTAAGTACATGCATCTTCTAGTTATGCTTCCCTGTAGGAAAATTCTCTGATGCATTCATTGTTTCCAACTATATGTGAATTTTAACTGTATACATGTTTCCATTCAGTGTTGGTGATTTGTTTTCAATATTTAATCAACCATTTATTGATTTTATGCACTAAAGATATATGAATATGATTCATATGACATAATACAATGAAAACAATATTTTAAGGTAAGTACATGCATCTTCCAGTTATTATTTACTATAGGAAAATGATATATATATTCATTGCTAAGGTGGTATTTATCATACGTACTGTGAAGAGTCATGGATGGAACAAAAATCACTTTAGCTATCCATTATTTAGGTTCTTCATTCATAAATTTTTTGATTCTGTAAATGATAGGTCAAGCATCTAAATTGGTTTGATTTCATTGACTTATCAGAGATGTATTCCTTTTCAAATCAATGTGTTCTGATCACTGTTAAATAAAGAATGATTTTTTCTAATCCTAACATTCTTTCCCCCTCTTGAAAATACATTATTGGATTTCGTAATATCAAGAGAACCACTTGCTGTTATGTCAAGCAGTTTACATAAGGTTTAGTGGAAGTCATGTATTAGGTTAAGAAATTAATGTAATGTGCATCAATACTGTGGGAAAATAGATTAATGTTTTCATATAAATATTCATACAATTTTGAATAGATTTAATGTAAAGTCACATTAAACTTCCGCCACACATTATGATTATGTGGTACATAAATCCACAGGTATTGTGTAAAATTACACTTCTCAAAAGTTGACACATCATGTAATTTTTTTTCATAGTTTTCTGTTTAGAGATGCTATATAAAACATGGGATATCAATGTATTGAATTCGAACAAAATGACAATTCCATGTATGGATAAAGAAGGTAAGGATCTGTTTCACAACACTTTCCAAAAACTATATATAGAACTAATTCGTGTATGTATTTATAAAGTATGTTACCTATCCAAAATATATTTTCTTAATGCTTCAAGTGTGCTCTGGTCAAATGAAGTGTGCCCTGTGGGGTCTGATCAAATCAAGTGGTTAAGGTCTATCAAATATTTCTAACATGATGATTTCATTCTTTGATGTCACTTCATAATAATTTGTATTTTTTGTAAATTTAATGTTCAACAGAAGCATGTTTCACTAGAGCATGGAAGAAAGGTCCAACTTATTATGTTCGAAGATGTCGACATTAACAAGGGTAAGTACTTGTATTTCAAACTTATCTATGATTTAGAATTCGTATTCCATACAAACAGTGGTTGAATGGGTAGTGTTTAGTTTTTTCTAGAAAAATGGCCAAATCTTCTATGCAACATCTCATGTTCTTCTTCATGTAAGTTTCATAACTTGAATCCATGTGTGATCTTTCATTATATTAATTTTATCCCAGATGTATTACCTTCAAATGGATTATTCTGACCTTTTCAGCGATGTATTGAATCCTATTTCACTAGAGCATGGAAGAATGCTCCAACTTATTATGTTTAAAGATGTTGACATTGAGGAGGGTATGTACCTGTATTTCAAACTTATCTATGATTTAGATTGATTATGCCATAAAAATAGGGGTTGAATGGGCTCTATTCGGTTTTTTCTAAATTAATGGCCAAATATTCTCTTCAACATCTCGTGTTCTTGTGCTTGAAGGTTTCATAACTCAATTTTATGTGTGTTTCAACTATTCTTGATAGTTCCAGAACTATCCTTTATTGATGAATATGAGAATAATTCATCTATAAAAATTTCCATTGCTTGGTTACAATGAAATTTTTCTCCATGATTATGATGTCTGAAATTATTTTTATCTTCTTCAAATCAATCCAGGAAGATTTACTTTATCTTCTTAAAATCATTATTTTATCATTTATCTGTGATGTACAACAGTCCTAGGGTGATTTCATCTTTATTATCTATTGGGGTAACTTTTATTTCATTTCATTCATATAATTAGTTTTAATTGATGACATTTATGGACAACCGTCATCCATCGACTGTCATAGGCTGATTGCATCCCCTCTGATATCACACCTCATCATCATGAAACTATTTTGACTTCTATATATGTATAATGTATATTATTTTCTTTTATTACATGCAATAATATTAAAATTTTAAAATGTTATGTCTATATTTCATCATCATTCAATGCAAAATTCTTATTGCATATATCAATATTCACATATGAGGGAAATCTATTTCGATGGGTGTATTTGTGAAACAAAACCTCAATACAATGTGTTTTTACAAAACTTTTTACTATATATAGTGCGAATATATCCTGTTTTTTAAAATATGGCATATAGGAACTGGAAACATGTTCTCCAGTATGCAAGTTTCAAATTTTCTTTTAGAAATTTTATATCCAATTTTATATCTAATCATATTATAGTTTAATAATACACTGTAAAATAGATTTCCCATTTTCTTATTTGTAATGTTTTTTCCAATAAAACTGATTTCCAATTTTCTGATTTTTTATTTTGTTTCTTACTATGGAGGTGGACTATAATGAAAAAACAAGATTTTTTTTTGTGGGGATCCACTTCAACAAAAAATAACAGATCTACTACAAAATTAGTAGCATGAGATTATTAACTTTTTTCTTTTGTATCCACACACAGCAGACATAAAAAATATTTGATGTTGTTATTTCATTTCTTTTCATTCCGAGAACTGCAAGGTTACATTACTTACAATCAGTTTCCCTATGATTATTTCATAATAATACAATCACTTTACTTGAAATGTGCCTAACAACCCTTAAATTTTATGTAGGTTAAGAGAATTTGACTAGCAGGAAAATGGTAAAAATTTGTTGATTCATTTGACCTTTCAAAAAAATCTTATTTGTTATACTTTTACTATGGTTTCTGTAGGTTGGGTGGGTGTCTTCATTTTAGAGTAGTAGTTACATAGTTTCTTCCCCCTTCAATTGTATTATGCGCAATTATGTTCCTTTTCTTTCCTCATTGATATATTTGATGATCAATTATGTTCGAAATCATGCTATATACATTTTTTTCTTTCATCATTATGAGTTTCATGTGAGTTTGTGTATTTTAAATCTGATATTCATGTTGATATGACTTTAATTTTAGTTTTTTTAGTGTTAAATTATACAGACCACTCTATTTTGAACATATTTTCCAAACCTTGACAAGGTATTATTTTCATATGATTATGTTGCGATTCAGTGATATTTGTATCCATTATGGGATATTCTTGTCAGCGAAAAAGTCAATGGATATGTGGAAAGACACAAAGGAGTAGATCAGTGGGTCATGTCTATGATATTCCATAGGCACTTCATTTTTTTCATCCCTACATAGTGGATAACATAAATATTAATAAATGTGCATCGACTGATAGAATTGATGTCTTCAATTTACAAGCATAGAGGAGAAACATAAGATACACGTCTCATTTTTGGCTCAAGGAGGTCTGATCCTGGTATTTTTTTACTAACAAATTCTATAGTAAGATAAGATGTGAGGTTAATGAATCAGTAAGTTTTTATTATTTACAATTCAGTGGGTAAATGATAGTCCTAATCAAGTTCTTGAGTTTGATATACTTTTTTTACCGGAAATATGGTGATGCTGCTATTTTTGAAAAGAGGAAAACCTATTTTATTAATCTCTCTTTTTATCATTATCATTCTTCATTATATACACTCAGAACAACATTTTTATCAGATATTGAGTTATTTGATCTATTCTATTAAATTTCACATATTTCTATTTTCTTAATATTTTTTTCTTCTATTATTTTTTCCTATCAAATTATTACTACCCTCAATCATTCTATCATCTTAGATCATTGAATCTCCTCAGTTTTTGTGATTTTAGGTGAATAAGAATCATCAGTTAAACTGTGTAAGGTAGTAACAATGATGGTATTTCATTTGATAAAATTATCCATCTAATTTTCACTATAGATTTACTGATTTATGAAAACCTATTTTTTTGAAGTAGTTTTTCTTTAGAATTCATATTCTCTTTGTTTTATTCTCATCACTCTTCATTATATATAATGATAAAAACATTTGTATCAGAGATTTATTTATTTAATCACTTCTATTAATTTTTTGGTATTTCTATTTTCTTGTGATTTTTTCTTATGTCATCAAAATATATTAGTTCTTCCAATCCATCATTTGGAACAACTATTCAATTTGGTAACACAATTTTTATTCATGTAATCATTTTTTAGGGTTCACACATTATTCCACCACTTCAAAACGAGTTGCAGTTTAGGTATGCCTAACATACATTATTCATTGAACAATATATTTATTTTTATCTCCTATATATTGTATGTACTCTTTATTTCTGATTTTTATAAAGGTGTTTCATTACATTCATAATGAAATTTTCATCCACAAATACAAATTATATTATATGTTGTATAATAATGTTCTAGTTATTTTGATTTCAATGAGCAATGTGTTTCCTATTATACTATTTCCCTATGTTTTTATGTGAATATAGATTAAAAATTATAATGGTTTCTATTGTGTTTAGTGTTACACAAAGTTTAAAACCCTTAGATTAAAACTATAAGTCATGTTGTGTCTAGTATGTTAATAATCATACATGTTCGTGAGTTGAGAAAATTTTCATAAAATTTGTTCTCTTTAGTTTTTCTCTTCATATCTCATCCCATGATCACATCCCTCCCATTTGTTGACAGGTGCACTTAATTTGGAGGATCTATGCCTTTCAGGCTAGATAAAGACTTTGCATCCCAGAATAGATCAAATGAACTTCTTTGGGAGCTGAGGGAGAATCTCAAGAGAGCCCATGCAGATACTTAAGTGCTGCATATGGACGCAATTAAGGTGATCCATTAACTTAATTCTTTATTTCTAATGCTACTAAATCATTAGGTTATCTGTTTCAGATGTTTGTAATTTGTATGTCAAGGTAATTTCTTTTTTTAAATCTAGGAATCATTTTATTTGATTAGAAGCAATCGAGTTTTTTTGATTATTCACATAAACATAAATTTGAGTTTACCCATATTTTATTTCAATATATTTTAATAGTTTTTTAGTTTTCCATATGTATTTCAAATCCAAAATAGAAAAAAGTTCAGCCAGATTTTATTTCAAATTTTTTTATGTACATGGATCATTAAAATATTATGCAGTGTAAGGTTTTATCCTTGAAATTGATTTATTCTATTACAGTTTCATATTCTCAATTAGATTTATTTTAAAAATAATCATTTAAAATTTTTAGATTACATTTCTTGATTGTAGGAATCTATCTCATATTTTCTGAATTTTGATTCATATATATAGGAAATATAATTTATGAATTTGAATAATTAGTCAATTTTTTTAGTAATATCCACAAAAATTATAGAAGTTATAATACATAGATTTTAGAAACATAATCAGAGTAGAATGAATGCATTTGATTACATCCCACTTCTATTTGTTGACATGTGCACTGAATTTGGAGGTTCTATGCCTTTCAGTCCTGCTAAAGACTTGGAATCCCGGAATAGATCAAATGAACTTCTTAGGGAGCCAAGGGAGATTCTCAAGAGATATCATGCAGAGATACTTAAAGGCTACATATGGGCGCTATTATGGTGATTCATTCACTGAATGCATGATTTATAATACTACTAAATCATCAAGTTATCTATTTCAGATGTTTTAATTTATATGTCAATGTTATTTATTTTTTTAAATAGAGGAATAATTTTATTAGATTAGAAACAATATAGTTTTTTAAATTATTTACATAAACATACATTTGAGTTTCCCATCTTTTATTTCAATAGATTTTAATAGTTTTTTAGTTTTCCATGTGTATTTCACATCCACAATAAAAATAAGTTCACCCAGATTTTATTACAAAAGTTTTTATGCACATGGATCATAAAAATATTATGAAGTGTAAGGTTTTATCCTTAAAATTGGTTTTTTCTATTACAATTTCATATTCTAAATTATAGTTATTTTAAACATTATCATCTATAGTTTTTGGATTACATTTCTTGACTGTAGGAATCTATTTCATATTTTCTGAATTTTGATTCATATATATAAGAAATAGAATGTATGCATTTAAATAAAGGGTGTGTTATAATATTTTCATCATAATGTGAAATTTATTTATAATGATTATAGGTTAAAAATATGAACTCCCTACTATATTAGCTTTCAAATAAACCACACCGAACAAAATCATGATTCTTACTAATCCTCACTTAAACATATTCTCAATCCCATCAGATCTTTTCAAAATCCATAAACCTTTAAACTATCTCTAAGATGACTTCCACCATTTATCACAATCTTTCCTCTTTCCTCCAACATCACCTTCACCTAAACCTTCTGTTTCAACTATGTCTCTTATCTCTAACACTTCCATTCCATCATGTTCCATCTCTATCACAATTAGTCTTCACTTTATTTCCTCATGTCACGAACACCCCATTCACTTCATTATCATCATTTTATTCTATATATTATATTGAGTACAACGAAATTACAATTTTTTTGAATGACGCAGAACCAGAAGATTTGAAAGAAAATTGAATAGTCACGTGCATTTGCACGGGTGGAGTACTAGTTATTTTAAAAGGAAAATATTATAAATTATTGGGGTGTTATAAAATAATAATAAGAATACATGATCAGGAAAAATGATCCCTATATATCTATATGATGCATGTGACACAAAATTTGTACACAAAATTTTATAAATTAAAATCTCCTTTTGAATGAATAAATGAATTATCAAGTAATATATTTATAGAAAACACAAGCACTACTTTGGTTATTATGTTCCGTTATATGGTATTTCAAATTTAAAATAATATTAAGAAACATAACAACTAATAATATTCCATTTTATAGTGAAAATTTATACTAGTATATTATGTTTTATGATAAATTCCAATTGATACAGAAATAAGGAGCGATAACAATGGCAAGTAGGATCATATCATTTGGATCCCATTTATCAATGATTTTGAGGGAGCTAATATCATAGGGATTTCCTATTTTTCAATTAAAAACCAATATTCATCAATTAAAACATGATAGAATTTTTTTATGGGAAAATTTCAATCTCATCAAGATCAAGACCCAAAACATATTCATCAAACCACTCCAAGAAAATCCCACCATTAACACTTTACCCTTAGAGAATTCACTAGCGTAATAAAGATATATATATCTAGACTCTAATAGTTTGAATATATATATATATATATTAATAAAATAATGATTATATTTATCCTTTATTATTATTTTATAATTATTACACAATAATTTTGATAAAAACTAGATTTTGATACGACGAAACATAAATTGTATATTTGGGAAATATATAGTTTCAATCAAGACACTCTTTTTGATGAATTCAATACTTTTTTAAATAAAAGATATTTTAATAAAATATTATTATTATATAATATTTATTAAATATTAATTAAAATATATTTTCTATAAAGTCAAATGTAATCTTTTATGTATCGTGACCCATAATTTTTATTCATAGACATTACATCTATGTAGATGAATATTCTTTACATAACATAATGATCCATGCCAAAATCATATAGGTCTAGTATATTTACAAATTTAGAGATATAAACAAATGGTTCATCAAATTTCTACATCATCGCCGACTTAGATATTAATAATTATCACTTTTCTTATATATATCATACGTAAAACCTTTCGTAATAATATGGTAAAGGAAACATAAGAAAGGGTGAGATATGATGCTCAATAAGGGTAAACATGGAAGATATCAATGATTATATATGTATAACATGAGAATAAGGGTATGTGAAAATGAGATTAACATTTAAAAAATTTACCATGCATATTATAGATCATAATCTTGAGTCCTGGCATAAATATTATCAATGTATATGACATGAATCACAAAGGAATCAAAGAAAATGAGTCATAAGAACATAATATAGGCATAAGATATGGAATTATGGCATAAAAATAACTATAGAGAATAATTTCGTTATTAATAAAGGCTTTTTTCCAAGCCTATAATAGTAGAAAGGGTTCACTCCCCAAACCAACATAGTTGTCAATGTTTTCTCCCATGATAATTGTAGTGGACAAAATACCTTAATAAACAAGGTTCACTCCCCATTACAAACCTATTTATTTAATGATATATCAATATTTACCCAATTAATTGAAGGGAGATATAATTACAACCCATCACAAAATTAAAACAATACATATGTGTGTCATAATATCATAAATCATTCATCTTATCAAAACCCATGACAAGAAATGGGTTTCATAAACATTTAATTATAGCATAAACCATGGAAAATGAATGGGTTTCATAAACATCATTCCATCATAAAAATAAACCATCCAGAGAAATAAAAAGTATGTGAACCAAATATTATATTCACAGTATATCATAAGAAACATTTAAGTTGTTATCACAGATAAACTAAAGTATCATTAAAACATTATTGAGGAAATTTACCTATACATTTTGAAATAACTTCTTTAAAATACTAAGATTTAAAAAATATTTTGGAAAATTTTTCCAGTAAAAATAACAATTTTAACTTATAATGTAAACATAAAAACATTGAGTACCCATGATGTTGGGTAATTCCATTCATTATATATAATTTTAAAAAAATTTGTTCCATACTATTGTAAGAAATGTCATAAAGTACCTTGTTTGGAAAATGTAAATCAGATTCCTTTCAATCCATTTTGTAAAAATTCAAACATGTGTAAAAATTAATTTAAAAAATAATAATATAATAGTAAAAGAAACTTATTTAAAACATTTTTAGAAAAAATGGACATGGAAGAAAATGATTTTTTGACCGAAGAGAGAAATGAAGTCCATTTTATTTAAAATAACATTTTTAGTCACTTGAGTGCATAAGGTGAATAAAATGACAACAAAACGTGTATTTTAAATAAAGAACCATAAAATAAAAAATTCATAAGTTTATTGAGAGTTAGATCATAATATTTAACCATGATAACTCAATCATAAAAAATCCTGATAAATAAGAAGATTGTAACATAAAACCCTTAACATTAAGCGCAACTAACTTCATAAAATTTTGAACCTCTAGTATAATAAATATAGTTTTATTATACATCTTATTCCATAATCATACTCATATATATCAAAGAAAGTATGATTTATGTTTAACCATTTATCACCCAAAAATTAATAATTCTTTATTAAAATCAGTATTCCATGTGATAATTGCTTTGTTTTGCAAGTATGTTTTGGTCTATATAATTTTATCATTGTTAAATATCCTCTAGAATTTTAATCATAGTATAAATATCATATATATTCATTATATATATAGTCATCCATAAAATTTTGGTATATATAAATGAATTATAATGTTCATAGAGATAATAATCCATACATATGCATATATGTTGTTTTCATTTTTCCACTAATGAAATGAAAGAAATGTAACTATTAATTAACATTTATAATATCATTATTATATCATAATTTACATATATATTAATAAAATTCTTCCTTATTACTCTCCAAGTAAAATATAAATGAAAAATGAATCACATTGCTTCATGGAGGTGGTATCCCACATGTACGTATGTGCGACACTATCATTTCAAGAAGGATTAAATGTTAATAACGTAGATATTGTCATGAACAAGCTAGGGTAGACCCCGAACCGGTCAAACAAGATGATCCATGGTAGGGTCCTAAAGGCGTTCCCAATCTCCAAAGGATGACAACTTGTTTCGAGTATTAATAGAGTAAACATAGGGAATGATTACTTCCAATGATAATAAATAAACTTAAAAGTGGAAATGAACAAATAAGCCCAGTATAAATATACTTCCAAACATAACATCATTTATACCAAAATAGGATACAAAAAAACTATTAAGTAACATCTAAATTGAACCTAATGACCACAATATCTCTGTGTGACCCCGAGGGTCACTCTCTGATACTCAAACAAACTATTTCCCATATTGATCAATACCATAAAGAAAACATAACCACAAGATAAAAATAAAAAATTTCTATAGGTGTGAGTATTAAAATTCAAAATGAATTCCTAGAAAAATATATTCACAATGGACTTCCTTTAAAATAAAAGAATCACCAACTTCAAGTTTGAAATATAATATATACAAATAATCTTTCCCCACACATTTTCTTTCCACATGAAAAAACTGTGGTCCATTTCCCTTTTCATTTTCCAAATCCAATTTATTTTCTAAGAAGAAACCAATTAAATTTTAAAGAAATAAAGAGATGCATTAATTTAAAAACTGGATCAAGATAATATAAAACATTTCTAAGAGAAAACCTTTTTTATAAACCATTAGAAAAAAATTCATTACATTTCAAGTAAGTAAACCCCACATGATAACACTATAATAATAATATCATAAGGGGAATGTAAATAATCACCCAAGAGTAACTAATCAATCATTCATCCCAATCATCCTTTATAAGTAACTATGTTCCAATGGACATAGGTGGAAACTAGAAGATCTTGAATAATCTATAAAATAGTAATACATGTTTAGTAATATCATAAAGCATGCCTCACTCAATGAAAGCTAAGTTACCTAACAAGATTAGCTGCACCCTACAAGGTATAGGTCCAGGGTCCCATTCCCATAGCAATAATAATATAATATCCCCAACTATGGGCCATGTCGCACCCCAAACCGTGCGTTTATTTTATTTTACGATTTCTTTGACTTTAAATTATTTTGCTGCGGTTCGTGTTCAGTATAGGACCTAGTTTTTTGAATTTTGGTTAAAATGTGCGCCTTTTGGACGCGACGTCGTCGAGCGCGTGAGCGGAGCCTGTTCTGGAAACCCCGCTCGTCCCTGCCCGGTGTTTTTTTTTCGCATCCCGTTGTCTTTGAAATTTTTTTCTTTTTAAATACAGTCTTTATATTTAACGCGCACATCTATTGTTATCAGTTCATAGTTGTTTTTATTATTTAAGACGAAATGAGTATTTTTATCGTTTGTACTTTTATCATGATGATTATTATTAAAATTATTATTGTTATAATTGATCTTAATAAAGGTATTATTAATTATTATGGTTATTTATTTATTTATTTCCTCTTTTCGAGAGTTGGGGCGAGTTTTAGACTAGTGCGCATGCACTACATGTTGGGTAGAGACTGTGCGGACAGCCTGACACCGGTCTGACAACTTCTGGATCAGACAAAAGCTCACGCTTAGTTCGCGCACAGTCACTAGAGGCATGTGCGGACCGCGCAGTTGCGCTATTCAAATAAAATAATTATTATGAAATGAAATTATTGTTATTAGAGATTAAAGTTATTATTAGTTTTATTATTATCATTCTTTTATTATTATCACTATTTTTGTTTCATTTATTTATTCCTTTTTTTTATCTCTTTTATTTCCTTTATTTTTTCCCCCTATTTCTCTACCTCTCTTGCGCTACCCTCTCCCCACGCGGATTCCCTTTCACCCCTGCAACCCTAGCCGCCACATTCCTTTTCCCCCTTCCCTCGGGCTGGCACCCTCCCCTCCTGCTTTGCCGCACCACCCTCTTCCAACAGGTCCGCCGCATCCTCACCGACCACGCTCCACCTCTCCGGCCTCCTCACCCGAATGCAAACTATTCCGCTCCAAGGTCGCATCTCTCCTCCGAACCCAACCGCAGCCGCAACACCTCTCCCCTTGCTTTCCCCTCCAGCGCGGACCACCCCCTCCCTTTCCGGCGAACAAAAGCAGCACAACCAGCTGGTCCTGCTCCCATCCGGCGACGCCCCGTCACCCTCTCGCTCCTGCTCGGCACAACCCCTCAGCCTCCTCAAAAACCAGCGCCGGCCTCCTCCCTCCTGCTTCCCGTTTCAGCACCTTCAGCCGCGCCGACTCCCGCAGCCCCTGCCTCCTTCGGCCGCACGCACCCGGCGCCCTCCCTTTCGTCTTCAACACCGGCTCCTCCCTCCATCAGCCAGCACCGGCGCCCCTGCCCTCTTCTCCCGCGCGACCGCCGGCCACCCTTTTTTTTTCCACCTCCGAGCATCCCTGCACCTCCCAGTCGCGGGACCTCCCTGCCGGCGCACCTGTCTCCAGACCCCCCCCCTCCTTCTTCCTCTTCTTCTTCCTCCTCTTCTTCTTCTCCTCTTCTCCTCCTTCTCTTCTTCTTCTTCTCCTCTTCCTCTTCTCTCCTTCTTCTTTCCTTTCTTTTCCTTCCTCTTCTTTTCCGTTCCGGCGCCCTGTTCGGCCGCAGGTCTGTTTTTTTTTTGTTTTTTTTATTTTTTTTATTTATTTTAGTTTATTATTTTAAGTTATCTAATTAAATATTATGTTTCCTTTTGTTATTATTATTAATAGGTTAGTTATTATATCATTATTGTAAATATTAATATTTTAATATTGTAATTATAATAATAATAATAATATTATTATTATATTATTATTGTTATTATTGTTATCATTATTATGTTATTATTATTATTAATACTATTATCATATTATTATTATTATTATTATTAATGTTAGTATTGCTAATATTATTATTATTATTATTATTAATTTCATCATTATTATTATTATTAATTTTATCATTATTATTACTATTGTTATCATTAATTCTATTACTATTATTATTATTATTATCATTATTATTATTAATATTATTACTATTAATTTTATTATTATTATTATTATTATTAATTTTATTATTATTATTATTATTATTATTAATTTTATTCTTATTATTATTAATATTAATTTTAATATTATTATTATTATTATTATTATTATTATTTTACTATTATTATTATTATTATCACTATTGTTATTATTACTATTTATTATTATTATTATTATTACTAATCTTATTATTATTATTAGTATTATTATTATTATTATTATCTTTATTTTTATTTTTATTATTATCATCGTACTCTTATTGATCGCGGGTTTTTATTTGTTGGCTTAGGACCTTTAGGACCCGCGCAGGGCGTTTCCGAGTGAGCGCCACCGCCGCGCCTTGTATTTGAGGTTCCGTCGTCGCCGCGCTTTGGTTTCAAGGTGAGCGCTTATTCCCGCCGCTTGGTTTCGAATGCTCTGGTGAGTTTTGGATGTGTCTGAGTCCTTGGTTTTGATTATGCAGAGTGTCGGACTTTATCACGTGGCTTCGGACACGCGTTGTGTCGTCGCGCCTTGGTTCCAAAGTTGTTTTGTCGTCGCGCCTTGGTTTTGAGGTAGGTCCCCTTTGCACTACTTTTAAAATTTAAGTTATATTATTTCATGCTGTTTGCGCACCCTAATTGTTAAAAATCAACATTTTATTAATTGTAATAAATATGAGATAATATACGATAATTAAATTTTAATATAAGACGGTTAATTTTTAAATGGTTATTTAATGTCAAAAGGAGCCGTTTATTTTATACACGACACATGAAACATCCTTTTGACGAGCGGACACCCAATAATGAAAGAATGCCCGTTTGGCTTTTAAACATAATTCACGGAATATAAAATAGAGTTCTGGTTTAATGAGAAATGATTTCTTTTGAAGCATGAACAAATACTTTGGTTTGTTTGAGAAATTGCCCGGTTGGCTCTTAAAGTTTATTTGGAAAAGAAAATGGTTTGGTTTGGTTTATGAAAATACTGGAAACCTGTGAAGTAGTGTTTTGTGGGTTCTTTAAATAGTTTTAAACTGGTTTTGGTAGTGAATGTGAATTGTATTAAATGCCCGTTTGGCACTTTATGGAAAGCGATGGAAATGTTTTTATAAAAACCCTCTTAGGACGACTCTCATGCCTTGGTTGCGATTGATTGTTTGGGAGGCCGCGCTTAGAGGCTCCCGGGTACTTGAGTGGAAAAAGGCATGAGGTTGTCCCATGGAGTGGCTCAGGGAATGCCTGTTGTTCTTTATATATATAGATATATCTGATTGGATGCTCGGTTGGCATCGGTTGGCTCACCCCCTTTTTCTGAAACACTTGAGACATGGGAATCTGGCATATTGAGAGAATATTCTAAGAACGATTGCTGCACTGGTAGGTTATGGTACTGACCAGTGGCCCATAGTAGGTGGATATATTGGGTTTATTACTATGGGATTTGCCCTCGACCTGCCTGTGAGTGGATGGTCGAGCGTTTTGTGCGTTTTGATTTCATCGTGACACGTCAATAAGGATGATTTCTCATGTATTGGTGTCTTCTGGTTTATTCTCGATCTCCTAGGTTCACCCATGTCTATCCAGCTTTTGTAGCTTGCAGTAATGATTATGATGCTCACGTGTATACTTACATTGCCCTTGCTGTATGTTTTACTTTGTGCATTCTGGCATATTGTTTTCCTTGGAAACTGATAAATTGCTTTTTAATGGGTTTCAAAACAAATTGTTTTCAAATGGAAGTGTTTAATCCCTTTTGTACAAATTTGAAAATCTAAACATCACTTTTCCCTTTTCCCTGAAATGTCTTTGGCACTAATGAAATGAACACGAATTTGGAAAATGGCTAAGGGCAATGGTTCGTACTTTGTTTTTAAGTAGAATATTATTAAAAACATACTTTTATAGATTGTAGTTCAAACTTGAAATGATGTTTCTTTTATTTTAAAGGTAGTGCATTGGGAATAGATATCGGGCTAGCCTACTGAGTTTTAATACTCACGCCTATAGTTGTTTTCTGTTTTTAGTGTTTGTGCAGGCTATAGCTTGAGTGCGCTCGCCTAGGGCGACGCTTGATCGCTGAGTCGGAGAGCGACCCGCGAGGTCGCACGGAGTTGTTTGGACGTCGTGTTTGGTTAGTTTGTTTTCTGTTTGTTCTTGTTTAGTCACTTTATTTGGTTTATCTTTTCTGCGCTGCTCTGTATTATTTTGACTGTCTTATTTATTTATATTGGGCGAAATCGTTCCCATAGCCTCTGTTGATGCCCTGGTGCTTGTCGCCAGCCCGGGAGGATCGGGAACGCCTCTCGGACCATGTCGCGGACCGGCTCGGGTGACCGGTTCAGGGTCGACCCGGGTTGGTTCGTGACAAAATGGTATCAGAGGCAGGTTTTCTCTTAGCAGACCTCACTTTTCAGAGCGCCCTTTGTTATTTGGGATGTCAAGGTAGATGGAGTAGGATTGTCGGGACTTGAGGGGTAGGTGCGAGAAGAGCGTCGCGAACTCTTTCCCGTACCGATCCTCAGGTTTCCATGGGAAGTCCAGTTTAATTTGTTTGTTTGGGTTTTTATGGAAAGATTTTGTGATTGGGGTACGACAAATGGAGTTGGGCTAATAGTCCTAAGCCGCATGGCCTGGCAAGCCATGTGGAGCTGGGGGCATGGTCCAAGAAGGCTCTCTGTGTCAGTGGCGTGTTTGGCATATGGCCGCCAACTATATGGTCAAGTCACCCACTGACACTAGTCCCCTGTTTGATTTGTTTTGGGTTTCCGTTGATTTCTGAAAGTGGTTTGAATCAGAAAAGTTGGTTTTGGAAAAAAAATGGTTCTTTGAAATAAAATGTTTGATTTGCAGAGTGTTTTAAAAAGAAGTGGTACGAATAAATTGTTTTTGGAAAATGAAGTTGCTTTGTTTTGGCCTTGGTGTTCCGATGAGTACTCACATGCATTTTGGTATGTTGGAAATGTGGATGGATCTCTGGTATGGTGGATGGATGCCCTAGGTGGCACGGATACATGCATGTGAGTGAGGCTCTAAAGAATACCAATGGTGAGGGTTTAAGTTACCAAGATTGTTTTAAATTAAAGATGTTTTCAAAGAGAAAATTTTTGACGTTATGATAACTTGTCTTCTCGGATTTTGAGCTTGTCACCTATGTAGTGTTTGGTTTTAGGGTTGTTATTCATTCGTTGAGTTGGCCTTGATTGGGTTTTTGACCTTTCCTTGTCCAGCGGTTATCCCTTTGAAGCTTCGATGGGTGATCGTAGTGCAGTTGATCAACCTAAGGATTTTATGCTTGAGTTTCGGAAGCTCGATCCACCTCTCTTCTATGGTCAAGCAGACTCTTCTGTGGCAGAGGAGTGGATGCGGAAGATTGAAAGGGACTTTAGCCTCATTGATTTGCCCGAGTCGTTGAAGGTCAAGTTTGCGACCTTCATGCTTGAAGGTTCACCGTGGATGTGGTGGAAGTCAGTGTCTCGGGACAAGCCCCGTCAAGAGGTTACTTGGGAGTTTTTCAAGACCTCGTTCATTCGTCAGTATTTCTCTGAGGAAGATAGGGTGAGGAAGGGGATGGAAATGTGTTGTCTTCAGCAGGGCGATGGATCCGTGTTGGAATATTTCCATCGCTTTGTGGAGCTAGTACCTTATGATTCAGAGTATGCCACAAATGACCCCGTGAAGGCTCGACGCTTCGAGGCGGGTCTCCGCCCTGATCTACAGTCGAAAGTTTCAGAGTCCAACCTGACTTCTTTTGTCGACGTGGCAAGACAAGCTTTTCGTATCGAAGCCGCGATGGCAGGAGTGCTCGAAGTAGTTCTCCCTCCTTCGATCCCTATGAGCACTGGTGAAGGTTCTGGAAGGGAGATGAGTAAGCAAATGGAAGTGGATGGATCAGGTCGTGGAATCAAGAGGCCTCGAGATCTTTCATCAACCTCTTCGGAGCGAGAGATTATTGTGTGTTATCAATGTGGCAAGCGGGGTCACAAGAAGTCATCGTGCCCAAGCGCTCCGAAGCCCTGCCAGGCGTGTGGACGTCTGGGTCACTTGCGACGATTTTGTCGGGGCGTTGCAAGAAAGCGTCGCAGGGGAATTTCTCAGAAGTAATGTGCTATTGGGTCTTTGTTCAGAGCTCTTGGTGTAAGTTTCCTTTCAGTTTAAGGGATCTTTTATCGTTGTAGTTATACTGGTGGTGTTTTGGGTTTGAAATGTATGGGAACTTCATGGGTCTTTTGACGAACCTCGGCTTTCAATGCTGGTGTGTTTTAATTTCAAAATCTTGTCCTTCAATCTGTCAGATCAAAAGATGTATGTATCTCATTGGGATTATCAGAACCTGACTGCGAGGCAGGAGATGCTTCATCCATCAGAGCTCCAGCCAAAAGGTCTCGGAGTGAAGCCAGCGCGTAGTCAGGAACCCCCGGGGGGAAATTTTTAAAAGAGTCCGGTGAAAGTACTGCCTCTATCGTCGTGGTGAGATAGTTTTGGTGTTGTTTCTCTGGTTTCTTTGTCGTTGTAGTTTTCCTCTTGTCGCAAAGTGCGCGACGGACTTATCCCTCGTGTAACGTCGGGAATTGTGCCTTTTGGATTTAAGTTGCTGATCAGTGACTTTGTGTGGGCCACTGATGTAAATCAGTTGCAGCCCTGGTTTGTGTCCATCCCGAAGTGATGGGTCGTGAGTAGTCGTACGTCGTAGTTTTAGTGATTTGATCCTTGGGCCCACCCTCCCCGCCCATGGGGTTAGGGTTTTTAGTTGTGCTAAGTATCCATTTAAGCTTCTACCCCTTTCGGATGAGAGTAAATGTTTGAAATGTTCTTATTGTGCTCTTTCTAGCTCGAGTAAGGCTTGATGCAGGTCCAAATTAGTTTTCTGGTTGGCTGTTAAGAGGTCAGTCCTTTATGGTGGGGAGACCCACCATGAGTCGTTGGGTTTTCTCTTAAATAATTATTGAATTCTAGTGGAGTTCTTATGGTGGGGAGTCCGTTCGGGTCTCTCTCTGTTGGTGATTTACTTTGGGCAATGAGGTTCAGTCCCGCTGGTAGTCGTCGCGATGTCCTTGAGATAAGAGGTTGGATCGTGTTCTGTGAAATCCTTAGGTGTTGATCGATCGACTGGTTGATGTGGTGGCTTTCCGGGGGCGGAAAGCGTTATGGTGGGGAGAATTGTCGCACCCCAAACCGTGCGTTTATTTTATTTTACGATTTCTTTGACTTTAAATTATTTTGCTGCGGTTCGTGTTCAGTATCGGACCTAGTTTTTTGAATTTTGGTTAAAATGTGCGCTTTTTGGACGCGACGTCGTCGAGCGCGTGAGCGGAGCCTATTCTGGAAACCCCGCTCGTCCCTGCCCGGTGTTTTTTTTTCGCATCCCGTTGTCTTTGAAATTTTTTTCTTTTTAAATACAGTCTTTATATTTAACGCGCACATCTATTGTTATCAGTTCATAGTTGTTTTTATTATTTAAGACGAAATGAGTATTTTTATCGTTTGTACTTTTATCATGATGATTATTATTAAAATTATTATTGTTATAATTGATCTTAATAAAGGTATTATTAATTATTATGGTTATTTATTTATTTATTTCCTCTTTTCGAGAGTTGGGGCGAGTTTTAGACTAGTGCGCATGCACTACATGTTGGGCAGAGACTGTGCGGACAGCCTGACACCGGTCTGACAACTTCTGGATCAGACAAAAGCTCACGCTTAGTTCGCGCACAGTCACTAGAGGCATGTGCGGACCGCGCAGTTGCGCTATTCAAATAAAATAATTATTATGAAATGAAATTATTGTTATTAGAGATTAAAGTTATTATTAGTTTTATTATTATCATTCTTTTATTATTATCACTATTTTTGTTTCATTTATTTATTCCTTTTTTTTATCTCTTTTATTTCCTTTATTTTTTCCCCCTATTTCTCTACCTCTCTTGCGCTACCCTCTCCCCACGCGGATTCCCTTTCACCCCTGCAACCCTAGCCGCCACATTCCTTTTCCCCCTTCCCTCGGGCTGGCACCCTCCCCTCCTGCTTTGCCGCACCACCCTCTTCCAACAGGTCCGCCACATCCTCACCGACCACGCTCCACCTCTCCGGCCTCCTCACCCGAACGCAAACCATTCCGCTCCAAGGTCGCATCTCTCCTCCGAACCCAACCGCAGCCGCAACACCTCTCCCCTTGCTTTCCCCTCCAGCGCGGACCACCCCCTCCCTTTCCGGCGAACCAAAGCAGCACAACCAGCTGGTCCTGCTCCCATCCGGCAACGCCCCGTCGCCCTCTCGCTCCTGCTCGGCACAACCCCTCAGCCTCCTCAAAAACCAGCGCCGGCCTCCTCCCTCCTGCTTCCCGTTTCAGCACCTTCAGCCGCGCCGACTCCCGCAGCCCCTGCCTCCTTCGGCCGCACGCACCCGGCGCCCTCCCTTTCGTCTTCAACACCGGCTCCTCCCTCCATCAGCCAGCACCGGCACCCCTGCCCTCTTCTCCCGCGCGACCACCGGCCACCCTTTTTTTTTTCCACCTCCGAGCATCCCTGCACCTCCCAGTCGCGGGACCTCCCTGCCGGCGCACCTGTCTCCAGACCCGCGCCCCCCCCCCTCCTTCTTCCTCTTCTTCTTCCTCCTCTTCTTCTTCTCCTCTTCTCCTCCTTCTATTCTTCTTCTTCTCCTCTTCCTCTTCTCTCCTTCTTCTTTCCTTTCTTTTCCTTCCTCTTCTTTTCCGTTCCGGCGCCCTGTTCGGCCGCAAGTCTGTTTTTTTTTTATTTTTTATTTTTTATTTTTATTATTTATTTTAGTTTATTATTTTAAGTTATCTAATTAAATATTATGTTTCCTTTTGTTATTATTATTAATAGGTTAGTTATTATATCATTATTGTAAATATTAATATTTTAATATTGTAATTATAATAATAATAATAATATTATTATTATATTATTATTGTTATTATTGTTATCATTATTATGTTATTATTATTATTAATACTATTATCATATTATTATTATTATTATTATTAATGTTAGTATTGCTAATATTATTATTATTATTATTATTAATTTCATCATTATTATTATTATTAATTTTATCATTATTATTACTATTATTATCATTAATTCTATTACTATTATTATTATTATTATCATTATTATTATTAATATTATTACTATTAATTTTATTATTATTATTATTATTATTATTAATTTTATTATTATTATTATTATTATTATTATTAATTTTATTCTTATTATTATTAATATTAATTTTAATATTATTATTACTATTATTATTATTATTTTACTATTATTATTATTATTATCACTATTGTTATTATTACTATTTATTATTATTATTATTATTACTAATCTTATTATTATTATTAGTATTATTATTATTATTATTATCTTTATTTTTATTTTTATTATTATCATCGTACTCTTATTGATCGCGGGTTTTTATTTGTTGGCTTAGGACCTTTAGGACCCGCGCAGGGCGTTTCCGAGTGAGCGCCACTGCCGCGCCTTGTATTTGAGGTTCCGTCGTCGCCGCGCTTTGGTTTCAAGGTGAGCGCTTATTCCCGCCGCTTGGTTTCGAATGCTCTGGTGAGTTTTGGATGTGTCTGAGTCCTTGGTTTTGATTATGCAGAGTGTCGGACTTTATCACGTGGCTTCGGACACGCGTTGTGTCGTCGCGCCTTGGTTCCAAAGTTGTTTTGTCGTCGCGCCTTGGTTTTGAGGTAGGTCCCCTTTGCACTGCTTTTAAAATTTAAGTTATATTATTTCATGCTGTTTGCGCACCCTAATTGTTAAAAATCAACATTTTATTAATTGTAATAAATATGAGATAATATACGATAATTAAATTTTAATATAAGACGGTTAATTTTTAAATGGTTATTTAATGTCAAAAGGAGCCGTTTATTTTATACACGACACATGAAACATCCTTTTGACGAGCGGACACCCAATAATGAAAGAATGCCCGTTTGGCTTTTAAACATAATTCACGGAATATAAAATAGAGTTCTGGTTTAATGAGAAATGATTTCTTTTGAAGCATGAACAAATACTTTGGTTTTTTTGAGAAATTGCCCGGTTGGCTCTTAAAGTTTATTTGGAAAAGAAAATGGTTTGGTTTGGTTTATGAAAATACTGGCAACCTGTGAAGTAGTGTTTTGTGGGTTCTTTAAATAGTTTTAAACTGGTTTTGGTAGTGAATGTGAATTGTATTAAATGCCCGTTTGGCACTTTATGGAAAGCGATGGAAATTTTTTTATAAAAACCCTCTTAGGACGACTCTCATGCCTTGGTTGCGATTGATTGTTTGGGAGGCCGCGCTTAGAGGCTCCCGGGTACTTGAGTGGAAAAAGGCATGAGGTTGTCCCATGGAGTGGCTCGGGGAATGCCTGTTGTTCTTTATATATATAGATATATCTGATTGGATGCTCGGTTGGCATCGGTTGGCTCACCCCCTTTTTCTGAAACACTTGAGACATGGGAATCTGGCATATTGAGAGAATATTCTAAGAACGATTGCTGCACTGGTAGGTTATGGTACTGACCAGTGGCCCATAGTAGGTGGATATATTGGGTTTATTACTATGGGATTTGCCATCGACCTGCCTGTGAGTGGATGGTCGAGCGTTTTGTGCATTTTGATTTCATCGTGACATGTCAATAAGGATGATTTCTCATGTATTGGTGTCTTCTGGTTTATTCTCGATCTCCTAGGTTCACCCATGTCTATTCAGCTTTTGTAGCTTGCAGTAATGATTATGATGCTCACGTGTATACCTACATTGCCCTTGCTGTATGTTTTACTTTGTGCATTCTGGCATATTGTTTTCCTTGGAAACTGATAAATTGCTTTTTAATGGGTTTCAAAACAAATTGTTTTCAAATGGAAGTGTTTAATCCCTTTTGTACAAATTTGAAAATCTAAACATCACTTTTCCCTTTTCCCTGAAATGTCTTTGGCACTAATGAAATGAACACGAATTTGGAAAATGGCTAAGGGCAATGGTTCGTACTTTGTTTTTAAGTAGAATATTATTAAAAACATACTTTTATAGATTGTAGTTCAAACTTGAAATGATGTTTCTTTTATTTTAAAGGTAGTGCATTGGGAATAGATATCGGGCTAGCCTACTGAGTTTTAATACTCATGCCTATAGTTGTTTTCTGTTTTTAGTGTTTGTGCAGGCTATAGCTTGAGTGCGCTCGCCTAGGGCGACGCTTGATCGCTGAGTCGGAGAGCGACCCGCGAGGTCGCACGGAGTTGTTTGGACGTCGTGTTTGGTTAGTTTGTTTTCTGTTTGTTCTTGTTTAGTCACTTTATTTGGTTTATCTTTTCTGCGCTGCTCTGTATTATTTTGACTGTCTTATTTATTTATATTGGGCGAAATCGTTCCCATAGCCTCTGTTGATGCCCTGGTGCTTGTCGCCAGCCCGGGAGGATCGGGAACGCCTCTCGGACCATGTCGCGGACCGGCTCGGGTGACCGGTTCAGGGTCGACCCGGGTTGGTTCGTGACAGGCCACTAGCTAGTGCATAACCAAAATAGTGCAACAAACTTTCTTAGTAAATTCAAGAGTTATTCCAGGTTCTATATATCAAGATGTATATAAGATTGGTGAACAAACTGATGCCTACCAAGCATCAAATCACATTAATATATATCATATATAATAAACCACATAATATGCATAACGCCAAATCACACCAAGGATCAATCACGCTCTTTAAAAAATTTATAGCATCAAGGAGTCCACACTGAGGATCTTCCATTTACACACCAGGTAAATGAGTCATGACGATTCCATAATAATGAAATAAAACCCATTTTCAAACAAAATTGTCAAGAGAATTATCCAAATAGGGTTTTCATGATAAACATTTTCACCACTTCCATCAAAGTGCCAAACCGGTCTCAAGCATTTTCCATAAATCCATTATTTATTAAAGAACCAAATTACCTTTTCTAAAAGAAGACTGAATACAACATTTTACATTTCACAGTCATTTTACAATCATATTTTGAACACTGGCATCACTCTTTCAAGCCAAATCAATTTTCATAAAAATACAAAATGGGCCATTAATAATCATCACATGCCATTCCATTTTTAAATAACAAAACCCACACCATTTTCAAGTCCAAAACTTTTATAAATCCATTTGTGGAAACCAAAACCACCATCAATATGTTAAAAAAACATTCAAAAATTCAAAAAATGCTTCAAAATCAACCAATCATATGTAAAATCCAATCGTCAATTTTATCAAACACACAGTGTGCACATTTATAACAAAATAACACTATTTATCACAAAACAAGGTATAACACCACTTTTCACACCAAACAAACATTAAAAAGATTAAAAAAACATTATTTAGCATATAGGGTAGGTGATAAATGAAATAAACTGACAATTATTAAATTAAAAAGGTACACTAAATGTTAAACCTACCTTAATCTCATGACGCTTGGACAATGCACACCTGAAATCCCACCCTAAGGGTTCCAAGAGCCAAGATATATGAAGAGGGACACTATAAATAAAAATTTCCCAACATAAACCAAGGGGAAGAATGAAACCTTAGTCTAAGAGACCATAAGAGAAGAATAACCAAAAGGAAAAAGGACATGGAAGGAATAGGGAGGAGAGAAGAAGAGAATACCTTGAAAAATCACCCTTGAAACTTGAATAATATCTTAGATCGATAGCATGGGAGAGGAGTGAAGGATTTATGAGTAAGAGAGGGTATCCCTTTGGGTTTCACAAACTATGATAAGAAAAGGGGATGTGTTTTGGGTTAAAAATCATAAGAGGGTAGTTTAGGAATTTCAAACCTTTTATGATCTGGGTAACTCACATGTTTTGGCCATATGGTTTACCAAACCACAGACCCCTCACTGGAAAAACATGGGAACTAGAACATTTTGAATGTATGGTGTCTAAACTGTGTGCCAACCATGACAAGAACCACTATCCCAAAATAGAACCTCCATGTATTCTTTCCACATAGAATGAAAAATTGTTTACATGTTGTGCTTTATGCCTATTCCCCCAACAATTAAGCTGCACTGTTACTTAAAGAAGGCTGAATGGTTTTCCAAAACTATTCACTAAACATGTTACAATAGAAAAATACTCCAAAACTCAAAATTTAAATTTATAACACCAGATACTCGAGATCCAAACCCCAAGGCCAGAAGATAAATAGGAACCGAGGTCCAATATAAAGATCTGGGTGTGAAATTTATCACCACAATAATGTTATCTTCCCCTAAAAAGCAACAAGGCATTCCTGTTGACCAATAAAAGACTATATATTTACACATCCATGTGATCCAACCTCTCAAACCAAGAATATTTAAACATATACAAATAGAACTTATGACTCTTTACAAAAACAAAAACAAACTGAAACCACTTCCCAAGAAACAATGGAAGATTCTAGTCACAACTGTAGAGACCCAAATATTGAATTACATAGAAATTACATTTAATTTATAAGAATACTTAATACATAACAAATAAAGACACCCAAGGACTGTAATAGTTTAGTGTCTTTGGAAACATGGAACACAATCTTCTAATCATGGTGAAAGATCCTCAACATCTCCCATAAATATCTTTCCCTTTTGTTTTCTTACCTAAAACCTTTATTTATATCATGGGAAAAAGAAAACATAAATAGGATGAGATCAAATGCTCAGTAAGTGTAATCATGGAGAAAATAAAACAAACCATATACATTTGATCTTAAAATCATTAACATAATGTTTAAACATCAAAATCTTGAGTATTGAAATAAATCATGGCAGTACGTAAGGAATAGATCATAAAGGAACATTAATACTGATAAAATAGAATGGGAATAAAACATGTAATTTTGGAAACAATTAAGCACATGATATGATTTCCATAGTATCCAAGACATTGCTGCCAAGACCATCATAGTGGACAATGTCCATTACTGAACCGGGTTTATGTGTCATTCCATCCCTGTATTACTGAACTGGATTTACTTGTCATTCCAGCCATGTCTATCTCATGAGATATAAATCTTTACCCAATTAATTGTAGGGAGATATAGGTCCCACCCATCTCATAATGAAACCATTCTATGTGTGCCAAAAAATCATAAATCATACATCATAGCATAACCCATGAAATAAAATGGGATTCTTAAACATCATGCCATCATAACATAATCCATATAAGATAAAGGACTTCATAAAAATAATTACATCATAACATAATCAAATAAATTTAATAATAGGGATAGAAACATAACCCTATATTATCTTAGATGGAAAACAATTTTGATAAAACATTTGAACTACATTCTTGAGGAAAATATCCTTTCTACTTCAAAACATTTTTCCTTTCTCAACATGTCATAATATTTTAAACTAAAATAAGTTAATTGAAAATAAACATGAAAACATGTAAAGGAAGCTTCATGTAAATAATGTTCTATGAAATCATAAAAATCCTTTCATTCTGTATAAGTTAAAAAAACATTCTTCTCATACTTTGGCCAGAAAAGTCAAAAATTATCTCGTACTGAAAACGACAAAAGATTCATTTCATAACCTTTAATAAAAAATTTCTTCAATAGGTAAAATTGGATTTAAACAATTTTATGAGGATATAAATAATATTACATATTGAGGAAACATTGATGTGGATGATAAGTACACCCCAATAAATACCGAAGTATTAACAATCTCGGATAAAAATTTAGATTGAGAGATTCTCCCTTACCTTATGTACGATTTCTTTTGTATGTGTATGAGACTCCTGTATAATGGGTTTAAACATATTATTTACTTTTAACAGAACCATAAAAATATTTATGATATCATATATGATTCACTTATGACTTTATATTACCCGTTCTTTTGTCAATTCCTTGTTAAAGCAACGTTTTAGGTAAAATCGTTTCATTTATCGTACGTGTTTTAACTTGCTAATATTGATTGTATCACTTAGATAATGAATTAAATACTTCCAGAATATGAAACATGATTTATATATCACATATATTTAGAATTTAAATATGTATTGTATACATATATAGGAAATGTAAAATACCATTTATGGAGACGGTAGTCCGTACATACGCATAAACGTTGTTTCCGTTTTCATATCGTATTGAACGGAAGTAAGTGAATAAGATATAGGTAAGTACATAAATACATACATACATATATTTATATATATATATCCAGTATCATTATTATGTCATATATTTCATACTTATTAATAATATATTTTTATAATCGTCGATGAATTGTGATCATGGAAATGAATCTCATCGCGTCGTGGAGACGGTAATCCGTACCTACGCACAAGCGACAATATCATTTTTTTGATATTAAAATCGTATATAATTTTATGGTATATAATATATAATGAATAATTATAATGTTATATTTATTATTTATATCATTTATACTCATTATTATACCTATCCAAACTACACCATGATGTGGAGACGGTAAGTCGTTCGTAGGCACGTGTGGTGACTTTTTCATTCATAGGATGGATAAAATAACTAAGATGGTTTTACCATTTTTATAATAACATAAAATTATATAAAATATACTGGAGTAATTATTTTAGAATGGAAAAAACAAATAAGGAGGAAGTTGAAGAAGAAAGGAACTTGAAATAGGTGGTGAGATATTTACCTCTTCTTCGGGTTCTTCCATTTGATTTGATCAAAATGGATCTTTAGGTTGGCTTTCTGACTAAAGTAAGGCCTCTAGGATGAAGGGAGGAATGTTTATAAGGTGTTTGGTCAGGGGTGGGCCGTACCAAATGTCTTTGAAGGTGTGAATTAGGGAAGGGGGTGGGGGATTTTATAAGAGGGGTGAGGGTCACTTGAGGAAAAGCTAGAAATATTATTTTATAATAAATTCATATTCCGTTTCTAATGGATCCAAATTATATTATATCAAAGATAAGGTGGTAATGGGTCGAAATAAACTCAAAACATAGGTTTTAGAGAGGTTTGGGTAACTATATTAACTTTATCTTTTAGATTTGACTCTTAGTTAAATAGTTTGACATTTACCATGTCTCTTTGTATTTTTATATTATATGGTAAATAACCTTACTATATACAACCAAGATAACCACAAGTGGTTCATTAATGATACACCTATTATTATATAAGTTTTTTGACCGAACCATAGATTTTTAAGAATATAATATGAATTAATAATATAATATTTGTTTTAAAAACTCTTTTATATCAATTTTGAAACTATTTGGTATTGTGTTTTTTTCTAAATTCATAACAGCATTATTACTTCGAAAACAAATAATATAACCAACCCTAATATGCTATAGTAACCTATAAAATTAGTGTAATTCATAAAAAGTCTCAAATTACATTTATTTGGATATTTATAATATCAATTATGTTAATATTTCATTAATAAGGTAATTATTGCGACATCATTGTGTCATAAATAAATTAAATTATTTGATGTCTAAAAATTATAAATAAAATATCATTATGTAGGAAATATTTTTATATTTCTAATGATTATTTATAGTGGAATTTATATTGTGTGTAACCCTATATTAAAAATATTTTAGTTATTAAACATTGATTTTAACTCTTTTAACTCGTCTTTGAATTAAATAATAATAAATGTCCTAATCTAATCCAAGTAGACCTAAAGGGTAATGTTTTATTCCTAAGGATTCTTTTAGTCTAATTAAATTTATCCAATATAATGATCACATGTTTTAGTGTAATTATGATATCATTTTTACCCTTAATTACGATATTTACTTTTAACCGTGGCAGATAAAAGTAAAAAAATTACTATTCACCAAAAATTATTTTTATCTTATTGAACCACATTTTACATACTGATATAAAATGTGTCTCTTGTATTTTTGAAATTCCACTCATATAAGTGGTAAAATTATGTTTTATGTAAATTTGAAAATTCTCTTATGAGGTGGGTAAAAGACGGTGAAAAGTTCAACAAAATTTTTATAAAACTAATGTTATTATAAAATGACTCAAATGATTTAAATTAAAATTGTATAGTTATTATGTATCTATTTGGACCTAAAATAAATTTAAATAAAAGAAATAATTATTTAAATAAAAATTCGGTTTTAAACTATAACTCAATGTTTTTCACTATTCATCAAAAATTGAAAGTTTTCAGAAAAATACCAAAAATTCACCCTAACCTAATTTAGATATTCCAAATCCATAAATGAAGTCCATTTTAAAAGATAAAATTTATAAAATTTAAAAAAGTGGGTATTATTATTCACAACGGCTAGTTTATATAATTTTTTAATAACATATCGCTGTTTAGTGAAACTCGGTATTGCGTACAACGCAAGCTATCGAGGATGGTTGCTTTTGAGTGTAACGCAAGCCAAGACAGTGTTGTGTGTAGTGAATGCTTCCTTTGGTGTTTCATATAACATAATCAAAATATAGTTCATTTATACATTGATCAAAATATATACTTGGTTTTGTGTATAACACAAGCTATTTTTGGTGTAGCGTACACCATAATACATCAAAATAAAAATAAAAATATTATTTCTCATAAAATCTTGGGGTGTTACATTCTACCCCCCTTAAAATGAATTTATCCCTCAAAATTTGTCGGGGTTATAAATCGTTTACTACTTGAAAGTTTTTTTCAATGAAACCCACATCGTAAAAAGGAATATTAAAACATAATTTAAAAAAGGAGAGTTAGAAACATAACGGTCACCCAAAGTAACTCAGCACTAGGTTTCTACATAGGAGAACATAGTTGAGAATATGGATATGGAAGAGAAATATAACCATCATGTTTGGATGAATAGTGGTAGAGAACATGGCTATGAAAAAGCCAACAATCACAAAGACATAAATTTTTGATTATCTAAGGTACCATCTGAGTCCTCAGATATGAGGGAACTAGGATAACATTTTTGGTTTTCAAGATCATTTCCATAGGGTTGAAGAATTTTTGAATTAAATGAAATACTTACTTGATTTTGGTACAATATCACTATTTTTTATGCCTTGAACAATTTCCACTTCTTCTCTTAAAGAAATAAAGTTGAATTTGTCTTCCGTGAAGTGTCAGGAGATCACACGATAGAATGATAGGTCATTCCATCTATCTCAAACATAAGGTTCGAAAAAGTTATATACATAAGTCCATCTTATGGTGTGATTAATCATATATGGTTCCAAAAAAGGACTTATACCTCAACAATCACACCGCTGAATAAAATAAAACTATTTTATACTAACTAGGGACTTACTGTAGGCTAGTGGTAGGCGATAAAGGCCTGTCACACTTCGGTTGTAGGTTCGATTCCAACAACATTGTTCGGCGCGATGGGTTGTCACCCATCCTGCATGTTGTCTTTTTTCTGAAACTACACTATTATAACATTCCAGAAATAATATCGAAAAAAAGTTATATCCTTCAACAATATTATCTTATGTCCAACATAATCCATTTTAAATCTTTAGGGATACCCAAAATACTTATATCCAAGCTTATAGTATAAAGAAAACGATTACTAGAAACTTCATCAACCAAGCATGTGAATACCATCATTTATCCCCCCTAGATCGTAAGATATATCTTTTTGGTGACATTCCAAACATATGAATTCCTTAATCATGTAATCTATTTATACATGAATTACCATATAATATTTTTGAAAACATGAATGCTATGAAAAAATTCTTTCCACATACCAAAATCCCAAAATTTATATATACTCAAACCATGATATCAATTTTTCCTAATATCAGTCATGAGTTCATTAATACTATCAAAAATTTAATTATCTCCTTATCCCTTCATTATGCGCATATTAGGTGATTTCCAAAAATATTTCAATCACTTTTCATGGGTACCGGTACCATATAATTATTGAAAACCACAACAAACCAATACATAGATATTCTAATATTCCACGATACTATAAATGAGATTCCACAACACTATTTGGGAATCTCGTTATATAAACACTTAATCATTCCACCACTTCGTTGTTATATTCGACATCACCAATAGTGATCGCTTGTGACTTCCCTTTGTCCTTTTCCTTAAGAGGTTGGTGATGTCGATCATCATTAACCCTTGGATTAGGGCATTGGTTAACATAATGCCCCATTTCCTTGCACTTGTAGCATTGAAGTGTTGGTGGTGCATTCTCTGCTGTCTTTTCCCCATTCACATCATTAGCTACCTTTTTACAATTACATTGGCACTCAGCTACTCGATGACCTTCTTTTACAAACTTAAAAAATTTTCTAGTCCCTTTAAGAAAATCTACACCATTATTATTTCCACACTCTGAGCATAAAGAAACATTTTTCTTCTTTTCACCATAGTTTTGAGATTTTTCCTTGAACTCCATCTTTCATTTCTTGTCAAAACCATGAGATGGATATGTAACACCAACTTTCATTTCTACCTTGACAGCACAAATCACAATCTCTTCATAGATACTGAAGTCTCTTATAGCTAATTCCTTTCTAAGAATTGGTTTTAAGTCAATGAAAAATCGATCAAATTTACATTATGGTAGAATGAAAAATCCAGATGCATACCTTTTAAGCCTTGTAAAATTTTCTTCGTAGGTACCAACAGATTCATCATCCTTTTTCTTAATTTATAGAAACTCCTTCTCCATCTTTGTTCGAATAATATGAGGGAATTAATTATTGAAAAATATGTTCTTGAACTCATCCCATTCCATATATTCAATTTCATCTTAGGGACTCATATTATTAATTAGAGTCCACCACTATTCTTCTTCACATTCTAACCGATAAATATACAGAATGAATTTTTCATGTTCCAAACATCGAAGTTTAGAGAATATATTTTCAATGGTACTGATCCATTGTTCAGTAACAAGTGGATCAGAAGACCCACTGAAAGTAGGTGGACGTTGCCTCATGATGGACTCAATAGAATATTGTTCCCTTATCTGCTCATTTGGAAGTCCAGAATGATTAAAAGCTTGTCTAAGTATAGTAATAAGATTTTCCACTCCATCTCCCACAACATTGGTTTGTTCAGGAGGACAATCATTGCATTGTCCACTACATTGATCAACACGGTTCCTTCGGGTTCCAACCATCATCTAAAACCCAAAAAGAATAATGTGAGAGGAAAAAATCATTATAGGAAAATAAAATAATAAATGGGGAGTAAATTCAATATCTAACATCTTAGGTTCAATGCTAATATTGTAACCGTAATTCCAGGACTATAAATTATACTTATACTTAACCTTAGGGACATCCCTAGACATACCTTTGAAATATCTCTCGGGATCTCACTAAAGTTTTCACATCCTAGTTTCCAAAGGTTAACTAAACCATTCCTCTAATACAAACTATATAGACCCAAATCTTGATGTACATGGACATTACATTTACTTTTTTGGAATTCCTAATACATAAAAAATACAGACACCCAAGGACCATAATAGTTTAGTGTCCTTGGAAACATGGAACACAATATTCTAATCATGGTGAAAGATCTTCAACATATCCCATAAAGATATTTCCCTTTTGTTTTCTTGCCTAAAACTTTTCTTTATATCCTGGGGAAAAGAAAACATAAAAAGGGTGAGCTCAAATGCTCAGTAATGGTAAGCATGGAGAAAATAAAACAAACTATACACATTTGAACATAAAAACATGAACATAATGTTTAAACATCAAAATCTTGAGTGGTGAAATAAGTCTTGGAAGTACGTAAGGAATAGATCACAAAGGAACATTAATCATGATAAAATAGAATGGGAATAAAAAATGTAATTTTGGAAACCATTAAGAAAATGATATGATTTCCATAGCAGCCAAGGCATTGCTGCCAAGACCATCATAGTGGACAATGTGCATTACTGAACCGGGTTTATGTGCCGTTCCAGCCCTGTATTACTGAACCAAATTCACTTTCTGTTCCAGCCATGTGTATCCCATGATATATAAATCTTTACCCAATGAATTGGAGGGAGATATAGGTCCCACCCATCTCATAATGAAACCATTCTTCTGTGTGCCACAAAATCTTAAATCATACATCATAGCATAACCCATGTAATAAAATGGGATTCTTAAACATCATGCCATCATAACATAATCCATATAAGATAAAAGTATTAATAAAAATAATTCCATCATAAACTAATAAAATAAATTTAATAATAGGTATAGAAACAGAACCCTATATTATCTTACATGGAAAATAAATTTGATAAAACATTTGAACTCCATTCTTAAAGAAAATATACTTTATACTTCAAAACATTTTCCCTTTCTCAACATGTCATACTATTTTAAAATAAAAGAAGTTAATTAAAAATAAACATTAAAACATGTAAATGAAGCTTCATGGAAACAATGTTCTATGAAATCATAAAAATCCTTTCATTTCGTATAAGTTAAAAAAACATTCTTCTCGTACTTTGGCCGGAAAAGTCAAAAAGTATCTCGTACTAAAAATGACAAAATATTCCTTTCATAACCTTTAATAAATAAAATCACCAATAGGTAAAATAGGATTTTAAAAAATTTAGTAGGATAGAAATAATATTACATATTTAGGAAACATGGATGTGGATGATAAGTACACCCTAGTAAATACCAAAGTATAAACAATCTTGGATAAAAGTTGAGATTGTGAGATTATCCCTTACCTTATGTCCAATTTCTTCCATATGTGTCTGATACTCTTGTATAGTGGGTTTAAACATATTATTAACTTGTAACATAACCATAACAATATTTATGATATCATATATGATTCACTTATGACTTTATATTACCCGTTCTTTTGTTAATTCCATGTTAAAGCAACGTTTTGGGTAAAATCGTTTCATTTATCGTACGTGTTTTAACTTGTTACTCTTGATTGTATCACTTAGATCATGAATTAAATACTTCCAGAATATAAAACATGATTTATATATCATATATATTTAGTATATAAATATTTATAATAGACATATATATGAAATGGAAAACACTGTTTATGGAGACGGTAGTCCGTACATACGCATAAACATTGTTTCTGTTTTCATATCGTATTGAACATAAGTAAGTGAATAAGATATATGTAAGTACATAAATACATATATATATATATATATATAAACATATATATCTCCAGTATCATTATTATGTCATATATTACATACTTATTAATAATATATTTTTGTAATCGTCGATGAATTGTGAACTGGGAAATGAATCTCATCGAGTCGTGGAGACGGTAATCCGTACGTACACACGAGCACCAATATAATTCTTTTGATATTAAAATCATATATAATTTTATGATATATCATATATAAAGAATCATTATAATTTTATATTTATTATTTATATCATTTATACTCATTATCATGCCCATCCAAACTATACCATGATGTGGAGACGGTATGCCGTACGTACGCACGTGTGGTGACTTTTTCATTCATAGGATGGATAAAATAACTAATATGGTTGTACCATTTTTATAATAAAATCACAGTATATATAATATACTGGAGTTATTATTTTAGAATGAAAAAAAGAAGGAGGAAGTGGAAGAAGAAAGGAACTTGAAATAGGTGGTGAGATATTTACCACTTCTTTGGGTTCTTCATTTTGATTTGATTAAAAAGGATCCATAGGTTGGCTTTCTGACTAAATTAAGGCCTCTAGGATTAAGGTAGGAAAGTTTATAGGTTATTTGGGCCGGTTTTGACCGAGCCAAATGGCTTTGAAGGTGTGAATTAGAGATAAGGGAGGGTTCCCTTTTATAAGAGGGGTGAGGGTCACTTTAAGAGAAGCTAGAAATATTATTTTATAATAAATTCATATTCGATTTATAATCGATCCAAATTGGGTTATTTATAAGATAAGGTATTAATGGGTTGAAATACACTCAACCAATAGGTTTTAGTCAGTTTTGGGTCACTATAATAACTTTATAGTTTAGATTTAACTCTTAGTTAAATAGTTTGACATTTACCATGTCTCTTTGTATTTTTATTTTATATGGTTAACAATCATACTATATACATCCAAGAGAACCCAAAGTGATTCATTAATGATAAAAATATTATTATATATGTCTTTTGGAAGAACCTTATATTTTTAGGAATATAATATCAATTAATAATATAATATTTGTTTTAAAAACTCTTTTATGTCAATTTTGACACTATTTGGTATTTTTTTTCTATTTTTATAACAACATTATTACTTCAAAAAAAATTCATATAACCAACCATAATATGTTATATTAACCTATAAAATTAGTTTAATTCACAAAAAGTCTCCAATTACATTTATTTGGGTATTTATAATATCAATTATGTTAATATTTCTTTAATAAGGTAATTACTGCATCATCATTGTGTCATAAATAAATTAAGTTATTTAACATCTAAAAATTATAAATAAAATACCATTATATAGGAAAATATCTTTATCTTTCTAATGAATATTTATAGACTAATTTATCTTACGTATAACCTTATATTAAAAATGTTTTAATTATTAAACTTTGATTTTAACTCTTTTAACTCTTCTTTGAATTAAATAATAATAAATGTCCTAATCTAATCCAAGTGTACCAAAAAGGTCATATTTTATTTCTGAGGTTGTTTTTAGTCGAATTAAACTTATCCAATAGAATTAGAACATGTTTTAGGGTAATAATAATATCATTTTTACCCTTAATTACCCTATTTACATCTAACCATGGAAAATAAAAGTAAAAAGGTACTATTCACCAAAAATTATTTTTATCTTATTAAACCAAATTTTACTTACTAATATCAACCGTGTCTCTCGGATTTTTCAAATTCCACTCACAGAAGCGGTAAAATTAAGTTTAGTGTAAATTTTCAAATTCTCCTAGGAGGTGGGTAAAAGACGGTGAAAAGTTCAATAAAATTTTTATATATCTAAAATTATTATAAAATGACTCTAATGAATTAAATTGAACTTATACAGGTATTATGTATCTATTTTGACCTAAAATAAATTTAAATAAAATAAATAATTATTTTAATAAAAATTTGATTTTAAACTATAACTCATTGTTTTTCACTATTCATCAAAAATTGAAAGTGTTTATAAAAATACCAAAAATTCACTCTAATCCAATTTTGATATTATGAATCCACAAGTGAAGTCCATTTTGAATGAAAAAATTTATAAAATTTCAAAAATTTGGTATTACTATTCAGAACAGCTAGTTTATATAATATTTTAAAAACATATCGTTGTTTAGTGAATCTCGGTATTGCGTACAATGCAAGATATCGAGGAAGGTTGCTCTTGCGTGTTACACAAGACAAGCCAATGTTCTGTGTAGTGAAAATTTCTTTTGGTGTTTCAAATAACATAATCAAAATATAGTTCATTTATACATTGATCAAAATATATACTTGGTATTGTGTATATCGCAAGCTAATTTTGGTGTAGAGTACAACACAAGACATCAAAGAAATTAAAAAGATTATTTCTCATAAAATCTAGGGGTGTTATAACAACATCCACAAACATGCTTCAAATGGGACTATTAGTTATACTCTTAATAATCCCAATGTTCACCCAAACCGAAAAAACTAGGAAATCAGACAAATTAAAAAGAAGACACTTCATACGGGACCAAATTTAGAACAAAACCAAATCATCAACACGAGAGGCTGGAATGGGATCCCCACCATTAAGAATCAACTAACACTGATTTATCACAGGAGAAATCTCAATAAGACATATGGTAGTTCTCCACGTTATTTATAAACCGAACTACATGGAAAACTTAACAAGATCCAACTTGTAGACTTTCCTCCACACCGATCAAAAAACCCCCTCCACAAGGGGGAAATAGACGCTTCAATAGGGAACCTTAAAAAGTCTCTATTCCCATACTGAAGAAAAAAGCTGGAATAAGGTCCTGGACACCCCTAGGATTTCTAACTATACACGATCTTCACTCTGGGGCCTAAGGATGGATCCTTAATGTTTGAATCGTCTACCACTTCACAGTCACCAGTTTCTAATCCCTAATCAAAGTCTTTTTTCCACCGAAATAGGGGTTTTAGATTATACAAACTCAACTTTTTTCCAATTCAAATGAGAAATAGAAAAAATGAGACTCACAAAAGAATGAACCTCTACTCACGTGGAAAATATTTCATAACTTTCAGTATATAAATACACTTTCATTCAAATAGGAGTTATCAAGAGATCCAAAACATCCCATTACATCACAAACAAAAGATAACACCACTGGAACAACCACCACAACATAAAGAAATACTACAAGAGAAATGTATTTTAAACTGATCCCAAACAACACTGTACTTCTATGAACTAGCTCCATGTCACTTCCTAGAAACACCATGATAAAACTGTAGTAAGTGAACAAGGCTTCCACAAGCATAAAAGGTCATCAGAGCACTTGAACATGATGACTTCTTATGACTTGGAATACCACATTTACGACACACCACAATTCCACACCGAAAGGAAAATGATGAAAGATCTTGAGGCCTTTTCATTACATGATCAGATCTAACATATTCTGACCACTTTTCCACCTACTTACTAGAATTACCTTTATAGATTCTAGGGACTAAAGGAAGATATGAACATCAAGCACTCCTACTAGCACAAATTCAACAAGAAAAGATTGACTCACCATGTTAGCAAATTAGAATAAATTGAACTCCAACACAATTGACTGCAGATCATGATGAATCCCACACTAAAATCCCAAGGATTCGAGGAATCATCTGCCAAATTTCCCAGATCATATGGAACTAGGTCCACAAAGTGATGATACAACTTGAACACCAACCCATCACCCAGCTGTAGACACCACTTCTCCATTCCCTTTCTTACCATCTTTATTTTAGAGAAGTATTTTTGGATGAAAGAAGAAATGAAGAACTCCTAGGTAATATATTCCTCAGGATTATTCTGAGATACCAACTTCCCCCAATTCTAGGGAATACCGTCAAGCATAATGGTAGAAAACATAAACTTTAACTGCTCATGAAACCCAATGAATCCAAATTTACTTTCAATTTTTTGCATCCACTCTTCCTATTTCTATGGATTTTATTGACCATAAAAGATATTAGGATTTAACATTTGAAACTGTTGAATGAAATACCTAGGTTGATCAACTGGAAAACATTCTAATGGGGAGACACCATTAGTTACACCATGAAAATTCATTGAATCTCTATGGGGGTGAAAACTGAAAAAACAAGAGCTCTATCAAGACTAGATCATCTAGAAGTGTTCTCAAATTCAAACACCACAAAACAATACTTCTCAAATCATGATAAAAAAAGACAAAAACTACTGGTGATAAAAAATCAACATTTTTCTCTTGAAAACGTTTTTGATTGAAAATAGAATTGTTGAGTTGCACAATCACTAATGGAATTACATAGAGTCTATCTCACATGAACATTCTAGTGCCATGTGCACCATCAACCCATTCCATATCAGGAACTCATATAACCACATCATCATCCAAACATATTCCGCACATATCCATGCATGTGAGAACCCATGAAAATACTGAAGGGTAGAACAAAAAATCTCCACTTCCAAAAGAAAACACTCAACCCACACTTCCACACTTTCAATCCACTTCCAATTTCCAAATTTCACAAAATTTTTCAAAATATCACTAACCCCCAAGTAAAAAACAATTTTCAAATCCCATACTTCAAACCATTTCATTATGCTCAAAAAAATCCCATGAATTTCCATCTAAAAATCAATTTTATTTCATTAAAACATTCAATTCATACCATTCAATACATTTTCAACAGCATAAAAACACCATTACATTAAAATCAATGGATTAAAAACCCAATTCTTCCCATTTAAAATATGTTCCAAAACAAACTTATGCTTTTCCAAGACATTTCTTCAAAATGAAACTAAGAAATTATTTTCAATCTTCCCAAAACCAAACTGTTTCCATTTCAAAATCCAGTTTTCACAATTCCAAAGAAAGATTTAACAAAACAATTTCAAAATCATGAGGGACCCAAAGCAACTCACAAGGGTAAACCGACACTGATGGGTGACTTTTTCATCTAGTTAGAGGCCATATGATAATCACCCCACCATCAGGGAGAGTATTCTAGAACTATTTCCCTAACTCCACATGGTTTTCCAGTCCTTGTGAGCTCATTGAGACCACTATCCAAAATCCCATTTTGAATCCTAATTACCAAACAATCCACAATGACAAAGGAAACACAAATAAATATGTTTTCCCCAGAAACAAGGTTAAATATAGTAAATTTTGGAGAGAGACTCCCTCAGTTTTGCACCCCAATGTCTCAAAAAATCCTACGTCATCTACCATGACATACCCAAATATTATGGGGAACATTGAAAGAACGTTCCTCTAAAGACTAGCCTCATATGATACCATTTTTTCACAAACCATCTCAGGTCGACCTCGAACTGGTCACCCGAGCCAATCTGTTGCAAGACCCAAAGGATGTTCCCTAATCTATTGTGCTACTAACTAGTGTTGAGCATCAATAGAGTAACCAAATGATACGATTTATCCCTTGGTCAATAAAAAAACTAAACAACAGAAATGGAAAAAGAAACCGATTAAAAACACACTTCCAAAATGAACATCATTTATACAATACGGAGATACAAAAAAACTATAAAATAATATCCAAACTGAACCTAAATACCACAACGTCTCCATGTTATCCCAAGGGTCACTCTCTGATACTAAAACAAATCATCACCCATGGTGATTGAAACCAAACGGAAACCTGCACCACTAGCTAAAAACAAAAAATATAAATAGGTACGAGTATTAAAAATCAGTAGTCATGCTCGAAAAAAATATAATCCCAATGAACTTCCATTAAAATAAAAGAAACATCAACATCAAGTTTGAAATAAAATATATAAAATTAATCTTTTCCACACATTTATTTTTGAAATTAAAACAAATGATAGTCCATTGGACTTTCATTTTCCAAATCCATGTTCTTTTCCAAGAAGAAAAAAATTAATTTTTCAAGAAGGAAAGTTATTCTTTCATTTCAAAATTGGAACAATATAATATAAGACATTTCTAAGATATTTTTTTATAAACCTCTGAAAAACAAATCATCCCAATCTAAACAAGTTCACCCCAAATGAGATCATCATAATATTCATATAATAAGGGAAATGTAAATAATCACCCAAGGGTAACTAATCAATCATGCATCTCAATCATTATTCATAAGTAATTATGTTTCAATAGACATGGGAGGATCTTAGAAGATTGTAAATAATCCAGAACATACTAATACATGTTGACTCTTCCAAAAAAGAATGCCTCACTTGATGAAATAAATGAACCTTAAAATTATTAGCCAGAACCCACATGGCACCGATCGAGGGCCCAAGTCCTGTAACGCCCCGACCCCAGCTACCCAGAGTCGGTGCATTATTACATAACATTGGCATGATCACAAGAAAGATCAAATCTTGAAAGACCGATTGGTTTAGTAGCCTTGGAAACACTAGATATATTCATAAGTTTTACATTACATCATAAAATGAAAAACTACTACAACAACATAATGTTTCCACAATCCACACTATTAACCCCTCATAAAATCCCTGCAGGTCATTCATAACTTACTTCTTCACATCCTGGAAAAAATAAAACATAGAAAAGGGGTGAGCTCAAATGCCCAGTAAGGATAACAATATAGCGGAAACTTTCATAAATAAGAATAAACATTTAAGGCAATGTATAACTAAAACAAAAGCCTTTTAAATATGAACTTTCAACATGGTATGGAATAAATAAAATGAAATAATTCCATTTACTTATTCACATGGATATTCTACTAATCGAATAATCACATGAAAAAATCAATAACCACTTTCATAATGTTGGAATGCATAATGCCAGACTATCATAACCACATAGCCAAGGCCTCGTGCCAAGACTACAAATAAGATTTTGTCAAGGCCTTGTTCCAAGACAATAGTTTGTCTCATGAGACCTACCGATGCATCGAGGAGCTATAGCGGGCTCCACCCGTTACTTATTAAGTCCAATGCATTCCCATATGAAAAGGTTTAAACATAACATAAACATTCGTATTAAAACTAGAATATGAAATGTCAATAATTTCACCATAAACTATGAATGGTATAAAAATAGCACATCCATAGTCAAACATATCACAAAACCTTCAATAAAATATAGAAGTTTTGTATCATAATAAATCAACTTCAAATAATCTTAAAATCCATCAAAGGATGTTGACGTAGATGAAATCAAAATTCTTTTTAAAGAAATATCTCCTTTTATTTTGAAATCATTTAAGATCCATATAAAATAAAACATTTTCTTTGAAATTATTCTTATAAGCTTGTAAGGAAAGCTTTGAAGATTTTATAACGTCGTAAAATAACCGCACCCGCCGTATAAGTTAAAAAAAACATTCTTACCTCAATTCTGTCGAAAAGGTTAAAAAGGACCTTGTTTTGAAAACGACGGAAAGATTCCTTTATAAACCTCTTATAAAAAGTCAAACAAGGGTATAAATGACTTTAACCCATATTCTTGTAAATAATAAATATGTGTTGAAATACATTTCGAAGAAACATGGATGTGGATGATAAAGATATCCCAGTAGATTATTACGTATAAACAACCTCGGATAATGAAGAGATTGTGAAATAACCCTTACCTTGTACTTTTCCTTGGTTGGGGTAGGTTAACATCCTGTATAATGGTGAAATAATTGTTATTAAATTATAAAAGAATCATATACATTAATATGATATCATATATGATCTTTTAATATTGATTTGATAATATCTTAGTATTATCGTCGTTTCGTGTGTTAACTTACTCATTTTCTTTTATATGTTTTGTTACATAAGTCATGTTTGTTGTATCTTATTCATATCCAGAATGATATCAAGTCCTTAAACATCATTTTTAAATCATTAAATGATAATTATACTTGAATGGATACGATGGAGAATGAATCTCATCGCGTTCGTGGAGACGGTAGTCCGTACGTACGCACGAACGCTACTTCCATTTAATTTTTTATTTTAAAAGAATCGAATCCAAATGATACATAGGTATATTACTATTCCAGTATAATATAATATTTTATATATGTAACTTAAGTTCATTAACACCATCCTTTATACGTTCCATGTGTGGTATGAACGAGTCATATCATTTTAAGGGGGCGGTAGTCCGCACTTCCTCAAATGAAATTATCGTATGTATATACAACATGAAACGAATAATGGTATGAAATAAAATGGAATTACAGAAGCTTATATATAAAATATATATCATTAATATCATATTTAATTACAGTTCCATCATAATGGCCACCATGAGAGGCGGTAAGATGTATTTGAACAATCATCGTTTCGTGAGGCGTTAGTTTGCCATCCACAGAAACATTATGTTCATCATCCATTAGATGGAGTTGTGTGTATGTGTAGTTTGAATCCTTATTATAACAACATCCTAGTATATTGAGGATACTGGTGTTGTTACAAAAGAAAGGAAATAAAAAGAGTTTGGGGGTTGGAGAAGCAAAATAAATGAAAATAATTTAAGAGAAATCGTTACCTTTAATTTAGGTAACTCACTTTGGTTGGAACCAAAGGACTTCTTGAAATGATTTCTGCCTAAGGGTAAGCTTCAAGGAGGAGGAGAGGGATGTGGGGAGCTTAGTTGGGCAGAGTTTGGACGAGCCAAGTGGCTTGAGAGGTGTGAGGAATGAGTAGATGTGGTCTCCTTTTATAAGGGAGAGGAGGGGCTCTTTAGGAAAGTGTGAAAGTATTACTTTATAATATATTTTTATTCGGTTTATAATGGTCCAAAAATCATTGAGGTCGAAGATAAGATGACTCATATTCTAAATAACATCAACCAATAAGAATTGGACAGGTTTTAGATAATATTTTAATCATTATAATCTTATTTATTTAAATGATTTATTAATGAGGTAAACATTGCATCATTATTGTGTCATTAATAATTTAACTTATTTGATGTCTAAAAATTATAAATAAAATATCATCATGTAGGAAATCTTTTTAGCTTTCTAATTAATATTTATAATCGAAAATCCAACATGTATAACCCTATGTAAAAATTGTTCTTCTAAAAGATGTAAGCTTATGCCATTTTTATTTTTATTTTAACTTTATTAATATAATGTGTCATTATCACTTACAAGTGGATCCAAGGGGTCCCCAAATTGACCCAAGGATGCTCATGGTCGGGTATGTGTCCACCAATAAGGTTAGAACACGTTTTAGGGTAATTTTGTATTATTATAATATTATTTTTTAACCCTTATTTACCGGATTTACCCTTAACCATGGTAAATAAAATATTTACCACAGTAATTATTCAAAATGTCTAAAAATAAAAGTTACCTATTTACACAATTTGGACATCCTGATTCCAAATATGGAATCCATTTTTCTAAATTCAAAACACAGAAGTGGCAGAAATTAATTTTAAAATTAATTCCCGCTGTCAAAACAAAAAGCGTGTTTTTAAGAGATAATAACTATCAAAAGATTGACACTTGTTTATGTTCGGTTTAATTGTAAAATTATGTCCAATGACCAAAATTATATAAAAATGTAAAAATATATTCTAAATATACTTTAAAACCACTCCAATTCATAATTTATCACTATTAATTATTTTGATTAAAAAAGTTGTTTTTAATTAAAATTTAGTAATTTTCACCATTCATCAAAATATGAAAGTTATCCGAAATGTACCAAAATTTCACCCTAGGATAATTTTGATATTCCGAATCCAAAAATGAAGTCCATTTTGAAATATAGAATATATATGATTTCAAAAAGTAGGTATTACTATTCACAACGGCTAGTTTAATTAGTTGTGGTGTGTGTTAGAACTCGAGGTTGCGTACAACACACGCTATCGCATTATTCGAAGGGAAACGTACCGTAGAAGCTTGGGGTGTTACATTCTCCCCTCCTTCAAATAATTGAGTCCTCGCAATTTCTAGGGTATTACTGCATAAAAAGACTCGGGTGGTTCTTCATCATAAGTTCCTCGGGTTCCCACGTTGCCTCTTCCATCTTATGATTTCTCCATAAAACTTTTACCAGACGCGTCGTCTGGTTTCTCAGTACTTGTTCTCTTGTATCAAGAATCCTGACGGGCTCTTCGCAATAAGACAGATCGGGTTCCAGTTCTAATTCCTCATAGGTGAGTACATGCGTCGGATCAGGCATGTATTTTCTCAACAGAGATACGTGGAACACATCGTGAACTTTGGAGAGACTTGGCGGCATTGCCAATTGGTAAGCTACAGCCCCAATTCGTTCTAGAATTTCGAAAGGTCCGATGTGCCTGGGACTCAATTTACCTTTCTTTCCAAAACGTATGACTCCCTTACATGGAGATACCTTTAGGAAAACATGATCACCGACTTGAAATTCCAAATCCTTCCTTCGATTATCGGCATAGCTCTTCTGCCTACTTTGAGCTGCTTTGATGTGATTTTGGATTACTTTCACCTTTTCCACCGTTTCCTCCACCAGTTCTGGGCCTACAAGTTTTCTTTCACCAACGTCATCCCAACAGGTTGGTGTACGACATCTCTTTCCATATAACGCTTCATATGGTGCCATCTGAATACTCGAATGGAAGCTATTGTTATAGGAAAATTCTACCAGAGGTAAATATTGATCCCACATACCCTGAAAATCAAGTGAGCAAGATCTCAACATGTCTTCTAAGGTCTGAATAGTCCGTTCTGATTGTCCGTCTGTCTGAGGGTGGTAAGCAGTGCTCAAATGAAGTTCAGTATCCAGGGATTTCTGAAGAAATTTCCAAAATCTTGAAGTAAAATGGGGATCACGATCAGAAACAATCGATAGGGGTACTCCATGAAGTCTCACAACTTCATTAATGTATAGTCTTGCTAGAAGTTCCAGGGGTAGATCTTCTCTTATAGCAAGAAAATGTGCTGACTTGGTAAGACGATCAACAATAACCCATATTGCATCGTTCCTTCTAGGAGTCTTTGGTAGCCCCATGACAAAGTCCATCGTAATATTATCCCATTTCCACTCCGGTATGGGAAGAGGTTGCATGACTCCTCCAGGCTGTTGCCTTCCAGCTTTCACTTGTTGACAAACCATACATCTTGACACAAAATCAGCAATCTCCCTCTTCATGTTGTCCCACCAAAAATGTTCCTTCAAATCTCTATACATTTTGGTGCTCCCAGGGTGTATAGAGAAATTGGAACTATGGGCATCATCCAGCAATTCCCTTTTTAGATCAGGTGAATCGGGAACACAAAGTCTCTCAATCTCCCATCATTCACAGCTTTAATCTTCTTCTGAAATTCTTCATCATCGGTCTGGGAACTCTTAATCCTTTCTAGTAAAGATGGTTTGGCAACCATTTGAAAAAGCATTGATGTTTCACCTTCCCTGGTTATTCCCATGTCCATCTTCTCTAGATCCATGAAAATTGGATCCCTTTCAATTCTCATCATGTTCAGAACTCCATGGTCTTTTCTGCTCAAAGCATCTGCTACTTTGTTTGCTTTTCCCGGGTGGTAGTGTATCGTGCAATCATAATCCTTGAGTAATTCAAGCCATCTCCTTTGCCTCATGTTGAGTTCTTTTTGTGAGAAAATATACTTCAGACTCTTGTGATCAGTATAAATCTCACATTTTTCACCATAGAGGTAGTGCCTCCATATCTTCAAAGCAAAGATCACAGCTACTAACTCAAGATCATGAGTAGGATAGTTTTGTTCATGAATTTTCAACTGTCGTGATGCATAGGCAATAACTCCATCATTCTGCATAAGGACACAACCAAGTCCTTTCTTTGATGCATCACTATAAATAACGAACCCATCATTCCCCGATGGTAGAGTCAATATAGGAGCATTGACTAATCTTCTCTTCAGTTCTTCGAAACATTCTTCACACTCTTTTGTCCAAACAAATTTAACCCCTTTACGTGTGAGCTTCGTTAATGGGTTAGCCAATCGGGAAAAATTCTGGACGAAACGTCGATAATAACCTGCCAAAACAATAAAACTACATACCTCAGTTATACTCGTAGGTGCTGGCCATTCTTGGATTGCCTTGGTCTTAGAAGGATCAAAAGAGATTCCATCTTTAGAGAAAATATGGCCAAGAAAAGAAATCTCCTGAAGCCAGAATTCACACTTGCTAAACTTCCCATATAATTCATGCCTCCTCAGAGTCTTCAAGATAATGCGCAAGTGATTTTCATGATCTTCGTAGTTTTTGGAGTATACCAAGATATCATCAATAAATACCACCACAAATTCATCGAGATACTCCTTGAAAACTTTATTCATCAGATCCATGAATACAGAGGGTGCATTAGTCAATCCAAACGGCATTACAGTAAACTCGTAATGCCCGTACCTGGTTCGAAATGCTGTTTTCAGAATGTCTTCCTTCTTCACACACAACTGATGGTATCCAGATCGAAGGTCAATCTTTGAAAAGTATTGAGCTCCATGCAGTTGGTCAAATAAATCATCAATACGAGGTAGGGGATACTTGTTCTTTATTGTTATAGCATTGATCTCCCTGTAGTCGATACATAGCCTCATAGATCCATCTTTCTTTTTAACAAAAAGAACAGGGGCTCCCCATGGAGAAACACTAGGGCGAATAAATCCCTTATTACTCAATTCCTCTAGTTTTTTCTTTAGTTCGACTAACTCTACAGTGGCCATTCTATAAGGGGTCTTCGATATAGGCCTTGATCCAGGAATCAAATCAATGGAAAACTCAACTTCTCGTTCTGGAGGATGTCCAGGTAAATCTTCCAGAAATACATCTACAAATTCTTTCACAATAGGTACATCCTCTATTTGAACATTCCTTTCCTCACCGATAGTTACTTCATTCTCTTCCTCCCCAATAATTGAATTAAGTTGAGCTACTGGGGGTGGGTCTAAATAAGAATTAGGTGGTGACGATTCTGCTCTAAAAATAAGGTGTTCCTTATCATTATCATCAAGAATCGTAACCTCTTTCTTCTTACAATAAATCTTCGCATCATAGTCCGAAAGCCAGTCCATACCGAGGATTATATCAAACTCAATCATAGGTATGATGATGAGATCAGCAGATAAAGAAAATTTATGTGCTCTAATGGGGACTGATTCACAAAACTTTGTTGCAACGATACTTCCCTTAGGAGTTTTAACTGACAACTCCATTATTAAATCAAATTGGAAATATCTAATTTTTTTAGCAAACTGGGAAGATATGAAACAATGCGATGATCCAGAATCAAATAATGCATTTGCTAAACTTGAGGAAACCATTAAATTACCTGCCACCACGTCTTTCGGAGCTTCTACCTCAGCAGTAGTGATAGCATAAGCCTGGCCTTGATCCCTTGGCCTTTTCTGAGGTAAGTTCTCCTGACGCTTAGGACATGCATTTGCATAATGCCCCATCTCCCTGCAATTGTAGCACTGAACGTTGGTAGCTTCCTTCTTCCCCTTGCAATCATGAGCTTGGTGGCCTTTTTCCCCACACTTGTAACAGACTCCCATTCCCTTCAAGCAAGTACCAGGATGTTTCTTCCCGCATTTACCACAATATGGATATTCAACCTTTCCCTTCTTCCCCTTATTTCCATTCCCAGATTGATCAGCAGGTCTCTTCTTCTCTTGTTTCGCTTTAAAGTCATAAGACTTAGAGAATTCCTTTTCGGTCTTGATAGCACATGAGACAATGTCTTCGTACGATGAAAAGGATTGTGAGACTAATGCTCGACGGAGAAATGGTTTTAACCCATCAAAGAAACGATCAATCTTACTTCTTGGGTTACAAATATAATCACCAGCGTACCTCGCTAACCTTGTAAAGTTAGCCTCATACTTTGTGACATTCTCATCCTCCTTTTGTCTCAGACTCAGAAATTGCCTTTCCATATCTGCTCGATGGTCGCGAGGGAAGTATTTTTCTAAAAACAGATCTTTGAACTCCCTCCATTCCATATTTTATACTTCATCATCTTCCTTCATGTTCTGAATCAATGACCACCATTGATCAGCATCTCCAGTGAGGCGGTAAACTGCCATGATAACTTTTTCCCTTTCACTGCTCCCCAAAGCCTGGAATATTTTCTCTAGGGAAAATATCCATTGCTCAGCTACTAAGGGATTTGTATTCCCATTGAACGTTGGTGGTGGTTGCCTCATGAATCGATCTAACATTGATCCTCCACGCTGCGGATCAGGGTGCTCCATACGGGTAAGGTTATTATTCATAACCTGAGTAAGTTGTCCCAGTATGGTGATTAGCTGATCAGCACCAGTTGCATCACCAGCCCCACTATAATTATCTTGAGCAGGAGGGCAATCCCTACATGGAGTGTGTGCATTGATACGGTTTCCATTTCTTCCACTAGGCGCCATTTCTAAACAATGGCATAAACTAGATCAGTTTATGAATCAAAATACATAATCCCATACTTATAAAACACTTAACATAAATTGAACTATTTATGGATATAATCCATAATCATAAAAATGTTTTCTTTGAGGAAGTATATACTCATAAACCCTTCATAATGATTTGTAACGATAGTGAGAGTTATCCTAAGCATATCCCCCAGGAGTGTCGTAACCAAGAGTGCAGCAAGGCCCGTTGTCGTGCACCAGTTCCCGTTCGAGTCTAGCTCAAAGCGGTGTTTTCGGGTTTTACCCCTAGGTACATCTGTGCCAGAGCCGCCTCTACCTGCTCGTATCCATACAGGGATGTATTGCTCGGAAAACTCACAAAATCTCTACAATACCAAAATTCTAGGAAGTTCTTCTATACTAATCCTCAAAGTTCATCTTAGGTCTACGTGCTCTAATCAGAGTTTATCTAAATCTAGTTTCCAAGGTTTGTACTAAACTTCCTCTGATACCAACTATAACGCCCCGACCCCAGCTACCCAGAGTCGGTGCATTATTACATAACATTGGCATGATCACAAGAAAGATCAAATCTCGAAAGACCGATTGGTTTAGTAGCCTTGGAAACACTAGATATATTCATAAGTTTTACATTACATCATAAAATGAAAAACTACTAAAACAACATAATGTTTCCACAATCCACACTATTAACCCCTCATAAAATCCCTGCAGGTCATTCATAACTTACTTCTTCACATCCTGGAAAAAATAAAACATAGAAAAGGGGTGAGCTCAAATGCCCAGTAAGGATAACAATATAGCGGAAACTTTCATAAATAAGAATAAACATTTAAGGCAATGTATAACTAAAACAAAAGCCTTTTAAATATGAACTTTCAACATGGTATGGCATAAATAAAATGAAATAATTCCATTTACTTATTCACATGGATATTCTACTAATCGAATAATCACATGCAAAAATCAATAACCACATTCATAATGTTGGAATGCATAATGCCAGACTATCATAACCACATAGCCAAGGCCTCGTGCCAAGACTACAAATAAGATTTTGTCAAGGCCTTGTGCCAAGACACTAGTTTGTCTCATGAGACCTACCGATGCATCGAGGAGCTATAGCGGGCTCCACCCGTCACTTATTAAGTCCAATGCATTCCCATATGAAAAGGTTTAAACATAACATAAACATTCGTATTAAAACTGGCATACGAAATGTCAATAATTTCACCATAAACTATGAATGGTATAAAAATAGCACATCCATAGTCAAACATATCACAAAACCTTCAATAAAATATAGAAGTTTTGTATCATAATAAATCAACTTCAAATAATCTTAAAATCCATCAAAGGATGTTGACGTAGATGAAATCAAAATTCTTTTTAAAGAAATATCTCCTTTTATTTTGAAATCATTTAAGATCCATATAAAATAAAACATTTTCTTTGAAAATATTCTTATAAGCTTGTAAGGAAAGCTTTGAAGATTTTATAACGGCGTAAAATAACCGCACCCGCCGTATAAGTTAAAAAAAACATTCTTACCTCAATTCTGTCGAAAAGGTTAAAAAGGAACTTGTTTTGAAAACGACGGAAAGATTCCTTTATAAACCTCTTATAAAAAGTCAAACAAGGGTATAAATGACTTTAACCCATATTCTTGTAAATAATAAATATGTGTTGAAATACATTTCGAAGAAACATGGATGTGGATGATAAAGATATCCCAGTAGATTATTACGTATAAACAACCTCGGATAATGAAGAGATTGTGAAATAACCCTTACCTTGTACTTTTCCTTGGTTGGGGTAGGTTAACCTCCTGTATAATGGTGAAATAATTGTTATAAAATTATAAAAGAATCATATACATTAATATGATATCATATATGTTCTTTTAATATTGATTTGATAATATCTTAGTATTATCGTCGTTTCGTGTGTTAACTTACTCATTTTCTTTTATATGTTTTGTTACATAAGTCATGTTTGTTGTATCTTATTCATATACAGAATGATATCAAGTCCTTAAACATCATTTTTAAATCATTAAATGATAATTATACTTTAATGGATACGATGGAGAATGAATCTCATCGCGTTCGTGGAGACGGTAGTCCGTCCGTACGCACGAACGCTACTTCCATTTAATTTTTTATTTTAAAAGAATCGAATCCAAATGATACATAGGTATATTACTATTCCAGTATAATATAATATTTTATATATGTTACTTAAGTTCATTAACACCATCCTTTATACGTTCCATGTGTGGTATGAACGAGTCATATCATTTTAAGGGGGCGGTAGTCCACACTTCCTCAAATGAAATTATCGTATGTATATACAACATGAAACGAATAATGGTATGAAATAAAATGGAATTACAGAAGCTTATATATAAAATATATATCATTAATATCATATTTAATTACAGTTCCATCATAATGGCCACCATGAGAGGCGGTAAGATGTATTTGAACAATCATCGTTTCGTGAGGCGTTAGTTTGCCATCCACAGAAACATTATGTTCATCATCCATTAGATGGAGTTGTTTGTATGTGTAGTTTTAATCCTTCTTATAACAACATCCTAGTATATTGAGGATACTGGTGTTGTTACAAAAGAAAGTAAATAAAAAGAGTTTGGGGGTTGGAGAAGCAAAATAAATGAAAATAATTTAAGAGAAATCGTTACCTTTAATTTAGGTAACTCACTTTGGTTGGAACCAAAGGACTTCTTGAAATGCTTTCTGCCTAAGGGTAAGCTTCAAGGAGGAGTAGAGGGATGTGGGGAGCTTAGTTGGGCAGAGTTTGGACGAGCCAAGTGGCTTGAGAGGTGTGAGGAATGAGTAGAAGTGGTCTCCTTTTATAAGGGAGAGGAGGGGCTCTTTAGGAAAGTGTGAAAGTATTACCTTATAATATATTTGTATTCGGTTTATAATGGTCCAAAAATCATTGAGGTCAAAGATAAGATGACTCATATTCTAAATAACATCAACCAATAAGAATTGGACAGGTTTTAGATAATATTTTAATCATTATAATCTTATTTATTTAAATGATTTATTAATGAGGTAAACATTGCATCATTATTGTGTCATTAATAATTTAACTTATTTGATGTCTAAAAATTATAAATAAAATATCATCATGTAGGTAATCTTTTTATCTTTCTAATGAATATTTATAATCGAAAATCCAACATGTATAACCCTATGTAAAAATTGTTCTTCTAAAAGATGTAAGCTTATGCCATTTTTATTTTTATTTTAACTTTATTAATATAATGTGTCATTATCACTTACAAGTGGATCCAAGGGGTCCCCAAATTGACCCAAGGATGCTCATGGTCGGGTATGTGTCCACCAATAAGGTTAGGACACGTTTTAGGGTAATTTTGTATTATTATAATATTATTTTTTAACCCTTATTTACCGGATTTACCCTTAACCATGGTAAATAAAATATTTACCACAGTAATTATTCAAAATGTCTAAAAATAAAAGTTACCTATTTACACAATTTGGAAATCCTGATTCCAAATATGGAATCCGTTTTTCTAAATTCAAAACACAGAAGTGGCAGAAATTAATTTTAAAATTAATTCCCGCTGTCAAAACAAAAAGCGTGTTTTTAAGAGATAATAACTATCAAAAGATTGACACTTGTTTATGTTCGGTTTAATTGTAAAATTATGTCCAATGACCAAAATTATATTAAAATGTAAAAATATATTCTAAATATACTTTAAAACCACTCCAATTCATAATTTATCACTATTAATTATTTTGATTAAAAAAGTTGTTTTTAATTAAAATTTAGTAATTTTCACCATTCATCAAAATATGAAAGTTATCCGAAATGTACCAAAATTTCACCCTAGGCTAATTTTGATATTCCAAATCCAAAAATGAAGTCCATTTTGAAATATAGAATATATATGATTTCAAAAAGTAGGTATTACTATTCACAACGGCTAGTTTAATTAGTTGTGGTGTGTGTTAGAACTTGAGGTTGCGTACAACACACGCTATCGCATTATTCGAAGGGAACGTACCGTAGAAGCTTGGGGTGTTACAAGTCCCATATAAATAATAACAAAATACCCCAAATATGGGCCAATAGCTAGTGCATAACATAATTAGTGCATCAAAAGTTCTCATAAAATTCAATATCTATTCCTGGTTGTTTATGTAAATATGTAAATAAGAGGGGGGATCCAACCGATTCCACCTGAGAATCCAATCACATTTTCATATATTATATGTAATAAACCACACAATATGAATCACCCAGAATCACTCTAATGGTCAATATCAATTCTTAAAAAATGCAGAGCAATGAGGATTCCACACCAAGGATCTCCCATTTCCAAAATAGGTATATGAGTCATAAGGATTCCACAATGAGGACATCTGACCCATTTTCAAATAAACTTGGTAATATAATTATCCAAGGAGAGTTTTCATGATAAACATTTTCACCACTTCCATCAAATTGATAAACTTGCCTCAATATTTTTCCAAAAAACCATTCATTATCAAAGAAACAAATCACCCTTTTTTAAAATAGGTATGAATACACTATTTTCTAGATCATAATTATTTTAAAAATCTATTTTAAACACTCACATTACACTTTCAATACAAATCCATTTTCATAAAAATCTCAATGAGACACTAATCAACATCACACACCATTGCATTTTAAAAAAACCAAACACACACCATTTTCACGGACAATAATTTTCTAAATCCATTTTGGGAAACCAAAACAACAATAAAGATGTCCCTACAACATTTACAAAGTCAATATATGCTTAAAAATCAACAAATCATTGGAAAAATCCAATTGAGAATTTTATCAATCACTTGGTATGAAAATTTATAACAAAAAATTACATTTATCACAAAACAAGGCATAAAACACTTGTTTTCAAACAAAACAAAAATTAGAAAGATCACAAAAAAATATTTATAATATAAGGAAGCTGAGAAAAGAAATAAACTAATGATTCTTAAATTAAAAGGGCAAGTGAAATGGGAAAACTTCCTCAATCTCATGGTGCTTCAACAACCCACACCCGAAATCAAACCATGAGGGTTCCAAGAGACAAGATCTATGAAGAGGAACCCTAAAAACATAAAAAAACCAACATAAACCAATGGAAAGAATGAAACCTAGATTCAAGAGTCCGTAGGAGTAAAAAAACCAAAAGAAAAATGGATGGGGAAGGATGGGGGAGAAAGAAGAGGATAATTCCTTGAGAAATAACTCTTGAAACATGAAGAAAAACCCCATATTCACACCATGGGAGAGGATTATAGGACTGGAGAGAAAATTAATGGATCTATTTGGGTTTCAAAAAATAGGAGAAGAAGAGGGGAGGTGTTTTGGGTTAAAAATCCCAAGGTATAGTATAGGAATTTCAAAAAAATTATGATCTGGGAAGATCACACATTTTAGATACAAAATTTACTATACCATGCACCAACCATGAGACCATCACTAGAAACAGCTGAGTACTTGCAAAGATTGGACACACGACGTCTAAATCACGTTCCAACTATAACATCTTGGTTCTGGGTGTCGGCCAAAGGTTCGCTAAACCCGGTTGGTCACATAACCTCAAGCATATTTCCCCAAATGCCAAAGGCTGTCAACTAACAGTGAGGTCCAAGGTAAGACATTTGGGAAAATATTCTCTCATTGGCTGAGTATACACAGCAGAATAACCAATAATAAACAGTAGTAGAAGCAGTAATACTATAAAACCGAAATAAATTGCAGAAGACTAATAGTATAAACAACTAGAGCATATATAAATAAATGATTCATGTCACATGTATCTAGGAAAACATCCAAACAACTCACAATGCATGAAATATAATAGTGAAACCTATGTAAAAAAAATAGTAAACTCCAACGACATCACATGCCTTAGCTTGGTCCCATGCTTTCTAGCACCAACAACAATCAATTACCTGATGAAGAAGGGTTCATTCCAATATCTATACCTACAACCATATAATCTATTTGTGTCCAAAAGTATGACCCAAATAGGGTGTGAGACGAATCCCAGTAGGAAACCACCAAAGATATGTGTCTAACATTCTATGAATATATATAGAAGGTAATAATCAGAAATAAAGTAATAACCTATGGAGTACTCAAATGTAAATAATCCTACAATTTTCAATTACATTCATTTACATTTATTAATTATTCAAACCATTTAATAACGTAACCTCAAGACCTTGCCTAAGCTATGTACCCCCCTATATGAAATAAAAAATAGACTTCTCAAAAGACCAATCTAGAAAATTAAGTAAGACCAAGTCCAAGCTTGTGATTTAGCTTAACAGACTCGTCCCAATCATTAAATCATTTAAAATCAACCATATGGGAGGTTTTTTCTCACAGTATAATCCCTATAGTTCAACATATCATCAAATCAATAATTAATGACCCTCTAAAAAATATCACACAGTATAACCCCTATGAAATAATATAACACTAGTCATTTAAAAATGAAAACCTATGTAGCTTTCACGATAAATATCGCCTTGGTATTCATAACATCAATAAAATAGAATTAACCCTGATAGCTCTCATGGTCAATGCCCTACGGTCCAACATTAATTTAATAATGGACTCCGGGTTTCTCTCACAGTCTAACACCTCTTGTCTTTGACTACCCGGAAGCCCTCATGGTCAATACCTCTAGGTCAACATAAAAACAATTATTCATAAAAGACCCTATCTCGGGAATCTCTCATAGTCAATTACTATTGGACAAACTTTAAAAATGCGAAACACATGCATATAATATAATCTGTAACTCCATCCAAACAACACGAGGCATATAAAACAAGAAATCCTAACATTATTCCTAGACCCACCGACCATAATCAATCAAACATAGAAAACAACACCATTATCAATTTATAAAACCTTATGCATAATGAAAATAAACCTTTCTAAAAAACAAACCACAACAGGTCTTAAACATGGTAATGTTCCAAAACACGCAACACCCCATCATGGGTTTTAAAAACAAAAGAATATATAATCCCAAGACAATCAAAAAAAGAAAAAAACCACCTACCTTGATGTTATATGATGAACACTCTTGAACATCAACCCTTGAATCAAATTAGAACAAATTACATGTTTGAAAAGGGTAAAAAGATCAACCCTCGATAACTCATAAGAGATGAGAAATTATATAGAGAGGCTCTATAAGAAGGAACAACTCACTAGTGGGATTCCAATGCACCCACTAGAGTTTTGATTAGTCCTCTAATGGAGAAATGATGGCTTAGACTTTGATCATCACTCCTGGTCACTCCTAGATGAATCAAGTTTAGAATAAGTGTGTTCTATGGATGAGATCTGACCATACTCTGATTAATCAATTAAAAAGAAAATTACCCAGTGTGTTTATTTAATGTACACGTTGTGTAGTAGCCCCAACTGGGTCCCTAATTTAGGCGGTCTTATAGGTCACCTACATGGACATCTACTCAGCCATTACATAGCTAGTACACGACTACACATGAAAACTGGTTACACATCATGTAATCATGAGTACACAACATGTACATAAGAAATTTATGGATTTTTCATTTTTCTAAAAAACAACTAGAATTTAAGATCCATACTTGAAAAGAAGATCCGTGTTCCTAAAAACTTCCCCCATTAAAAAAAATCATCCCTGAATTTCCCTTACAAGGGTGTAAAAGAAGAAACATCAAACAACTCTATCCACTATGATCGTACATATTCCTCCCTATACCATGTCTCGTCCTATGATCACTCGTGTTTCCATAGAACCTGTACCAGAGCAACAAACTGGCAACGAAGAACCTTCGTGCTGCGATCCAAAATCCACATAGGGTGGTCTTTAGAGGATGCTTCTACCTCAAACTCAAACTCCTCAGGTTGAAAGACATGTGACGAGTCTGAAAAGTGACACCGGAGCTGAGAAACATAAAGTACATCGTGCATAGACCGATACCTATGAGGTAACGACTACCGATAGAGAATTGGAATGACTCTCTCTAAAACCTCAAATGGACTGACCTATTTGGTGAAAACTATCACTGTCTCTTAATCCTCCTGTGTCCCAACCTCATTCTGCCATAAAAGAAAACCTGATATCCAACCTCAAACTCTAGAGGTAATCTCTATCAATTAGCATAAGATTTCTGCTGAGACTGTGCAATAGCCATCTTCTTCCAAATTAACTCCACCTACTCAGTGGTCTCCTGGACAAGACGAGGTCCCACCGTAGCTGCCTCTCCCGCCTCTAGACAACATAGGGGTGATCCAAATGGCCTACCACACAACGCCTCAAAATTTTCCATCTGAATCGTTTCATGAAACCTGTTATTGTAGGAAAACTCCACTAGGGGTATGCGTATCTCCCAAGTTCCCTCGAAATCCAAGATGCATGCTCCAATAATGTCCTCAAAAATATGAATTGTGCACTCAGACTATGCATCACTCTCATGATGGTCTACAGTAATTAGAATTACCTATGTACCCAAATCGCTCTTTATCCACTGACATACATGAGAAGTAAACTGGGCATGCCTGTTTGAAATAATAGAGTGGGGGAACCCCATGAAAACATAAAATCTATCAGATGAACAACCTTCAAAGATCATCAACATTGAAGGTTTCTTTAATTGGTAATAAATGTTCAAACTTAATAAGTCTGTCAATAAAAATCCAAACTACATCATTCCCTCAAGGAAACCTTGGTAAACTCATCACAAAATTTATCACGACATCATTCCACTTCCACTCGGGAATGGGTAACTATTGTAAAAGTACTGATGGTCGTTGATGCCCCGAATTCACCAAAAAATAGGTGGAACACCTCATAAAAAAACTAGCCACATCTATCTTCATACTTGTCCACCATTACTGATGGTGTAGATCTCGATACATCTTGGTGACACCATGATGAATTTTCCAAACCAATGTATGAAAATCCTGCACCAACTCCTCATGTATATCTACTGACACCCATAATCACCCATGAAAACACAAGACTTAATCCTCACCTACCATCCATCCAGGTGTAGGGTCCCCACCTGACACACTCTCATGTAGAACTGGGCCTTTAGAATTTGAAAGTTACCTTATTGTCACTCATGGCAGAAGAGTAGAGGTAACAGATATAGAAGAAAGGAAATTATACCCCATGTTTGTCATGAACCTCCAAATTCATCTCAATGAATAGATCCATAAGATTCCAATCACTAATATCCCCCTTAACCACCTATATCTGAGTCCTCATACTTAATGCATCAACCACTATGTTTCCTTCCCCAGGCATGTAGGCAAGATCAATGTTAAAATACTGATGGTACTCAACCCACCTTTGTTGTGTCAAATTCAGATCATGATGAGTAAAGATATTCTAGAGACTTTTGTGGTCAATGTATACCAAAAAGTGCTCACCCAATATATAATGTATCCAATAGTATAAAGCATGCATAACTACAACTATCTCAAGATTGTGCATCGGGTAGTTTCCCTCATGTGGCCTCAACTGTGGAGACACATATGCAACGACCCCTTCCCCTTAAAGAAGCACTACCCCTAGCCTGATACCTGATACATCATAGTAAATGGTGTAACTCTTTCCCAGCTCTAGAAAAAAGGTATCACTATGGAATTCAATCTCCCTTTCATCTCCCAAAAGGATAAATCATAGGAATGTATCAAAAAGTATTTTTTACCCTTCTTTGTCTGGCCCGTCAGTGGCATTGCTAAGTGTGAAAAGCCCCATATAAAGTGCCTATAGTAACCATATATCCCTAGAAAACATCATACCTCAAATACGTTCTTCAGATGCTTCCAGGAAACTACTACTCTCACTTTCTCTATGTCTACCGATCCTCTTGTCTCTAATATAACATTCCCCAAGAAGTGAATATGGTCAATCCAAAAGTGGCATTTTGAGAGCTTAGCATATAACTGATGTTCTCTTAGTTTATTCACTACAATATAAAGGTGGATGGCATGGTCATGTCGTGTGTTAGAGTACACCAAGATATCATCCATGAAGACTACCACAAAATAATCCTTGTAAAGATGGAACACTGAGTTCAATTGTTATATGAAGACTGCCGGCAGGTTCGTGAGACCTAACAACATATCCAAATACTCTTATAGACCATAATTTCTACGAAAGTCCATAAGATGTATATCTTACAGTCTAACCCACAACTGATGATAACTAGATCTCAATTAAATATTTATGAACACTCTGGTGGTCTTTTTATAGCTTATCAAATAGACCATAAATCCTCAATAAGGGATATCAATTCTTGAGCGTCAATTCATTCTGATTCCAGTAATCCATACAAATTCAGAGGGTACCATCTTCCTTCTTTGTAAAAAGGATAGGCGAACCCCAAGGAGAAGTACTGGGTCATATGAAACCCTTTGCCTGAAACCCCTCCAACTACTTCTTGAGCTCATATAACTCTGGTGTAGCCATCCAAAAAGGAGGAATGGACACCGTTGCCACTCCTGGCACAAGATAAATAGAAACATATACCTCTTTATCTAGAGTAAAACCTAAAAATTCATCTATAAAGACATATCTGAAATGATCCACCACTGGAAAAAAGTCTATCTATGAAGTCCCATGGTCATCTAGATATAAAATAGAAATCTGGGTTGTAGTTCCTCCCAACCCATGATGCTTGGTTCCCACTCTACCCACCTAGATATCCCATTCACCATTTTGTAGAAAATACACAGCCTCTGGTGATGTAAAACTCCCCCTACGATGATAAAAGTCAAAAAAGGCTTGAATGTAGACTAACCAGTCCATTTTTGGAATGAAATTGAATCCTGTCATCACTAAGACATAGAGCTCCCATAAGAAGTAACACCCACCAACCATAAGAGGTCACTCCTTGCAATGACATACACTATCTATCCTAATCCCAAATAAAGTTTCTAGAATCATAACATCCATATAAGTAAATATATAGATCCCAAGGCTCTCCAAAATGGCAACCAATAAAAAACTATTGTATGACCCCATATCAAAAAGGGAAAAAGCTAAAACCGGGGCAACTAGAATCATACCACTAACTATAGAGGTTCTAGAATCCTGCTCATACTGGGTCTACTCCACTGTAGAATTATGACCTATACCGTGGCCCTACGACCCTGCCAGACTACCTTGATATAATCCACCATGTTGTCGTTGATAACCTATAGACTGACTACCATAGTCACAACAAGCTCTTTGGCCTAAATGTCTTGATGAACTCTAGTTCCCTTACAGATAAGAAATTGGTGTTCCTACACCTGAAAGTGTTGTCATAGCAGAACCCCTATCACTCACTACTAGTGAAAACAACTGACAAAAACACAAGAAATGGCCCATCTTGCCACATGATAGACACTCAACTGGGTCCTTTGGGCAATCTGGTCTCGTATGCCCACTCTTCCCACACTGGTAGCATTACACCTGGCTACTAGAAGATACATCACATGAAAGTTCCATGTGGTACTTCCTACCATCTGTCGAAGAGTACCAACCCTAGATGCTAAACCTCTCAGGCTCATAGCTCCCAACTCCCTTAAATTGTGCTTAGTAATCAGTGCCTGGTTCCCTATAAAAGTCACCAAATTTATCTTGAAGAAATTAAACTGCAATTAGATTTCATACCTAAAAGCATCCTTAAATCGCCTAGCCAAAGATAACTCATCACCTCTCAAAACAGGTGTGAAGAAATGAAGCTCTGTAAAAGAAGACAAGTAATTCATCACAGAAAGAGTGCCCTGCTCAGAATTCATGAACTCGTAGGCTCAATCAGCCCTCTACATATCATGGTAGAAGTAATCATAGATGGTCCTATAGAAATCTTCCCAAGTCATCTCCCCATGAAATCCTGCTTGTGAGATAACATCCCAATATCTCTTTCCAGAATCATGTAGCATGTATGCAGCAAGATTTACCCTCCTCTCTAGAGGCATATTCAGATATTCAAAGATAGAAATCATTGACTCTAACCATGAATCTATAGACTAAGGTCCACCATTACCTTAGAAAGTGGTAGGATGATGCTACTAGAACACTTGAGTCAACTATGACATAGATGGGGTAGGATGTTGTGCTCCCTGAATGGTTTGTAACATCCTCAAAAAGCCTTCACGGAACTATGCATAAGCACGTAATTCCGGTATAATAGCTGGTGCCATGATGGGCACGACGGGAGGATCTGTTGGTAGCCCTTGATCTACCCTTTTCGGTGTCTGATCATTTCCCTACACCTGGCATAAAATCAGAGGACCTCTTGGTGGCATGGCTCTCTAAGTTCAAGAACACACCTCAGCAAAATATTATCATGTATAGAAACTTCGAAGTTCTAGAAAGGAATAGAAGAAGAAAACATTCAAGTTATACAAAAGTAGGTTACACAAAATGTAGAACAACTACAAGTCATGTTCCCTTAAGTTTCAACATGAGGGTGTACCTCAGCCAAACCTTGTCATGTAACACCCTTACACATGATGTGTTTATCCTGAGACACAGCGTGTACTTGAATTTTCTTTCCTACCTAGGTACCTCTACAAGACAAGAACTACAGGTTTCTCTCCTAGGTGACATTACACTATGTGTTAACACTAGAAACAGTGTGTAGTAGCTAAGTTACAACTATTTGTTTTGTTAGTCACACGGGAAGACACACAGTCAACTATACATGAAATGTATAAATGGAACACATCGTGTACATGCTAAATTTCCCAACCCCATGTATCTGCTCACATAGTCAGTCACACGGTTAAATAATACATGATGTGTACATAAAATACTCGTTGTGTACTTATGAAAATTTGTTTCCTTTAAAATAGAAGAACACATGATGTGTTTTTATAACAAAAAAAGCCATGTTGTCTGGGTTTCAGAATAGAAATCCTCTGAAACATATCTAGAACCCTTAAAACATAATTTTTTTCTTAGTAATGAAAAATGATGACCTATGAGAGCCCATACTCCCCCAAATCAATTTTTGGAATCCTTATTTATATCATAAAATGAAAAAATTCAACTAAATTTCATACATGATCCACCAAATAAAATTATAAAATTACCAATTCCCTATCAAAATATCAATTATTCAATCACGACATCTATCACAACAACCTCCATATCCAACACAACATCTATCACAACAACATGCAATCAGTAATGCACCCTAAATGGCATGACAAGAATGCATGAAAAGTGATCTCTAGAAAGTGCCTATATGATTCATGAGATGTAATACCCTCATCTCAGTAGGTTGAAATTGAAATAGAACCACAATGATATCAACAATAACATCAAAAAACATGTGACTCACCCAACAATGAAATAAAATCAATTGTAATAATTTCTAAATTAGAAAAATAATTGCAATATTCAAGGTAACTTGGATTTTCCCTATACACGAGTTAGCTACTCCTGAGAAAAAATTATTACCAACTACCTATTCATTACTATCCCTTTATATAGGCTTTAAATAGTAAGGTAAATATGAAAAAACTTCTTTTATACCACTTTGTAATGTCCCGATTTCAGGTGCTGCCAAAAGGTACCCCAAACCTGGTTAGTCATATACCTTGAAAAGTTTTTTCCCAAATGCCTGAGGCTTCCGACTAGCACCGAGATACAAGGTAAGTAATTGGGGGAAAATATACCCTCATTGGTAGAGTATACACAGTGGAATAACCAATAATAAACACTAGCAGTAGTAGCAATACCATACAACAAAAATAAATAGAAGAGGAATGATAGTATAAACATTTGCATCATATATAAATAAATGATTCATGTCACCCGTATCTTGGAAAACATCCAATCAAGTAATAATGGTAGAAATACAATACTGAAACCAATTTACAGAAAATAGTAAACTCCAATAGGTTCTTAGAGATCATCTTGGTCCCATGCTCTCCATCTCTAATAGTAATCATGTACCCGATGAAGAAGGGTTCTTGACCATATCAATAATTGCAACCATATAATCTTTTTGGGTGAAAAACGTGACCAAAATGGGGTGTGAGATGAATCCCCTTATAAAACTACCAATTATCTATGACCAACTGTCAGTGAATATATATAGAAGGTAATAAGTTGAAATGAGGAAATAAACTAAAGAGTACTCAAAAGTAATAATCCTTCAATTTTAAATTTCATTCATTTAAATTTATTAATTATTCAATCTGATGACTAATGTAACCTCATGACCTAGCCGAAGATCTATATCCCCAATATAATATAACAAACACACGTATCAATAGACAATATAAATAATCAAGACCGATTCCAAGCTTGTGCTTTGTCCTGACAGACTTTTCACAATCGTTCAATCATTTAAAATAAACCCTCTGGGAATGTTCTCACAGTATGACCCCTCTTGTTCAACATATCATCAAATCAATAATTAATGAACCTCTAGGAAATCTCACACAATCTATCCCCGTTGGTCTCACATAACACTAATCCTTTACAAACAACCACCTGAGTAACTCTCATGGTCAATATCCCCTTTTCTTTCATAGCATCAATAAAATTAAATAACCCCTAGTAGATCTCATTGTCAATGACCTATTGTCCAACATTCATTTAATAATGACCCTCTGGGTAGCTCTCATAGTCTAACCCCTCATGTATTTGACCACCTGTAAGTTCTCACAGTTAATACCTCTAGGTCAACATAAAATCAATTATACATAAAAAACATTATCTCTGGAAGCTCTCATAGTCAATTCCCATCTGTAAAACATTCACAATGCGAAACATATGCATCTAATATAATATGAAACTCTATCCTAACAACATCATGAATGAAAAACAAGAAATCCTAATATGATTCCTTCACCCAACGACCAAAATCAATCAAACATGGAAAACACAACCATAATCAAAGTACAAAACCTTATGCATAATCAAAATAACCCTTTATCAAACAAGCATACCATTATAGGTCTTAAATAGGGTAATGTTACAAAACACGCAACACCCTAACCTGGGTATTCGTTACTTAATAAAATATAATCCAAATACAATCAAAGAAATGCACAAACCACCCACCTTGATATTGTACGATGAACACTCTTGAATGTCGGCCCTTCAATTGGCTTAGAATGATGTAGATCTATAAAAAGGCTAAAAAAGATCAACCACCAATAACTCATGAGAGAGGATAAATAAGAAAGAGAGGCTTTAGGAGTAGGAAGAACTCACTGGTGGGATTCTAACACACCCACCAGAGTTGGTATCAGACCTTGGATTTATAAACAATGGCTATGACTTTGATTATCACTCATGGAAGAACTGAGGTTAGAAGAAGTGCGTTCAGGAGGTGAGACGCAACCCCACTCCGATTAATCAATTAAAATGAAAAGTTCACGAAGTGTTTATTTAATGTACACACTATGTACTAGCCTCGACTGGATCCCACATTAGGCATTCTTCCATGTCACCTACACATCCATATATTCAGCTATTACAGGGCTAGTACACAGCTACACGCGACAACCAGGTACACAGTGTGTACTCAAGAGTACATGACGTGTAATTAGAAAATTTTCAAAATGTTCCTTTTCCTATAAAAAATTAAATTCAAGATCCATACCTGAAATAAAGATCTAGGTTCATACACTAACTATTCCAAACTCCACTGTCCCGAGATAGAACTTCCCAGCATGCTAGTCACACGGTTTGACAAACTTTGCGCTAGTTATGCTGCATGCATATTCCCCCAACACTTAAGTCACATGGTGACCTCAAAAAATCCACATGGTTTGTACAAACCATGTGGTAACCATGTTCCAGTAGTAAAAAACACCAAAACTCAAAAATTAAACCTATCACAACCAAAACTCGAGATCCAAACCATAATCCAAAAGATAAACTAGAACTGAGGTCCAAAATATAGAATCATGTGTCACAGATAGAATGATATAATTAAAGAGGTATTATTATTTCATAATATATTATATAAATATTAATCTCATAATAACACACATCTATAAAATAATGTGATGAAAATTGAATTGTATCGCTACATGGAGATGGTATGTTGTATGTACCCACGAGTGATACTTTCACAGACCATTTTATGGGAAAGATAGTGTATAATAGTTTTTTAATATTAAAAAAACATATATTTATATTTAGGATATTGAATTTGTTATTTAATAAATAATATAACATATTTATAGAATTTAGACAAGACATTTAAAAGAAAGGGATCGATTAATGTGATTACCTCTTCTTTGAAATGAATCCATTAGATCTCCTCTAAAGGGCTCTAGGGTTGGCCTTTTTGGAAGAAAAAAACCTCTATAATGTGTATATGGGAGTTTATAAGATACATTGGTAGAGTTTTTTTGAGATTTAATTCTCAATGAAGTGTGAATAAGAGAATGGAGGGTGTCCTTTTATAATTGAGGGGAGGGGGACTCTGAGAATTTCATAAAATATTTAATTAGTATAAATTAAATTTGATGTAAATATGGATAAAATGGATAATATTATAAGAAAATACGAGTACGTATCTAAATACTCTAATAAAATAAATTTTTTAAGAGTTTGGATTTCATTTTTACCCTTATATTTTAGTTTTAACCCCCGCTAACCCTATTGACAATTATAGTGATATAAACATTTTTTACCCTTTAAGGGTTAATAATATTACTATAAAATACAAAAAATACCCATAAATGTACCCTTATTTACTTTTAAAACCATATAAAATTAAAGTTTCCAAATATAATATTTTTATTAATTTTATATTTAGTAATAAAATATTTTTTTTCATAAAACATCCATATTGTCATTTTCAACACTATTCATGTAATTGGACATTATGTACATCAATACAAATAGTGATTTCATATAAAATAATATAAAATCCACCTTATAAATCATATAGATATATAAAATTTATTTTACACATGAAATCATTCAAATTATATCACATTAAAGTTTTTTAAAATCATTTATTATATATGTTTATTATATGGGGAAGTAAAACAATGGTGTTGTATAAGAAATTATGGACATTATATAAATAAAAAAAATATGAAATAAATTTCTATCATTAAAATAATTTCATTAAAATAAAATTGAATCTTATATTCATTCGTAACATTATTTTCCCTTTATGATCACATAAAAAATATTTAAAACTAAGAAAGGGACATTTTGTAACATTATTTTTCTTGAAACATTATATAGTAAGTTTTCATGTAAAAGTGCCCATTAAAATTATAAATTTCAATAATTAGGTAATTATAGTCAATTTTGAATTCATAAAATAGGATATATTATGAAAAATTATAGCATTACCACTTAGTTTTAACAAAGATTAACTTGTTTTTTCCTTTACCGAGGTGATAAATTTTACCATAGTTACTATTTTTATTGAAAAAAGGGGAATATTTAACAAATTTGAACTTACCTATTCCAAAAATTGAATATATATATTATAAAATATAATATTAATAATTGTAATAAATTAATTATAATTTAAGTGAACAAAATGTGATGAAAACTTATTTTTTAGAAAAAAATATTTTTTTTTCATAAAACGAAATTTATTATTATTCCATGCATAACAAAAAATATTAAATTAATGTCAGAATATTTTATTTAATATATATTATATAAATTTAATTAAAATAATTCACAAATAGTGATAAATTAAAATTTTTAGGTTAAAAATACATTTCGTACATAAAAATCATCTTTTTAAGGAACATCCCCTTTATATTTTTTTATTTTTATTTACAATTAATCGATTACTAATGAATAAATTTTATACATGTGAAAATCAAAAAATTTAATATTTTAGTTATTCCTATTAATACTATCTAATCCAATTACTAGGTGATAATAATTTTTTAATAGTATATCATTCTTTATCTAAACCCAATGTTTCATGTAACACAAGCTATCGATGAAATTAAATTTATTTTAAAAAATATTTCATAAACATATTATGGTGTTACAATCTACCCCATTAAAATTATTTGACCCTTGAAATTTCATTACTTATATATAAATAAATTTGTATACTTTTGTAATGACCCGAGTACGGAGCCCCTCCACTGGTGCCCCGTACCCTGTTCACCACATGACCTCAGGCATGTTTCCCCGAACGCCAGAGGATACCGACTAGCAACGAGGGCCTTGGTGAGTCAGTGGGGAAACTATGCCCTCATTCGGTAAGGTACACAGTGGAAAAGCAACAGTCAATAGCAGAAGGAATACCAACATGCATAAAAATAGAAACCAAACAGCGGAAGCAATGTAGATATATAACAATGATGACAATAATGCAGTAGGTACAACTATCTATGGAAAGCAGAAAACACAACAACGTGCTGGAATACAACTGAAAAAAGAGTGCAAATGAAAAACAAAATAAACTCCTCAGCATCGCAAGTCACGGCTCGGTCCCATGCTCTCCCGCTCCAGCATAATCAAGAACCTGAAGTAGAAGGGTGCTTGCCCTTATCCATACCTGCAGCAACATAGTCTTCTTGGGCCCAAAAGCATGGCCCAAACAGGATGTGAGATACAATCCCAATAGGAAATCAACCAAATATCTGTGCCTAACAGTCAATGAATACATGACAGTAATATGACAAGAAGCAGTAAACAGGAAGCACAAGCAGCTACAAACCACAGTTCTAACAAATAAGTACACAAGTAAACAACCAGCAAACAAAGAAGAAACAGGTAACCCTCTGGGTAGCTCTCATAGCCTAACCCCTAGGGTTCAACCCACAAGTACTAGCAACCCTCTGGGAGGCACATATAGTCTCACCCCTCTGGTTTAGCTACGTAATTAAGCAGACTCTCTGGGGAAGCACTAACCGTCAATTCCCCCCTATAGTCTCATATCGTGCAAAAGGCTCTTTGGGGAAGCACTCAATATCAATTCCCCCTGTGGCCTGCATCTAGGATCTACAGACTCTCTGGGGAAGCACTCAACGTCAATTCCCCCAATAGTCTCACATCGTAATTAAAAGACACTCTGGAGAATCCCTTCCATCAATTCTACCTTTGGTCTACTACTCTAGGTTCTCATAGTCTTGAGTATAACTAAACATTCCCAGCACGCGTACATCGTCAAAGTAAACCTCAAGAACTACTTGGCTATCAACTAAGGCTCAACAACATAAAAAAGTAATAGTTCCACTATCCTACGAATAGGCATGGAAACTGGAAAAACTCCAAATAGGAAAAACAAGCATAGAAAACATCCAAGGTACATTAAAGCTACCATAATCATAGGAAAGACATCTACTCTAGAAATCAAGCAAAGAAAACAATACAACAAGGGAAAAACAGGAACACGCAATACCCCGTTCAAGGGTATCGGTGGAAATTGCACAAAATATTCATCAAATTTATACGGAAAGGAACAAACCACGTACCTCGATCCTAGGAGATCGATATACGTGAACCACAATGATGGATTCCTCTTAGAAGAACGTAGATCTGAGAAAATGCACATACCTTTCATCCCATGATATCTTGAAAACAAGGAGGAATTAAGAAACAAGGATCAAGCAGAAGGGAGAAATCACCACTGCGCTTCCAACGCAATCGACCGTGCTCAAATCAGAGAACGGAAGGCGAGGCTGGAGCTCGGAGAATATTCGGTCATACGGTCGCTCCTGGGTGAATGAAATATGGAGAAGAAGAATATTTTGGGGGTTAGGCGTGACCCCGGTCCGTTTAATGAAAAAAAGAAAGTAAATGATGTGTACTTCTTGAGTACACGGCGTGTACTTCAATTTTCCGTACTCCGAATTAACCGGCCTCCACCTCAGGCTTACACATCATGTGTGTGGCCCAGACACGGCCATCACACAGCTTCGAGCGGAAAAGGGAGTACATGGCGTGTACTCAGAAAGTACACGGCGTGTACTTCAAAAATTTCCAGAAAAACTTTTTTCTCAAAAACTCCAGAAAAAGGAAAAACGTACCTGAAAAGAAGATCTGGGTTCTTACAAACTTCCCCCCTTAAAGAAATTCATCCCTGAATTTCCCTAATGAGGCGAAGAAGAAGAAACCCTGAACAGCTCCGGCCACTGCGATCGTACATCAGTCTCCCTCTCCCAGGTCTCATCCTGTACTCATCTGTGCTTCCATAGCACCCGTACCAGAGGAACATACCACCCACGGAGAACCTTCGTACTGCGATCGAAAATTTGGAAAGGATGATCCTCGAATGACACATCTTTTTCAAGCTCGACTTCCTTGGGCTGAAATATGTGAGATAGGTCTAAAAAGTAATTTCGGAGTTGAGAGATGTGGAGGATGTCGTGCATGGACCGATACCTCTAACATAGCTACAACTGATAGGCGACCGGCCCAACTCTCTCCAAGACCTCAAACGGCCCGACGTACTGCGGTGAAAGCTTACCCTGTCTCCAAATCCTCTTGCGTCCCAACTTCAGTGTGACACTTAGGAAAACCTGATCACCGACCTCGAACTCCAGAGGTCGTCTCCGCTGATCAGCATAAGACTTCTTTCGAGACTGTGCTGTAGCCTTCCTCTTCGGATTCAGCTCTATCTTCTCTGAAGTCTCCTAAACAAGACGAGGTCCCAGCAAAGCTACCTCTCCTGCCTCCAGCCAGCATAAGGGTGATTGGCATGGCCTACCATACAAAGCCTTGTATGGAACCATCTGAATGGTCCCCTGGAAACTGTTGTTGTAGGTGAACTCCACCAGAGGGATAAGCTTCTCCCAAGAACCACCAAAGTCTAGGATGCAAGCTCGGAGCATATCCTCAAGCAGCTGGATCATGCACTCGGACTAGCCATCAGTCTGGGGATGGTATGTTGTACTCAAAAGTACATGTGTACCCAAGGCCTTCTGAAGTCCTTGCCAGAACCGAGAGGTAAAATGCACATCCCTTTCTGAAACGATGGAGTGTGGGACTCCATGCAGATGAATGATCTACTGGGTGTAAATTCATCCCAGATCATCAACACTAAATGTCTCCTTGATCGGCAATAAGTGAGAAACCTTCATAAGCCTGTCGAAGAATACCCAAATAACATCGTTCCCTCGAGGCGATCTCGGAAACCCAGTCACGAAGTCGATCACAACATCGTTCCAATTCCACTCTGGAATGGGTAACTACTGTAAAAGCCCCGATGGTCGCTGATGCTCTGCTTTCACCTGCTGACAAGTAGAACATCTCATGAAAAAACAAGCAATATCCTTCTTCATACCTGGCCACCAGTACTGGCGATGAAGATCCCGATACATCTTGGTGAGGCCAGGATGAACTGGCCAAACTGAGGAATGGAAATCCCGCATCAGCTCCTCACGTATGTCTGCTGGCACCCATACGCATCCTTGGAAATGCAAGATCTCATCCTCGCCCACTGTCTATCCAGGAAGAGGGTCCTCTCCTGATACACTCTCCCGCAGGACTAAGCCTTCTGAGTCTGATAGCTTTCTCATCCGTACTCGATCAAGTAGCGTGGAGGTAACAACCATAGAAGATAGAAAAGTCTTCCCCTGTCTGTCGTGCACCTCCAGATGCATCTTAGAGAACATAGACATAATTTTACACTCACTACTGGCCTCTTGAACTACCTGAACCCGTGTTCTCTTGATCAGTGAATCTACCACTGCGTTGCCCTTCCCCGTCATATTGGAAAGCTCAAAATCAAAAGACTGAAGATACTCAACCCACCTGCGCTACCTCAGATTCAGATCACAATGAGTGAAGATATACTTGAGATTCTTGTGTTCAGTGAAGACCACAAAGTGCTCTCCCAGAAGATAATGTCTCCAACAACGCAAGGCATGAACAACAGCTACCAAACTCCAGATCGTGCGTAGGGTAGTTCCTCTCATTTCGCCTCAACTACTGAGACCCATACGCAAAGACTCCATCTCCCTACATAAGCACAACTCCTAGACCGATACCTGAAGGATCACAGTAGACTGTATAGTTCTTTCCTTGCTCTGGAAAGACTAATATTGGTTTTGACGTCAACCTCCCTTTCAGCTCCTGAAAGGCTGACTCACAAGAATCTGACCAAAAGAACTTCACCCCCTTCTTGGTCAGACCTGTCAAAGGTGCTTCTATATGAGAAAAGTACCGAATTAAGTGTCAGTAGTATCCAGCTAGCCCTAGGAAGCTCCGTACCTAAAAGACATTTTCGGCTGCTCCCAGGAAACTAAAGCTCTCACTTTCTTTGGGTCCACAGATACTCCTGCCTCTGAGATGACATGACCCAAGAAGTGAATCTGATCCTTCCATAAGTGGAACTTTGAGAGTTTAGCATAAATCCTATGCCATCTCAGTGTACTCGGAACGATCTCAAGATGGGTGGCATGGTCGTGTCGAGTGTGAGAGTACACCAAGATATTGTCCACGAAGACCACGATGAAGGAATCCAAGTAAGGATGGAAAACTCGGTTTATCAGTGCCATGAAAACTGCAGGTGCATTCGTGAGTCCGAAAGGCATGAATGTATACTCATAAAGATGGTACCTGCTCCTAAAGGCTATCAAAGGAATATCTGATGGTCTAACATGCAACTGATGATAATCGGACCTCATGTCAATCTTCGAGAACACCCGGGCTCCTTGAAGCTGATTAAAAAGGTCATCAATCCATGGCAAGGGATATCGGTTCTTGACCGTCAACTGGTTCAGCTTCCGATAATCCACACAAAGCTGAAGGGCACCTCCTGCCTTCTTGACAAATAGAACAGGAGAACCCCAAGGAGAAGTACTGGGTCAGATGAAACCCTTATCCTGTAGCTCCTCCAACTACTTCTTGAGCTCCTGCAACTCAGGTGTGGCCATCCTATATAGAGTAATGGAAACCGGTGCCGCTCCTGGAACAAGCTCAATAGAGAAGTCTACCTCACGCTCCGGAGGGAAACCTGAAAAGTCCTCTAGAAATACATACCTGAAGCGATCCACCACTGGAGGAAAGTCCAACTGTGGAGTCCCCTGATCATCTAGGTAAAGGCTAGCAATATGGGTTGTCACCCCTCCTAGCCCAAGATGCTCGAGTCCCGCCTGACTCACCCGAACGTCCCATTAGCCTCTATAAAGGAAATATTCACCCTCTAGTGAAATGAAACTGACTCTACGGTGATAATAGTCAACGACTACCTGGAAGGGAATCTACCAGTCCATGCCGAGGATGACATCATAGCCTATCATCTCTGGGACATAGAGATCTCATAAGAAGTGATACTCTGCAACCTCGAGAGGGCACTCTCTACAATGGCGTATACTAGATGTCCTCATTCCCAAAGGTGTGTCTAGTGTCAATGAGTCGGCAGAAGAAAATATGCAGATTCCAAGGCACTTCAAAACAGAAACAGAGAGAAAGATATGCGTAGCACCAGTATCGAAAAGGGCTGAAGATAAAACTGAGGTTACTAAAATTGTACCTCGAACAGTAGAAGGGCCGAGATCTTTCTTCTGATAAGTCTAATCCACGGAAAAAGACTGGCTTGAACCGCGACCCTGCGTCCCTAGCTGACCACTCTGAGCTGAACCTCCCTACTAGTGCTGAGGAACTGGTCGTTGACCGCCAGGGCATTGACCTCCACCTCGGCCTGAACGGCTGGAAGAACTCTAGTTTCCCGACTGGTGAGAAACTTGTGGGGCTACTCCTAAACGAGGAGTCATGGAAGAACCCTGGTCACCAACTGCTGGTGAGAAAACCTGGCAGAAATATAAGGCCCCAGCCTTAAACCTTACTTAATCTTGAGTTATTACAAGATTACACATTGAGGATCTTTTTGGGTTTAGAGTTTTAGAGAATTAGATCATAAAACTTGCATTAAATTCCACATATAAACAAAGTGGTTACATAAAGATAGTATTCTTCATTCCCATCAATGGAAACACATTTAAAATAAAACATGGATTATTTCTTGACACATCCTTGACTCTATCATCTTATCATGTACCTTTCCCTTGACCTGTGAAAAACATTTCAAAAACTTGGGATGAGCATAAAAACTCAGTATGGGTTATAAAAAAACATGGAAAGGAAACATGAGTTCATATATACATAAGAATGAAATCATACTTTACCAATAAAACATAGGCACTTTAACATACCTCATAAAACCATGAATAAATCATAGAAATCATAATACATAAAGGTAACTTGAGGCATTCATAACATTCTTACGTAGGGAGTAACCCTCTTGGTTACGTTTGGAATACCCATCACAGTATATTCCCTAAAATCTCTTCGGAGAAACCTTAACGTTTCACTCCTTCGCGTTACCCAATGCATTGGAGAGCTATAACGGGCTCACCCGCCCTTAGTCTATCACGGAACCACCCGTCTTCATAATAATGCCCAAGAACCTCAACATAAACGTATCACATAAAACATGCATAAAGGAAACATAACATTTCCACCATTCAATCACAAGATATCAATACCACACATTGATATAAAAATATTATGAAAACCATTTTCAATACCAAAATAAAAGAAAAGTAAAACATGGTATTTATTTTTCTTTTAAAAAGAAGGTATGGCTTGTAGAGGAAGCCAAAACTCAAATAACGGTCATGACAGCGGAGAAGTCGTTGTCGCCGCATATGTACGACAAAAACATTCCCTTTTGTCGTTTAGTAAATGCTTCGTATAAAAAAGATTCCTTTTGAATAAACGTAAAAGTCAAAGGGGTTTATACACCGTATAAAAAAAGTTGTGTATAAAATAAAATATGCCTCAATGAAAGGAGATTGAGACGAAGTCCCTTACCTCGTATCCGACTTGACCCGACCGTTCTTTAATCTCCTGAATAATAAACTTGAGTTAATCTCTACTTGGTTATGAATCTTTTTCAAGTTCATTATTCCTTTTATACCATGTTATGAACATCATGTAATCAGTTAAGTTAATAATGTTCATTTTGTCGGTATTTGGTTCTTAAGTAAAAAATAGACTTCTTACACTTACATGTTGTTAATTTGGTCATAGGTTCGTTATATCCAGAATGGTATTCATGATGTAGATATCATATATGTCATATATATCCAGTACATACATGCATTTATAATATTACATAATCATTTAGAGGTAAGAAATGAAATGCACCGTTCATGGAGACGGTAAGCCGTACGTACGCATGAACGCTACTTCCATTTATATTTCATATTTTCTGGAATGGAATCATAATGATATAAGAGTATATTATAATTCCAGTATAATAACATATATAATATCATTAACTTTATCCTTTACACATCCCACATATGGTATTAACGAATCAAATCACTTTTAGGGGGCGGTAGTTCGCACTTCCTAAAATGAAGATATCGTGTTTTACCCATAATGGAAACCATAAAGGTATGCCCAAAATAAAAAAAACAGAAGCTTAAGGAAAACATAAACATATTATATATCATATATAAAAATAGTGACATCATAATGGCCACCTTTGAAGGTGTTAAATGAGTGTTGAACAATCATCGTTTCGGGAGGCAGAATTTCGCCATCCACGGAAACCGTATGTTCTTTAACCATTTGATGTAGTTGTGTGAGAGTGTAGCTCAAATAAATATTATAACAACATCCTAGTATATTGATGATACTGGTGTTGTTACAAAAGAAGTAAATAAAAAGAGGTTAGGGGGTTGGAGAAGCAAAATAAAACAAATGAACATGAGAGAATGAATTACCTTTAAAAGTGTAACTCCTTTTGAGTTGAGCCTAAAAGCTTCCTTTAAAAGAATTATGCCCAAAGGGAATCCTCTAGGATTAGGAGAGGGATGTGTAGAGAGCAAATGGGCAGGGGTTGGCCGAGCCAAAGGCTTGAGTAGTGTGTGAAATGAGGTAGAGGTGGGGGCCTTTTATAAGAGGAGAGGAGGGGCACTTTTGGAAAGTAAAGAAATATTACTTTATTTGAAAATGTGTTTCGGTTTTAAAAGGTCCCACATTGATATAATTCGTGGATAAGGTGATAAGGTTTCGAAATCCACTCATCCAATTGGTTTTGGACATGTGTAGTTCATAGATTTTACATTATCTTTCCATTTTATTTAAATAGTCAAATAATGATGTCATCACTGCATCATTATTATGTCATAAATAATTTAATTTATTTAATGTCTAAAAAATTATAAAAAAAATACTATGATATATGAAATATTTTTATCTTTCCAATGAATATTTATAATCAAATTTTGGACTTGTATAACCCCACTTAAAAATTGTTTTCGTAAAACATATTATGTTTGTGTCATTTTCACTTTAACATTAAATAAAAAGTAATTTATGTCATTTCCCAACAAAAGTGGATCCATGGGGTCCCCAAGTTTACCCATGGCATGTCATGGTCGGCCATGACACAACCAATGAGTTTGGGACATGTGTCTAGGTCATTTCATTTTATTAAAGTATTATTTATACCTTAAACTACCCTAATTACCACTAATCGTGATTAAGAACTTAATAAGTTACTATTCACCAAAAAATTATTATAATCTCATTGAACCACATTTTACTTCTTAATTACAACCATGTATGTCGGATTTTTGAAATTCAAAACACAATGATGGCAAAATTTCATTTAAACGGAAATTCAGTCTTTATAAGTACCACTTAGTGGTTTCACTATTCATCAAAAATTGGAGTTTTTCAGAAAATTACCAAAAATTCACCCTAAGCTATATTTGATATTCCGAATTCAAAAATGAGGTCTATTTTAAAAAATTCAAATCATATAAGTCACATTAATTAATTTAATAATTAATTCCCACTGCCAGAGCAAATAGCGTGTTTTTACAAAACAATAAGTATCAAAAGATTGACACCAGTTTAAGTCTAATTTCAAAGTGAAATTGATTCCAATGACCACCATTGGATTAAATGGTAAAAATATATTCATATTATACATTAAGACCAATTCAAAAGATAATCTAATCATATAAATAAATTAGATTAAAAAGCAGTTTTGATGTAAAATGCAGTATTTTTCACTATTCATAAAAAAATGAACCTTGTCAGAAAAATACCAAAAATTCACACAAAGTAAATTTTGATGTCCCAATCATAAAGAATAATTTTATTTTGACAAACATAGTTTATAAAATTGTCAAAATATAGATTCAAAAATGGTTTGCCATCAAAAGGCAGTAAAAAAATCTTTTAAGAATATTAGTGTATTCCATGCATAAGATTGTATTTATTTTCATTTTAAGCCTCTATAACACTATCTTATTCATTAATAGACATAGATAAAAATATCTATTATTCATTACTTACTTGGGATGTTACATCCTTCCCCCCTTTAGAAAATTGCATCCCCGCAATTTATTTACTTTTCGAATAAATGGGGGTACTTATCCCTCATTGCATTTTCAGATTCCCATGTTGCCTCTTCAATCATGTGGTTTTTCCACAAAACCTTTACCTGATGAATCACCTTATTCCGTAACACTTGCTCCCTGTGTTGAAGAATCTGGACCGGTTGTTCCTCATAAGATAGGTTCTCTTCCAGCTGAACTACCTCTGGACTCAAAACATGAGATGGATCTGGCATATACTTTCTCAACATCGAAACGTGAAAAACATTGTGTACCTAAGATAAACTCGAAGGTAAAGCCACTCGGTATGCAACTGATCCAACTCTCTCCAGAATTTCATATGGTCTAATAAACCTTGGACTCAGTTTTCCTTTCTTACCAAATCTCATCACACTTTTCCAAGGAGAAACTTTGAGAAAAACATGATCACCTACCTCGAAAGATAGATCCTTCCTCCGGTTATCCGCATAACTCTTCTGCCTGCTCTGAGCTGTTCTCATGGGTTTCTGAATCAGCTGAACTTTTTCTGCCATCTCTTCTACCAATTCTGGTCCCATCAACTTTCTTTCACCCACTTCATCCCAGAAAGATGGAGTTCGACACCGCTTCCCATATAATGCCTGAAATGGTTCCATCTGTATACTGGAATGAAAACTGTTATTATATGAAAACTCAACCAAAGAAAGATGTTGGTCCCAACTTCCCTGATAATCCATAGAACAAGCTCGTAGCATATCCTCCAATGTCTGAATTGGTCGTTCTGACTGCCCATCTGATTGAGGATGGAAAGCTGTACTAAAATTTAATTCAGTACCCAACGACTTCTGAAGGCCTTTCCAAAAGTTAGAAGTAAACCTAGGATCACGATCCGATACAATGGAGAGAGTAACTCCATGTAACCTGACTATCTCTTTAAGATACAAACGGGAAAGTTGATCAAGAGAGAAAGTATCTCGTATAGAAAGGAAATGAGCAGATTTGGTCAAGCGATCAACAATAACCCAGATTGCATTATTACCTCGAGATGTCTTCGGTAATCCAACAACAAAGTCCATGGATATATTCTCCCATTTCCACTCTGGCACTGGTAAAGGCTGAAGCATCCCTTTCGGTAACTGCCTCTCTGCTTTAACCTGCTGACAAGTCAAACACTTCACAGTAAAAATCAGCAATATCTCTTTTCATTCCATCCCACCAGCAATACTCCCGCAGATATCTATACATCTTAGTACTGCCCGGATGAACTGAAAACAGAGAACTATGAGCTTCACATAACAGATCTCTCTTCAACTGTGAATCACAAGGCACACACAATCTCTTCCCAAATCTCAAAACACAATCACTATCAATGTTGAATTCAGGCAACTTACCTTTCTGAACCAGCTCTACCTTTTTCTGCAACTCACTGTCTTGCTTCTGTGCTTGCTTGATTCTATCTGATAGAGAAGATCTCACTGATACCTGAAACAAAACAGAAGGACTTCCTGCACCAACAACTTCTACGCCAAAGTTCATCAAATCCTTAACCAAAGGATCACGTTCCAAACACAACATTGTTAATGAAGCATTACTTTTTCGACTCAAAGCATCAGCCACTTTATTTGCTTTTCCCAGATGGTAATGAATTGTACAATCATAATCATTGATTAATTCCAGCCATCTCCTTTGTCTCATGTTTAACTCTTTCTGAGTGAATATATACTTTAAACTTTTGTGATCGGTATATATTTCACACTTTACTCCATACAAATGATGCCTCCAAATTTTTAAAGAAAAAACAATAGCAGCTAATTCCAAATCATGTGTAGGGTAATTTACCTCATGAGTTTTCAACTTTCGTGAAGCATAAGCAATTACCTGATCATTCTGCATTAGGACGCAACCAAGTCCTTTCAATGAAGCATCACTATATATAACAAACTCACCATTCCTGGAAGGTAGTGCCAAAACTAGAGCATTCACCAATCTTCTTTTCAATTCCTGAAAACAATCATCACATTCTTTTGTCCAGATAAACTTAACACCCTTCCAAGTTAGCTTAGTCATTGGACTAGATAACCGTGAAAAAATTCTAACAAACCTTCGGTAATAGCCCGCCAAACCAAGGAAGCTACGAATCTCGGTTACATTTGTGGGTCTTGTCCATTCTTCCAGAACTTTTGTTTTTGCAGGATCAACAGTTATTCCATCTTTAGAAACAATGTGACCAAGGAAAGAAATTTGTTGCAACCAAAACTCACACTTGCTGAATTTCCCATACAGTTTCTTTTCTTTTAAGGTTTTCAAGATAACCCTTAAATGTCTTTCATGCTCTTATTTACTTTTAGAAAACACCAAAATATCATCAATGAAAACCACCACAAACTTATCCAAGAACTCATGGAAAATTCTATTCATTAAGTCCATGAATATAGCAGGTGCATTGGTTAGCCCAAAAGGAATTACTACAAATTCATAATGGCCATATCTCGTACGGAACGCGGTCTTCGGAATATCTGCCTCCTTAACCTTCAGCTGATGGTACCCCGATCTCAAGTCAATCTTTGAAAAAAACTGAGCTCCCTGGAGCTGATCAAACAAATCATCGATATGAGGCAAAGGATATTTGTTCTTAATAGTGATATTATTCAAGGCTCTATAATCAATGCAAAGTCTCATAGAACCATCTTTCTTTTTAACAAATAAAACAGGAGCACCCCATGGTGATGTGCTAGGTCTAATGAAACCTTTCTCTAATAAATCTTGCAATTGCTCCTTCAACTCTAATAGTTCAATTTGTGCCATTCGATAAGGGGGTTTTGAAATTGGCTTAGCATCAGGAACTAAGTCAACAGTAAACTCAACTTCCCGATCTGGTATTATTCCAGGCAACTCATCAGGAAAAACATCAGGATACTCATTTACCACTGACACATCATTAATCTGAATAGTTCCTTTATTTTCAACAACGTGTGCAAGGTAACATTCATTTCCATATTTTACAAGTTTCTTGACCTCTTGATATGTTATCAAAAGTAAGGGTTCATTCTTGTAAACAAACTGAAAGTCTTTCTGAAAAGAAACTTCTTTAACTCTATAGTCAATCTTAGCATGGTAAATAGAGAGCCAATCCATACCCAGGATAACATCAAACTCTACTAGAGGTAGAACAATAAGGTTTGCAAGTAGGTTCTTTCCACAGATAAGGATAGGAAGATTCTTATAAATTCTTTTTGCCTCGACACTTCCCCCAGGTGTTTTTACCAATAGTTCAGGAGTCATTTCATGAGATGGTATTCCCATTTTACTAGAAAAGGTTTCAGAGATGAAAGAATGTGTAGACCCCGAATCAAACAACACGCTGGCATAATCTGAAAAAACAAACAAAGTACATGATACAACTTCATTTGATGGCCCGACATCTGCTGAAGTAGTTGCAAAGGATTTCACCACCCCTTTCTTCTTGTAGTCTAACTTCTTCCCATCACTCAAGCTCCTTGTCGGACACTCGTTTGCATAGTGACCCATCTCATTGCACTTATAACACATCACTAACTGTAAATCAAATTTGTTCTTACCTTCACTTTGATCCTTTTCAGTGCAATCACGAGCCTTATGTCCCATCTTACCACATCGGTAGCACTTCCCAGAATTCAGAAGACATTCCCCAGCATGCCTTTTTCCACATTTATCGCAAACTGGAAACTTAGTTCTCTTACCATCAGAATTTTTTTAAGAATTCTTACCTTTCTCCTTCCACCTCGGTCTCTTCTTCTGCTGGTTGTTATAGAACACTTGGTCATCGGAAAACTCCATTTCCACCTTCTCAGCATATCGAACAAGCTTTTCATAACTTTTAAACTCTCGAGAAGCTAATTCCCTTCAATATTTTGGCTTTAATCCTGAGTAAAAACGATTGATTTTACTATCAAGGTTCCGGATAAAATTTGGAGCATACCTTGCCAATCGAGTGAACCTTTCTTCACAGGCAGCCACTGATTCTTCCTCTTGCCTCAATTCCAAGAATTGCTTTTCCATCCTAAGTCGAACAGCCTTAGGAAAATACTTCTCAAGAAACATACCTTTGAATTCATCCCAGTCAAGAGCATCAATCTCATCGGCATCCCTGATATTTTTAACCATAGACCACCACTGATCTGCTTCACCTTCCAAACGATAAATAGAAAGACTAACCTTTTGATTGTCTGAAAACCCCATGACATCAAAAATCTTCTCCAGGGATTTAATCCACCCTTCAGCTTGCACAGGGTCAAATGATCCTCTGAATGATGGGGGATGTTGCCTCATGAAATGTTCCACCACTGACATGTTCCTCTGCGGTTTATCTGGCTGATCTCGTGCATGGATACCACCACCATTTATAGCCTGAGTCAACTGTGCCATCACTACAACAAACTGTTCAGTTCCGGTTCCGACCATCTCAGGTTGCTGATTTGGAAGGTTATCTTCCTCTTGATGTCGTCCCAACATAGCTGCTTTGTTTCCTCTGCGGAAAACCATTCTGAACACAGAAATATCTTAGGCGAAGCAACATGGTAATCTTTAAATGCTATATCATTTAAAAAAAATATTTTTTTGGATAATCATTTAATAGAATTCTAACTCCTAAAGTTATCTAAACCGACCTTTGATACCAACTATAAGGCCCCAGCCTTAAACCTTACTTAATCTTGAGTTATTACAAGATTACATATTGAGGATCTTTTCGGGTTTAGAGTTTTAGAGAATTAGATCATAAAACTTGCATTACATTCCACATATAAACAAAGTGGTTACATAAAGATAGTATTCTTCATTCCCATCAATGGAAACACATTTAAAATAAAACATGGATTATTTCTTGACACATCCTTGACTCTATCATCTTATCATGTACCTTTCCCTTGACCTGTGAAAAACATTTCAAAAACTTGGGATGAGCATAAAAACTTAGTATGGGTTATAAAAAAACATGGAAAGGAAACATGAGTTCATATATACATAAGAATGAAATCATACTTTACCCATAAAACATAGGCACTTTAACATACCTCATAAAATCCTGAATAAATCATAGAAATCATAAGACATAAAGGTAACTTGTGGCATTCATAACATTCTTACGTGGGGAGTAACCCTCTTGGTTACGTTTGGAATACCCATCACAATATATTCCCTAAAATCTCTTCGGAGAAACCTTAACGTTTCACTCCTTCGCGTTACCCAATGCATTGGAGAGCTATAACGGGCTCACCCACCCTTAGTCTATCACGGAACCACCCTTCTTCATAATAATGCCCAAGAACCTCAACATAAACGTATCACATAAAACATGCATAAATGAAACATAACATTTCCACCATTCAATCACAAGATATCAATACCACACATTGATATAAAAATATTATGAAAACCATTTTCAATACCAAAATAAAAGAAAAGTAAAACATGGTATTTATTTTTCTTTTAAAAAGAAGGTATGGCTTATAGAGGAAGCTGAAACTCAAATAACGGTCATGACGGCGGAGAAGTCGTTGTCGCCGCATACGTACGACAAAAACATTCCCTTTTGTCATTTATTAAATGCTTCGTATAAAAAATATTCCTTTTGAATAAACGTAAAAGTCAAAGGGGTTTATACACCGTATATAAGAAAGTTGTGTATAAAATAAAATATGCCTCAATGAAAGGAGATTGAGACGAAGTCCCTTACCTCGTATCCGACTTGACCCGACCATTCTTTAATCTCCTGAATAATAAACTTGAGTTAATCTCTACTTGGTTATGAATCTTTTTCAAGTTCATTATTCCTTTTATACAATGTTATGAACATCATGTAATCAGTTAAGTTAATAATGTTCATTTTGTCGGTATTTGGTTCTTAAGTTAAAAATAGACTTCTTACACTTACATGTTGTTAATTTGGTCATAGGTTCATTATATCCAGAATGGTATTCATGATGTAGATATCATATATGTCATATATATCCATTACATACATGCATTTATAATATTACATAATCATTTAGAGGTAAGAAATGAAATGCACCGTTCATGGAGACGGTAAGCCGTACGTACGCATGAACGCTACTTCCATTTCTATTTCATATTTTCTGGAATGGGATCATAATGATATAAGAGTATATTATAATTCCAGTATAATAACATATATAATATCATTAACTTTATCCTTTACACATCCCACATATGGTATTAACGAATCAAATCACTTTTAGGGGGCGGTAGTCCGCACTTCCTAAAATAAAGATATCGTGTTTTACCCATAATGGAAACCATAAAGGTATGCCCAAAATAAAAAAAACAGAAGCTTAAGGAAAACATAAACATATTATATATCATATATAAAAATAGTGAAATCATAATGTCCACCTTTGAAGGTGTTAAATGAGTGTTGAACAATCATCGTTTTGGGAGGCAGAATTTTTCCATCCACGGAAACCGTATGTTCTTTAACCATTTGATGTAGTTGTGTGAGAGTGTAGCTCAAATAAATCTTATAACAACATCCTAGTATATTGATGATACTGGTGTTGTTACAAAAGAAGTAAATAAAAAGAGTTTAGGGGGTTGGAGAAGAAAAATAAAACAAATGAACATGAGAGAATGAATTACCTTTAAAAGTATAACTCCTTTTGAGTTGAGCCTAAAGGCTTCCTTTGAAAGGATTCTGCCCAAAGGGAATCCTCTAGGATGAGGAGAGGGATGTGGAGAGATCAAATGGTCAGGTGTTGGCCGAGCCAAAGGCTTGAGTTGTGTGTGAAATGAGGTAGAGGTGGGGGCCTTTTATAAGAGGAGAGGAGGGTCACTTTTGGAAAGTAAAGAAATATTACTTTATTTGAAAATGTGTTTCGGTTTTAAAAGGTCCCACATTGATATAATTCGTGGATAAGGTGATAAGGCTTCGAAATCCACTAATCCAATTGGTTTTGGCCATGTGTAGTTCATAGATTTTACATTATCTTTCCATTTTATTTAAATCGTCAAATAATGATGTCATCGCTGCATCATTATTATGTCATAAATAATTTAATTTATTTAATGTCTAAAAAATTATAAAAAAAATACTATGATATAGGAAATATTTTTATCTTTCCAATGACTATTTATAATCAAATTTTGGACTTGTATAACCCCACTTAAAAATTGTTTTCGTAAAACATATTATGTTTGTGTCATTTTCACTTTAACATTAAATAAAAAGTAATTTATGTCATTTCCCAACAAAAGTGGATCCATGGGGTCCCCAAGTTGACCCATGGCATGTCATGATCTGTCATGACACAACCAATGACGTTGGGACATGTTTCTAGGTCATTTCATTTTATTAAAGTATTATTTATACCTTAAACTACCCTAATTACCACTAATCGTGATTAAGAACTTAATAAGTTACTATTAACCAAAAAATTATTATAATCTCATTGAACCACATTTTACTTCTTAATGAAAACCATGTATGTCGGATTTTTGAAATTCAAAACACAATGATGGCAAAATTTCATTTAAACGGAAAATCAGTCTTTATAAGTACCACTTAGTGGTTTCACTATTCATCAAAATTGGAGTTTTTCAGAAAATTACCAAAAATTCACCCTAAGCTATATTTGATATTCCGAATTCAAAAATGAAGTCTATTTTACAAAATTCAAATCATATAAGTCACATTAATTAATTTAATAATTAATTCCCGCTGCCAGAGCAAATAGCGTGTTTTTACAAAACAATAAGTATCAAAAGATTGACACCAGTTTAAGTCTAATTTCAAAGTGAAATTGATTCCAATGACCACCATTGGATTAAATGGTAAAAATATATTCATATTACACATTAAGACCAATTCAAAAGATAATCTAATCATATAAATAAATTAGATTAAAAAGCAGTTTTGATGTAAAATGCAGTATTTTTCACTATTCATAAAAAAATGAACCTTGTCAGAAAAATACCAAAAATTCACACATAGTAAATTTTGATGTCTCAATCATAAAGAATAATTTTATTTTGACAAACATAGTTTATAAAATTGTCAAAATATAGATTCAAAAATGGTTTGCCATCAAATGGCAGTAAAACAATCTTTTAAGAATATTAGTGTATTCCATGCATAAGATTGTATTTATTTTCATTTTAAGCCTCTATAACACTATCTTAATCATTAATAGACATAGATAAAAATATCTATTATTCATTACTTACTTGGGATGTTACAAGAAACACTGAAGATGACCCATCTTGCCGCAAGATCAGCACTCCATGAGATCTCTCTAGCACTGCGGCCTCGTGTGCCCTGTCCGACCACACTGGTAGCATGTCACCTGATAGCCTGATGATGTGTCTCGCTTCCTTGAATCACTGCGTATAGGTTCCCTATGACGCTTCTTTCTGTCATCTGAAGGAAATCTAACTCTGGAAGCAGAACCGCCCTGGCTCGCAAATCCGGAGTCTCTCAGATTGCGCTCTCAAATCAGTTCCTGGTTGACGATGGAAGCAAATGAAGTCAACTGGAAGATGTTCACCTGCGAGCAGATCTCCTGTCTGAGTCCATCCTCAAACATCCTCGCTAGGAACACCCCACTCCCATCCCAAATGGGTGTAAAATGCTTCAGCTCGGTGAAACGAGAGGAATAATCCATGAAAGATAGAGTACCCTTCTCTAAGCTCATAAACTCTCGGGCTCGATCGGACCTCAGGGTCTCCGGGTAGAAGTAGTCATAGAACACGCGCTGGAACTCCTCCCAAGTCATAGCCTGCTGATGACCCGCCTGTGAGACCACGTCCCACCACCTCTTGGCGGATTCTCGGAGCATGTAGGTGGTGAGCTTGACCCGCCTCTCTGGAGGCATCTCCAGATGATCGAAGATAGTCAGCATGGATTCCAGCTATGAATCTGCAGCCTGAGGTCCTCCCTCCCCCGAGAATGTGGGAGGATGCTACTACTGAAAGACCCACGTCAAGTCTTCCATAGACGAGTCATGAGGAGGTGCTCTCTGGAAGGCCATCATCATCCTCATGAAACCTTCCCTGAACTGCGCATCAGTGCCCGCAACTAGTACAACAACCGGTGCCAAGGCTGGCTCGGCAGGGGGATCGGCAGGAAGTCCTTGATCAGCCCTGTCTGGCATCTGATCACTTCCTGACAACAGACGTACGACCGAAGGACATCTCGGAGGCATAGATCTGAAAGATCAAAAGTATACCTTAGATCAGGAAAACATGGATAGAGAACAAAAGAGTACAAAATGGGAACAAGGGAAGAAAAACACAAAATATTGCAAAACACGACTACACGGCGTGTATAAAAACTACACGGCGTGTATTTTTAAGCCACTGACATGGGCGTGTACTCTCACCCTACAAGCTGTGTAACACCTCAACTATATGGCGTGTTGACCCCAACACATGGCGTGTACAAGAAAACTATCCCCTGCCCGAGTATCTTCACACGGCTAACCCACACGGTCTGACTTAACCCAAGACTGCACGACATGTTCTACACAAACACGGCATGTACTAGACAAGGCTTCGGCGGTCCGTGTTGTCGAGTACATGGCCTTCTACACGGCTGGACCTTATACGGAATGCTCCGAAAAAACACATCGTGTATAGGCGAAGGCGACACCGTCCCGTGTTGTTAGTGACACGGCCAGGTACCTGGGAAAGACTACAGGGCGTGTTCCAAACAAACACGGCATGCGGAAAGGAAGGTAATGCCGACCCGTGTTGTTCGTCACATGGCCAGGTACCTGGACAAGACTACATGGAGTGTTCCCTATGAACACGGTGTGTTCTACCCGTGCTTCCCCGACCCGTGTTGTTATTGACATGCCCGGGTACAGAGCTTCGAACTTACACGGCGTGTAGCTACCATACACGACATGTTTCTGAAGTTACTTCCATGACACCATGTTCTTCTCACACGGTCAGTGACACGACCTGAAAACTACACGGCGTGTATTCAAAAATTACACGCCGTGTATTCTGGGTTTTTCTGGGCAGTAGCTCAGAAACTACTCAGACTCCCAGAAACACTAAAAACAAGGCAGAGAGGTGTCAAATTCTGATCTGTGAGGGCCCATAACACCTCAAGAACCAAAATTTGGCGTTCATTTTAAGCAAGGAACAAAGAAAACGGTTTTATAACATGAAAACAGAGAATCTATCAAGCAACTATCACAACAGCATGCATAATATACACAGAGTCTATCACAACAGCATGCAATCGCTAATGCACCCTAGATGGTATGGAAAGAATGCATGACATGTGATCTCTACAGGTGCCTATATGATTCATGAGATGTCATACCCTCATCTCATCGTGTTTTGACAAAAATAGAACCGAAATATCAAAACAGTAATAGCACAAGCCATGTGAATCACTCTAGGTGAAATCAGGTCAACTATAAAACCTCAAAATCCGGAAACTGCAATTAATGAGGTAGTATGGCTCTTCCCTGTACACGGGTTAGCTACTCCCGAGCACAGCTTAATGCCAAGTACCGAATCCTTCATATCCCTGGCTAAGGTCTCTAAACAGTAAAGATAGAGAAAATAACTCCTCTGATACCACTTTGTAACGACCCGAGTCCGGAGCCCCTCCACTGGTGCCCCATACTCGGTTCGCCACATAACCTCAAGCGTGTTTCCCTGAATGCCATAGGCTGCCGACATACAACGAGGGCCTTGGTGAGTCGGTGGGGAAACTATGCCCTCATTCGGTAAGGTACACAGCGAAAAAGCAATAGTCAATAACAGAAGTAGTAACAACATGCATAACAACAGAAACCAAATAGTGGAAGCAATATAGATATATAAAAATGATGATAATAATGCAGTAGGTACAAGTATCTATGAAAAGAAGCAAACTCAGAAAAGTGCTAGAATACAACTGAAAACAGAGTGCAAAGGAAAAAAATAAACTCCTCAGCATCGTGAGTCATAGCTCTGTCCCATGCTCTCCCACTCCAGTGCAATCAAGAACCTAAAGTAGAAGGGCGCTTGCCCTTATCCATACCAGCAGCAACATAGTCTGCTTGGGCCCAAAATCATGGCCCAAATAGGGTATGAGATACAATCCCAATAGGAAATCACCCAAATATCTGTGCCTTACAGGCAATGAATACATGGATGTAACGTAATAAGAAGCAGTAAACAGGAATCACAAGCAGCTACAAACCACAGTTCTAACAAATAAGTAAACAAGTAAGCATCCAACAAACAAAGAAGAAACAGGTAACCCTATGGGTAGCTCCCACAGCCTAACCCCTATGGTTCAACCCACAAGTACTAGCAACCCTCTAGGAGGCACACACAATCTCATCCCTTTGGTTCAGCTACGTAATTAAGCAGAATCTCTGGGGAATCACTCACCGTCAATTCCCTCTATAGTCTCGCATCGTAATTAAGAGACACTCTGGAGAATAACTTCCATAAATTCTCCCTTTGGTTTACTACTCTAGGTTCTCATAGTCCTGAGTATAACTAAATATTCACAACATGCGTACATCGTCCAAGTAAACCTCAAGAACTACTTGGCTATCAACTAAGGCTCAACAGCATGAAAAGTAACAATTCCACTATCCTATGACTAGGCATGGAAACTGGAAAAATGAAAAACATGTAAAACAAGCATAGCAAACATCCAATGTACAATAAATCTACCATAATCACAGGCAAAACATCCACTCTAGAAATCAAGCAAAACAGACGATAAAACAAGGGAAAAATAGGAACACGCAATACCCCGTTCAAGGGTATTGGTGGAAATTGCAAAAAATATTCATCAAATTTCTACGGAAAGGCACAAACCACCTACCTTGATCCTAGGAGATCGATATACGTGAAACACGACATCATATTCCTCTTAGAACAACATAGATCTGAGAAAATGCACAAACTTTCATCCCACGATATCTTGAAAACAAGGAGGAATCAAGAAATAAGGCTCAAGTAGAAGGAAGAACTCACCGCAACACTTCCAACGCAATTGACCATGCTCGAATCGGAGAACAGACAGCGAGACAGGAGCTCAGAGAATTTTCGGTTGTACGGTTGCTCCCGAGAAGACAAAATCTGGAGAAGAAGATGATTTTGGGGGTTAGGCGCCACCCTAGTCTGTTTAATGAAAAAAATAAAGTACACGCCGTGTACTTCTTGAGTACACTACGTGTAATTCAATTTTCCATACTCCGAATTAACTGGCCTCCACCTAGGCCTTACACACCATGTGGGTGGCCCAAACATGTCCAACACACGGATTTGAGCGGAAAAGGGAGTACACGACGTGTCCTCAGAAAGTACACGGTGTGTACTTCAAAAATTTCCAGAAAAAACATTTATCTCAAAAACTCCAGAAAAAGGAAAAACCTACATGAAAAGAAGTTTTGGGTTCTTAAAACTTCCACCTCATCATATATTTAGGTTCCCACACCACTTCTCAAACTAGTGGTATCAACACAAATCATTGACTTGGTGAGATGTCTTGTTTTCATTGCAATTTATCTCTATGATCTAGAATCTCCACAAGTTATTCACCAGAATAAAGATTATTATATAGTGGTTTGAAATATATGTTTAGTACATGAAATGATTAGGTATGTGATTTTTCAAATATACCATGTCCCAATAACTTTCTTTATCTAACTTTATTCTAGTATATTGGAGTTCTGTACATCCTACCAAAAATAGATTAATAATAAGCCTTCTGAATACTAGAGTAGAAGATATTTTTTTAGAAAGTTACACCATAGGATGGTGTTTATCAAAACCACCTTTTAAATCCCTATATACATCTCTCAACATGTCTTCTAGAGAATGAATGGTCCTATCAGGATGACCATCTATGTGAGGGTGATAAGCTGTGTTGAAGCTTACCATTATATCCAAAGTCTACTAAATAATTATTAAAAACATAAAGGAAAAACTGTGATCCTAGTTATATCCAATTGATATTAGTACACCATGAAATCTTACACCTTCCTTAATATATTACCGAGTAATTTTATCAAGATAGAAATATTCTCTAATGTAAAAAAGTGTTCTAACTTCAAAAGGTGATCAACTATAACACATATAACATTATTCCATTTAGATGTTTTAGGGAGTTTGATAAAAAAAATACAACGTGATGTTTTCCCATTTCTATTTTGGTAGTGGTAATGGTTATAACATTCCCATATATTCCTATATATCATCCTTAACATGATCACATAATAAAGACCAAGAAAAAAATTCTGAAATATCTCACTTCATGACATCACAAAAAAATATTCTTTCAAATCACTATACATTTTCATAATCCCAAGATGATTAGATAATGGAGAATTAGGAGCTTAATCCAACATATACTTCTCCAAATCTAGTACCATAGGGACACATAAATGGTTCATGAACCTTATTATTCCATCACAATAAAGGTTGAACTCATGAACATTTACCACCGTCTTTTATAACTCCACGTCTTCCCTCTCCATCTATTTAATGTTAATTTATATAGATGGTTGAAAAATCATTTGATAAAGATAATATTTATTCCCTTTAATATTTTAAGATCTATCCTTTACAAGTCCATAAATATTAGATCTTTTGTGTTCCTCATCATAGATAAGCTAGCATGATCTTTTTGACTCAGAGCATCTGGCACCTTATTCTTTTTCCCATGGCAGAAATGCATTGGGTAGTCATAATCTTCAATAAGATCCAACCATCTTCTTGGGAACATGTTCATATATTTTTGATTGAAAATATATTTTAAACTTTTATTATTAGTATATATTTCACAGTTTTGTCTAGAGAGATAATTCCTCCATATATTTATTGCAAAAATTTACCATTTCTAACTCCAAATAATGAGTTGTGTAATTTTTACCACAGACCATCAATTTTCTTGAATCATAAGCTATGAAAATATAATTCTTCATGAGGATACATCCCAATCCCTTCTTTGATGTATACATATATATTAAAAAACCTTATTCAATCTGGGTTGGTGAAAGAACATGTGTACCAACTATCATTCTCTTCCATTCCTTAAAACAATCCTCATATCCATCCATCCAAAGGAACTTGGATCCCTTCCATTTTGTCTTGTTGTGTTTATTTTATATCTACAAAAAATACTCAAAAAATAATTTTTTAATATCCATCTAAACCAAGAAAACTAAATGTATCAATCATAGTTGTTGGTTTGGGACAATGTTTTATAATTTTTATCTCTAAAGGGTGTACTGATATACCCTCATATGAGATTATATGACCTAAGAATGAAAATTTTTGATGCCAAAAGTTACACTTGATAAGTTCTTCAAAAATATTCTTCTTTATCAGGGTCTTCATCACTATACATAAGTGATCTTCGTTCTCTTCGTTTCTATTTGAATATATTACAATTTTATATATGAAGACTGCCAAAAAATGACAAAGGCATCCTAAAAATACACTATTGATTAAATTAATAAAGATAAAGGGGTTATCAGTAAGCATAAATAGACTCAATATAAATTTATAGTGTATATACCTTGTAAAAAATACCATCTTAGGTATATCATTCATGAACTTCAATTGATGATATCCAAAATGAAGATCAATCTTGGAAAATTATTTTTCTTCATGTAGTTACATAAAAAAGTAATTAATATGGGGAAGATTATAATTTTTTTTGATAGTGATATTTTTATGTTTTTGATAAACAATAGATATTATCATTGGACCATATTTATTATTACCAAATAAAATATGTGAACCCTAGGGTGACACACTTGGCCAAATGAATCACTTGTTAAGATTCTCTGGGAGTTTCTTCTTCAATTCATTCAACTCAATTAGGGACATTATGTATGGATTCTAGTAAATAGTTGTATCACTAGTTATGAGTTATATTGAGAAATAAAATTCATGATTTGATGGAATATAAGTCAATTATTCCAAAAATTCATCAATAAAATAAACCCCAATAAGAATATGTTGAGTTTATTGGAAAAAATTTACTAGTCCCCTTAAATAATTTCCCCATGTTTCCTCCCACATTTTGAGAATAAAGTAAATATCATCTTCTTCCCTCTATGGTTTTTATAATTTCCTTTGAATTTAATTTTTATTTTCTTGTCAAAACCTTGATATTGATGTGTAACTCCAATTTTCATCTCTACCTTGGTAGAACATCAAATGATTTAATGATATCCACTGAAGTCCCTTGTGGATAACACCCTTTAGAGCCATTGTTTTAAGCCACTGAAGAATCAATCATCCTTATTTTCTGGTTGGATGATAATACTAATAGAATATTTCACATGTCTTATAAAAATTTTCTCATCAGTACCATCCGATTCATCACACTTTTATTTCAACTCAATTAATTACTTCTCCATTTTTATATGAATAATATAAGAAATATAGTTAATGAGAAAAATGATCTAAAACTCATCCCACTCTATATAGTAAACCTCTTCCCATTGATTCATATTTTTTATAAGATCTGACCATTTATCTTCTTCATCTTTAAAATAATAAAAAACCATAATAACTTTATCATATTCTAAACACTGAAGAAAGGAAAATATATTTTTAGTGGTACTGATCAATTTCTCAATGAATAGTAGATCAGTGGACCCACTAAAAGATGGTGGAAGATTAATAATGAAGGACTAATCAATATTTTATCTCTACATTGTTCATTTGGATGCTCATCATGATTCATAATTTGAGAAATTTTTGTGATAATCTCAAAGAGGTTTCACATTCTATCTCCCATAACATTCAGTTTCTTTGGAGGAAAATCACTGTATTAACTATTGAATTTAACATTAACCCATTTCCGTTAGATTAGATCCTTTAACTTAAACCAAAATCCATGTATGAGAAAAAATAATCATAATGGGAGACCACATAATCATGAAAAATCATTTATGGGATGTCTAAATCATGATAAATTATTCTATGACACATAGGTCATTCATCATCATTACCAAAACATTAAGATAATATTCAATACTTATACTTAGGGTTCTCACAAAAGTTTTTTCATCCTAGTGTAAAAAGGTTAACTAAACCTTTCTATGATACCAAATATTGATATATTTTCTATATATAGATAATATATCTTAGTAGATGAATATTATTTATAAAACATAATAATCAATTCTAGAATTGTATATTCCTAATATCTTTGGAAACTTGGATATATAAACAACTGGGTTATAAAATTTCTGAATATTCTCCCACTTATATCTACATAACTATCACCCTTATTATAAATATCATACATAAAATATTTCTTCATAAATTGGTAAAGGAAACATAACAAAGGGTGGGATATGAAGTTATGTAATGGTAAAAAATTATGATATCAAAGATCTTATTAGAATAACATGAAAATGTTATTTGAATATGAGATTAACAATTTAAAACCACACCCTAAATATTATAGATCATAATATTGAATCATGGCATAAATATTGGTTGTTGGTAAGACATGTATCAAAATGAATAAAATAACATGAACCATGAGATAATAATATAGGCATAATACATAGATGTATGTAATATAAATAAGAATATAAAATAAATTCTTCTACTATGAAGAATATTTTTCAATACTATCATATTTTAATGGGATAACACCCCAAACCATCATATTAGTAAAGGTTCACTTCTAATACTATGAAGTTGAAAAAGTAACTTACTAAACTATGTTATTTTCCCATTCCTATCTAATTTATCTCATGAGATATCAATCATTAATGAGTGTATTAGAGGGATATATCGATCCCAACCTTCACATAATGAAAATCATGCATATGTGTGTCACAAGATAATAAAGCATTTATCATATCAGAACTCATGAAAATAAATGGGTTTCATAAACATTTCACAAAAGCATTACATATGGAAAAGGAACAAGTTTCATAAAACCCATTACATCATAAATATAATCCATATAGGTAAATAATATGTATGGTATAATTGGATCATATTCCTAGCAAATAATTAGAAACAATTAAGGTTTTTTAATAGATGAATCAAAGATCGTTAAAACATTCCTGGGAAAATAAAACTTTCTATTTTTAAGTCACTTATTTTTTATCTAAAAGATTCCTAAATATTATAGAAAAAAATTCATTGAAATTAATAAATAGAACTTCTAAAGTAACATTTAAAACATTAAGTGTTTATGATAGGGTGTAATTCAATTCAAGCTGTATAAGTTAGAAAAACATTCATTCCATACTTTTGTCGGAAATGTCACAAAGTACCTCATTTAGAAAAAGAAAAGAACATTTCATTCAAATAATTATATAAAAAGTATTACATGGGTAAAAATGGATTTCTACAATGAAAGTAAAATTAAAAAAAACTATTTGAAAACATTTTTATAAAACATGGATATGGAAGAAATTGTTTTTTTATTGAAGAGAAATGAATTTGATTTTCTTTAGAAACATTTTTTTGATATATTGAGTAAATTAGGTGAGAAAAACTAAATTAAAACATTTATATTAAATAAATAACTAGATTATATGAAAATTCATATGTTTTTTGATATTTTTTTTATAATATTTCATCATGAGAATTTAATTATAAACAAACCCCATAAATAATAATATTATAACATAAAACCCCTTACCTTAGGTCAGACTTCCTTCATATGTTTTCAAAACTCATATATAATAAATATAGGATTACTATATATATTATATATATATATATTAATATATATAACACCATATATGATTTATTTTTTACATTTTATCACGATTTTATTAATAATTCATTATTAAAATAACTATATTGACTGATAATTTATTTGATTTTCATATAAGTTTTGGTTTGGTACTTTCGGTCCCTGTATATTGATCATAGTTAAATAATATATATAAATTTAGTCATGGTATAAAAATAGTATATATAGATTATATATTTATATAAATTTATAGTCATTCATAAAATTTAGTGATAAAAAATGAATTACAATTTTCATGGAGATGGTATGCTATACGTATGCATGAAAAAAAATTTCATTTTCTACAAATGTAAAAAATAACTGCAAATACTAAATCTCTATTTAAATATAATTATTATATAATATATATCATATATATTAATAAACAAAATCCTTATTATCATCCAAGTAAAATATAAATAAAAAACTAATCACATCGCTTCGTAGAGGTGGTAGTCCACATTTAAGTAAGAGTGATGTAATCATTTACTATAGGATTGGATGGTAAGAAGGCATACATGGTATAATAATTCCATAAGTCTGATTGTGTTATAAATATCATATATAAATATTAAACCGTTCATAATAACCATCCATAAAATATGGTGATGAAAAATGAACTATATTTCACTATGTATACAGTAAGACGTACATATATATGAGAAATAATTTCACTTCTGATTTGATGGGAATGAGGGTGTGTAATTGTGTTTTAATAACCTCAATAAAATTTAAGTATATTTATGACAATTAATTTATTATTTTATTAATAATATAATATATTTATAGGAATTAGATGAAAAATTTAAAAGAAAGTGATTAGTTAAGGTGATCACCGCTTATTTAAAATGATTCCATAATATATCAAATAAATGGATCTAGGGTTGGTATTTGGGGAATAAATAAAACAAAATAATGTGTATATGGTATTTTAGAATACAACTTGGTAGATTTTGGTTGATATATAAGACATAATGTGGTGTGAACAAGTGAAAGGAGGGTTCCCTTTTATAATTGAGGGGAGAGGCTCTCTTGGAATTTCATAAAATATGAAATTAATATAAATTAATTTTTATATAAAAATTTATCAAAATTGATAATATTATAAGATAATATTTTTATGATTCTTAATTATCTCATAAAATACAACTTTCACAAGTTTGGTTTATATTTTTACTCTTATCTTTTAGTTTTAACATGTTGTTAACCCTTTTGACAATTACTGTAATATTAAAGTTTTATACACTTTAAGGGTTACTAATGTTACTATAAAATGAAAAAATACACATAAATGGACAATGGTTTATTTATAAAACCATATATCAATTATATTTCTTAATATACGTTTTTTATTATTTTTATATATTTTAATAAAATATTATTTACTATAAAATATTATTAAGGTTATTTTTAAAACTATTCATTTAATATGACATTAAATATATAAATAAAGTCAGGGGGTTTAGAAAATAATTATTTAACACCTCCATAATATTTCATATATATCTCAAATTTTTTTTGGACACATTAACACATTAAAATTATATCACTTTCCGAAATTTGAAAATAATTTATTATATTTTTTTTATTAAATGGAGAAGTACTACATCGCTGTTTCATAATAAATTAAAGAAATTATATAATTAATAAAAATTATAAATAAATTGATATAATGAAAATAATTTCATTAAGATCAAATAAACACTTATATTTATTCAAAATTTTCTTTTTTCCCAATGTAGACAAATAAATGATATTTAATAATAAGAGAGTCATATTTTGTAACTATCATTTCCCTAAACATCATATAGGAAATTTTATTGAAAATGTTACATTAAACTACTAAATTTCTAGGATAAGGTGATAATGGTTGAATTAAATTCAAAAAAGAAGAACTATTATGAAAAAGTATGGATTTACCACTTATTCTTAACCTAGATTAACCCGATTTACCCTTTACCGAGGTGATAAATTTTACTATAATTACTATTAATATTATCAAAAAATAAAAATGGACTATTTAAAAAATTTGATCCAAATAATTAAAAATATGGAATCCATTTTATATAACTAAATAAAAAAATTTACATAACATAATTTTAATGTGATCATGCAAAACCTGTTGAAAACCACATTTTTGAAAGATACATTTAAAAATAGATTTTTTATTTTCTAATGAATAATATAAAACATTAGATAAATTTTAATTTTTTTATTGAGTACATAATATAAAACTTGATTAAAATCATTCAAAAATAGTTATCTATAAAATTTATTACAATAAAAAAAATTGTACACATAAAAATAGTTTTTCATGAAAAATATCTCATTTATTTTCTAATTATTTTTATTTTTATTTCCAATTAATTGATAACTAATAAATTAATTTTACACATGTTTAAACCATACATTTTTTATATTTTTTTGTTCTTATTTCTAACCACCAATCCAACAGGTAGGTGGTAATAATATTTTAACAAATAATCCTAGTTCATCTAATCTCATTATTACCTATAATGAAAACCATTGAAGAAATTAAATTTATTCGAAAAATATATTTATTAAAAATATATGGGTGTTATAATATCATGTTCAGCAAAATTTTATTATCAAAAACCATTATTGTTCCATAAATAAGTATTTTTTAGTCAAAAGTGTTAATTATCGTATTTATTGAATTATATTGAAAAAATAAATATTATTTTTTTACTATAGTATATCGAAATTATCCAATTTTTTTTTGTTTCATTTTTTTTGAGATAGCCATTTTTTGGGAAAAAATTAAATATGTTATAATTATACAGTAATTATTATGACATCATAAAATTCCAAAATTTATGTAATAAATACTATAAAGACTATTACCAATTGAAATTATGTTTCCCTTTAAAAATAATGTGGTTTTTATGTTATTTGAAGAATTTTATAAACCTTTAAGGAATCACCCAAAACCTATATTATATTTTTTGTTTTTTAAATAAATTTATTATAAATATGATTCACTTACAAATCAACGAGGGTATTACTTTAAGGATATAAATTCTTATCCTTATAAAATAGTGAAATTCACTCATCTTTAGATGAAGCCACGGGAAAACAAATTAAATGGTTTTTTGTTTGGAGTAATTTATTATACAGAGTCAAAAACCAATGTTTAGAAATTATTAAATAAATCCCCTCTCAATCAATTTATTAACCCAACAAACCCCCAATTACTCTTCACACAAAACCCTTTCATCAAACAAATACTCTACCATTACCTCTCTAGAGGCCTCCCAAGGCGTCCCATGGTCCTAATAATCTCCTACCATGATTTAATAAGTAGTCTCTCGAGGTAAGGGATCATTTAATTCACCTCTTTATTCAATCATATTCTTTAAATTATGCATTTTTTTTTTCAATTTTTCATGTTTGTATAAGTTTTAACACATCTATATTACTATTATTCTGATGTACAATTTACTAGAGACCCCTTTTAGTCTGATTTAATCCTTAAATGAATCTTTATGTACCCTCTATATGCTACCAAAATCATACAGTGATTTTCCGTGATAAATTTTTTTATAGGGAATACCCATTCCAATTTTCATTAAAAGGTATTCAACTAGTTGTATATATCCTTCATTGATTAGGGATTTCAATGTATGTAATCCAAACTCTTTAATCACTGGGTTAAAGGTGATGAAATACATTCTTATGTTGCATGATCTATGTGGAACACTTATACATGTACATGATATGAAAGTGACTGATGTTCCTGAAATTAAAAACACATTCAATGAATATGGTAATGTTTTTATGTCATGAAATTCCATATATGGATCATTGGAGTTTAACCAAAGCTCATTGTGTTATGATACCTTGGTGGTTATCCTTGACTTCTATTTATTGTGTAATGTTTTATATGGTTTACAAATTCCTATATTATCTTCATGTAATCATCATATACAATGCTTTTATGTTCATGTTTTGGATCATCACAACTTTTATGACCCATTGATATGACTATGGACTCACATGTATTATATTCACCATGTTAAGAATTTATTATTCCCCTAATGATATTTTTAGATGATTCATTTCTTATATATATTCCCAGGTTACCCTATATAGTTTTAGAAGATCCAATGAATATTTGTGAAAGCATTGACATTTTTAAATAATGACGTTACACTGATGTTTTATGTTATCATTTCATGTACCTAATTTACCAAAGAAACTAGGCCTCATGATCTTCTTGGAGTTTTATTAAGTGTATCTTCATGTAATAAATAATGAATTAAAGAATATTAAATATATTGGATATCATATTTGGTATCAAAGGAAAGTTTAGTTACTTTTGGGGATTATGATTATAAAACAATAGTAAGAAGCTTATTCATAAGACTAAATATAAGAAAAACTGTATGAATTTTGGTAAAATATATAGTAAGTGGTTTCTAAGGAAATATATCTCCTTCTAAAAACTATAAGTGTGTTTGGATCTAGAATATTTGTACCTAGGGGTAATAACCTAGTAAATTGATCCTTAAGCTGGAATTGATTGTCAACTAGGGAATGTAAATGAGCCTCTCTATATACCTAGTTTGACACTCCGAAGGGATATGATTTGGAAGAATTGAAAATTATTTATGATCCCATATGATGGAAAAAAATTATCATATGATTTTATATTAGGAAATAGATTATGTAAAACTTATAATAAAACCTAGAAACTCATAGTTTAAGGAATATATACCATTTATGAGTTATCCCTTTAATGTTCAAGTTTTATCATTTATGTGTTTAATATTTTAAAAATATCCATCCCTTATTTTTCTTTTATTTTTTTTAATGGATGGAAATTGGAGAAACTGAGTCAAAAACCCATATGAGGGAAAATGTGATGACTTACCAAATGAGATTCCCAAACCGATTGGAGTAGGAATTGGGGAATCCATCACAATAAATTCTTATTTAACTAAATTTTTGAACCAAAACATGAATTTTGAGGAATTCATGAATCCCCCTAAGAAAGAGAAAGTTTCAATTATGTCCTCTATGAGAAAAATTCATCTAACTTTCAATGTTTCTTCTGATCCTTTAATATCAGAACAATGGATCAACTCCATTGAAAATATATTAGTCATCCTCAATGCTCTGAGAAAGAGAAGGTCATGCTGGATGGTTATCATATGGAAGGAGAATCTAATCAATGGTGGATGTTAGTCAGCAATATAAAACCTATGTTAGAGATTTTAGTGATAAAGTGGAAGAAATTTTGGAATTTTTTTTGAAAAATATTTTCCCTCATACCCTCTAACTAAAAAATAAGAGAGATTTACTTAGACCCAAGAAAAAGGATGAAAAATATATCAAGGTATATCAAGATAACATCAAAATACTTGAATGATACACCTCCAACTTTGACATTTCCATTTAATGTAAGCTTGAAAAATTCTTTAGTGGGATAAAACCAAGTCTATGAAAATCCTTATCCATTTGGTACTTCTATAACTATGAGTAAATTTTCTAATGGTCCCTCAAAGTTAAAATAGAGATATGAAAATTATACGGTATCATGGGTATAACAAGTGGAAAATTGTGTTTAATTATAGTGATATGATAGATAAATCTAATATTGGTAAGAATGTAAACAATACCACTTTTTTAAAGTGTTGGAAAAAATACCCCTTGAATTACTTGAAGGGGATAAGGATGTTCTTTATGTGCTGGAAGGAAGGGAACCTTACTAGTAATTTTTGATGGGATAGACCCACCATTATGATGGAATAAAGGAATTATATTGTCACCCTCAGCATATTGTACAATGTATCAACTACAAAGAACAAGGACACTATAGAAATCAATGAATGTGTAATAGGGTTTTTGATGATAACCAATTCTAACAACCTCTGAGGTCTAGAGAGAATGGGAGAGATTCTGTAATCCTAACTACTGAGGTGGATCATAACAATGAATTTGTAAAAATTACACTAGTTATTCATTAAATAATTGATAAAATACTTTTTTTATTATGGTTCTATAATTTCATTCGTATCATTAAAGTTTAGTAGAACTATTCAAACACAACATCAAGGCATGAAAATTTAGTTCTTATTGAATATGATGAATGAGTCAATTAATGTATACCAAGAATATAACTCATCCCCTATCCAATTTTTATGGATGAATTTCCTAGAGAACCTTGTGGTACTACCTTTAGCATAATTAGATTCTATTAAAGGTATGAATTTTCATTCCTTATATTGAGACGCCAAACATTTTTGAGAAAAGGAAATCACCCTTCATATTTTCAATCGTCCTCCGATTCTATACAAGTGCAAGGAAGAGGATGAATCTATTTTAGTATCCTCATCTGAAGAATGGATATTATTTTCATATGATCAAGCATATCATTCTCAAATGACTGAGTCTATGAAAAATATCGTCCTTGAATAAATGTACATTGGGAGGAAATTTACTGATGTGTTTTATGAAAAAATGCATGGTCTTCCTCCTAGATGAGAGGTAAACTTCTCAATCGATCTTATACATTTATTTTTTATAGTATCCAAGAATATATATACAATGAACACTATTAAAATTGTGTATATGAAGAAGGGACTACAGTAGAATCTACATAAAAGTTTTATATTCCCAAGTGCTTCATTATGGGTTGCAACGATCCTATTTATCATGAAGAAAGGCAAGACAATGTGCCTCTATATTGATAATATAGATATCAATAAGATCATGATAAATAAAATTCATCCTCTTCCATGAATTTATGAAATAGTTTATCTCTATGTGGAGCACAATACTTCTTTAATTTGGTTCTTTGTTCGGTATATTTTAATGAAAATGGGAATAGAGAAGATATCCCCAATAATAATTTTCATATAATGTATGGGAACTATGAGTTCATAGTGATGATATTTGGACTCACTAATTATCTAATAATCTTATTAGAATTTATGAATAAAATATTTAGGGATTAAATTAAAAAATTATTGATAGTCTTTATAGAAGATATTTGTATCTACTCCAAAATCAAGGATTGAGATGAGGATCATTTGAATTATTTGCTGAAGACTTTTTTAAAAGAAAAGTTATTTTTAAGTTGTAGTAAAATATTGTTTTGGATAAGGGAATGTATCTTTTCTGGGGAATCTTTTCACCAGTAGAGGGATATCCATGGATCCTTTAAAAACTGAGGAAATTTAAAAATTTCAAAGACCAATATCTATGATACAAGTCCATAGTTTTCTTAAATTAGTTGGGTATTATCATCAATTTTGTGATAAACTTCTCAAGATTTTCAATCCCACTAACTAGTATAACTCAGAAGTTATTAATTCTTATCTAGACCTATGTACATGAAGAGATATTTAAAGAGTCGAAGAAGAGGCTAATCACTGGACCTGTACTCACAGTACCCACCAATCGGAAGGATCTGTGATCAACAATGATGAATTTAAATAGGTATTGGGTTGTGTACTCATTAAAAATGAAAATGTGATTGCCTTTTAATATTTACAATTAAATATACATGAGAATAACTACCCAAATCATGATCTATAATTGGATGTAGTGATATTTAAATTGATGATTTAGTGAAATTACCTCTATTGAGAAAGTTGTAAAATTTATACAAATAATAAAATTCTAAAGAATATTTTCAAATAAAGGAGCTTAATATGATACAAATAATTTGGTAAGATATAATCAAGGATTATGATTTTTTTAATCCATTACCATCCTGGGAATGTGAAAAAAGTGGCATATGCTATGACAAGAAGAGAACGCACAACCGTATCCACGATGAGTAATGAAAGGGATCCAATATTAATGGACATGCAAAGTATAGACATGGAAATAATAAATAGATATTAATATTACATTACTCAAATAATTTCTCAACCATCCATTCATAAGAAGATCAAGGAGGCCCATAAATATGATGAGGTTCTCTAGAAAAATGTATCGAATATTCTAGAGTTCAAATTTTCTAAAGAAAAATTTATATGTTTTGGAACCTAGATATGTGTCCCATAAAAACCATAATAGATGCACATATTACAGCCTCCTCTTTTCATATAGGAAGAACTAAGATTTAAAGAGAAAAAAACCCTTTGGTTGGATAACATGAATATGGAGTTTTTGGAGTTTGTACCTCAATGCTTGGTATGACACCAAGTCATGAAAAGAAGAAAAAAGTTCATGTGTTTGATAAAACCATTTTCATACAAAAATAGAAATTAAAAAACATAAACTTGGATTTAATCAAAGAAATCCTTAGGAAACTAAATGGTAATAACACCATCTAGGTTATAGTCATTCGGCTTGAAAAAACAATTAATTTAATTGGTATTAATAGATATTTCTATCTCCACCAACTCACTAAGAAATACATAAGGGACATGGTAATACATCATGGAGTTCTAATATTTATTATATTTGATCAAGATATGATGTTTTCCTAGAGGTTTTTTAGAATACTTCAGCAATAATTGCATATAGAATTGAGATTTAATTATACTTATCACACTGAGACAGATGACCAAGTGGAAAGAACCATTCCAACTCAAGAAGATATACTGAACACCAATTCAATGTATTTATAAGGATGTTGTGATAAGTACAATCTCTTAATGGAATTATAACATAAAAACCGTTTTCATTCTAGTATTCAAATAGAAATGTATGAGGTTCTGTATGAGAATAAGTTATAGACTCTGAATTTATTGGATGAAGTTGAAGAGTGGAAGCTGATGGGACCTGATATTTTATAAGAGATTATGGAGAAAGTTCAAACAATTCAAGGACATATGAAATATTCAAAAAATTGATATAAAATCCATGTTGAAAATCATCAATTAGACTAGGATTTTCAGTTCAGAGATAAATTTTCCTTTGTATATCACCATGGAAGAAATTCACGAGGTTTAGGAAGAAGGGAAGGATTATTCAAAGATAACCAACCCCTTTGAGATCCTTGATCATGTTATAGTGGTTAAATGTCTACTAAAGATCGAACTTAACAAATATTAAGTATATGATGTGTTACATGTTTACATATTGAGGAAGTACATACCAAAATACTAAAATTTAATGAATCCAAAGGTGGTACCATTGAAGTATAATACTTCATATAAGGAGTAGAAAATGAATATCATAGATCATAGAAAAAAATTTCTATGTAATAAAAAAACTCACCTGGTCAATGTTTTGTGGTGAAACCAAAAGTTTGAGGAATTAACATGGAAACATAAAGAGGTGATGAAAATTAAGCATCCTCGTCTATTTTAGTGTACAAAATGAAAATTTATAGTGTGAAATTTTTGAAGCGGCATGTATATAGTGACCTTAAATTTTATAAACGAGATTCCATTTTTTAATAAATAAAAGATTAATTAATAAATGTTTTTATATAAAACCCATGTAATACATTGGTTGTTTTTATCCATTATATGGCTTGTCAAAATTTAAAGACCATTAAGCATCATAACCACTGATAATAAAGCTTTCTATAGTAACTATTAATGTTAGTATATTAAAGGTTATTATAAATTTCAAATAACATAGAAGGAACTTGCAATGACCTCGACTAGTTGGATCATACTCTTTGAATCAAACTTATCAATGATTTCAAAGGAAACATAATTACTAGTTTATTTTGATCAAGATCAATAAAACATTCAATAATTAAATAATGACAAGCTCAACTAAATCATGACCCAAACCATGTTCACTGAAGAAACCTAAGAAAATATCACCATCACACGCTTTACCCTTAGGACATTCATTTGTGTAATGAAGGGATATATATCTTGACCCTAAAATTTTATATTATAATTTTTTTATTTTTTAATAAAATAATGGTTATATTTATCACTTATTATTACATTATAATGATTAAATAATAATTTTGATAAAAATATATTTTGATATGATTAAATAAATTTTTTTTCTCGAAATATATAGTTATAATCAATAAACTATTTCTGGTGAATTCAATAATTTTTTTAAAAAATACATTTTAATAAAATATTATTATCAAAAAATATTAATTAAGTATAAATGATAATATAATTCTATGAAGACAAATGTAATCTTTTATATGGGCCATGAAAATATTATTGTAAGAAAATAATATTATTTAATAAATGGTAATTTTTGAATTAAATGAGTGAATTTTTATATTTAGAAAATTATTTAGAAAAAATAAATATTATTTTTGAAATGTGGTCATCAAAATAATCTATTGGTGCTTTTTTCATAATTTTTTGCTACATCCAAATTTTTGGGTAAAAATTAAATTGGGTATAATTATAATATACAAATTATGACATCATAAAAATGAAAAATGTTTTGTAATAAATAATATAAGCAATATACCGGACCAAAATTATATTTTCTATTAAAAATAATTTTTTTAAAGTTATTTTATTTGTTTTAAAAACTATTAATGAATTCTACAAAACCTATATTATATTTTATGTTTTTAAAATCAATTATTTATAAAAATGACTTTTTTACAAACCACTAAGGGTATTATTTTAATGAGTTAAATTATTTTCCTTTTAAACTAATTAAATCTACTATTATTTTGCATAAAACATGGTAAAAAACTATGGGATGGTTTTTAGTTTGGAAGAATTTATTATATAGAGTCCAAAACCTATGTTTATAAATTTATAATGAATTCTCCTATATTTTTCTATATAAAACCACAAAACCTCCCATTAATCTTCACTAAAAACCATTGAGTCATAAATTTACTCTCACCTTACCTCTTTTAATCCCTCTAAAATTACTCCAATCTCTTAAGAAACACCTCCCAAGAATTAAGAAGTGCCCTCCCATGGTAAATGATCCTCTCCTTCACCTCATTATTCAAGAACCTTATTTAAATAAGTCCTTTTTTATTTTCTATATTTCATGTTGGGATATGTTTTCACATATACCAATTTCTATAATTATTATTTAAAAGTGACCAGAAACCCCTTTTAGTTTTATTTATCCCTTTCATGAATCTTTAGGCACCCCTTTTATGCAGCCAAAATCATCAAACGATTTTCTATGACCAATATTTTTTTAGTGAATACCCACTCCCATTTCCACTCAAGGTATTCCACTAGTTTTATCTATCCATCATTTATTGGGAATTTTAATGTATGTAACCCACACTCCATAATCACGGGGATTAATGTGATTAAATACATCCTTATGTTGTATGATCTATGTGGAACACTTATGAATGTAGATGATAAAAATGTGATTGGTGGGCTCATAATTATACACCCCTCCAATGTATTGGGTAATATTTTTATCTCAAGATATTCCATATAGGTTGCATGGGATGTTATCTTAAAAAAAACTATGTTATGATGTCTTGGAGGTTATCCTTGACTTATGTTTAAGATGTCATGTTTAGTTTATTTTCAACATTCATGTGTTGCCTTTATGTTATAATCTCATATCTTGATCTGGTGTTCATGTTTATGATTCTCACCCATTTTATGTACAATTGATATTCCTTTTGAATCACATGTATTAAAAAAAATCATGTTATGATTTGATTATTCCCTTACTGGGCATTATAGTTCAACAATTTCATATGTATGTCCCTAGGTTATCCCATGTATTTTTACAAAATCCAAGGAATAAAAGGGAATGTTTAGATGTTTTTAAATAATGATGTTCTACCCATGTTTTAAGTTATTATTTAATGTTACTAATTTCCCAAATATAGTAGGACTCACTATATTTTATGGTTATATTAAGTGTATCATTAGGTGATAAATCATGAATTAAGGTTTATGAAAATTTAGCTTATCATAAAATTATAGTATTTTCTTAATAGTTGGTTAAGAAACTTAACCATTTGACAAAAAAAAATAAATTCCAAAGTGAAACCTGTCAAAGGAATCCCAACAATGATCTCACCTATAATTCCCCTAGTAACTCTAGGATCATTAAAAAAGATATTGGACATGAATGTTTAATAATATTCCTCTGGAGCATCAATGATCTTATCTCTCTACCTACCATAAAATTAACTACCTAGACCAACTTTGATACCATATGGAAAGATACACCCCATATTAACCTTGATCCTGATATAACTCATCACTAACCCCAGACATACTCCCAAAAATTGATAGAGGTTGCTGATAAGTGTTAAAATATGCCATTTCACCATTGGAGAATGGTTATCAAATACTATTTATCAATAAATTAGAATTCTCTAGATATATAAAATAAAATAAGAACAAAAAATATATGCATGGAAATTTTAATTTTATAAAACATTAATATTTACGTATAACAAAATAAAATAAGCAATAAAATATACTAACGGTCTATATGGTTAGGATCATTTATGGACCACCATTTACCTATCTTTGAGTTCTAAGAAATAAAATACTCAGAACTGTGAAAAATACTATGTATGGGACCGTATCATTACTTCAAATTAACAGAAGAAAAAAAAACTATATATACACCAATGAACATATATAGGGGTTAGTATAAACATAATTATTCAGAATATTCCTGAAGGGTTCTATAAAAATTCAATTAATGGATAACCTCATCATGATATTTTAAAATAAATATAATAATGTACCATTTAAATTTTTATTGATAACAAATAATAAGTTAATCAATGTATACATGTTCATGTATGAAAATATAAATCAATACAATTACATTTTATGATTCTTATTAAGGTAGTAATGTAAATAAACTACAAGACTAATTTAAATAAACCTAATAACTAATTTTGATCTCCATTCCATAAAAGTTTTAATTCTACAGAAAAATCATATTCATATGGATTAATCAATGAGGGATTGTTTTGTCCCCAATGGTTTTATTTATAATGTAGTTTCATGTTCACATGGTTAAATTTATAATAAAGTGATATATCTCGTGGTAAAAAAATTATTTAGAATCCATACTTAATGTAGAATCCCACCTACACCGATGTTGTTTCTATAAATATTTACTACAATCCAAGGGACTTAGATTAATCATATTAATATATATAACACACTTTAATTTACACCACCCTCTATCCCTTAATAAAATCTACTTCATACATGATTAATTCATTATATGATTAATCAATAATTCCAAAGGGGTTCAAACATGTAATGAATTTAAAATAATCTTTTAAAAACCTTTATTCCTAGAAATAATGTTATAAAAAATATTCAATAATACTTTATAGTTCATATCAAAAATGTCTTTTCCCATAATTACATTATAAAATTTAAACTAGTATTTTGAAAAATATTTGGTTTTAATTCATATAATATGAGAGTATTTTTTAATTTTAAGAGAATATACTCAATGGATCAAACCAAATAAAAGGGAAACATTAAGTAATAAAAATATAATTGAGAAATTAATCATATATACTATTATTTCATCAAAATTATAATTTTAAACAATCCAATATTATGGGTTTATCAATTTATGAAAATTTATAGATCCCCACACATCTTGTTATAACAAATACAAGACATAAACCAAGAATAATATCATATGATTAAGAAAAAATACCTAATAAACCATAAATGATATCATAATTTATTCAGTGAAAGAATAAGGTTCTTATAGGTTATGAGTGTTCATTTAGTTACTAAGTAACAAATCAATGATTCCCTAGTACCAAATCAAGTGTGTGGGGTTAGCCTCACCTGTTTATTATATCCTAGGATAAAATATCACTCTAAAATTTATGTTTTCACTCTCCAATAAAAAAATTGTTGAAATTTTACATTAGATAACATATTGGAAGAAGAGAATAGTATAAGGTGGGAGAGTAAGAGGGGAACTAATGATGATTCAAACATGACCTTCTATCAATGATGAATAAGATGATGAATAAGATAAAATAAAAGGGATGTCTTCTTTCCCCTTTCTCCCTCGACCATGAAGAATACCAATAGAGACCCCCTATTTGATTCAAATTCTTCCCCTCCCCTTAATTCTAAATTTTTTATAATGATAATAATATTAATAATAAAGTAATAATAATAATAATGAGAAAGGGTATGATTTAGAGACATAGTTGAAAAGACTATAAAAATTTATAAAAATATGAAATAATAGGAATTAGATACATCAAGGACAAAGTACCTTAATTTGACATGGCATAAAATTATACTAGAAAAGATAGAATGCTACCACCCCTGGTAAGCAAGGGTTTTATTTTCCCTAATACCTTCTCTATAAAAAATATATAACAAAGTCAATGTGATAATAATAATAGTTATAATAATAATAATTAAAATTACATTTTAAATTTTGTAAATGTACATCATACAAACAATACTAATGGAAATAACAATAATCCTTGAACCCTTTATAAATAATATATAAGATACTTTAAAATATATAATTAAGAAATTAACAAAGATTTTTTTTTTAAATAAAACCTTTTGAAAAAAAATTACTTTATAAAAAAATCTAAAACATTCATTAACCACTTATAATAATAACCCACCACCAAAATTAATTTTCAAAACATCATTTAAATCCATTTAAATTTCTATCATAAAGAAATTAAACAACCCATTGAATTTAAATTTAAAATTTCATAGTGATTTATTAAAATAAGATTTAAAATATTTTATTTAAATAATTATTAAAAATGTGGGTATTACATGTACCCATATTTTTAATGAATCACTAAGAAGAATTATTTGTATGACTATTATTTAATTCATGACCTACTTGAACTTTTTGGTCAATGTATGAAGAGAAAAATAATTATACTTTTATTACATGAGTTTTTGTTACCAAATCATTATTTTTCATAAAAATTGAAAATAATTCCTGAGGTTTGAACTACTTTATATGCGACTCCAAGGATACTCCTTTGTTTTTAAGTGTATTAAAAAATTATTAAATAAATAAAAAGTTTCATAATGTCTCAACACACTATAACATAGAACTCAACCTTCCATAATTTGTTTAGTATTTAAATAATTAATATAAACATTTGAAACTATTTTGATATCTTTTCCCATTATGATAAACCATTTATGTTAGATTTTTTGGAATAATATCATATCATACATTATCACATAACATTGTCATTATCATACAAAAAACAAAAATATTGTGACATTAACAATTATGTGGTTTTCTTTAGCACAAATCACGACACTTCATCCTTCATAATACCATATTTTTTACTTTAGCATATACTTCTATAAAAATACCACCATCACTAAAGCCTTATAGAATTAACACATTTTATATTTATGTTATATTAGATATAGCAACTTTTGAACCCATATCCAAAAGAATTTTTAGATATCCTCTAAGAAATATTTTTGATGTCCTCAATTTTTTTTGATATCCTATAATTCTCTTTTTAGATAACCTATCAATTTTTGTTAAAGGTTTTATAAAAAAATATTATAACAATACTTATCCTCATTCACACTATTATTATTTATAACCTTATAGGATTTTTAGCATCAACAACAACTAAAATTTTATAATCTATAATTGTAATTTAAGTGTGAATTAAAATAAATAATTAGTGGTACTCAATCTATAAATGGATCTGATGTAATATCTATCAAACACATATATATACATACCCATTTCCACAATATTTATCACTTGTATCATAAATTACCATACATATAATATTAAAATCTCTTATAGTTCACTCATTCCATAATGAACCAACTTGAATTACTCCAAACTTAAATTGGATCAACACTCACCTCAAGCATGTCTTACTTGATCACTAGATGTTTCCAAAAAAGATATGAGGGATAAAAATTCATTATAGGTTAATGATTTTTCTAAAACACCACTAATTTATAAATTTCATTTCATTAAATGTGTAAAACAAATTATGCATACATCTTCATTCCAACTAAATACAATAAACATTTGTACATTTAATAAAATTTATTATATAAAAAAATTTATAGTCATGACCTAAGTGAATGTCATACTCTATAGAATACTTTCTACCCATATCCAGGATACATGTGGGAAAACATCCCCTCAAAATACAAATACTATGAAAAAATATATCACTTCACAAGAAATAACAAATATGGAGAAAATCTCTGTGAACCCTAGTGAACATGCAAGTGTGAGTAGGTAAACATACATCATATGATACCCCTAATAAGTTATATAAAAATTCCATATAAAAGAAAAATTAATTATTATAGTTCAAAAAGAAATAAATAAATATGTAAAACAAATTCCTCAGTTTGAATAATGATTTCATAAATTAATGAAATATGCTTCACCCTTTCACTTTTTAAATTTTTATTTCTGATAAGAACAATATATTTCCTAAATAGAAAATTGTATATCACTTACCATATCAATTATAAAATAAAACCAAGTAATATATATTACCATCATAGGATAATACAATTAGTATTCTAAGAAAATTATCTTTATCCTTTTACTAATACATCAAATGTATATAAAAAACTAGTTGTAGAAAAAATCTTAAAGTAATGGAATTCATAGAATGAAGCTATTTAAATAGAAATAATTAAATATTACACATGAAATGATAATAGTTAACACTATATAATGAAACCTAAACATATAATAAACTATATATAAACCAAATCATAATTTATTTGAAGAGATAAATAGATTCAAAAAAGGATCAGGTTAAGAAATACTCACCAAGAAGTGCAACAATGACCCCTCAACCTCAAATGTAGTGTGTGAGGTTATCCTTAGGCACCATATTCATCCAAGAGAAAAAACCCTCTATGAAATTAAGTATTTTTTTATCCCATTAAGAAATACAGAAAATAAATATTTAAATATATACAAAATCTATATTAGGAAAGAATAGTGAAAAAATGTGAAGAAGAATATGAATAGGAATACAAAGAAGATAGAATGAATCTTACCCACAGACCCACATTCTCTAAAGTTGATTAAATCTTGAATAAGTAAGAGAGATAAGAAGATGGGAGACCCCCTAGCTATACACATCATATACATACCCAAAATAAGGAAATTACACTTCCCCCTAAATTATTTCCTACCCCCTAATTTACATATTACAATAACATAAACTTGAAAAAAAAATAGAAACAAAAAACAACAACAACAACAATATCAAAAAAATATTACCCATAAAAACATAAAAAATAAAATTTAATTCCCACATCAATATCTACCACGATTTAACCAAACACAATAACAATAAAATAATAACATTTCATTTAAATAAAAAAAATCAATTTTAATCAATAAAAATAAATCCCATTTATCATTATTTGAAATTTTTTTGCACAATTGAAAATAGTTAAAATCAACTTTAAAAACCAATTAAATTCCTATAATAATAATAAAACTATACCCAAAGCATTAAGAACCATGAATTAAAGTTGAAGAATGTTTTTAAATAATGTATTTTCATTATGCATGGTTTCAATATCTTGCACCTACTTATGAATTTACTAATGGATAATAAAATGGAATTCATGACCACTATGCATAGTCCTTAGACCACACACTTGATAAATAACCACCAACTGTTTTTAAAAATAAAATACATTTTCTCCTTTCCACATAAAATAACTCAACTAATTTATTTATGAATATGTGGGTGTTATGAATGCATTTATAATTATTTTAGTAAAAATCATATATGATAGGTGAAAAAATATCTTATCATTAAAAAAAGTAGATATAAATAGATAAAAAAATCACATGAAACTTATCTAAGTACGGTTATATACTTCACCTTTATTTATCAAAATAGGTTCTAGATTCTATACCTATCATATGGGTGAAAAAAATACCATCATTGTTTATAAAAAACTATTATATGTCCATAAAAATACTCAACCATCTCCTGATTAACTTAGTTTTAGGGTTGGTAAAACTAAGGTATCAAAACATAAAGATCCTCAAAGAAGTGTAAATATTAAAATCAATTAATTGGGATTAATACTGATAAGGAACCCAATGTATAAAAATTGAATAATGTATAACATTGCATGGATTATAAGTGAGGGGTAATCCAAAATTAAAAACCTATTTTGTGCCTTAGGACCATAACATAATTATCTTAATAAAATACCTAACACATTATAATCAACACATTCTATCACAACCCATAAATATCCTTAACAACCATAAATTAGTGATAAACCAATGCCCGATTTTTTGGGGGTTAATTATTATTTCATTAAATGAATTACACAACCCACATGAATGAATCCGAAAGTATATATGATTTTTATATAACATGATATATTTTTTATATTAATAAAATATTTTTATAATACTAACAGAACAAAAAATAAGCATCAATTTTACCATATCAACTACAAAAAATACCAAAAAATACTTATGTTTTCAATATTTTTTTACAAATGTTATATCTCCATGTAAAATCTATTACATCACTATATAACATCTATTACATCACTATATAACACATGTTACATCGCTATGTTGTCCTCTCATAAAATATAACCACAAAACTCATTTAGTAAGAAAATATCTATGAAGAAAAATAGTTTTAATATTGATGAGATTTTGGATTTATAATCCTTATCGTTAATACTATAAAATTATATTATAACTTATTCTTTTTAATAAATATAATTTTATAATTTTAATAAATTTTATTGTTATTAATCAAATATAATTTTTAATGATTTATACTATCATCATATTGGAAATTTTTCATTAATTTAAAATATTATTTGACATCATTAGATAATAGATTTAAATAAAAAAAATTACATTTCAATATTTCCTTACTAATATATCATAAATAACATTAATATATAAAATTAATATCACTTTTAATTAAATTATTATAATCATTTATTTATTACACCATATTTTTTCTAGCTAAAAAATATTCCCACCAGACTATTAAAAATTATATTTAACCAAAATATAATTATAAGTTAATTTTTTGTGTGAAAATAAAATAAAACTTATTTAATTTTTTGATAATATTTATCAAATAAACTATTAATAACCTTATCAATACAAAATAGGGCACTGGTTGGTTTGTGTGTGGGTGGGGGGGGGTGTTTCTAGATTCTAATAAGTAAAATATTATATATTCCATTAGGGATTCAAGACATATAATCGAGACATTAGTATAATGACCCTAGCTTAATATACATGTATATTACATCATTTTAGATGAATATTAATTAAATTAAGAAATATATATTCTTGAGGACAGTAATAATTTAGTGTCTTTGGTAACTTAGAAACATAATATTTTAACTTAGTGAAAGATCTTAAATATCTCTCTTAATGATATTTACATTTTAGTACTCCTACATAAAACCTTATTTCATATCCTAGGGAAGGGAAGCATATGAAATGGGTGAGATCTGATGTTTACTATTGGTAAACAAGGGAGATTGTTTAGCATAAATTGAGCATAATGGTATGAAAACATGATCGTAATATTAAGAGATCACACCATGCATATCAAAGATCATAAATAATTATTCTTGGAATAAATATAGATAGTTCATAAGACATAAATCAGAATTAAATGAAGATTATAAGCCATGAAATAATAACATAGGATTAAGACATGGAATTGTGGAATTCACATAAGCATAGAATATGCTATATCAAGGAAACCTACAAGACCTCATTAAAATGTTAGGCATGGGATAATCACCTTTGAACCTTATCAAAGCTTGGGATTCCTTCCAATGTACCCTCTTAATTTCAGCCTTAATATTCCCTCTTATTTTTGGATTTGGATACAATCCTATATACCCACTTATTTCGAGTTTAAGATGTCCTCTTGTTTCTGTCATTGGATACCCTCTCATGTACCCTATTGAGATCATAAAACATTTATCGTTACCCAATGAATTATAAGGAGATATAGATCCCACCCCTCATATAACGAAATCATACATGAATGTTCCTCAAGATAACAAAACCATTATCATACCATGACCCATGAATTTAAATGGGTATCATTCATATTTCATCACATCAAAACCTATAAAAATTTATAGGTTTCATAATAATTTCATCAAAGCATAACCTGTGAAAAGAAGTGGGTTTCAAAAGCATAAAACCCATTGAAGAGAAACATGTATCATAAATATAGCTACATAAAAACATAAACCATTCAAGAACGAATATGAATGGTATTCATAAACTATAGCAAAATATGTAATCTTAGATGGAGAAGGATTTTTAAAGATCACATTTAACATTTCTTATAGAAAATATAATTTCTATGAAAATAATAATCAAAAATAAATTTCAAAAATAAATTTTTTATGAAGTAGGACTTACAATTTAATTTAAAACAATTCCTGAGGAAAATATATTTTCATAGAAAAAAATTATTTTAAAACATAAAGCATTTTGAAAACCTTTTTCATTGAAAACAAAAATAAAAACCCTAATGAAATATTGAAATATATTTGATTATCTTTTTCTTTGAAAATACTATGATAACCTAAAAGGAATTCTTTAAATCATTTGAAAACCCTTTTCTATAAATATTCTATGAAAAATTAAAAAAAATTAAATCAATGAAATCATTTCTCATAGAAGATAAACTTTCTAAAACATATATTGTAAGCATTGAAAATAATTTAATATAATTTTTTTTAAAAAACATTTATTTAAACCATTTTCATTAGAAAACCAAATTAAATTCCAATTTTTTTTACAGAATATTAGGATAACAATTTATTTAAAAATAAACATGAATACTTACAAAGTATGTTTCAAGGAAATGATGATGGGAAATTCTGTACCTTCTGAACATTCCTTTTTCACATCAAAAGTTTAGAAAGGTTCCCCGATCCGAAAAAAAAGATGATTCATTTTAAAAATATTTTTTTAAAAGGTGAAACATGGTTAAAGATTTCCTTTAAATATCATATGATAATTTAGAAAATTTTTAAATTTTTTTATTGAAATCATGGTTTTGAAAGAACATAGATTCTCAACTGAGAGGATAAATAAATTAAGATTTTTATAAAAACATTTTTTAATTATTTTAATCACTATACAATGAAAATTGGTAATAATACATGAAGATATCATGAATATACAAAGGATAAGAAAATTAATATTTTTTTTGGAGATATGTATCTTAATATTTCTTCAATGTAAGTATAATCATCAACAATCTCGATAAACTACTAGATTGTAACAATAAACTGTTCCCACATTGGTACCTTTGAATCGTAATCCCCATGAAACAATAAAATTAAATGAATCTTAAAATTTTATTAAATGAAATATATTCATTATATAACATGCCAAATGGAATTATATATACCCCATATATAAAATATTGGTTTATAACATGGCTTGTATCTCAAAGAAGGAAAATTGATACAAAATTAGTTTACCGATTTGGTAGCTTCTGAACCATAAACCCTATGAAAGAAAAATAATCAAATGGATATGTAAATAGAAATATATATATATATATATATATATATCATAGAATAAATTCATGGGTATTATTTACACCACAACAAAATAAACTAGTAGTTAACATGACATGCATCTCGCAAATATGAAAATTTAGATGAGAAAACCCTTACCTTAATTCTTGACTTTCTTTGTACAAGTTCAAAACTCCTATATAATAAATATACATTATTATAAATCTAACATGGAACCATATAATTATATATAATACTATATATTAGTATTTCTGAATTTATATTACCCATTTATTAATAACTACATGTAAATGCTATGTTTTAGGTAATATCCGCTTTATTTCGTATATGTTTTGACTTGTTATTATGGACCTATTACATAGATCATAATTTAATTATTTACTGAATTTAAAACAAGTTATTAATATCAGGAATATAAATTATTTATTTATTTATAATAATCTATAAAATATATAAGTATGAAATTGAATATACCATTCATGGAGACGGTAGGCTGTTTGTAGGAATGAGCGTTGTTTCTCTTTTATTATCATATTGAAAGAAAGAATTAAATAAAATATATGTATAAATCTATATATAAAAGTTCTAGAATAATTATTATTTGATATATATATATACCATATGTTTACTGATCCAATCCTTAATACATTATTTACAGTTTTTGAACGAATCACATCGCTTTGAGGAGGCGGTAGTCCACACTCCCCCAAATGAAATTATCATATTTACATAAAGTGAAAATCCAGAACATATGTGTTATATAATAATTAAAACAAGAATAAGAGAATAATTCATCTAGTATAGATCATATACAAATATAATTTCCATTATAATTCCAAACCATGAGAGGTGGTAAAGAAAAATTGAAAAACATCATTTCATGATGCGGTAGTTCGCCCAACACAATAACTGTATGTTTGTTACCGATTAGATGGAACTTTGTCTAATTTTAGTTTAAACCATATAAATAAATAAAACCAGTATATTTATTACATTGAGGTTATTATATATGTATAAAATAATAATATTTTATATGGTGTAGAATAAATATAACCCAAATGAGATTAAGGAATGATGTTACCGCTTCTTCGGGTAACTCATTTTGGTTTGACCAAAATGAATTCCTTCGATAAATTTATTCATAAAGTTTGTATTATAATATTTAGGGAGGGATTTTGGGAGATTATTTGATAAGGTAATGGTCTAAAAAAAAGGACTGAGAGGTGTGAATAATGGGTAGGAGTGAGTGCGTTTTTAAAGTGGAGGAGGAGTGGCTTCATGTAAATTTTGGAAAAGGGAATTCGACCCATGTTTTACCCTTGTATAGTGGATTAAATAATTTAAAAAGTATTGAAAATTGAGTATGGGGTCTAAATATGAACATAATATAGATTTTAGACAAGTTTATAAGTCATTTTGGCTGTTATGTTTAAGGTTTAGTCCATTGTTATGCTATTTTCCGGATAATCGTTATAAATAATTTTAATTAAATTCACAATTATTATAGGTAAAAAACTAATTTTAACTTATTAGAAATTAGAAATTATGATTATTAAAATCATTTAATCCATTTTAAAAAATTAAAATGATATAGGTGATTGAAATTAAATTAAAATTAATCCCACATTTGGGATGCCTGTGCATGTTTCTAAAGTCTAACAATTCAAGAGTTTTAACATTTTTATATCTAATTTCAAAGTAAAATTGATAAAAATGAGATAAATTGGATTAATTTATGTCTAATTGATATAATTATACTTTTAAAACAATTATAAATATAATTTATACTTATAAATAAATTATATGAAAAAAATGTTTTGAATTGAAATTCACTATTTTTCATTATTCATCAAAAAATAAAACTTCACAGAAAAATACCAAAAATCCACCCTAACCTATTTTTTGATTTTTATTTGAAAAATTAAATTTACTTTTACATATAATGTTTATATAATTTAAAAAAATTATAATTAAAATGGGTTCTCCATTAAAAGGTGGCAAACCTGCTTTTATAAAAATATAGGTTTTTATGTGTAATATTCGGGTTGTTACTATATTAGGCCAATAAAATATATCTCATGAATGTAATAATATTTTATTTAATATATAAAATATATATTTAATTAATATGATTATATATTTTTAACTAATTTAATTTATTATGATTAAATTCCTTTATGAGCATAAAAGTAGTTTTTTATAAAAACATACCCTTTATATTCAATTGGTTATTATAGTCTTTTATACAAAATTTTAAACCAATGAATTAAACTATGTATTTTATTAACTTAGTTAGTCCTATTGATAACCTCAAAATTAATGGGTAGGATATATATTATTATATGTAGTTTGCGTTTGGATTAGTGGTAAGCCACCCATAATTCTACATCAAAGGTTGGGGGTCTAAGTTCCATGGAGTGCAGGTAATTTAGTAATAATGCAGTAGAGGCAGGGACTGTAATAGCAGTGAGAACTATAGAAGAAGTGGTACTGTAGCGGTGGGGGGTACTAAAGTAGATATTGTAGCAGCCGAGGAAATTTCATAGTACTATTCATAGAACAGGCCTTGGGCCAAAAATTTCAGGCCTACAGGCCTTGTAATGGGCTTTAGGACCATGGGGCCTTCGGGCCAAATATATATATTGTAATAAAGAAGGTGGTTTGGTGGATTGTCCCTTGGGAGGGGGGATATGACCTACCTTTCAGGCCTGTGTGTGTTCGATGTGTGCGTGTTTAATGTAATTTTACCCCCAAACACCTAATATTATTTATATTATTATATTCAATACTAATAATTTTAGAAATATATTACTGTTTGGTAAAACATTGTCATTCATTTTACAAAATCCATCAAGGAAATTTAGTATTGCATGTAACATAATTTAACCTCAATGATAACAGTATAACAAGATAAACTTTATGTCGTCTGTTGTACCCTATCAACTTGGTATTTCTTATAATGAAAGGAAAACATAGATATTTAATAATAAAAAAACCATCTTCAATGTTGTGTGAATTGGAAAATATAAAAAAGAATAAATTAATTTTAAAAAAAATATTTCCAAAAATCTGGGGGTATCATATTCTTCCCCATTAAAATGAATTTTACACTTTAATTCATCCAGGTTATCAAATTTTTAACACATGGATGTACCTTTCATATAAACCCACATTATAAAATTTAATACTGAAACTTCCTTTAAAAAGGGATAGTAGGAAACAAAACAGTCTCCCAAAGTAACAAAGAACTAGGTTTCCACATTGGAGACTATAGATGGGTTGTGAAAATATTGACATGGAAGATAAAAATAATTATCAAGTTATGATAGAGAGTGATAGGAAATATGGTTCTGATAAATTTAAAAGTAACAAAACCATTAATCCATGATTCTCTAAGGAGACATTTGATTCATTGAAAATGGAGGTACTGGGATATTATTTTTTTCTTTTAAGATCCTTTTACCTAAAGTTGGCGAATTTTCTTGAACTGATATAAATACATTATTTCTAGAAAACCATACCCTTTATTGTGCCTTGATGAACTTCATTTCATATCTCAATCCAGTAAATGAAGGAGAATTTTTTTATTCTTGAAGCATTAACAGATCCTGAGATTTAGGAATATAATGATAGGTCATTCCATATGTTTTTATCAAAAAACGGTTATCCAAAGTTATCCAATATTTATAAATCCTCATATAGTGATATAACACTTTAATCTATAAAACCTTATATGAAGTTAATCATAACCCATTCCATAAGTGGTTAACATTATAACCCTTTTGAAAAATAAAAATCATCCTTTTTTCCTTAAAAAATATCTTATATTATACCAAAACTGTTTGATTGGAATCTTAGGTCCATCCTAGTGTCAATAGAGAAATAAATGTGATTTTATTATTCCAAAATCAATGTTGAGGGATATAATCACATAAAACATCTCTAAAGGATAAACAATAAGATTTACATTGTGATTATTCATACATAAGCAAACAATAAATTCCTAACTAAGGTGGAGAGGATAAGTATTCTCTAATTATCATCGTTTAATTTTTCCCATATGATAGCATAAGATTTATCTTTATACCTCATGTTAATAGATTAATGATTTAGATCATCATCATTATCCATTGGTTTTAATAACTTAATAACATAATTCCCATACTCCTTACTTTTTTAACACTAAATTGAATGAGGGGAATTATTTGTAGATTTATCATTATTCCCATCACCTCTATATTATTCCACTTAGTGACACTTAATTGCACACATAAAACATTTATTATTTCATATAATAAAATTTCCACCATGTTCAATTATACACATTGAGCATATAGTAAATATAATTTTCTTCTCTCCATAGTTTTTATTCTTTCCATTGAAATATATCATTATTTTCTTATCATAACCATGAGACTAATGGGAAACATCATTATCCCTTTTTTAAGAAGAATAAAAGGAATTTATTTACTGAAAAATAAGGTCTTGAACTCTTCCCAATCCATATAGACAATTTTATATGATTTCATCATATTCTTGATAAAGTTCCACCACTTATTTTTTTCACCTTCCAGGTGATAAGTTCCCAACATAAAATTTTCATGTTCTGAACAATTGATAATGAAAAATATATTTTCCATGGTATAGATCCATTTATTTGAAACTATTGGATCAATCATTCTACTAAGATAAGGGGTATTTTTCCTTAATAAGGATTCCAGAAAACATTATTACCAGATTTGGTCATTTGGAAAATTAACATGATTCACGGATTTATATGGATGTGTGGTTATAATAATAAGGGTTTTCAATCCATATTCCATAACATTAAGTTTCTATAGAGGAACATCATTGAATTTTCCATTGTATTCTTCATTAACATAGTTCTTTTTTTTGCATCCATTGATTTAAACCAAAAATCATAGCATGAGAAACACTTACCATAGAGTAAAACCACACATTCATGAAAAATCACATATAGGATGTATAAATCATGAAACCTATGTTTTAATCATTAAAACCTTAGGGTTTTACAAGATAATTCAAAATTAATGTTTTTATATATATTTTAGGATAGTTTGTAAGGAGTTTCTAAGTTCCCAAATCATATACCCTTGGAGTGTCAAACTAGGTGTGCAACATGGTCCGTTTTCATGCACCCGTTCCTGATCGAGTCTAGATCAATATGGTGTTTTCTGGGTTATTAACCCTATGTTAATATGTTCCATAGACACATCCACTTGAAGTATCAATATAAGGATGTATTTATCAGAAACCACCCACTCCAACCTTTACCAAAATTTGAGGACATTTTCCGAAACATTAACTCATCCTTAGACTTATCCTTAGAGGAATACTTAGAAATATCCTTAGAAATAAACATAGGTATATAAATAAAGATTTATTATCCTAGTTTCAAAAGGATTACTAAACCTTTCATTTGATACCAAATATAGAAATTGATGATTAACATTCAAAGATATTACATTATTTTAGATGAATATTTAGCACATTATAAAAATACATGCATGAGGACCACAATAGTATAGTTTTTTAGAATATTTGTAAAATAAGCTTCCAAATTAGTGAAATATAATCAATATATACCTTAAATATATTAACAATTTATTACTCTTACTTAAAACCTTTCTTTATAACTCAAAGAAAGGAAACATAAAAAAGGGGTGCGATATGATGGTTTGTAAGGGTAAACAAGGGAGATATATAAGAATAACATGAGCATAAGGGTAAGATAACAATATCCTAACATTATATGATCAAACCCTAAATATAAATGATCATAAAACATGATTAATGGCTTAAATATAGGTAGTTCATATTAAAATAATCCTAAATGAGACAAGAGAATAATCCATTAAATTATAACATAGAAGAAAGATATGGAATTGTGGCATACATATAATCATATAAAATCATATATTAGGGATACCTAACAAGATCTCTATAACATGTTAAGCTTGGGATAATCACATGTGTACCTACTTTAGGTTTGGGATTCCTTCTTGTGTACCCTCATGTTTCAGTAATGGGATTCTCTCTTATGTACGCTATTTTTTCGGGTGGGATATTTCCTTCTATGTGCCCACTTATTTCAGGCTTGGGATGCCCTCCCGTGTACCATATTGTTTTAGGATTAATATTCCCTATTGTTGTAGGCTTGGAGTTTTTTCATGTGTACCCTCTTTTTTAAGGATAAATATTCTCATTTGTTCCAGGCTTGGTATTCCCTCCCATGTACCTTCCTTAGCTCATAAAACATTTATCATTACCTAATACATTTGAGGAAGGTAAAGGTCCCACCCATCACATAATGAAATCATACATGCATGTTTCCAATAATAACAAAACGTTCATCATATCATGACCCATGAAATTAAATGGGTATCATTATCATTTTATCACATCATAACCTATATAAAATGGATATGTTTCATAATCATTTCATCAAAGCATAACCTGTGAAAAGAAGCGAGTTTCAAAAGCATACAATCCATTGAAGAGAAACTGGTACTATACACAAAGTTAGATCAAAACTAAATTCATTCAAGAAATAATGTTAATTGTATTCATAAACTAAAAAAATAATGTCATCTTTGATGGAGAATGATTTTGAAAGATCACATTGAATTTTTTTAAAGGAAGATATCCTTTCATTGAAAATTTTTATCATAAAACCATTTAAAAAATTAATTTCTTAAGAAGAAGTATTTTCAATTTTATTTAAAACATTTCTTAAGGAAAATACATTTTCGTCTCTAAAAAAGGCTATTAATACATAAATCATTTTGAAAATGTTTTTCTTTTAAATCACATAAACAAATTATAATGAAATCTTGATAAAATTTTAAAAAAATTATTTGAATTTACGTTGAAAACCTAAAAAAAGATTTAAATCATCTCCAAACCAAAAAATGAATGATTTAAATAATTTGAAAACCATTTTACTTAAAATTAATTATAAAAAATATATCTAAATCTTGAAAAAATTGAAATCCTTTTATTGGAAAATATCCTTTTGAAAACATATAAATAAATCTTGGAAAATAATTTAAAACAACTTTTAAACATAATTTATTTTGAAAAACTTTTTCATTGAAATTCACATTAAATTAAAAACATTTCTAGAATATTAGGATTTTTTAAAATAAAAATCCATGTAAACTTGCAAATGAATATTCAAGGAAATGACAAGGGGTAATTCTGTAACTGTTAGACATTCCTTTTGCACCTCAGAATTTTATAAAAGATCGTTGACTAGAAAATAAAAAAAGATCTATTTTTGTTTTTTTGTAAAAAAGATGAAACATGCGTGAAATTTTCATATAAAAATAATTGCATAATATTAATACATTTTTAATTAAAAAAAACAATTTTTAAAGAACATATATTTTCGAACGAATAGATAAATAAAGTTTTATTTTCATAAAAACATTTTCATAATTTTCTTAAGTAATAATGAGTGGATAAATGGTTCAAATATTTGAAGGTATCATAGATATCCATTTAATAAGAAACTTTATGAGTTTTATAAAGATATGTATCATTATATTTCATCAATGAAAGCATAATCATAAACAATCTCGATAAACTATGAGATTGTATTAATAAACCATTAAAAATTTGGTATGTTTGAATCATGATCCCCATGAGAGAATAAAATTATACGAAGAATAAAATATAATAATGGGAATATTTCCATGATATAACATGTCAAATGACAGTATATACACCCCATAGAAAAATATAGTTTCATAACATGACATGTATATCCGAGAAGGTAAATTGAGACACAATTACATTACTGATTTGGTAACTTTTGAACCATAAACCCCAGGGAATAAAAATAATAAAAATGATATTTAAATAAACATAAATTTAATTATATTCATAATATAATAAATTCATGGTTAGTATATATACCACACAAAAGAAACTAGTTGTGAACATGGCATGTGTCTCATTAATATAAAAATTGAGATGAGAAAACCCCTACATTAGGTATTTAATTTCTTTGTACATGTTAAAAAATGTTGTATAAGAAAATATATGTTATTATAAATCTTACATGGAACTTTATTCTTATATATAATACCATATATTATTTTTTAAGACTTTATATTAATCATTTATTAACACCTCTATGTTAATGTTACGTTTGGGGTAATATCACTTTATTTCATATATGTTTGGATTAGTTATTCTCGATAATATTACTTAGATAAAGACTTAATTATTTAAATAATTGAAAAAAAGATATGAATATAATGAATAATCATTATATTTGTATTTATAATAATCTATAAAAGATATAATTATGAAATGGTATACACCGTTCAAGGAGACGGTTGGTTGTATGTATGCTTGAACTATGTTTCTATTTTTTTATCTAATTGAAAGAAATAGGGTAAATGATATATATTTATATATGTTTATATAATAATTATATCACAATTATTATTTCATATATATATATATATTATTCATTTACTTAACCCATCCATAATATATTCTATTAGATTGTGAACAAATAACATAGCTTTGAGGAGGCAGTAGTCTACACTTCCCCAAACAAAATTATCGTATTTACCAAAAAACAATCGTGATAATATATATTATATAATAATTATATAAAAATAAATGCATCCTAAATATCATATAAAAATATATTATTCATCAGAATTCCCAACCATGAGAGGTTGTAAATGAAAAATAAAAAACATCTTTTCGTGAGGTGGTAGTTCGACGTACCCAAGAACAGTAAGTTCATTTCCCATTATATTAATGTTTGTGTAATTTTATATAGAAATATTTTAATAAATAGATATCATAATATTTATGATACATATTTTATTATATAATAATCTAATAAGAATATTTTGGGGTTTTGAAAATGGAAATAAAACAAAGGAGTTTGAGGAAGGATGTTACCTCTTCTTTGGGTAACTCTTTTTGGTTTTCACCAAAGGGATTATGTGGAAGGATTTAGGTCCCAAGGTATGATTATAGTATGAAATTATGGATTTTTGGATATAAATTTAGTATATTTTGGGATAGAAACATGGATTGATAGGTGTGAGTAAGGGGGAGGAGTGAATGCCTTTTTATAGTGGAGTGTAAATTTGGGAAAAAATAATTATACGAACGTGTTTCCCTTTCCATGTGGATCTAATAATGGAAATAATTATATAAATTCAAGTATGGGTTCATAATATGAACATAAAATAACTTTTGGATATGTGTATAGGTCATTTTCCCCTTCTGTTTATGTTTTTGGACCTTATTAATCTAATTTCCCTCTTAGTCATTATAATTAATTTTAATTACATTCACTAATATTTTTAGTCAAAAAATATGTTTATATTATTATAAATTATAAATAATTATTATTTAAAATATTGAAACCATTATCCCAAATTACAATCACAAATGTGGTATAAATTAATTTAAAATTCATACCTTAGATAGGATGTCAATGCATGTTTTTAAAATAAAAATGTTCTAATGTTTGATAAGTTTTTAAATATAATTTAAAATAAATATTAATCACAATGACCTAAATTGTATTAATTTATGTATAATTGATATAATTATACATTAAAGAAAACTATAAATATAATTTATACTTATAAATAAATTAGATGAAAAAGCAGTTTTGAATTTAAATTTAGTATTTTTCACTATTCATAAAAAAATTAATCTTCATAGAAAAATATCAAAAATCCACCCTATCCTAATTTTTATGTTTATATTTCAAAAATGAAGTTTATTTTTAAATATAAAATTAATATTTAATTTGTTTCCATTAAAAAGAGTTAAAACTTATTTTATAAAAATATAGGGTTTTATCAGAAACATTGTATTTTTTTATATTATTCCTATAAAATATATTATATGAATATAAAAATATATGATTTAATATATAGAATATATATTTAATTAATATAATTAAAAAATATTATTTTATTTAATTTATTGGGATAATTTTTTTTGTGAGCATAAAAGTAGTTTTTATAAAAACATTCCCTTTATATTCAATTGGTTCTTATATTCATTTATATTTAATTTATAACCAATGAATTCAACCATGTATTTTCATAAATAAGTTAATCCTATTAATAAATTCCAACTTAATGGGTAGCTTATATCTTAATATATTACATAATAATATTTATAATAATATATTATTATTTAGTAAAACTGAGTCTTTCATGTTACACAAGCCATCAAGGAAAGTCAGTATTGTGTGTAACTTAAGATAATCTTAGTGTTCCATGTAGAGAAATAAGAACACTATGTTTCATTTAGTGAATGATTAAATTGGAGTTTTTGTATAATACAATCCAAAATTAGTGATTTAATAAATAAACTTTTTTTTAGTGTTGTAGGAAGTGAAAAATATTAAAAAGGTTAAATTAATTTCAAAAAAATGTTTCACAAAATCTCGAGGGGTTAAATTTCGTCTAGTTAAGAGTTACCTCTCAACCTTATTATATATAGTATTATATAAATAAAAAATATTCAATTCATTTGAGTATGTGGTGAATAATTCTTTCTCATATGAAATTTTATGTATTTAGAGAAATATCATTGAAAATAATATTCTTATTCCTAAAATATACCATAGATTGGTGGTGGGAACTCTTTCCCTTATATTTTAATAAATAAATCTGATAGAACAATTTTATCAAAAATATAATTACTTTTATTATTTCTTTTCAAGACTTGATATAGAATGAATCAAATTATGAACCATGTGTAACAAAACAATCATCTTATTTATTGATAAAAACTATCTTTATCAAAAAAATTCTCTAATTATATATGAGAAAATGGGTTAAAAATATATATAAATGCTTATAATTTCAAAAATCTTTAATCTTGATGTAATAATTTACATTAATTTCTCTACGAAAAAAATATTTATACTTTATTAATTTAAATTTCAATCTTTATTAATACTTTATGAATCTTGAAATCTTATAATTATTCACAACTATTGTTTAAGATATAATTAGTATTATGTTCCATAAAAAATAATAGAATTTATTTATACAACATTAGTATCAATTTTAGACCCTTTAAAAAATTTCTTACACTAATTAAAGTATTTTAATAACTATTTATACAACATCCATGATCTCCATATTGAAAATATTCACCTTACTTCCTAAAACATACTTTTGGTTTCCATGACCCAATATGACTAGCACCATCCAATAATTGTTTTATTAATGTTTTACCCATTTGTACTATCATTATACCAATATATCTTAGACATCTCATATCCTTCTTAATTATCATCAACATATTAAGAAGACCATGTATGATTTTATTATACTCATTCAAATTTCATTTTATAATAAATTATCAAAAACATATCAATTAATAGTTGTAGAATGAATCCCATAGATATATTCAAACATAAATTAAACCTAAAACTCTCTAATTCATTTAAATCTATAACTATTTTGAGTATATTAGTGTATAAATAAATTAGTTCCTTTATTTTTCATCCAAATAATTCTATATAAACCTCATATATCACAAAACTTATTGTTTTTTATTAAGACTAATTTGGTTATCAAATATATTAAATAAATATCTATTCTTATGATTTTTAAAACATTATTTCCATGGATACATGAATTATAGTAGATTCCTAAATTCAATCATTTTATACCATTTTTAAGTATTTAGACCCACTTTTTAATAGATTTTCGTAGTGGATATATCATAAAGGGGTTTCTTCAAGTCATAAAATTTTCCACTTTCCTATGTAGTTAGTGTTATGTTTCTATTCCAGTATAATAAGTTAATTCTATAAAACCCAAACCTTTCCAAGATTGTTCTCAATGTTAAATTTAATGAATATATCAGTTTTATCTATAATATATTCTTTTTTCAAATGAGTATAATATTTTAAAATCACTTATTAAGGTTCTTTATTAAATGTTCTCACACTAAAATAAATATCCATTTATTTTAAATTATATCTATTAGTGAGTAAATATGTATATTTCACATGATATTTGAGTCTAATTTAGTTGTATTTTTAAACTACAATTAATTACGTTAAAAATCATGTAAATTATATAATATATGAATATAGGATAGTTGTATGGAAAACTCCTTGGATAAATCCATCATATAAAATATCATAACCACATTCCTTCGATACCCTAACATTTAGAATTTACTAGTTTCGTGTGAATAAAATTTCATAATATCATATGATTATCAATATTTAATGTCTAACAAAATACAACTTATCTTACATAAGATAACCCATATGCACCCAAATTTAACATAAATGTACCCAATTGTATGATTAAGCTCTTAACATGGGCTCAATTAGGATGAAGTCTAACACTTAGAATTTTTAGGGTTTTTTAACATCTCAAATTATGATATCATGTATTCCCTTCATGAATTCATAATTATATCGAATTATCTTTTTATCCAATTCTTCAAACAAATAAATATGTTTCAAACATATTAATTTATAATAATTTATACAATTAATTATTTATGTTACTTATATAAAAATAAAAGATAAATATATCCAAAAATATATAAAAACATATCATGGATAAGGTATATGCAATTTTATTTATTTAAATATTCAAAAGAAAATGAATAAAAAATTCATTGAGGATAAAGAATTGTGTGATATCTAGATAACTAGAAATTTTATAAAATATTGCCTAATCTCCCAGGTAAATGAGATGTATGGCCAAAAAAGTATAACTATTTATAAGTTAATACTCTAGTGAATCATTAATTACAATATAATATCAACAATAAATATGTATAAATTACAAGTCACCACTATTATAGAATTCATAAGCAAAAAACAAATCATTTACGTGGTTGAATGAAACTAAATCATATGTCATACATAGAATATAACTCCTTATATCAGTGACATGGAATTTTTAAGAAGATGTTTAAAAACATAAAACTAAATTATATACACACTCATATTATAAACTCATTAAATTAATGAATATCTAAAAAAATTTGGAATAAATAAACAAATGCACAATTCAAAGATTTATACAAGAGATAAATATTTAAAAAAATTATAAATTAAAAAATGTATAAAAAATCATCATTTAGATATTATTTTATGAACATTCTGTAACATATAAATATAAACACTATGAATTTATATAAAAAAATATAAAAATTTAATATTTTATATTTTACATGAAAGTTATATAAATTCTTTTGTTTTAAAATATATAATTATCAAAGAAATATAAACACTTCATATTTATTTATTATATGAACACATATATTATAAATATAGAAAATTTATATATTTTTAATATAATATTTTTAATATTTATTTAAAACATTTATCAAATCCACCAAAACTATTTTGACTTGGTTAATATAAATTTAAAAAATAAACCATTTAATATGAATAATTAATATTATCATTTTTGAACATTTTATAAATAAATGTAAACACTTTTATATTTTAAATTATTTTGTAACTTACAAATACATTATAAACTAATAAATAATGTAAAAGTTTTCAAACATAAATCACATCCACCAATTTTTTTGGTATTTTCTAAAGCATTGGTCCCATGTTAGAGAAGGTTTTCCCGAATTATGTAATAACATTTTTTCTTAATAAATAATAAAACCAAAATGTGATTCTATTTTAACCATGAAATGGTTATTTACATAATAAAAATAGTTTCTGAATGAACTAAGGAATTTTTCTTTTATAGAAGTAGTTTCCAATAAATACCCTTAAAAGTAAACATTTTGAATCATAACATTTTTTTACTAAACTATATCATGATATTACATATAAAAATCTTATTATTATACAAAAAATGTATGTTTTTGTTAAAACCATGACATATCAAACAATATTTTATGATCTAGTATTTTCTAGAAATAGTTTTCATAATTTTTTTCTTAATTCATGATATAATTTTACAAAGTTCATAAAACTCAATTGTATATTTTAAAACACATTATTTTTATAAAAATAAATATTAATATTTTTTTTTCTTAATAAAAACTTTGTGGTCCTAGAATAATAATTTTTCCAGATTCATTATTTACTAAAAACATAAAAATAAAACAAATGGATTTTTTTGGTTCGAATATTGGGTTTATTGGGAAAAAATGTTATATAAAAACTATTGAACTTAATATCTAAAACCCTTTACAACAAGATAAATCCTTTATTTTAATTTAATACAATAAATTAAGAAAAACATACCAATTCTTAATTATGTGAAGCCAAACCAACCAAGATATTATATATGTGCTTCAGGGAGATAATTTTATGATAATAAAAGGACTCCCACATCTATAGATATCTATGGGTTCATTGAATCACCAATACTTCCTATTATGAATTCTCTTTAATTCATAATGTGCTCAAACCTTGGTATTAATGGAATAAGTTAAAAATTAAGAAATTGGCGTTTGCAAAAAAATTTATGACTGCATGAAAAAGTTTTATTAAAAAATTTCACATTATCCATAAGGATTGAATTAATTCACCTAATTATACAAGATATTTCCTTTATTTTTAAACATTTTATAAATTTTTATCCAAAACTCATAAATGTTTCACAAAATTAAAACTCCTTGTAATGTGCATCTCAACATTGCATTAAATTTTTGATATTTTTAATATTAGTATATACATTTGAAAATCCTTTGATATTGTAAAACCCCTATTCTTTATGAGATGTGAATTTTGGAGGTATTTTAAATTTTTGGGTTTTTAGAATAAGATTTATTCTATGAATTTAGATTTGGACTTAAATTTTGACATTTTTAATGCCTTAAAGAGAAGTATTTAGATGTGGATCGAGGCTTGGGAGGTGTCTTCGGAGAATATCGACAGGTTTGGGTCACAATTGTTGTTTTTGGAAGGGGTTTCACCCAAGTGCATGGTTTTAGGAAAATTTTAGAGAACTCCAATTTTTTGGATGTTTATAATTAATTTTATTCATTCATGGTTGGTTTTCATGGTTATATCATAGTTAAGTGTTAATCATGTGGATTTAAAGGTAAACTGTAAGAGGGTGATTTTTCTAGGTGTGTGGTGTACGATTGGCACATGGTTATAGAGTAGCTATTGGAAACCTGAAAATCAAGTTCTAAGTCATTTTTCACAGTTGGTGTATAATTTTTCAATCCTTATATAAAAACTATTTTGTGGATATTCCTTACAAAAAACTATATGGTTGGCACACAATTTGGAAAATAATGAGTCCAAATTGCGTGACTACTTAGATTTTATAAAAAAATTGAATTTTACTATTCCCCTAGGAATTTTTTGCCTCATACCATCCTTTATCCTCTCCTTCATGTACGTAGACTAGGGAGTCTCATTCTCCCTTCATTCTCCCAACCTACCTAGATTTTGGAGCATTTTAATGGCATTTATTCAGTATTTTATGGTTATTTTTTCTCTCTTACATCCTCTTTTCTTATTGATCTTATGTCCTGTAATTATGTGTAACCCAATTAGGTAATTGAGTTATGATTCCACCAGAGTGTGGGATAATCATCCTATTAAAAATGTGATTTTTTTGGCATAAATAGAGGATATCTCGAGACGATGAATGTATGCCATTTCATGTCATTTCGATGAATGTGTGTCACCCAGTGAAAAATTTCATGTTTTTCTTAACAAAATTATTTTAAAATTGCTAATATATTTGTGTCATGTGATAAAAAAAATTACAGGATGTTTTTGGGGGTACACCATTGACCTTATGCGAGTGTTTAGTCATTTTTTGGTGTGATGAGGTTTCTAATAAGTTATTAGGAAGTTATTCATAATTTATTTAAATTGTAAATTATTTCTAAGTAGTTATAATTGATTGGAATAATTAATTATATTTTTTATAATTAATCATTGGATATATTATCTTGAGATACATACTTAAGAATTGATGTGATTCTTATACGAGCCTTGATAGTGATGGCTAGTCTTGGCTCCAAAGGAAATTGCTTCATGAATGATGTGAGTGGTACCTTGAGAATAACCCTATGGTAAATTTATTTTATTTATATATGCATTTGATATATGACCTTCCTATTGAATGAGATCAACCTTTTTAATTTAAATATATTGTTTAATATAAATAAAATTTATATTAATGAACAAAATATGCATTAAGGTCCATGACAGTATCTTAAGCATTGGTTTTATTCCTTGGTTGTTGATTCCTGAGGATGTCATTATAAATTTGTTATGTGAGAAATATTGACCTTGGAGAGTTTGAATTAAATAAAATGAAATAAATGAGATAAAGTGGCATTAGTGAAAGTTTCCATAGAGACTTTTGGGTAGTGGTGAGCGATTAATTGAGATAGATTACCAAGGGATTGGTCATGTGGGACCCTTGAAATACCTTATAGTTGTTGGAATAGTTTATTCAAAACCAAGTTGAGAATTAATTTCCCTATAGTATGTGATATTTTGGATGGGAATACCCAGAGTAGATCATAGATATGTTGGATTCATAAGGAAAGACCCAAGATAACCTTAGAATGAGAGATGCGAACTGTTCCATCTCTTTCGAGTGACGCCAGTATGGTTTTCCTAGAATGAAAATGTAACCTTTGTAAATTCATAATAATGTTAAGACACAGGATTCCCTTGGAGTGGTTGGATTCAATCTATGGTTTGTGGATGAGATGTTAGAGCCTCGATATGGTGTTCTAGCTATGATATGACCTAGGGGTCCCTAGTGGGTGAGCTAATTTTATATTGATTTTAGAGAGGGGAATTTTATAGAGAGAAGTATATTCAATAATTGGAGTCATATTATAAATCAAGGATAGAAAATTATTTTCTAGAATATATTTTATTATGGGATTTGGGATATGCACATAAGATTTTAGCTTGGGAGACATGTGATGGGTTTAGGCAGCCGGAAAACCTGTGTGGTTTCACTTGAGGGTTTGGGGAGGATGCACCCGTGGGTATATATATGGTGTATTGTGAGTTTGTAGAGAGTATGTGACCTTGGTTATGAATGATTTATATGTAAATATGTGTGAATAATGGTTCAGGATCCAACAGGAAGATATATTCTAGATGTAATGGAGGCCTACTATATGGTTATGGGTAGGGGATGCAACCCCTAGGTGTTTGAAATTTTTTATGGTTTTGGGTATGTGTATAATTACCTTATATATATTCTTATATAATCAAGGATTGTAATATTTAACACAAGTGGATCTATATGGTTATACAAAATAATATATTTCCCCTAGGAGGTTTCTTAGTTTCATTGGATCGATATATTTCATCAGGGCGTTTACTTGTTCTCAAAGACACTCTGGTACTAGCCAAAGAAGATATGATATTCTAGATATGGTTCAAGAGTTTTATTAGGACCCCATTGGGTTGTGTATGCATATGTGATTTTCTTAGAATAGTAAATGTTGATAACATAAGTATGAATAAATGAACATCATATTTCCTTGGGTTACAAAATGACACATAAAAAAAATTTCAAGGTTGAGGTATGGTGGAGTCTTAATGATTCATAACCAAGCTAGATAATTCATATTTTATTAGAGAGGAGGATGTGAAGAGGTTATGAGATGGTAATATATACCATGATGTATTTTATGTATTTTTTTATCTTTTTTATGTGATCAACCCAATGGGAGATCAGTTTTCAATGGTGGTTAGACCAAGAGTGTAACATCCATATATTTTATTATATATCAATAATATTGATTTCTTCGATAGCTTGAAATGCACACATCCTCGAGTATAAATGCATCACAATACAATATAACATAATAAATAAACCATTAAATTGGTGTAATGAATAATAATATAAAAAATTTGAAAAAAATATGTATAATGTATTTATATAAATCAAATATATTTTTAGTAAAGTCATTATATGCTCTAAAAATACATTTTCCCTCAAAAATGGTTTTTATTTCTTCTATTGAAATAATATATATTTAATTTCTGAAAAATTATGAAAAATATTTTTGAAAACTTAACTTAATTTTTTAAATAATAATGTAAAAATTATCTTAGATTGAATTTTTGAGAATATTTTGAAAAGAACGTTTTTCTTTTGAATAATAAACAATACTGATTTTTATTAATAATAGTATTTTAGTTTCAAGAATTTACTGAGATAAATATTTTTTTAAAAGAAAATATAGTCTTATAATATTAATAATGATCCAATTATTTACATTTTAATCAATTTATGGTGCAATTTAACAAAAAAACATTTATATACATAAAATGATTTTTTTATGAAAAAAATATTTTTCATTTCATTTTGAGGTTTTAAATGGATTTATTCCACTTATAGAAATTGAATATTGAACATATAATTCTATATTTATAATAAATTGGTTAAAATTTGTAAATATTTATCTTTCATGTTTGGTCATTATTAATAGTAATATTAGTAGATATTTGTCACTAAAGTAAGGATAAAATTTCTAAAACTGGGATACAACCATGAGATAAGGTGTCAAACTCAACCCAAAACGTTCATTTATTTAATTTTATTGTAAAATTTCAACATATAAGTCCAAAATACTAACATATTTTTTAAATTCCATTTATAATTAAAATTATATTATTTAATTAATAAAAATTCTTAAGTGTCACTCTCTTGATTTTAATGGCTTTAAACATTTTCAGAAGGAGAAAAAAAGTATATGTTTGGTTATAAATGATTCATTGAAAGAATAATTAATTTTATTTATCATGGTAATTAATTTATTATATTTTGTGATTTAATAATTATCTGATATTATTACTCAATGCCGACATGCTATTTATTCAATTAAAAGAGAAATAAAAAAGAATTTAAAAGTAGTAAAAGTAAAAAAAATTGGGTGAATTATTACGTTCCAATTATTTTCAGGTATATATAAATTTTTACAAATGTGTGAAAGTTTTATATTCTAATTACTCAACTTTATTGAAGACTTTAGAGTCAAATTAAATGAATAGTTCTGAAAATGACATTAATGATATTATATGTTAAATAACATTTTATTAAAATAAATAAAAATCATAAAAATATGGAAAGAGGACAATTAGGATTATAGGTGGTATAAAATTTGATCCATTATACATTTATGAGATAATTCTTAACATATAAGTAAAATTATTACCCATTTATATTGAAAAAGTTGTTACAACAATTAATGTTAAAATTAGTTCAAAATGGGGTTAAGCCAAAATCCAAGGTTTAAAATGACACAAAAACCTATATAAATTTTATTTGATGATTATATTTATACCATAAAATATTTTTTATAGAATATATATCCAGTTTGAAATATTTATCTTGAGAATGACTTAATTATATTTTAATCTTTTTGTAATTCCATGTGTGTCCTTTCTGTATCTTAGAAAAGGGCGCCTATTATTCTCTCTTAATCACACCCTTTTAGCCATATATATCTAAAAAACCATATAAAATTCTCTTATAAATGTACTTATCCATGAATTTTATTTTATTTTATCATTAAATTACCACTCCAAGGGTCCTTAAAGAAGGGTCTAAAGGAGTCCTAACAAAGAAAATGTAATCATCTTACCCGATATCCTTCAATGTGATTCCTCTTCTACCTCCTCAAAATATTTGGTATTAATCATGAAATAAATAATTCAGTATAATAAATATTATTAAATTTTAATATGACTATGGAACAACCAATATGCACCCTCTAGCTAATCAAATAGGAAGTGATTGTATCGCTCGTGCTTACACGTGAACAACCAACTCCCCATTGTGATACAATCCATTTTCCATCCCCGCCTTTCATGGATGGTTACCATGATGTATTTAACTTTTATGTATTATAATTATTATGTAATAAATTTTTTTAATTATAAAATCACATCTACCTTATTACCTTACAATCCGTTGGAGAACAATAACATCGCTTGTGCGTATGTGTGGACTACCACCCCCACGAAGAGATGTGATTTTTTTCATTTACACTTTAAATATATGGTAATAAAGATACATTTAATGAAAATATATGATATATATAATATAATAATTATTATATAAAGGTTATTTATTATTTTCCAATCTTTTATTCCATCTGTAGAAGAGTGAAAACATTATTTATGCGTACATACGACCTGTAGTTTCTATCAACAGTGTAATTAATTTTTTATATCTCTACTTATATAGATAATATTAAATATTATATATAATTAATATATAAGATATTTAAATCATTAATAACATTATTTTTATTATTTAACCATGATTAATGTATAAATATAGGGACTGCCGAACAAAAAGAAGCATGAAAAATGATGTAGTTATCATCTAGAACAATGATTCTAATAAAGAATAGTTGATAAATGAGTGATAAAATGTTATAAGTAAATAATATATGGTATTATATATATTCTTATTGTTCTATAAAAAATTTATAATAAATATATATTTTTTATATAGTGGGTTATAATGCATAAAAAATATGATACTTGATGTAAGGGATTTAAGTATCAATTCAATTTTATTTGATATTATTTATGAATAAATTTACATTGAGGCAATTATATAATCATAATATAATAAATCCATTAAATATTTACTATACACTATTTATTTATTAGGAATGCATTTTTGTTATTTCATTCTACTCAATTGAATTAATCAAGGGATTGGAAAAATGTTTTTAAGGAAAAATGATTATGTTTTACTATTTAGTAATGGATATATTTCTTCTATGACCATGTTTTATTTAAAAAGTTTTAATAATGTTGTTTAATAAATTACAATTATTTTTGAAAGTAATTTTTATCAATTATGATGTTTTATAAAAATGTTTCAAAGAAATATTTTTATTTCATTTTTTGAATAGAGTACTTTTTATTATAAGTGATAATAGAATATTTTTTTTAATATACACAACATGAATGGAATTTACTATCATCATGAACGCTTGATATTTTGAAGCATCCTTTAAAATTTTCTATTTTTATTTTTGATGAAAACGTTTTCCATAATATTTTGGAAATTTTTATATTTAAAATAAGTGACTTTAAAATGAAAAGGGTATTTTCCTCAAGAAATATTCTAGTGATATTTTAAAATATATTTAAACTATTATAACATCCTTTGATGTAAATTACTATTTACTAAGGATATATTCAAATGATTCCATCATTATTATTCCATTGGATGGCTATTATTATGGTGATGAAATGTTTGTGAAACCTATTATATTTCTATAGGTTATGTTATGATGATATGATGAATGCTTTATTGTCTTTTGGAACACATATTTCTGATTTTTATTATATGATTTGTGGGATCAAAATTATATATCCCTTAAAAAAATTGGGTAATGTTTCATATATTATAATATATTGTAGAAAACAATTCAATGTACTTTGTCCACTATGGGATGCAAGTCAATGTTTTTGATCAACTGTGAGAAACAATTTGATGTGCTTAATCCACTATGAGAAATATATGATGATTCAAGTTATGTTATCATATAGGAAACACATGTTATTGAATGAACCATTATGATTTTATAGTTTCAGTAGTTATCCTTGAAACATGTATTTGTTTCATTACCTATGATGGTCTAACACTCTCATGATATGTTTTCACAATTATGATATCAAATATTGGTTCATGATTTATTTATTATGATTTTTCACCCTTATGACACATGTAGTTTTAAATGATAAAGAATTATGCCATGAATCATGTTTAGTTTCTATGAAATATTATGTATGAACATTTTATAGTATGTTCATAATTTCATTACCTATTCTTATCTTGTGATTTTATATTATCCTTAATTTATATCTACCATGTTTACTCCTACTGAGAATTTGATCTCACCCTTTCTTATGTTTCCTTTCCACAGGTTATGAATAATGGTTTTAAGCAATATACGTCAAGAAGAGTACAATATGGGAAGGGAGTTATGATAAATGATAAATAATGTTTCTAAATTATATATTTATGTATATTTTATAAAAAAACACTAAACCATTATGGTTCTAACATGGATCAAAATAGTTTATATTCAATTTTCATTTACTGAGATGTAATTTTTATGCAAGAAAACATTTGGCTGATATAGTTATTATGGAATAAGGTTTTAGTGAATCATTGGAGATTAGGGTTATAAAACATTAGTTAAAATCCTTTGGATAAGTCTATATTTTATAACAACCAAAAGATTTGGTAATGACCATGGGTAACCTATTTTAAACCTAAGGCTATATAGAATAAGAAGAAAATGTCATGATTTAGACATTATATGAATTATATTTCATGATTATATTACTAATCACCCATATTAATGATGTTTGTTGATGAAACAAACTAGTTTGGTTTTTATATGGGATTGGAGATAGAATGATGATGTTGAGGTGGTAATATGTATTCTGAAATACCGAGGTACCCTTTTTGAGATTAGTATATTAATTCCTATATATGAAGAAAATTATTAGGTATTGTTAATTCATATCCTCAATTATTAGATGTTGAGTTATTGGTGAAAAATACTAATGGTATGATGGTTTCATCTCATGTCTATAGTTCCTCTCCGATTGAAGTCCATTGGAAGGTTCTTCTCGAATATCTTGTGATTCTCCCTTGAACTTAATTTTATGGGATTGTAGGCATGTACTAGAGTTCATTATATAGATACCAATTCAATTGTTAATGAATGGAAATCACTTTTCTTATTTGGAATGAACATACGATCATTTATTAGTGTGAGGATGAATACAAACTCAAAATGTAAATTACTTCTATATTATGGGGTTTAATTCCAATCCATGAATGGTATCTATCTTAGATTATTGGGGAGAAACTAAACATTGAGAATATTTCTATTTAACTAGAGTCTGTGGTTTAATTTCAAGAGAAATTTCATATTATTCTTCTGAATCATGAATTTGAGTTTTCAATATAACTCATACCTTGTGACGCACCCATTTCAAAGACTCCTTTTAGAATAGACCCAATTAGTTTATAAGAACTGAATAAGACACTATAATAGAATCTTGAAAAGGGATTCATATTATTGGGGGAATCACTATGGGGTCTGCTTGTCCTTTTTTATAAGAAGAAAGATGGCTCAATGCATATTTACTTTGATTGTGAAGAACTTAACATGATCACAATCAAGGACAAGTATACTCTAACCTATATTAATGACCCATTTTATCAACTATAGGGATCACAATACCTTTCCAAGATTTAACATAATTCAATATATCATAATTTGAGAGTCAATAAAGATGATATAACCAAGACAAAATTCTGTACAAGGCATGAACACTATGAATTTATAGTGATTCCATTTAGTCTTAGAAATTACTTAGCTATACTATTAGATTTAATGAGTATCATATTTCGATATTATCTTCATTAGTATTTGGAAGTATTTATAGTTGATATTATTATATATTAAATGTGCAAGGAATAGCATGAAGATCATTTATGAATTGCATTGAAGACCCAAAGGAAGGATAGTTTTTATGGAAAATTTTCTAAGGGTGAATTTTACATTTGTAAATTTTCATTATTGGGTCATATAATCTCAAGTGAGGGTATATTGGTGGATACATTAAGATATTAGTTTTTGAGAAATGGAATAGACCAACCATGGTAACTGAAATCTATAGTTTTCTTTGTTTGGTTTTATATTAATGATATTTTGAAAGATATTTTTCATGACTATCTAATCCACTCACCTAAATGACTTAGAAGGGGGTTAAAATATTATGGACAAATGAATATAAAGATAATTTTAGGGAACTAAAGATGTGGTTGGTTTGTTCAGTTATTCTCACACTACCCTATAGTAGAGAAGGGTTTGTGATCTATAGTGATGAATTAATGAAGGGATATGTATTTTTCCTCATATAGAATGATATGGTGATAGAATATGAATCAGACCAATTTAAAATACAAGATAAGAATTACCTGACTCGTGATTTGTTACTAGGGATGGTAATGTTTTAATTAATGATATAGATGAATTATCTTTATGGTGAATGGTGTCACATATACTTGGGTTAAAAAAGTTTGAATTATATATTCACACATAAATATTTAAATATGAACACGAGAAGATGGTTGAAATTGATAAATATTAATCATTATTAATAAATTACCACCCTGGGATAGAGAAAAAGGGGGATGATAATTTTAGTTGGAAGGACCTTGCTAGTTTGAAAATAATGTAGATTCAAATATATCTACTACTTATGGACTTTTAGAATATAGAACATGAAATACATAAGAAATGGAATATATCCTATCATCATCAAATGAATGTTCAATCATATATTCATGTGAGGATTAAAGAAGCACATAAGGAAGATATAGAACTACAGAAGAAGGTCAGAAATGTTTCTCAGTTCAATAATGATTCTAATGGAATGATAAGGTTAAGGAACCAATTAAGTTTCCATTCAATACTATAATTTAAGAAGTAACTATTAGATGATTCCCACAGTTCATCATTTTATATTTACCGTAGAAGTAAAAATATTTATAGATATCTGAAAGATCATTTCTTGTGAGAAAACATAAAAAAAGGATATTGTATAATATGTATCTTGAGGCCTAATATGTTGTAAAGTTAAGGTTGAGAGGTAAATGTCTAAGGGGTTATTAAAATCAATTCCAATACCTGAATGTAAATGAGGAAACATTACCAAGGATTTCGTAGTTAGACTCCCCAAAACATCTAAAGGGAATAATACTATTTGGGTTGTATTCAACTGCTTTTTGAAGTCATCACACTTCATTTCCATCAGAGAATATTTACATCTTCATCATTTTATGTGGTTATATATTAAAGATATGGTCAGATTGTATGGTGTACCACATTATATTGTATCTGATCAGGATCTAAGGGTTACCTCAATGATCTAGAGAAGTCATTAGTAGGATTTAGATACAAAGTTGTGTTTTGGTAAATAATATCATCCTCAAGTAGATAGTTAGTCTGAAAGAACCATTAAAACACTAGAAGACATGGTAAGTTATTTATCTATATATTTCAATGGTGGTTGGGATCAACACCTTCCTTTAGTATAATTCTCGTACAAAAATATATTTCAATCAAGAATTATGATGGATCCTTATAAACCCCTCTATAGAAATATGTGTAGAAATCTAGTGTGCTAGGATAAAGTTGTAAAATCGAAGTTATTGGTATATGATCAAGATGAATAAATGATAGAGAATATTAGAGTCATTCAACTACACATTAGAGTATCATAGAGTCAAAGAAAAGTTTATTTAGATAATATCCAATGGGATTTGATGTTTGAAGTTTGAGAAAAATATTCCTATAAAATTATATTTAGGAGAAATTTATGAGATTTTGAAAAAAGGGAAATTTGATACCTACATAAAATGATCCTCTTGAGATCATTTATCGACTCTAGATGGTATCTTAACCTTTGGAACTTTCACCGAATCTCTCTCTAGTTCATATTATATTCTATATGTCTCTCATGGGGAATTAAATACATAATCCTCAATATGTACTTAAATCATAGGTCATACCACTAGAGAAAGATATCTCATATGATGAACAACCGATGAAAATTTTAGATCATAGAGGGAAATTTATATGAAACAATATCACTCACCTAGTCATAGTTTTTGGTGAAACCATAAAGTAGTGGAAGCTACACAGGAACCTAAGGATATGATGAGGAAAATTTATTCTCAGTTGGTTTTATCGAAGTGATGAATTTTTTGGTGTGAAAATCCCATGTGAATATCAATCATCACTAAAACCTATCTTCTTTATCACAAAAAATTGAAAAGGATGCTTACCCATAATTTGTGCATTAAATAAGAACAATCTAAATCTTCCTTAAAGTCCTGATTTCATTTCCAAACATATACCTATATTTTCCAAGATAACAAACCAAATGTGGGTTTCATTTCACCACTTTCATTATTTACATTTAACTAATTTAGACTTACTACATATGAATCTTCCAAAAAATATCTATATCCCACTTCTAGTACGTTGCCATCTTACTTAGTGATGATTAATTCAATCTTAGAGGCATTTCACAACTACCCAATATTTTCCACTAGATTCCATACCTGAATTCCATTGAGATTCTATAGTCAAAACCACATTGATCACAAAAGTATTATTGTTCCTTACTGTACCCTATGATGGAATTCTAACACTAAAACCTTAGATTAATTTTAGAACCACTTCAAGAAAAAAAATCCAATTCTTGGATTGATATTCCCCACATTCATTTTCTTGAAATAATTTATAATGTAATTTAATAAAAATCCTCATATGTTCCTCAATTGTATCTCGATTCCAACCTGACTGATCCGTCACTAGTTCCACATTCTTGTGAAACTTCCTGTATAAGGGTCACACATCTTTTACTAAAACATCACTCCCTACTATAGGGGTGTCATTGGTAAAACCATACTCAAGAAACTCCCACTTCCCTAACCCTTTATCCAATTAAATATAGTCCCTTAAAGAGGGCATGGGTGTATCACTCTCACTAGAGTGGGGTAATGAAAAGTAAACTATAACATTTTCACATATTCTGAGAAGGAAACCCATGAGATTCATTCTTATCAAATCAATCCCAAGGATATTACTTATGGATGAAAGGTGGTTAACTTCCCACCACACATCCATAGTTATACCAATCTTTGAGAAAAATCTATAAAGAGGCCCTTTATCAAACCTCAATTTACACTTAAAACATATTTTCTTATAGGAGATGTTCTGTTAGACTACTCAAGAAAAATGTCAAGATATTAAGCATGATCATCTCTAGATTGGGTGTACACTATGATGTCATCAATGAATACCACCACAACCTCATCTATTTTTGATGTCACCTATAGTCATAGGGATATTTAAAACCAAAATAAGCCCCTGAGACTCTAGGATTTAGAGTGCCTAAAAGATTATTAGTCACCACAATTCAAGAGGGACATAGTAACAAAAACTCACAACCACCTCACAGCTCAATGGAAACTATCCATGAAGTAACATTATTTGTGTATCAACCACCACCCCACTGCTCGAGTAATTCCCCATGACCTGAATGATCCTCAATGAAAATGTCATCAGTCCATTAACCATATCCAAAACCAAACGGCCCCGCACACATCCATCACACATCAACCTTAACATCACCTACAATTGTATGCACTTTCTTCCAATCCACCTTTTCACGTATCCCAAACATCATCACACACCTCCAACACATGTGTACCATGTTGACCTCATCAAAAACCACATGTCTCAAAATTTCCTATGACCAGTCACTAAACCTGACTACATTTACCATGAGGTATACATCACCAGAACTTGGCTCAAATAACCTCAAAAAAACTAACCATGCATCCTATATCGTAAACCCCATCATGTTTGAGGTGTCCTCAAAATTTACATCCAACGACTAAAACATTCCCACATTTTTGGTCCAACCACAAGAACACCTGTCACCCTGAGCATCATTCCAAGATAAAAAATATTTCCATTATTTAGAATCCCTTGTCTCTTTCATATTAGTTCAAAATAAATCATCACATCAAACAATGTCAAAGTATTAGGGACTTGAATTTGAATTATCTAACCCTTTAAAAACCGACCTTAAAGCCTTCCAGATTCCCTCTAGGCACTTCATATAGAAAATAAATCATTCCACAATAATTTTTTTATAGAAACTCAGTGGCACCAAACTTGAATTGATTCCACCTTTAAAGAATCAACGAATATTTAACACTCCAAAGAACCCATGACACTAATCCAACCTCAATCACAAATACCCATGATTACCCAAAGTCATTGACTAATGGACACCACCCAAGTTGCATTATTCAAAACACTATCTCTCCCATTTATCCATAAATGTTGGACCTCACAAAATTCACTTATCACATGAAACACTCATTCCCCATTAATTAAAAACATGGTTTCTATCAAACCAAAACTAAAAAATTACTATAGGTTTCACAAAAATTGGAACAAAACCACTATGAATGGAACCATAACCCATGATACCCATTTAAAGGTCCAACTTATAACCCACATATCCCAAACCATGAGGTTTACCACATACATGTTATAAGATGACACCTCACAACCTCAGGTTATAGCCTAACTGAAGGCTCAACAAGTAACATCCCTCTATGTAGCACAACCAAACATATCAAGGCCTAAAATCCCACAACCATGGGTCTTAAATCTAGGGCACCCTTTGTGAAAAAAGCACTAACACACATGGTATTATAAAAAAATAGATACAAATTTCCAATGACCCTAAAGGTTCCATAATGTATCATGTAACTTTAATTAAATATTACTATTTTAAAACCCAATGATTCATATTTTAAAACCTTTCATTAACCAAAAATTCAAAATTTTACACATTATGTAAATTTAAGGATTCTTGGTTACAGATAGATAGAATTCCATTCACAAGTTATAACATTAAAAAACCTTATAAGTTTCTTACCAAAACCGTATTTAACCAAAACCATCAAATTATAATTCATTCACACTTTCCTATTACCTAGAAGTCACATGGGTAGTTGGTCAAGTAGTGTGCCTCTAAAAATTTATATATAACACATATAAATGTATGTAGAAACATGAATTAAAAACACCTCTAATTTATTTACAACTATAGGAAGATATGAATGACTGACAAACATAGAACACAAATATAAAGTACATTACCATTTTAAGTGAGTGAGAGATAACTATCAATTGCAGGAAGAATATAAGTGACATATCAATCCTATGTTCCAAAAATGATGCCTGAAAAAAAAAACACTTTATATGATATTCTAAGAGATAAAAACTTCATAGACTAGTAACAACACATCCACGTGCAACACTCGAGGTGGAAAATCAGTCAACGGTAAAGGTGAAAAGAAAAAACAATAATTTTAACACATTGGTTACTTACTTTCCCCCATGTGTGGGGACATAAGAAACTTGGAACAAGATCATTACCAATACCATGTAAGATCCTAGTATCCTATCTACCATGACCGAATAGTGAAAAAAATACAACCACTCTAATAAAAAATTATAACGTCCTAACCTGGGATCCACTAGACCGGTGTCCCGATCCAATTTGTTACATAACTTCATGCACACCTCCCTGTATGCTAGAGGCTTCCGAATAGTAGCACATGTCTATGGGGATAAAATGGAGAGACAATAACTACTTATTATCAGAGTAAAACAATATTTTAAATAATATCAATATATACCATAATAGGTATAATATTAAAATGGACCAACATAAAACACTTTCCAATAATACACAATGTAAATCATGATATAAAAATTGAAAAAAATACTATGCATGTCAGACAGTCAAGCAACAATAACCCAAAATACAAAAAATATGAAAAAATACAAACATAACCCCAAGTCCAAACCCAGTCCTAGCATTTGACGATTCATCCTGACAAACCAAACATAACCTAAGAGCTAGGTCCCTATAATGAAACTATACCTGATAAAAAATAGAATCAACTCAGGTACTAAAGTGCCATAGTAGCCCAAGAAGGGTGTCAGTAAAACTCATAAGTCCACCAACAACAGCGTCTATAGAAATACCTAGTACAAAAAATGGTGTATAATGATATCGATAGAGTCAACCATCAAGAAAATAAAATATTCATAGTCCACAATAAAAATTTATTAATTAGCCATTTGGAATCTTGGTTCGATTATGTCATTTAACCAACCAAACCGAATTAATCATTTCCAAAATATAGAATAATAAATTGAATGGGTTAGGCATTCAATATACAAATAGGCATAACTAGTCATTTAAAATATTAGTTCCTAATAGAGTTGATCCAATTAACAATACCATATCAAATTATCTTAGTACTCGAATCACCATGCTAGAACCCTAGAAGAAAATAACGATATCCATGTCCATCATATCAAATAAAGGATGTCAAACACTATGTTGATCCATCATAAATAAATTATGAGGATCATTATATCCATTATATCAAATCTAGGATGTCGAATACCAGGTTGATCCATCCTAAATCAAGGATAAAGAGTGATATTTTTGTCATATCAAATCAAGCATTCCCAACAATATGTCAAGCCATCCGAAATCAAAGATAAAGAGAACTATGTACAATATCCTTACCCATGGGTTAGAATAGTCATGTCCATCATCTTTAACTATTTCATCATCTCAAAATTTCCATAGTGCAATATAAATGACCCTTTCATGAAGGTTGAAACCATTCCAATGTTCATTAATTCTTATTGTTTAACACACTCAAACTCTTATCCCAATTCCACAAACAATCAATTTTACCATTCAATCAATTAAATAAATAATTAAATTTTATACAAACCGTTTAATATCATAAACTTTACCGTCTTTCAAATTTCATAAAATATTAAATATATAAAACATTGTTAAACAATTTGAATCCACCATTTTTATAACTTGGGACTTCCCTTTTCAAAAACCGGAAAAGGACTTTGACATTGATTTCCTGTAAAAAACTAATAAAAGATAAATTATGAAGTTTTCAATCTAAGCGGAACTACCTCATAATTTCAAATCAACATTGTAAACCTATAAAAAATCCTTTTAAAATCACCTTAAGTCCAACACCTTACTTTTAAACATTATCCCATTTAAAACATAGCTTTCCCTTATTGAAAACCATAACTAGATAAAAATACAAAGAACAAAATTTAAACCATTTAAAAATACTCTTAGTAATTTCCCAAAATTGTAATGTAGAAAAAATTTCAATTCAACCTCTTAACCTTTTATAAACACTTATCCCCAAATTATACCCTGAAACCCTTTAACCATGATAATATTTGCAAAATACAATTACAATCTTGTTAATAATATAAATTCTCTATCTCAACATTTATGATTTCATTACACCACTTTCAAGGGATTTACATACACCATAGGTATCCATAAGCCCGATATCAAATAATTAATAGACCTAATTTTTCTACGAAGGTTCTCACACAACAACTGATAACCGAAATTACATTAATTATTCAATGATATAAAATCATAGTTGGGAAGAACATTGGTACAACCGCATATAGAATAACACATAATTAATAAAGGAAAAATATTATAGGCCACCTACCTTTTTCTTATATTCAACCACTCAAAAAACAATGACCCTTGACTCAAGCTAAACCGTCTCAATCAAAAAGGTGAATTACTCCCTTGAAAAAGGGTTCATAAGCATAAAAAAGTGGAATATCCATGGAATGAATTTTCTATAAAATATAAATAATTAGATTTCGAGGCTTATCCTAAGATTTGATTCATAGTAAAAATCAACTAAAGCACCTATGAATCGAAGGAGAACCATCCATGAAAGATATGGGATATCTTCATTCCAAACCTAGTCTACTTGAGAATAAAAGAGAAGGAAAATTGAGCGATAAAATTTTAATCCAATGATGGAAATGGGTAATTTAAAATTTCTAATGAGGTTTATAGTTTGGGCTTGTTGTGTATGGAATAATACCCTTGAACATGGTTTTGGTGTTTTCAAGGAAAAGTTTTGTATATATGGTTGGTTTTAAAAATGAACTTCAAAATAGTTGTTTTGGAAATGTTTGTATGAAACCCTCTTTTGTTTTCATTTACTTGTTTTTTAATTATAAGGGTAATGGATTTTTGATTGTTAGTTTTCAAAATGCAGTGTAATATGATAACCTTTTTTCATTACTGTAGTTGAAACTAGTATTATTGGGCAGTTTTGTAACTAGAAAATGCATGGATTCTGTGGTTCATTTTTGGCCTTCCTACTAGGAAATTTAATGCTCAGGTGTATCCTACCTTTTCAGATGTAGGTTTAGCTATTTAGTTTAGGTTCATGTTTCGTATACCCTTGCGAGGCAGGCTATTAGTTGTAGGAGGTGACATTAGAGGTCACAAGTAGGTATTTACAATTTATTATTCATTCAGATACTAGTTTTATCTGGTTACCATTAGTTTTTGTTTTTCTATTTATCTTTTTTTCATGGGCCAAATTGCTCCCAACAGTTAAGTGTTAATGCCCGACACTAGTTGCCTACCCGTGGGGATCGAGAACTTCCCTCGGGCCATGTTACGGGCCGACTTGAGTGACCAGTTCAGGGTTAACCCAGGTTTTTTCGTGACATAATAAGTAATAATTCTTTTAATAATATATATTAGTAAAAATTGAGCAAGGAGATGATTGTGGAATATTAAAATGTGTAAAACTATGTTAAAAATACTGGTTTTGTTCTAATAATAAATATAACACTATAATTTAATTTTTTCAATGTGATTACATAAATAATAATTATACTATTTTATTATTATTATTATTTGGTGTTATTTTCCTTTGATATTGTCTGTTATATTATTTTACGAAAATGGTAATTAGAAAATAACACTTTCATTGTTGGAATAGCTCAAATATATATTCATAATGAAAAAATGAAGTTATGGATAGTTTTAAATGGTTAATTATTATATTTACAAGGTACTTTTATGAAATAAATTTCATTTTAAATTTTTGGGATTGTATAATTTCATAAAATGTTTTCTACAAGAGAATACAATTCTTTTCTAAACTATATGTAAAATAATTTATATAATATTAAAAATCCTAAAAATAAATTTGTTCTAGAGGAATAATATGTACCTGGAAATTTCATTTATAAATATAAATTATTATTTTTTTGAATGTGTTTATATTAGAATATAATAATTAAGTTTATTTCTTTAAATTAATTGTTTTGAATAGTCCAAAAATGAATTTAAATGGGACTAAATGTTTTAAAATTATTTTTATATCAATACAAAAACATATATATAATATCACAACTCAAATTAACAATAAAATTGATCATATCAAGAATATTTAATGTATTATCATCTTTTATTTTTTAAAATTACCTTCTTGACTCATACATATTGTTAAATTTGATACCACATGTAATATAAAAATGGTTAATAAGGGGGTCCAACCAAATGATGATGTTAAATATGATACATAATCATGTTTAAATTTTATTTCGTGAATTTATATGTTCCATATCATCATTAACAATGAATATATGGAATTTATGAGCCTCATGAAATGATTAATACACATATTATATATAAATATTTTATATATTTAGAAGAATCAAACATATTTTTCTAGTAAATGAATTATCCTATCATATATTTTCTCAAATTAATTATCATTTTAGTTTATAAAACATTAAAATATAATAATTCTATGATTCCTTCTCAAATTCGTCGATATTTTTGGTTTTCCATATGTATAAAAATCTATAATCAATTATATATAGTAACATTTTTGAAAATAATAACATAATTCCCCTAGACTATTGTTATTAAAAATAAATTCTAAAATTATACAAATTTTATTAGAATAAATAAATTAATATTTTTAATTTATAATGTCAAAAACATCTTACGATTAATTTTCGATATTTGTCAAAAATACATGATGTTTGGTAAATAGTGAAAAATACCGACTTCAAAAAACATCACATTTATTGAATTATGATTATATAAGCATAAATCAGTAGGGCAGAAAGCCTTTTTTACATCACCATTTTTTACGTTGGTTATATATAACCGACCTGCTAATATGTGAACCGTAGTTTTTTAAGTCGGTTATTTTATAACCGACGTAAAAAATGTGGATAGAATATTTTTGACATTTTTTATTTTAATAACCGACGTTACAAATCGCGCGCGTTCGTTTTTTACGTTGGTTATAAATTAACCGACGTAAAAAACCAAAGTGTGGGGTTTTTACGTCAGTTATTTTATAACTGACGTAATACATGTGGCTTTTGAGGCCTTTTGGACGTCGGTTATTTTATAACTGACATAACAAAACAACCCGTAGAATATTTTTAGGTCGGTTATACAAAAACTCACGTAAAAAACTATGATTTCTGATGTATTTTTTACGTCATTTATAAAATAACCGATGTAAAAAACCAACACGCGGATTTTTTTTACGTCGGTTATAAAATAACCGACGTAAAAAAAGCTGTATCTAATACATTTATAATGTCGTTTATTGTAATAACTGACGTTATAAATGTAAAAAAACAGTTTATAACATCGTTTATTAAATAACCGACGTTATAAAACATTTAAAAAATTAACAATCCCCGTGGATTGTCATTTACGATTTTTCGATCGACAGTCCGACAGCTCGTCTCTCTCGCGCGGTAAACCCTAATTGGCTCATCGATCTCGCTGCGTTAAACTCATTTTTCCTTCATCGTTTATCATCTTTACTCCCCTCAGATCTATCATCTCAACTCACAACACTCAGGTAAGCCTTCCACGAATTTATTTCGATTGTTTTTTTTCTAGATAGTCTATATTTATGTTTTGTGATTTTTGTGTTTAAACTAGGTAAGATTCTTCCATTTAGAACCCTCTTACCTCTTTTTGACTTCATAATCTTATTTATTATCCCCATATGTATTATATCGACTCACAATATTCACGTAAGCCTCAACTCCTTCTATTTAGTTTGTTTTTGTTTCGCGAATACCCGACATTGATGGTAATTTTTGTTGTCATTGACAACTAATGATCTCATTCACATATATTACTACATAGAATGGTTATTGATTAAAAGTATGAATTTAGAAATGATATTTCATGTGTTTTTGTTGCTTATGTTTATCCTATTTTATATGAGAATCTATTAGACATATAATGTAATTGATATTGACCTCTATGGCCCTTGGATGCATCGCTATGTCTCATGATTCCAAATAAAACTGGGTTCTGGTGAGGGCTTACCCTAGTATTTTTTGAGACCTTCGCCAAAGCCTTGACAATATGTTTAAGATTTCTAGAATTATCCCTTACCTCATTATGATATTAGTTATTGAGAAAAATTGTGATCATTTTACTAGTTGAATATCATTGGTTATTTTTAATTATCATATGATCATTTAAGTAGCCATATTTAATAATATTTAATTAAATCTATTTCATTCTAAAGTATATATTAAATTCATGTGTTTTTAGTTGTTTACCATGCCTAGTTTTTATATGTAAACCATTGATTGGTGGGCTGTCTGGGGGGTGGAGGGCTGTCCAGAGGGTTGGGGGGTGTCCAGGGGGGTGTCCAAGGGGGTGGGTGGGTGTAGGGGAATGTCCAAGGGGGTGGAGCCTGTCGAGAGGGTTTTGGGGGTTGTCCGGGGGGTGTCCAAGGGGGTCGGGGGTGGGGGTGGTGTCCAAGAGGGGTGGGGGTGCTGTCTGGAGGGGTGGGGTGCAGTCAAGGGGGTAGGGGCTGTCCAAAGAGTTGGGGGGTGTCCAGTGGGGTGTCCAAGGGGTTAGGGGTGGGGGTGGTGTCCAAGAGGGGTAGGGGTGCTGTCTAGAGGGGTGGGGGCTGTCCAGGGGGTGGGGGGTGCTGTCTAGAGGGTTGGGGGTGTCAAGGGGGGTGTCCAAGGGGGTGGGTGGGTGTGGGGGGCTGTCCAGAGGGTTTTGGGTGTTGTCCGGGGGGAGGGGGCCTGTCCAGAGTGTTGGGGGGTGTCCAGGGGGGTGTCCAACGGTGTGGGGGTGGGGGTGGTGTCCAGGAGGGGTGTGAGGTGCTGTCGAGAGGGGTGGGGAGCTGTCCAGGGGGGGGGGTGTCCAGAGGGTTGAGGGTGTTCAGGGGTGTCCAAGGGGGTGGATGGGTGTGGGTGGCTGTCCATGGGGGTGGGGTGTCCAGAGGGTTTTGGGGTTTGTCCGAGGGGGGGGGGGATGTCCCAGAGGGTTAGGGGGTGGCCAGGGGGGTGTCCAAGGGGGTAGGGGTGGGGGTGGTGTCTAGGAGGGGTGGTGGTGTTGTCTAGAGGGGTAGGGGCTATCCAGGGGGGATGCCGAGAGGGTTGGGGGTGTCCAAGGGGGTGGGTGGGTGTGGGGGGCTGTCCATGGGGGAGGGGGCCTGTCCAGAGGGTTGTCGGGGGTTGTCGGGGGGGGGGGGGGGAGGGGGTGGGGGTGATTCTAATGTTTACTCCATTTTCTCTAATTTTCTATCAACCATGTAGGCACCATGGTTTTCTTTGATTCAATGGTAATGATGATTTGAAGTTGTATTACGGCACATCTAATGCGCAATGAATATGAGGAAGGTGTTGATGCCTTTTTGGAATTTTCTAAACAAAATGTTCCAAGTAGTGACATTTTTTCTATCCATGCCTGAAATGTTTGAATATGAAGAAGTTGAAAAGTAGAGAGATGAAAGATCATCTGATTTGTAATGGTTTTAATCCGAGTTACAGCCCTTGGATTTGGCATGGTGAAACTGGAAGGAATTTCACTGATGATGATGATTCACAAGATGGTAACTCCGATGAAATTGAATAAATGATTCGCGATATTGTAGCAAAACAAATTGAGATAGAACTGACAGTTTCACGTCTATATAGTGATGCTGAAAACCCATTATATATTGGTTGTACATATTTTACGGTTTTTTCAGCGGTGTTAAGATCGATTAACCTGAAGGCGAAACATGGATGGAGTGATATAAGTTTTACAGAGCTACTACAATTGATGAAAGACATTAATCCTAAAGATAACGATCTTCTAGATTCACATTACAAGGCCAAGAAAATATTATACCCGATGGGATTGGGATACAAGAAAATACATGCCTGTCCGAATGACTGCATTATATATAGGAAGGAATATGAATTTCTGTCAGAGTTTCCTAAATGTGGGACATCACGGTATAAGGTGAACGAAAAATCACAGGCTGATGTAGAGATTAAAAAGCTCCCTTCAAAGGTATTTTGGTATCTTCCTATAATTCATCGTTTCAAACATTTATTTGTAATTCACATGATTCAAAAAGGTTAAGATGGCATACTGATGAGCGGGTATGTGATGGAAAAATACGTCATCCAGCTGATTCTCCACATTGGATGAAAATTGATGCGTAGTACTCTTCATTTTGAAATGAAATTAGAAATCTCAAACTGGGGTTGTGCACAGATGGAATGAATCCATACTGAACCCTCAGTAGCACACATAGTTCATGGCCTGTTTTATTAGTAATTTACAACCTCTCTCCTAAAGTTTGTATGAAGCACAAATATGTCATGTTGAGTATAATGATCTCTGGTCCAAAGCAACCCAGCAATGATATTAATGTTTACTTGTCACAGTTGATTGATGATTTGAACGGTTATGGGATGATGGTATTAGGGTGTATGATTCTTATAAAATGGAATATTTTCAACTCCATGCAGTGATTCGGTTCACTATAAAAGACTTCCCAGCGTATGGAAATTTGTCTGGATACAGTGTTAAAGGGCATAATTCATGTCCAATTTGCGAACAACAGATTTCATATTGTCAATTGCATCATGGGAGGAAAACAGTGTACATGGTTCATCGAAAGTTTTTTCCTATGGATCACCCTTATAGAAGACTGAAAAAGGCATTCAATGGATCACAAGAATTTGATACTGCTCCAAAAACTTTATCCCCTAATCTATATTTTGAGAGGGTGAAAAACCTTGATGTGACATTGGGAAAGACACAGAAATCTGGTAATGATAGACATATTTGGAAGAAATGGTCAATATTTTTTGAGCTACCATATTGAAGGTATCATGAAGTTAAACATAATATTGATGTCATGCACGTGGAGAAGAATATCATTGATTGTTTGATTGGAACATGGTTAGATATTAAAGGAAATACAAAAGATGGTTTGAATACAAGATTATACTTATTATCAGTGGGAATACGTTTGGAGTTAGCTCCCACTTCTAAAGGAAGATGAACATTTCTTCCCCCGACTTGTCATACGTTATCAAAGAGGGAGAAAATTATCTTTTGTCAGTGTCTTCATGATATCAAAGTGCCTCAAGGTTATTCTTCAAATGTAAAAAAATTTGTCTCATTGAAGGACTTGAAGTTGATAAGTATAAAATCACATGATTGTCACATCATGAAGCATCATATTCTACCAGTTGCATTGTGTGGAATATTTTCCATTCGTGTCAGAAAGACTATAATGAAGTTGTGTTATTTTTTCATATCAATTTGTAACAAGGCGATTGATGTGAATGCTTTGAACATTTTGGAAAAAGATGCAATTTTTATACTTTGTCAATTGGAAATTTATTTTTCTATAACTTTTTTTGATATAATGGTGCATTTAATGATTCATCTGGTTCGAGAAATAAAGCTTTGTGGACCTGTATATCTTCGTTGGATGTATCCTTTTGAAAGGTATATGAAAATATTATAGGGGTATGTTAAAAATCCATATCGACCTGAAGCCTCCATTATTGAAAAGTATAATTCTGAGGAGGTAGAAGAGTTTTGAATGAGTTACATGGTTGTGGCACAACACATAGGTTTGCCTCCATCTCACCATAAACGAGTTAATAATGAGGGAAACTAGATTCGTGGCTTGAAAGTCAAATCATTGTCAGCTGAGCAGATGAAGAAGTTAGAATCATACGTCTTGAATAACATAGCTGATGCTCAACCGTATATCACATTGCATATTAATGAGTTGAAACAATGTCATCCATAGAAGAAAGAAATGTGGATTTTGAATGAGAACAACAAATTTTTTTTGTCATGGATTAAAAAGACTTTGCTTGGTAGATCAGATGTATCAGAGACATTAAAATGGATAGTGGGTTGTCCGTGTTTAAATGTGATAACATGGTCTGTTTATGACATTACTGGCTATACATTTCATACGAAAGCTCAGGAAAATAGAGGTGATGTTCAGAATAGTGGTGTATTGGTGTTTGCAGAAGCAATGCATTTTTCGAGTGCTAAAAACAAAAACCCAATTTCTACATCAAGTGCATATTATGGAGTGATTGAAGACATATGGGAGGTTGATAACTTTAAAATTAAAGTTACTGTTTTTAAATGTAAATGGTTTATCAGTAACAATAGTGTTAGACACGATGAATTTGGAATGACACTTGTTAATCTAAATAGATTGGAAGACACAACTAATTCTTTTATAATGGAAACACATGCAAAACAAATTTTCTATGTAGTAGATCAATCAGATATGCAGTGGGCTGTTGTTTTACAAGGGAAAAAATAATATGTTGGTGAGGATGAACTTGATGAAGATGCTGATTTATGTGAGATCCCTACTTTCATGGAAAGATTAACAGAACAGAATGATGGGCTTGTCAAAGACATGGATTGTTCCATAATGAACGATCACGATGAAGGAATTTGGGAAAACAATCCATTTGTACATTCCTAAAATTACAGGTAACATATGTTTATTTCTTGTTTACATTTATGTTTTTCATAAATGTTATATATAATAAGTTTTTTATTTATTAAAAGATGTTTTAAAACAAAATAAGTAAAAGTATTTGTTTGTTTTAAGTTTGTTCAGTTTACTTTATCATGTTTATAACCATTACATGAATTATATATCAATTTTTTTGTTCAGTGAAAATTACTTTACCATATTTACCAGGTTTACCATGTTTTCCATGTTTACCATCTTGACCATCTTGAACATCTAGAGCATATTTACCATTGATTAACATGCTTACCATATTACCAATGTTTACTATTGTGTAACTTAGTAGAATTTTCTTTTTTCTGATTACAATAGTATTAAAATATTTGAATTTGTATATTTGTGAACTAACATTTTTTTATTTGAAGGATAATGATAGATCATTTAGTTGATCAACCACATGATTCTGGAGATGAGCATATTGGTCATACCTCTCGGGATGAACATTCACATGCTCCTATTACGACAAAGAGTTCAAAGGTTGGTAAACGTGGGTGCACACATTTACCAAAATTATCACTTGCCCGTACACAGGATCAGAGGATAGTCATTGAGTTTGATGATGATGATATTCCTAGAGGTCTGAATGCAAAATATTTTAAGAGTTTTGTAGCAACTCAGGCTTAGAGAAAAGTAAGCATTCTGTATGATGACTGGAGAAGTGTGGATAAAGCGATCATCTCTCAGTTGTGGGAGATGATTTTGGTAAGATCTTTTGTTATTGTTTGACTATTCTTTTAATGTTTCTAGTATATATAATATGTTTAACCTCTTCTTTCTCAGATGAAATTTGATATTCCTGACACTGGAGGAGTCAAGAAGAAATGCTTATCATTGGCTGCCAGGAGATGGCGGGATTTCAAATCAACCCCCTCATCTGATTTCATTTATGGTAATAGGAGTCATTACAATCCATGTTGTATATATCATTTTATAGATGAATACACATAGAGATGGTTTTTTGAAAGTAGAAGAAAAGAGTAATTTTTGGTAAGGGCAATGTAAACTTTTATAATATTTCTTATATAAATGATCTTATTAATGTTTTATTAATGATTTCTTATTCTTAATTTACAGCAATCAAGGGAAGAACATTAGGAGATCCAATCTAAAAATGTGTACCCTCGTAGTTTATCTCGGGGAGGGTATGCATTTTTGGAAGAACAAATGATGGCAGATATATTTCAACAACTAAGAGATGAGTCTTCAAGCTCTGTAGATGTGGCCCCTCCATCCCCTCTATCTAGACATGAAAAAATGGAAGAGAGATTAAAAGGGAAAAAGGGAAATATTTTTCGAAAGAATCGAGAATCGTAGCTGAGAGGATTGTAAGATATCTATTTTATTTATTTAAGTTAACTATTTTCTTCATATAATTTCAATCATTACAAAAATGTTCAATTAATTAATACAGGACTCTCTTGAGGAGTAGAGTTCACAGGGTACATTTACAACTACTCGGAGGGAAGATATTTTATCTGTAGCATTGGGAAGGCTCGAACATCTAGGTCATGTAAGAGGATATCCGGCAGGTGTATTGGTAAGAAAAGTATTTCCACGTTCTTCATCTTCTAACATTAAGGGGGTTTATAAAAAAATTAGAATCCATGAAGGATGAAGTTCATAATATTAATGTGACGATGGAGGAAAATATTAGAGCGTCGGTGCAGTCTATGTTTGCAGACATGCAAAGACAATTTCAGACTGTAGATCCCACTCCTCCACCTCCCCCTGCAAATCCCATTATTTATCCTCCTCCTCCGCTAGTAGCTCCCACTCCCCCACCTCAGCCTGCAGACCCCATTTTTATCCTACTCCTCCGACGCGACTTCCTACTTATTTCAAGTTTTATGTTGATGATTCTCAACATCATATAGTAGCATATGGGTTAGTATATTGTATAGGAGATACAATTAATCATCAACAATTAGAGGTAGAGAATCAGAGGGTCACTGTACAGGATATTATAGATAGATCAGCTCGGGTACCATTACCTACAGATGAGGTGGCGATAGTTGGACATAGTATCAGCCAATTTTTAATTTGGCCATCCAGACTTCTTGGACTCATTACCATAGAGGTATGAATGTTATATATTTTATTTTATTTTTTTATTAAAGTTGTTTTATAATTTGAAAACTAATATATTTTTCAATTTATTTATACTGGAATACTTCAAAGGTAATGAAATATTGTATAGACAACAACAAAGGAAAATTTCTACGACATTAGATACAAATTCTAGTAGTCTTGATAGATTTTCAAGATATTCAAAATTGTTGGTGGGTCTTTATGAGTTTCCAATGGAAGCTCATGTTTTTGGACGTGAAAAAAGTGTGGGGATTATGAAAACTGATATCATGGAGCTTGTTACTGGAGATAAGTTGGGCATCAACGTGGTGAATTTTTTTTCCATGTAAGTCTTAACACCTTTTCCCTATGTTATATTTATTAAAAATGTATCCTTATGTCTGTTTTTTATTAGGTATCTTTATAAAATTTGTGAGAGGAATGAGCTGATAGATGTATATGGATTCATGGACCTGCTATTGATTTCCCCTGAAGCATGTGCATTGAATGAGGAACAAAGAATGGTTTATATTGCTGAAAGACTTGAAAAGAATATAGTCACAAAATGTTGGATGATGCCTTTTTGTGAGAGGTATGAAACACATCACTCTCAAAGAGTTAATTATCTTTTAACATAAAAAACCACTAACATTAAATTTCCTTTTATCAGTGATCATTGGATGTTAGGGGTTTTTTCCCAAGGGAGAAAGCACTTTATTAGATATGCTCTATCCATGATGATGTGAGGGAAAGTTTTAAGAATATATTGGAAAAGAAAGTTTCAAATTCTCAATAGTTATATATATAATAATTAATTTTAAATTTACCCCATTCATATTGTTTTCTAACAGTGCATGGGCCTACATTCGAAAAAACACAATGAAAAGGAGTGAAAAGATCAAATATGTAAATGCGAAGGTAAATATCCATTTATAACTTGTACCTTTTGATTTATTACATAAAAATAATATATTAAATTTACACTCATTCAAACTGAATTTTTATGAATAACAAGGCGTCATCGAATGCGGATATTATATGTTAAGATTTATGTATGAAATAATAACAACTAGGACAGTTGTGAATTTTTCCCTGGTAAGATTTTCTCATATACTTTGCCATAATATTTCAATTTGATTTATTCATTATACACATTAACTAATATCCTTTTCATTTGTAGATTTTTGATGACCCTCAACCCTATACTGCTGAAGACATCAAACAATTACAAGTGGAGTGGTCAAATTCTTTTACGGGTTTGATTAAATTTTATTTGTTTGTAATGTAAAATGTAATTTTGAATATTGTCATTGTAATTACGTATTTGGTAGTCGTTTAGGTTGGATTTAGTTTTTTTTAAGTTGACAGTGTATGTTTTGAATGTTATATATGTGAATGTTTAATTTTGCTCTACTTATTGTTTTGGTCTACTTATGATGGTTTTTCTGGTATGGATTCTGGTCTGGGGGGAGGGGTTCCAAGGGTGTGGGGGGGGGGTGTTCAGTGGGGTGGGGGGTGTCCAGTGGTTTGGGAGGGCTGTCCGGTGGGGTGGGGGCTAGTCCAAGGGGGTGTGAGGGCTGCCCAGGGGTGTGGGAGGGTTGTCTAGGGGTGTGGGAGTGCTGTCCAGGGGGTGGGGGTATACATGAGGGTGGGGGGTTGTCCAGGGGTGTTTGGGGCTGTCCAGGGGTCTGGTGGGGGCTCTAATGGGGTGGGGGAGGGCTGTCCAGGGTGTGGGGGGTATACATAAGGGTGGGGGGGGGGGGGGTTGTCTTGGGGTGTTTGGAGTTGTCCAGGTGGTTGGGGGGCAGTCTAGGGGTGTGGTGGGGGCTGTCAAATGGGGTGAGGGGGTGATGGGGTGCTGTTCAGGAGGGTGGGGTGGGGGGGGGGGGGGGTTGTTGAGGGGTGTTTGGGGCTGTCCAGGGGGTCGGGGGGTAGTCCAGGGGTGTGATGTGGTCTCTAATGGGGTGGGGGCTATCAAGTGGGGTGAGTGGGTGCTGTTCAAGAGGGTGGGGGTTGTCGAGGTGTGTTTGGGGCTGTCCAGGGGGTCGGGGGAAGTCCAGGGGTGTGGTGGGGGCTCCAATGGGGCGGGGGCTGTCAAGTGGGATGAGGGGGCGCTGTTCAGGAGGGTGGGGGGATGTCGAGGGGTGTTTGGGGCTATCTAAGGGGTCAGGGGGCAATCCATGGGTGTGTTGGGGGCTTCAATGGGGTGGGGGAGGGCTGTCCAGGGGGTATACATGAGGGTAGGGGCTGTCAAGTGGGGTAAGTTTTATATGTTATCAATGTAAATGATTAAATTTTCTTTAGTTCTTGTTTTTATCTCCTTCTTTTTTTGTGGTACGTTTTCTTGATTTGGTTTCTGGTTGATTCTGGGGGAGAGCAGAAGACTACATTCAATTTTTATAAAAAAAATTTGGATTCCACGTCCGTTATTTTATAACCGACGTGATAAAAAAATTGGGATGAGTTTATCACATCGGTTTTTTTAATAACCGACGTGATAAACACCTGTGGCATGGTTTATCACGTCCGTTATTTCATAACCGACATGATAAAAGGCCTGGGAAATGGTTCATCAGGTCGGTTATTAAATAACCGATGTGATTAACCCCCCCGGACCAGTTTAAAATGCCGGTTATTATATAACCGATGTGATAAACCGGGTGGGGGGGTTTATGACGTCGATTATATAATAACTGTCATGATAAACCCCGCTCCCACCCCGGTTTTTTTAGGTGGGTTATTAATTAACCGATGTGATAAACATCACGATGTTATGTTTTTTCCTCAGTTTTTAAATAACTAACATAAAAAACGTTATTTATAACTTCATCCGTATTAACGTTGGCTGAAAACCAACGTAAAAAATGAAAAATAAATGACTTAAAAAACGTTTTCTGCACTAGTGAATAAAATGTCTAAAAACAAGAATCCTAGAGAAAATATATATTATAAAATAAAAAATTCATATTTTACTATAATTTTGCACCTTTAAATATACGATTAGAATCTGGGAAACTATGTTATGTTTGTCATCAAAAAAATATATTTGTAGTTATTTTAAAATTATTTATTTACAATGTACATTTAGAAATTTATTTTAATTAAAATTATAATTTTGATAATTTTATTTAAATTTGTTAAATTAAATCAATTTTATTCAATAGTATTATATATTTTGTAGTGAAACATTTTCTATGTTCAAAACACAAGAAATTCTAAAAATGGGGTTTTTGTGTTTTTTGAACATATAGTCGACTTATTTTAAACCAATTATAGTATAAGAATAATATAAAATTTATTCCATATTTTTAATAATAATAATTTTTAATTTTTAATATGGAAAGCCTAATTTTTAGTCTTATGGAATATTATCCATCTTTAATCTTTATAAAATAGTATAAGTACAAAATGGGTTAAAACGGATAAAAAAATAAACAAGTATCCATGCTTAAAATAATACATTTCACGAACCAAATTTGTTGGTTTGATTTTTTTTAAAAAAATATAATGTTTTATTGTATTACAATATGGTTCCACAACCACTTGAAATTGGATTTATATTAATAATTTGTATTTTAAATTCCATGTGTGCCCCAACCCTCACTTATAGATGATTACAAATTGTCTTCCTTTATTAAAAAAATAGTGATCTCTCTAGATTATTTTTCTCACTCACCAAAAAAATTCCAAAATTCATTCACATTTTTTCATGATCACCATATTATTTCCTAAGACTATCCTTATAAGTATTAAGGTGTGTGGATGTGGATGTGTCTCAAAGAAGCGTTAATAATCATACCCAACTCATTTAAAGTATACCACTTTTTATAATCTATATAAAAAAAGTTTATCTATTATAAAATAATTGTTATAAAATAATGAAAATACTAATATGATATCGAGAATACTACACAACTATTACCACATAATTTCTATATTATACAAATTGAAAACATTTCTTGTGCATAAGTATCGATAATCGTCTTCACATAGTGGTGTAAATGGGTTTTCATCACCATTTTTCATTTGTATCTTTAAGAATATAATTCATGAAATTTATATATGAAATTTATGAAATTATTATTATTTTATAAATTTAATATATTTTCATTCTACTTACCCTTTTATTGATTATAAATTTCTAACGCCACTCGTGATTATGTTTGGACTGCCACCGTCATTAAGAAATGTAATTCATTGTACCATTAAAACGATTTATGGATTAATATAATATTTACATAAATAATAATGGTTATATTCAGGAAATTTTTGATATTATATCGATGATGAAACAATTTCATAACTCCTTTAACCATGAAAAAAATATTAATGTAATTTTGTTGGAATTAACTGAACAATATAAACTAGATGACATAAGAAAAAACTATATTTTAAATCATTCTAAAAGGTCTTAAATAGAATATATTTGATAAAGGTTCTAGTGTATGTACATGGAAATTTAAATTAACTATATATAATGATCCAACATGTACTAATATATAGGGAATAAAGGTAATATATTTCTCTTATAATATAATTATATTTGGATATTTTTTAAGTTCACATTTCCTCATTCAGAATTATATTATCCAAAACTATTAATAAAAATATCTTTTATTATAAAATGGTTATGATTAGAATTTATATTTATATTTTACATTTATTCTTTTATTTTATAATGAATCAATATTTTAGTTACGTGCAATTTAATTTATTCCAAAATTATTACTTTTATTTTTTCTTCAACTATTTATTGATAATGAATTAATTTTATTAAATTACATTCATCAATATTTTTGTTGTTATCTAGATACTTGTTAATGATATTTTTATTAGGTTTAACATAATATAAATTTAACTAAGTAGAATTTTATTAGAATTTAATTATGATATACTTTTGACCAATATTGTGAAAAGAAAGTTTTTTTTATTTTACAACAAACGAATGAAATGTACCACCATCTTGAATACTATATTAGTTTAATCCTAAATTAAATATTTATATTTTCTCAATAAAATATTTTTCATATTGTTTTTTAATTTTATTTTGAATTATATTAAAATGATGGTGTATTTTTTTCTTAATGAAAATAAAAGTACCTTGAAATGTTATATATAAATTGTCTCTTTAAAGAAGTTGCAGAAAATCTACATTTAATGTGTTTATTTTATTTTTTATAATAATTTATTTGTTTTACTTTATAAATTTAATTTCTAAGGAGTCATTGGTTTTCAATAATATATAACATATAATTTATGATATATTATTTTTATATCATTCCCTTTTTTATGATCTTGTTCTCAATCACACAGCAATATTCATTAGACATTACTTTCCTCTTTTATTTATATATTTTTAATGTCAACGATGAATTTGAATTAATTTATATTATATTGAAAATGTTTTAAAAAAATATATTTTTTCCATATGGTATCATTTGAAGGAATCATTATAATTAAATTATTTTATTTATTAATAAACATAAAAAATTAATATTCTTGACTAAATACAAATAATTTTTTACTAATAAAGATTTTTTTTGAATTAATAGTGTTATTCATTTTAAAAATGGGGAAAATATAGGTTGATTATTTATTATATGGTTCCCAATTAAATATTTCACCTAGAATAATTGACATTCATTATTAGACAATTTATTATGAAATATATATTATATGTGTATTCGGTTTTCATCTACTAAATTATTATGAATGATGTCTTGGTTGAGAGTCTCTGAATGTAAGATTAAAAAAAATCATGGTTTTGTACTTCATAGAATGTTCATATATTTCTAGATATGAAATGTTTTTTTAAATAAATATTTTTAAAATACCCATGCAATTTTTAATCCCTTTATTTTACTCGGATGTTCAGTTAACAAATTTTTTCAATAGAATGTCATTTTTTATTTTTAAATGTTCCTTATTCATTATTCCAAATATTATTATGATATCTTCTAGTATATGAAACCCTTTCTAAATGTACGAGGTTATTCTTTATTAGATTAAATTTACCTAGTTTAAGAATAATGATATTATTATGGACATTAAGGATCAAAAATGATTTCTTATTCAATTATTTTATACATCAAATGTAATGTGTGAATCAAGTACATATACAGTTTTCTAAGACAGTTAAACGGGTATATCACGCATGGTATAATCCCTTTTATATTGTAAAAATGTAATAATGTAAAGACAAATTTTTACTTACAAGATTTTAGTTACTAAATTTAGTATCAAATAATTATTAGTAGGAACCATGAGAATTAGTTTTTATTGTAACATAGATAACATAGGAATACTGAATATCCATGAGAGTATTTGAGACATTATATCCTTATTAATAATTTTAATATATCAATAATAATAATAATAATAATATATGCCAGTGTATTCCATTATTTATAGATTATTATAAGTGTAATTAATGGAATAGACACTTGTAGTCTATGTATGTATTTCCCTTCTGAGAAAGACCATACATCATGTGTTTTATTTGACCACAACATAATTGTATGGGGATAGTTGTTTTTTGTTATGAAGAATCATCATTATTATATATAGAAACATTTTATTCCAGATCACAATAGACCTTTCTGGATCACTTTCCATGGAAAAAGACTACATATTTTAATGTTACTACTAATCCATTAGTGGTTAAGAAATGTATTATGTCCCTTGAAGATATATTCTAATACATGGGATGTAATGAAAGTGAAAACATAATTTTGGTAGTGTAATTATTTGGATTCAGATTATGATCAATGGTGTTCATTCATACCAAAAAAATTGCTTATACAAAAATTATATAATAAAGATCAATTAATGAGGGATATTTCAATCCATGATTTATTTTAGAATAGTTATGTACAACTAAGAGCATGATCCATTCAATAAAACAGAAGGAATAATAAAGTGTTATTGTGTATATGAATAATATTAAAATATTATCCATGGATGTCATAATGCCCTGACCCCAGTTACCCAGAGTCAGTGCATTATTAGATAACATTTTCATTATATAGGGAATCATGTCCCAAGAGACCAACCTGTTTAGTATCCTTGGAAGTATTAGGTGCATACATAAGTTTTACATTACATCATGAAATAAAAAACTACATTGTGTCCCCATTGAACACTCTTATATCCATTTTCTATTCCTTCAATTTAATCATAATATACTTCTTTACATCCTGGGAAAAATAAAATATTTGAAAGGGGTGACCTAAGATTCCCAGTAAGGATAACAATATAGCAAAAACAATCATAAATAAGAATAAAATTTTAAAGCAGTGTATATGACTAAAACACAAGCCTTTTAATCCTATATTTCATCATAATATGGAAAATTTAAGTCAAATAATTCCATTTAACTATTCACATGGATTTTATACTATAAGAATAATCACATGTAATATTAATATCCAATTTCCTAATGATATAATGCATAAAGTCAGGCATCTTAACCTCAGAGTCAAGGCCTCGAACCATGACTACAAATAAAATTTTGTCATGTACTTGTGGAAACACACTAGTTTGTCTAATGAAACCTAACGATGAATCATGGAGCTATAGAAGGCTACACCCATCACTTACTAATTTCAATTCATTCCTAATAAGAAAAAAGTGGAATATAACTTAATCATTCATATTAAAACTATCATATGAAATGTTAATAATTTAACTATTAACCATGAATTGTATACAAACAACACATCCACAGTCAAACATAACTCATTCAATACAATATGGATGATTTTATAATAATAAATCAACCTCAATCATGAATAATGAAGGATATTGAAATAAATGAAAATAATCAGTAAAACTATTTGAGAGAAATAAACCCTATTTCTTGAAAACATTTTAAATTCTCACTTTTTATCAAGAAGTCTTTTAAAAGGGATTTTTGAATAAAATGTTCTCATACCACATTGAATCTTTTAAAATTAATTTTAATTTTTAAACATTTATGTCCATATCAATAAATCCTTAAACCCATCTTTAAAACATGGACATTAATGAAAATGATTTAGAAAAATAAATCATTAAATCATTTATAAAGATATTTTAGTTAGAGTTAATATCCAAATGAGAGAAGCTTGAATAAAAATAATTGAGGTAATAAAAACCTTATAATATCATGATAATAAACGGATTTATGATATACTATGTCAATTTATAGGATGTAAACCATATAAAAGTGAATTGGCATATTACAACAAAGAAGTCTCAATGGAATGTAAATTGAGATTAAATCCCTTATAAAAACCATATTGTTTGATTAAGGATAAATCAATGAAATTATTATGTGTTACTAATGTAAATAAAATCAATATTATTGTATATTCAGAGTAAATAAATCAATGTGCATTCACACATATTCTTGTAAAAACAAGACTGATGCTGTGGATGTTTAAATCAACAAATAGGAATTGAGTTAAGATTATTCTTTTCAAGTTCATATTGATGACTTGGGAATTTATCAATCGGGTAATTATGTGTATAGAAAGTATATCCACACAAAGGGGAGTGTAAATTACTACATAAATAAATAAATATTTATTTCACACATAATAATTGAGAAAAATAATCAATGAAGTTGTGTAAAACCCATTGAGATGAAATTGAAATTAGAAGTTCCCTTACAAATTTGGTAACATACGAAACATAAAATATATGAAATAAGTATCATACAATGGAGATGTATATACCCATAAATTAAGGTATATTACACTAATAATACATCCTTTTGTAGTACATACACCACCGAAAAGGAAATAGTGGCAAATATAGCATGAATCTCACGAGAATAAAAGTGAGATGAAAACCCCTTACCATGTAATTTTCCATAGTCGAGGGTATGTTAACATCATATATAATAGTTAAATCATTGTTATTAAATTATACAAGAACAAAATACATAAATATGATATCTTATATTATTTTCTAATATTGCATTGTTAATAATATTTTTGTAGTTTCATTGTTTCGGGTGTTAACTGATTCATTTCCATTTATATGTTTTGTTACGTAAGTCATGATATTTATGTATAGGTAGTATTTGAATCAAATAAATAATTATATTAACTTCTCAAACATTATTTTTAATAATAAAATTAAAATTATTTTTGAATGGTTACGATGGGGAATGAATCTTATCACGTTCATATAGACGGTAATCCCTACGTACGCACATGCGACAATATCATTCAATTGAAGGTAAAATAGTATATAATTGAATGTTATATCAGATATAACGAATAATTAATATGTTATATTTATAATTTAAATCAATTATACATCATTATTAAACTCATCCAAATAATGAAGTGTTGAATAACAACTACACCACTACATGGAGACGTTAAGCCATACATACTCACATATGGAGACTTTGTCATTCATAATATGGATAGAATAATGAATATTGTTTTACCATATTTATAATAACATCATTGTATTTATAAGGTACTTGTGTGATTATTTTGGTATGAAAAAATTTAATGAAAGCAGAAGTGGATGAAGAAGATAATTTTGAAAGTGGTGAGGAAATTATTAACTCTTCTTCAGGTGATTCCTTTTGATTTGATCAAAAGGGCCCATTGTATGGCTTTATGATCAAAGAATAGATTCTAGGATGATTTTATAGTTTTTGGGAGGATATTTGGGTAGTTTTTGGATGAGACAAATGGCTTTGGAGGTGAGAAATTAAGATAAGGGGAAGTTCCCTTTAATAAGAGAGGTGTGAGTCACTTTAGAAAAAACTTGACATATTATTTTATTATAAATCTATTTTCAGTTTCTATTGGTTTCAAATGGATGTATTTTAAGAATAAGGTTAATATGGGTCATAAAACTTACATAAAATTGGTTTTAATATGTTTTAGGTCACCATATTAAACTTATTTATTAGATTTAACTCTTAGTAAAGTAGTTTGACATTTATCATGTCTCCTTATATTTTTATATTATATGGTTAATAAAGTTACTATAAACTTCCAAAAGAACCCCAATTGGTTCATTAATTACATATCTATAATTATATTAGTATTTTTTCCAATCATTAGATTTTTAGGACTATAAAATAATTTAATAAAATTGTATCTGTTTTAAAAACACAATTATGTCAATTTTGACAATATTTAGTATTTGGTTTTTTGATAAAGTCGTGTCAACATGATTACATCAGAAAAAATTCATTAAACTATCCCCAACATGTAATATTTACCAATAAATGTATTGGAATTCATCAAAAGACTCAATTTACATATATTTTAATATTTATAAAATCAATTATTTTAATCTTTCATTAATTATGTAATTACTGCATCATCATTATTTCATAAAATAATTTAATTATAAAATGTCAAAAAATTATAAATAAAATATCAAAATGTAAGAAATATTTTTTTTCATTATAATGAATATTTATAGTAGAATTTTCCTTATGTATATCCCTATATTATAAATGGTTTAGTTATAAAACTATGAATTTTACACTTTTAACTCTTCTTTAAATAAATTAATAATAAATGTCCTAATCTAATATCAGCAAGTAAAAAGGATCATATTTTATTCCTAATGATTATTTTGGTCTAAATACACATATCCAATAGAATTAAGACATGTGTTAGGGTATATATAATATCATTTTTATCATTAATTATATTTTTTACTTTCTACTTTGGTAAATAAAATTTAAAACATATTATACAAAAAAATTATTTTCATCTAATTTAACCACATTTTACTTACTGATGTAAAACATTTCTCTTGGATTTTTTAAATTAAATCCATATAAGTGGTAAAATTATTTTCTATGTAACTTTGAAAATTTTCATTGAAGGAGGGTAAAAGAAGGAAAAAAGTTCAATAAAATCCTATACATCTAATCTTCTTATAAAATGACTCCAATATATTACATTGAATTTACATAGGTATTATGTATCTATTTTTACATAAAATAAATTTACTTAAAATAAATAATTATGTTATTAAGATGTCATTTTTAAACAACAACGCAGTGTTTTTCACTCTTCATCAAAAAATCGAATTTTATCAGAAAAATACCAAAACTTCATTCTAAGATAATTTTTATATTTAAAATTTAAAAATGATGTCTATTTAACCAAATTAAAAACATAAACGTTTTATTAATTAATTTAAAATTTTATTCCCATTGTCAAAACCAGAAAGAGAGTTTTTGAGAAGTAAGAACTATCAAAATATTGAATTATGTTTATGTCCAATTTTAATGTAAAATTATTTCCAGTGGCCAAAATTGGATTAAAAAAATATTATTATACCTCAAAAACATTAAAATATAAAACTTAATAGTATAAATTATTTTGATCAAAAATTTTGTTTTTAATTAAAATTTACTATTTTCACTATTCATCAAAATATTAAAGTTATTAGAAAAGCACCAAAAATTTATCGAAACACAAATTTTTATGTTACTCTTCTAAAGAAGAAGATTATTTCATGTAATTGAATATATTAAAGTGTCAAATATTTTATGTAAAAATGGTTCTCCCTTAAAAGGATATAAAATTGAATATTTTGAAAAATAATTCTTTTATCTAAAAAATTGAACTTGTTCTTATATTATTTCTATGAAACACATAATATGGATTTTAAATTTATATGGATAATATAAAATTCATAATTCAGTTAATACCATTCATAATCAATTTTTGAACGGCTAGTTTGGTAAGTCGTGGTGTGCTCGAACTCAATGTTTTGCATAACACATGCTATTCAATTACATTAAATAAAATAACTTACTATGAAATCTTGGGGTGTTACATTCTTACCAATTTTTGGAAATTCCCTATTCTCAATTTTAAAATTGGGCATGGGAACTTCATTGAATGTCCCCTATCAGAAAAAGAGTCAATAAAAATATCACATTAAAATAATGAAAGAGAAGTAAAAAAGGTCCCCCAATATAACCCATACTAGGATTCCATGTAGGAAAAATGGATATGGAAGATATACTATGTGTCATGTTCTAATGGAGACTGATAGAAAACATGATTTGAAGAATATTAACGAAAAGAAAATTACAAAATTGTGATGGGTTAAACATTCATTAGTTTCCAAGTAGGAAAAGTAAACGGAATTTTTTTTTGCTTTAAGTTATATTTAATAATGTTGAGAAATTTATTTATGAGAATGAATACGAACATAATTAGATTTACATACTTTTTTAGTAGAGTTTCATCATTTAATAAATTTCTACCAAAAAATTATCTTTTATCGAAATGATGAGTATTCAAGATGACTTGGTCACACCTGAAGCACTAGAGTCAACATCTAGTGAATCACAAAATCCACAGAGGTTGAACTATATGTTTCCCCTGCATTTAGATATTAACCAAAACCAAATAGTTCGTACAAGATATAATGATCCCAAAAACGGATAATTCATTATAGAAAGAAATACTAATATTTATTTCCAAAACTGAATAGACAATACTCAAAGATCAATAAAGGCCATTCAACAAACAATTGTTCTTAAAATACTTTAATATAATATAAACTATGATTGAAATCCAAAACTCAGAATAATTTAATCACATATTATTTCATAGTAAATATTAATATTTATCTCCAAATAACATCAACTATTCTTAAATTCTCTTACAGAAGTGAAATTTACCAAATCACATATTTTCTATGATAGGATAATCATTTCCATTAATAACCTGAATCTCTATAAAAAACATAGATTTGTCCAAAATAAAAAAATATATATCATTACCCATAAAATGAAATTACACATTATTATATTTTCCTTAGGCATATAATGTCCCAATAGAGTGTACATCTTCAAAAATAACATTTATCACATAACCACCAAATAATTTTCATATACAAATAATATCCATTTTATAATACATAAGATCCCAAATCAACATAATATTGATCAATAAAACAATTTAACAAAAATAATAAGTCACACTAACCATGTATTTCATGCATTCTAGTGGTAAGAGATAAATTTTCATCACACTGTGGTGGTGGGTTCGATTCCCGCAGCTTTGTCCAATGCAACGGGTTGTCACACAGTCTGCATGTTTCCCCTTTTCAAAAACAATATTTTATGACATTTCCAGAATGAGATAAATTATCCAATATAACCATAATATAATTTAACCACAAATGTTATCTCATAACTCGCATTGTCATCCCAAAAATTAATAACCTGTAATTGCCTCAAATTCAAGGATCATATAAACCATAATGGTACTTTATAACTATATCTACTAAATAATAGGTAATTCTTCCTCAAATAGCATTTTCACATATCAAAATAAATCGTAACACATACAAGAGAATAACCTTCCAAAATAATCCCATAAACCAAGATCATTAATACTTTAAAATATTTTTCCATCCATTTATTTGTATAAAGGTTCTTCCTTGACCAAGAGGTTATCCTATAGAATAGGGCATTCACTCGGGTAATGCCAAGGTCCCTTGTATTTGAGGAAAATGACTATAACTAGATTATTAGGATCATTTTTATTTTTTTTATAGTTCTCTTTATTTTTCCTTGGAAATTCATTACTTTTTTTCATTCTTTCCCACACATAAATCATTTAATTGTTCTACTGAGACACTTTTCTGAGTGTCTCCTTCCACATTTCTGGAATGATGGAAATTGAGCTTCCTTTTCACCAAGGTTTCTAATGTTAGAGCTCTTATCATTCTCAACCTTTCTCTTCCTTGTTGAGTTTGGGAGTTGGTTAATATATATATTGTTGATCATATATTTGGAAACCTACTTCGACCTGAACACATTATCTTTTACCCCTATCAACATTCCATATAGTTTCTCATTTCCATCATCGTGCCCACCTTGTACATCATGTTCAATGTTACTATCACTTCCTTGGAATCTAGCCACTGACTAACACAAGAAAGCAAAGTGTGAATCATAAAATAATTTAAAGAATATCATGACACCTTATTTTCAATATAAAACACCTTAGTGTTAACCAAGGTTATTTATTCTCATCTTATATTAAAATCCTTCATATGGATTTGGAAAGAAAATATGAATTATCCTAAGAATATCACCCAGAAGTGTCATAACCATGAGTTTAGAATGGCTCATTATCGTGTACATGGATACCCTGGGTCAAGCCTAAAACTCTTTGTTAGAGTTTTAAATTCTATGTACATCTATGCTAGAGCCGCCTCTACCTATTCATATCTAGAAAAGGATGTATTTCTTGAAAAAACCATATAATATTTACATTACCAAAATTTTTAATGTTCATCTATACTAATCCTCAAAGTCTATCGTAGGGTAGTGTTTTCTAATCAGAGTTTTTATAAATCTATCTTCTATGGCTTGTACTAAAATTCCTCGGAAACCAACTGTAGCACCCCAACCCTGATTACCCAGAGTCAGTGCATTATTACATAACATTTGTAAGAAATAAGGAATTGTGTCCTGAATGACTGATCATTTTAGTATCTTTTTAAGTACTATATACATACATAAGTTTTATCTTACATCATGAAATAAAAAAACAACATTTTGTCCACTTTGAATACTCTTATATCCCTTAGCCTACTCCTACAGGTAAATCGTAATATACATCATTTCATTCTGGGAAAAATAAAACATAAGAAAGGGATGAGATCATATTATTAGTAAGGATAAAAATATAGTTGAAGCTATCAAAAACAAGCATAAACATTTAAGACAATGTATAGAACTAAACCACATTTCTTTTAAACTCAAATATTAGCATAATATAGAAAATATAAATCCAATAATTCCATTTACCTATTCACATTGATATTCAACTAGTCTTATAATCAAAGGTAATGTCAATAGCCAATTTCATAATGATGGAATGCATAATTCTAGACATCATAACCACATATTCATGGCCTCATGCCATGACTACAAATCCAATTTTTTCAAGGTCGTGTTCCAAGAAACTAGTTTGTCTCATTAGAAATACCAAGGCATTGTAGAGTTACAGTGAGATCCACTCATAACTTACTAATTACAATGAATTGTTTATATGAAAAAGGTGTAACAAAACATAAACATTCATATTAAAACTAGCATACGAAATGTTAATACTTTAACCATAAATCATGAATGATATGAAAATTTCACATCTACAGTCAAACAAAACTCATTCAATACAATATGGAAGATTTTATTATAATAAATCAACATCAATAAATAATAATGAAGGATATTTACATGGATGAAAATAACAAGTAAAACTATTAGAGAGAAATATCTCCTTTTTCTTGAAAAAATTTAAAAGTATCAATATTAATCAAGAAGTCGTTTAAAAGATATTTTTAAATCAAAGTGTCCCATGAAACATTTAATGTTTTAAAATGAAATTATAAATATAAAAAATTTATGTATATATAAAAAAATCCTTACAATCAATTTCAAAACATGGACATTAATAAAAATGATTTAGAAAAATAAATATTTAAAACATTTAAAATGATATTTTAGATAGAGATACAAACTAAATGAGAGATGCCTGAATTATATAAATTGTGGTAATCAAAAACCTATAGAATCATCAGAATAAAGGGATTCATGATATTATATATTGAAGTACAGTATATACACCATATAAAAGTAAATTGGTGCATAACAACCATGATGTCTTAATGGAATGTAAAATGAGATTAAATCCTTTATAAAGACTTTATCCTCAGGTTGAGGATAAATCAGTGACATAATAACGTATAAAAATATAAATACACTCTATATGAATATATATTCAGTGTAAATCAATTAGATTACATACACACATATTCTTATAAAATCAAGACTGATGACTTGGATGTTGAACACAATGAATAGAAATTGAGTTAATATTATTCTCATTAAGTTCATAGAGATGAAATGAGAATTTATCAATGGAGTTATTATGTGTATAAAAAGAATATCCAAACAAAGGGGAGTTCAAATTACTATATAAATAAATAAATAGTCATTTCTAACATAATCTTGGACTAAAATAATCAATGAAGTTGCGTATAACCCAATGAGTTGAAATTGAAAGTAGAAGTTCCCTTACCGATTGGGTAACTTACGAAACATACAATCTATGAACGAAGTATCATACAATAAAAATTTAAATAACCTTTAAATTTAGGTAAATTGAACAAATAATACAACCATGGGTAGTACATACAACACACAAAAGAAAATAGTGGCAAATACAACATGAATCACACAGGAATAAAAGAAAGATCAAAACCCCTTAACTTGTACTTTTATTTATTCTAGGGTATGTTAAACTTTTGTATAATAATTAAATAATAATTAATAAATTATTAAATTACCATATACATAAATATTATATCATATATGATCTTCTAATATTTATTTGTTAATCATATTTTAGTAGTATCATTGTTTCGGGAGTTAACTGATTCATTTCCATTTATATATTTTGTTATATAAGTCATGTTTTTTATTGATAGGATGTATTTGATTCATATACATAATTATATTATGTTCTTAAACATTATTTTTAATCATATAATGATAATTATTCTTTAATGGTTACGATGGGGAATAAATCTCATCGTGTTGGTGGAGACGATGATCCGTACGAACGCACGAGTGACAATACCATTCAATTGAAGGTGAAATCATATATAATTGGATGTTATATCATATTTAAATAATAATTAACATGTTATATTTATTATTAACACAAATTATAAATGATTATTATACTCATCCAAATAATTAAGTGTTGAATAACAACTACACCACAAGGTAGAGATGGTAAGTCGTACGTACATATGTATGGTGACTTTGTCATTCATAAGATAGATAGAATAATTAATATGGTTGTACCATATTTATTATAACATCATAGTATATATAAGGTACTATATTGATTATTTTGGTATGAAAAAACAAATAAAGAGGAAGTGGAAGATGATGGTAGTTTTTAAAGAGGTGATGAAATTATTACCTCTTCTTCTGGTGCTTCCTTTTGATTTGATCAAAAGGGCTCCATAAGATGGATTTATGATCAAAGGAAGGCCTATAAGATGAAGTTAAAGTGGTTGGGAGGATATTTGGGTTGGTTTTGGGCGATCCAAATGGCTTTGGATGTGTGAAATTATGATAATGGGAAGTTCCCTTTTATAAGAGATGTGAGGGACACTTTTGGAAAAGCTTGAAATATTATTTTATTATAAATTTATTTTCGGTTTATAATTTCTCAAAATAGACTTATTTCTAGGATAATGTGGGGATGGGTCTAAAACCTCTCAATATATAGGTTTAAGATAGGTTTGGGTCACCATATTAACCTTATCATTTTTATTTGACTCTTAGTTAAATAGTTTGTCATTTACCATGTCTCCTTGTATTTTTATATTTTACGCATAATAAACAAAATATAAACTACCAAAAGAACTCCAAGTGGTTAATTAATAAAATATATATCATTATTTATGTTCTTTTACCTTACCATAGATTTTTAAGACTATTATATAATTTAATAATATAGTATTGGTTTTAAAAACTCAATTATGTCAATTTTGACACTATTTAGTATTTGAATTTTTAAAGTCAGATAAACTTTATTACTTCAAAAAAAAATTCATTAAATCTTCCATAACATGTCATAATAACCTAGAAAATTATTGTAATTATTCAAAAGTCTCAATTTACAATTATTTTAATATTTATAATATAAATTAGTTTAATCTTTCATTAATTAGGTAATTGTTGCATCGTCATTGTGTCATAAATAAATATAATTATTTAACGACTTAAATTTGTAAATAAAATATCAAAATTTTTGAAATCATTTTATATTTCTACTTAATATTTATATTTGAATTTATCTTATGTAAAACCTTATATTAAAAATGGATTAGTTATTAAACATTGAATATTACACTTTTAACTCTACCTTAAATAAAATAACAACAATTTCCCTAATCTAATCCAAGTGGATCAAAAGGATCCTATATTATTCCTAAGTATTATTTTGGTCAAAATAGACTTTTCGAATCAAATTACGACATGTGTTAGGGTAATTATAAAATAATTTTTACTATAATTACACTTTCTACTTTTAAACATGTTAAATAAAATTCAAAAGTTACCATTCACAAAAAATTATTTTCATTTTATTAAAAAACATTTTACTTAATTATTTATATGACGTCTTCTAGATTTTTAAATTCAATACATAGAAGAAAAAAATTTTGTTTTATGTAAACTAGAAAATGTTCCAAGAAGGTGGGTAAAAGGCAATAAAAAGTTAAATAAAATTTTATACATCTAATCCTATGATAAAACAACTCTAACAAATTACATTGAATTTATATATATATTATTTATCTATTTTGACTTAAAAAATGTATATAAAATAAATAATTATTTATGTAAGAAGTCGGTTTTAAACAATAATGCACTATTTTTCACTATTAATCAAAAATTGATTTTTTCTAGAAAAATACCAAAAATTAACTCTAAAAATATTATGATATTTAAAATTAAAAAATGGTGTCTATTTCTCCAAATTAAAACCATAATAGTTTTATTAATTATCATATAAAAATATTCTCTTTGTCAAAATTAAAAAGCGGGTTTTGGAGAAGTAAAAACTATCCAAAGATTGATATGTGTTTATTTTCAATTTTATTGTAAAATTACTTCCAATGACTAAAATTTTATTAAATGATAAAAATATAATGTAATTATACCTTGAAACCATTAAAATATATAATTTAACACTATAAATTATTTTGAATAAAAAAATATTTTTTAATTAAAATTTAGTATTTTTCACAACTCATCAATATATGAAAGTTATCATAAAAGAATAAAAAATTTATCCAAATGAAATTTTTATGTCCCTATTCCAAATAAAAAGTTTATTTAGTCAAATTTAATATATAAATTTGTCAAATAATTGATTTAAAAAGGGTTATCCATTAAAAGACGATAAAATTTCATTTTTTGGAAAATACTTCTTTTATCTGAAAAATTGAATTTGTTCTTATATTTGGTCTAAGAATCACATAATATGGATGTTAAAATTATATGTAGTACATAAAATTGAAAATGTAGTTAATACTATTCATAATCTCTTTTTGAACAACTAGTTTGTTATGTCCTGGTGCACTCGAACTCGGTGTTTCGTGTAGCGCATGCTATTGAATTACATAAAATAAAATAAAATAAAATGAAACTTGGGGGTGTTACAGATGTGATGGATTACATATACAATCTAAAAAATATTGATTATTTCATTTATGTAATAATGTTTATTCCTTAAATGGAACTGGTTTGTGAAAATAATTATCATATGATGATATAGTTTCATGTTCTATCAAGATAGAGAGATAATTTTATATAAGTTATATATTAAATGGAAATCATTAAAATATGTGTTCAACCGAGAAAAATGAAAATTAATGATCTAATAAATGCAGATGGAGGATTGTATTTTCAATATTTTATAATAAATGAAAGAATAAACAATGTACCATCATTATGATAACATTATTTTTTATACCATGTCAAGAAAGGGGTGATTAGGATCATGAATAAATATAATTTAAATAAACTATTTCTATAATGTTATTTTGATCAATGATGATAGTGAATTATTAAAATAAATTACCCATGAGTTGGAATTTCATACAAAAGATTCCATGGGTTGAAGTCTAATATTATGTTATTATTTAAGGTGAGGTTGGTGATCATAAACTATGATGTTAGGTTCTTTGATAGTACACTAAAATGTAATTAATAATTTAGTTAATTAATATTTTCACACTCATTTATGTGTTTATTTTTTATAATAAAATTATACATTTCTAAAGAACCTTATGAATGGTGTTGTAAATTATCACTCATAATCTAAATCAAAATTTAAAAATTATGTTTCATGTGGTTCCCATTATGACTCATAAACGTACCATTTTTGAAAATATTATTATGATATCTATGTATTACATTGATATAATAATTTTAATATATTTTCTTTGAAATAATGATTTAAATAATTACTTCCAATATAAATTTTTTATTATTCATGATGGGGATATGAAATCCCTTGTATTCATTGGGGATATATAATTATCTTAATCATTTATTTATTCACCACTAGTATTTATCCATAATGAAAATATTTGAGAAAATGATTAGAAATATCCAATCGAAGGAAAATTACTTCATAATATAATGGATTTAACAAATTTCATGGAATAGATTGTTGTGCTTCTAGAAGAACTACCTGGATATCCACTAGAGTTTTGGGTATAGTTTTCTATTAAAACATATATCTAATAATCCATAATGATTGATTAAATTTAAATTATTACTAAATAAAAATAAATAATATTTATTCTGTGATGGATTTATATTCCCTAATGTTTAACCCTGTAGACCCATTCTTTTTTTAGAAACATTAAATATGAATTTATAATGTTGCATATTGATTAAAGAGAAATCAATATCATTAGTAAAAATAATTTTATCATCTATCTTGCATTGATTAATTATTTTAAAAAATACAACGAGGTAAATATTTTAATAATAATTTATCCTCCATATTTTTATAATCAATTAATAATAATTAAGGAAGAGGTTAAAAAGACTAAATTTTATATGAGGAATGGACATGAAAATTTTATAGTAGTTCCCACTATAATTATTTGGTATGAATTATATTTTTATGCACATGAGGAAAATTTAATTCAATGATTCTATTAATAATTTCATTTATTTATTTATTTATCACATCATGATATACTATTAAATATATGGTCATAAAAAGTGTCATTTATGATTTAGTCTGCAGATTCACAAATAAAATAGATATATTGAAAGTATAAGATGATAAATTCTATCATTATTGATTTTATTTTCTTCTAGATATTGTCTCCAAGTATGTGATATTGATTTATAAATAAAATACCATGGATGTGACGGAATGTGCAACACCATAAAATATAATTAAATATATAGTTTCTTTGATTTTAATGTTTCAATTGATGATCTTTTTAAAATGTTAACAATTATAGAAACCATTAACCAATTTGACATGAAATGGTGCTATGCTCAAATGGTTAATGAAATTAAAATAATTGATTAAATTAAATAACATGATATTGATAATTTCACTAGTCCTAACATTACGATCAGGAAAAGATGGATTTTTTATATATGATGATACATTGGAGAAGGGACCTGGATGTATCTTTGTAGTCAATGATAGATTTATTACCTATGAAAAAAAGAATTTAATGATTCCTTAAAATAATTATCCAACCCATGATATTTTATTGGTATCTACAATCTATTTTTATATAATTCCAATGAATTTACATGATAATGAATAATGTGAAATATATAATGGAAAATAACATGTGAAATATTTATTATAAAATATTGTGGGAAACATTAAGAAAAAGATATGATATTAATTATTTAACCATTAATACATCTCAGTACACTAGAACATGGGGATGGAAAATAATGTGGTTAATGCATTGATTGAGAAATAATATTGATTTTTTTTGTACTGGGTGATAAAAATTGTCAAATATTTATAAAATCTAAATATTTAGATTTTGAAATTTTTATGAAAGGGTAAAAAGAATATAAAATCTGAATGATTTAAAAATACATATTTATTAGAAAAAATAAAATGTTTATTTATTGATGATATGTATTTTAAAAACAATATAAATGTCAATAATGATGGGATATTTGAGAATTTTTATTATGATAATTATTTATTGAAATTTATAATTAGGGTGTGTGTTCCATATGAAGCTGAGCATAAAATAGATTTATTCGATAATGAACCTTTATTAAATATCACAAAAAACCATCATAAAAAAATACAACATGATTTGATGAAAAATATTAGGTTGGAAAATATGAAACATGATCATAAAAAATATTATTCAGGATATAGGGTTTTATTAATTGTAACGGGTGACTGATAACATCTTAAAGGTGTAATTAAACCTCTCTCTATTTATATGTTGAAATGTGATGATCTTACTAAGGTTTAATCATTTTATTTCCCTTTAATCCTTGAATAAATGATATAATATGGGTTATTATTGATCACGTTTACATGTCTAGTAATTTTCGCACAATATTATAAGATTCGCCTCTTGAAGGCATCATGAGGATGAATATAACAAAATATGTGAGACTCCATGGATCATATATTCCTATTATTTATGATTGTGAACCATGGTATATATATAATATTTTGAATCGTATTTAGATGGATCTCAAAACTATTCATTATTTGAGGAATAATTATCTTCTTGTGAAAAAGACATTCTAAAACATGTAGATAGATTTTAAAACACATGTTGAGGTTATAAAAACATTACATTAAATGTGTGTGGGATCATTATTAACAAATCTTGAATTTAAAATCAATAATATTTTTTATTATATAATCAAAATAGTTGAACATAAAGAACTATACAAAAAACGATTTCTTACACAAATTTGTTTGTATGATGTTAGTGAATGGAATATTTTGGAAAAAACCTATTTAATATACAATGGTGAATGTGGGAATTATTCAGAGTCAAATGAAGGAAGATCATACAATGAATTTTTTACTGTAGTTAAAATAATTAAGGATTTATAATTTCAAGTGTGATTTCATATTCACCCGAATGAATCTATGTGAAAGGGTGTTATAAGGTTCAATGTGAAATATAAAATAACTTCAAGTTACATTGGGAACTTTAAAATTTTTAATGAGTCAATTATTTTAATAACCATTAAAAAATGTCTCCAAGACTCTCTGAAGTTCATGATGTGTTCCATATATCATTATTGAGGATGCACATTCCATGTAATATCTCGACACCAATTTTCGAATAAATATATTAAATTTTTTGACTATATTTCAATAGAATTGATGTCAAGTAGTTTGGAATGAATTTATAATTTTTTTGAATTTATCTAAAAAGGTAACTATTAGATCATAGTTAGAGTAACCTATATAAGTTATCTCTAGAAGCCATGAGCCTTATTTTAAATTCCCATTGGACATATCAGAGATAGTAGTAATATTGTGTAGTGCCCATACAACCATGTAATCATAGTTAGTGAGTTCATGAAATTTTTATGCTTAGATTCTCATGTTTTTTTCCTAAAATGTTATTCTCTTCCAGTAATCCTGATGTGGTTCATGATGAGACACTATATGACAATCTATGTGTCCAAATCATGTGACATATATTTGTTACATATAATTTTACATATATATCTTGATACTCAGCCATATATTCTCATTATCATTTAGTGAAGTATTCTCTAGGGTATATATATTTCCCTTATATATTTTTGATATTCATTACCAACTGGTGATCATTTTCTTCATATATAAGTGTGATGGATGTAGTATTTGTATAGTACAGTTTTTTTGTTTTTGTTTGTATTTGTTCTTCATGATCCAAAATTATTTTTTTCAAATAGAAGCTTATATTCATATATTCAATTAAGATCAATGTTTTGTTGAATGATATAATTGTATTTCATATAGATTTATCTGGAAATTGATATTTCCTTCTCATATATTCTTTATCCATTGTGGGTTACATAGGAATCATTGATGTGTGTGTTTTATATATCCCCTACTTCTATAGAGATGATTAATCAGTGAATCCAATTCAATAATTTTGGATTCAAGATTATCTCTTAACTCGTCTATCTATCCTCCAATTTCTTATCCGTTTTTTGGGTTTATGAGAGACTATGATTTGAGGTAGGTGGTTTCAAGATTCAATTCCATACAATTGAAACTTCTTTTCATTCATTTCATGAAATGAATTTGATAATTATTTATAAAAAACTGTTTATGTCCTTATGATAAATTATTTTGATATACAATTGTGTAAGTGATCAAATCTCTTTCATAATGTCTTTGGAATTGAAGTATCTATTTCATAGTAATGACATTGATTATAAATATATAATTAGAAGCATTATTGATTTCCAATATTGTGGAAAACGTAACGGGTAGTTATATAATTATAAAAAGAATTTATTTTAATTATATATGTTTTGATAAATTCAATTTAGAAATATGTTTTTGAAATGGAATGGTGGATTTTGAAACAAGAGCATGGAGATAATTATAAATGATTTATTGAGTGATTTAATATTCATTGAATAAAATTTTATCCTAATTCATGTTTTTTTACATTTAATGACATGGGATCATGGTAGATATGAGGATGATATACACAATAGAAAAAACTAATTACCTATAAATAATTTAATGATGAAAATGATTCAGAAAAACTTGGAGGGAAAGGAATTTATTCTGTAGAATGTTATAAAATTTCCCATTGGATTACAGATTTAGGGAAGTGTCTATAAAACATTATCTATATTTCACTGACATTGGGTGGAACCAATCTACTTGATCTAAATAATCCAAGAGTTTTATTACCGTGGTGTCATGATTGGATGTTATTATTGCATGTCTATACGGGTGAAATGTATTTTTCATGCCTATATGAAAATGGTGATTTTTATTCATTATTATATTGAAAAATATGTTTGAAGACACCAATTTTAATAGAAAATTTATTTTTAATGTGTTTCATACCATCCCTTAAAATTATTTTTGAGAAAATATTTAATATTGAATTATAAAATCAATTTCACTCAATGTCTTATTTATAATTTCATTCGATATTTATTTAATATGTATTTTTTATGAAATACATAGTATGATTCTATTTATCTATTATTTATGACTCCGAACATTTTTTTAGAAATTTTTAGAATTTCTTAAGCTAGGTCGAGGAAAAGGGAATGTTGTACAAGGGTAAAATGGGTGTTCTTGATTAGCATAATGTGCGTGTTAGTGGTGTCTCATAGATCATGTGATCATCTAGTTACAAGGTGATATCATTTTGATGTCTATCATGGGTTTTATATGACAGATTTAGCTGGCTAACCTTTTTTGGTCTTTAAGTATCATATAATGGAAATGTTTCTAGTGAAGAACTATTGTCGTTCAATTTATTTGTGACACATATATGGTATTTTAGAATTTAGAGTTATTAGTTTTTTGAAATCATTCTCTCTTGATAATTCATATAAAAAATGGGTTATTCATGATCATATAGAGACAAAAACTCCATTTTGAGCATGTCTATATTGATTCTAGCACAGTTTATGTTGTTTATACAGGTTGGTTCTTGTGAAATTGGTAAAAAAGGAGGTCATGAATCATATGGAATATTTATTCTCTAGGACACACTAGTAGACATGATAATGGTTTTTAGGACACAAGGGGTGGGTTACGAGTGAGTTCATGGATATCTATATTCTTTATAAGACATACATTACCATGGGTTACTACGAAATAGAATATCTGTGGATTTTTTTGATCTATTTATAGACATTATCCATTCATTTACATATACATTGTACTCTTATATAGAATTCTGATTTATTTAGTTAATAATTTTGATTCTTTTCTTTAATTACTTTATTTTTATTTTTTAATTTTGTGTATTGTAATGAAAAAAGTATAAATTTGAATGGCCTTTAGTGGGGATAAATTTATAATCCAAAATAATAGAACCTTACCATTGACTATAACCTTATAGAGGTTATATTTATTTTATTTCAAGATCGAGGCCCCAGTTTCCAAATATGTTCCCATCTAGAATTAATATAAGGTACCTCGAATTCATTATATTATACATATTTCCTTGGCATTTCATTAGTAGATTCCACAATCCACATAGTGTAATAAAAATCATTCATAGGTATAGTATTATAAGAAATATACTGGTAAAATCATTTATCACATAGAGACTTTGGATTATATAAAGTTAAAATATAAAATATTGAAATATAAATGACCACAAAACATGTTGTGGGATGATATAGTTATGGAAAAGATTATTGAGGAATGGAGTGGAAGGCATCAATGCCCTTTTAATAGTGAAATACTCTCAACAGTATATGTTAATGTCAAATTTCATAAAATTCATTGACTATTATCAAGGTTATATGATGATGATTCATTAAAAAATTAATAAACATTCTTATTTCTCATCTAAGGTAGTGACAATTTAGAACATGATGAATTTTAGGATTCATATGGGTCAAAAAATATATATCATGTATCAGGTTTTCATAATAAATATCACTCAAATAAAATATGGCATGATATATATATAATGGTTTATTCTTACCCAGCAATTAAGAAAATTATGATGATAGTTTCATCTAATATTATGGTATTTTTACTGTCTCAATCAAATTAATGATGAATTATAATAAATATCATATTAGAAAAAAAAGAAGTGGTTCTCAAAAATTTACATTTTCTCTAACTTGTACTATCATAGAAAAGGATTACTAATTGTATTTTGATGTGTAACATTTATACTCTCAAATCAGGTTATCCCAAAGAAATCAAAGATCTATAGCCCTTGTGGATGGTCTGGTTACTTTAATAAATTTTTAATGTAATAATAACTTTATGTAGTGGTAAGATATCATCAATACCATGAGGCTCTATATCATAGTTATATTATTTATTTTGAATGGTGTTCTAGACACTCCCTTCTTGAACAATTAATCCTAAAATAGTGTAATTTTTCCTCATGGTATTTGTTGTGGGTATTATGATAATGAGATGAACCATTATAATTTCATCATTATAAGAAAATTTATTATTGTCATCTGTTTTCTTCTAATTCATTCATATCCCCACATATAATATTCATTTGGAATTTACCAATGAATATTATATCTTTAAGGATGGAAATTACAATCCTTATTTGGAAAAAGTGGGGGAAGGGTCTATTATCCCCCCTTGTTATATATATTGGTCGATGAGAAAGATATTTTTGTAGTTTTTAGTTTTTGATATAAAATTAATGGGTTTAATTCTTGGGATGCATTGGATTTTTTCTCATAAATAATTTATCAAATATTATCTTCTGTTAGTTTCCTTTAATAAACCTGGTGGGTTATCCCATGTTATTTTTGGAGATTGAGACTTCATTTCATGTTGATACACACACCACTTCTAGACCTATATAGGATGATACCCATGAATATACTCAGAAATGAGTAAATATTTTTGCGGTGATCTTACTATTCTATATGTATATATTCTTAATTTTTTTCCATCACATTTCTATATATTACCATCAATTAGGGTGATGGAGTTATATAATGACTCAGTGCCATGTAGTTAGTCCATATCCATTCCATCATTCCATATGGACCTAGAATAAATGAATGATATATTTAACTATTTGGATGACGTTATTTATTAAGAATTCATTCAACCCAATGTCCTATATTGGGTAGTAATAGAGGTTTTTTTCTAAAACAGTATATTGAACCATTCACTTATGAATATATTATCATAAGAACAATTAGGTTATGATCAATACTATGTACCCATTTCCCCATACTGATTATTTTTTGATCAATTGAAGAGGTATATTTAGTTCACTAGGATGGATCTCCGTGATGGGTATCAGAATATTAATATCTAGGTGTTTGATGTATAAATTATCTATTTTAGGTGTTATTACATTCATTATGAGTAAATTTATATGAATTTTGGTTTTCACAATGATAATGATCAATTTATGGAACTCAAAAACATGATTTTACACCATCACCTTAATTATTTTGTAATGATATTTAAGGGAAACATCTTATTAAACTCTAAATATTAGGAGGATCTTTTTATTGATTTTATATATGATTCAAAAATCATGGAAATCACAAAATCCATTCTACAATTTAAATTTAATGGTTTTGGATGATGAAAGTGTTGTTATTGAGCAACACGGCCTTAAAACTGATTATCATAGTTGTTCCTGAAAATGTGAAGGAAATATATTCATTTTATAAACATAAGAATGTCAAATATTTATATAATATTACGCCTAGTTGTGTATTACATCAAGTTCATAATGGATTTATATATTTTTCTTTCTCATTAGATATATCTCTTTATAAAAGTTTTGAATATTTTTTTGCACTCAAAATTTCATACCTCCATCGATGATTTTGAAATCCAATTAACTATAACCTCAATATTGACTCTTTTATATCTGAGGTTAATCAATATGGTCTTTAGTGAAGTGTCATGTTTTGTTTTAGCATGAATTATCATGTAGGTTTATCACAAAGAGAGTTATGGGACACACCATATTTTACATCCTGAAGAGGAATATCCCAATCAATATATATATATATTTCATAAATGATGTACTCACTGATAAGATGATGGAATTATAATTTTAGAGAATGTATTAACATATAATCATATGAAAAAAATAATTAATTATAACTTATATTAAGAGAATTTGATTCTCCTTCAGTGGTGGTGTAGACAATAATTGAAACCATTTTTATTGATATCAATTAGTACAATAGCCTATACATTTTATCGAAGATATTAAATATTATTATTTGAATATTCAATACAAAACCTAATGTTCCATGCTAGAATATTAAAGGTACAGTGCCTTTGGGAATTTTGATAAATAAACAACCTATTCTTATTAGGTCTACAAAATCTTCGACATTGGTTTTCATAACTATCACCCTTCTGGGAAATATAATATAAAAAATATTTCTTCATTACATGCAGGAAATAAAATATATGTTGGTGTGAGCTCAAGTCCTCACTAAGGGTAGAAAATGCATATATCAATTATAAAATAAGAAAAAAATAATCATAAAGTTATGTGAACATAATCACAAAATTTAAAACAATAAACTAAATATCATAGATAATAATAAAAATTCATGGATAAAATTAATGAAAATCATCAAACATGAATCCTCAAGGAATCAAATAACATAATTTAGAAGAACATAACAATGTTATGAGACATAGATTTATGACATAATATAAGTGTAAAAAATTATTCCTTTAATGGTCAAGGATTAAAAACAATACTATCATTATAATGTGGGTTTATTCTCCATTCAAATTTAGTAGTCAAGGATCACCCCTATGACTATCATAGTTGATTGAGTCACTTAATCAAGTGAGTTTACTCTGCAATCTCATCCTATTTCCCTCATGAGATATCAATATTTACCAAATTTATTGAAGCGATATATAATTCTTGTACCACTAATAAAATAATAAAAATCATACATATGTTCACCACAAGATCATATAAGATTCATCATATCATAACCCAAAAAAATTAAAATATTCTTATAAAGATTTCATTATATCATAACATGTGGATACGAAGCATGCTTCACAAACATTATATCATTTTATATTAGATTTTACTATAGAAATATAGTTGGTTATATATTCATCCATTCATAATAATCATATAACATCCAATGAAATAATATAGATGTTATCATTATATCACATCCCAAGTTTATATTTAATTATAATGACTGGATTTAGTCATAGATGAATAATTCCTTCAAATTATTATAGGGAATATTTCATTAAAAAAATACCGTTTTCAATTTGAAATTAGTTCATTAAATCATAATTATATAAAAACAATTTTGCATAAAATTTTCCTTTGTAAATTACATTACAATATTGTAATTAAATATTCAATGAATAGAGTGGTCATAATAGATGGAAATATAATTCATTATATATAAGTTAAATAAAATCATTCATATCACACATTTTTTGAAAAGTACCTCATCCAAAAAATAATAAGAAGATTAATTTTTAAAAAAATTACAAAAAAATATATGATGGTAAAATTGAATTGAAATAATCATAAGTGAATATTTATAAAATTCCCAAGAATGTTTCATAGAAAACAGATATATCAAAAAAATATTTTTTGATCGATGATCGATGTAATGAATGTACTCCTAAAAAAATTCATTTAGTATCATGTGTAATTACTATGAGGAAAATGAAATGGGAAATTTTATTAATGAAATAAATGAGGGAAAATAATTATTACTATTTTATTGAGTGGAAAATCAGTAAATCTTAATCATAATTATAATCATAACCAATCTTGAAAAATAATGTAATTGTAACCTAAATACATAACCTTGAGTTCCACTATAATAAAAACTACTCTAACATCAAACATAGTAAAGAAAAATTTATTGTAATTCTATTCCAAAGTCATGTACATACTCAAAATATATTATATGACACACTAAGAACATTTTAACACACATATATAAATAATTCCTCAATAAAATAGAATTTATTGGGTGTAAAATGGTTCATTTTTTTATAAAAACATCAATTAAGATGTTCTTATAATAATAATGTTAGTAAGTATATCAATATCTTATAAATCTATTATATACATATATAGTTTTAACTGTTAATTTTATAGTAAAAATTGATTACATTATTAATGGAGATGATTAGAAATGTATAAACATTAATGATGTTTTCAAATTTTAATAGATTCAATTAAATAATGATAAATAATAAATCAAATTTTAGTAATAATTATCATTGCATATAATTAAAATATATTTATTAAATAGATATTTATTACAAAGTAGGTAAAATCGAAACAAAAAAAATCATATGACTTCATAGATGTTGTTGTCCCCACTTATGCTGGTGAAATAATAATGTTTTCCATTAGATATGAAGGTCAATAAGAATTTTTTATTAAAATTAATGAATCATAATTATGTAATAAATATCAAATATAATGTTAAAACCCATCATAATAAGGGTCCCTTAATGTCAATGGTGAAAAATGAATTTTATCCCTTCTTGGAGGTGGCAGAGCACACCTCTGCGTGGGGAATATATTCACTATTAATCTGATGAAATAGATGGTGAATATTGATTTTACATAATCATAATATAATTTTAGATTCTTTAGGATATTGTAGTTATTAGTTTATTATCTATATAATAGATTTGAAGGAGGTAAATAAGAATTAAAAAAATTGATTGTTTAATGTTTTTATGTATTCATTGAAATAAATCATTTAGAAATCCACTTATGGATAGTAGAACTAGTCTTTAGTGGAGACCATAACCTCAAATATGTGTCTCAAGATGTTAAAAAGTTATATTTTAGGGTTTGACATCAACAGATTTCAACACCTTGAGATATTAAATCAGTAACATCATGTTGAATAGCATATATAACATGACATTCCTTTTATATAAGTGAATTTTACACCCAATGATTTTCCAAAATATTTGTTTATAAATAAATTCAATATCTTTGAGAGATTTCGATGCACATAACACCCATTTTAAATGAAACCTGAAACAATATTAAAATATTATTATGACCTTTATAAACTCAATATTAATTGGATGGGTATGAATATGAATAAATATATTAGAAATAATATATTGTTTAAACAAGTATAAAGTAAATAGAATTGTTTTTTATCAATTTGAAATAAATTAACAACCATTTAAAATAAAAAAAAATATTTTGTAGTAAAATCCTAATTTTGTAAAATTTAAAATTGGTAATATTTTGAAAAAATTAAAATTACTTAATAGTACTATTGGAAAACTTATTTGATAAAAAAATTATTTTTCAAATAACCATACAATCATTTATATTTGTATAAATATTATTTATTTTTCAAGATAGTTTCATTTTTCGATGGCTAGTTAAAAAACTAATTTTAATTGGGAACTATATTTTCATTTAAATCATTTAAATGTTATTTTTTTCTTTAAACTGTTCTATAAAGTAATTTTAGTTAAATTATATTATAATAAATACAATTTAATTAATATAAATACAATTTTTTATTTTTATATTCAAAGATTCAATTATTATGAGAATTTTCCCTTCTGAAAGCCACCATTTCATTGCCTGTATGTGTTTAAATTTAATTTATATATTTCATAATATGTGATCTCAATTTTTTAAAATTATGTCCATTATTTTAATAAAAATAATTAATATCATAAAATATTTTGAACTTAAATTTTCACCATAATTTGTAGTGAAAATATTAAACATTAATTACCATGGTTAAAGTAAACAATATACTAGCCTAGGGTTTTATTAAACCTTATAGGTTTAAAAAGATTTAAAAATAGGACTAATTCCTCGAAGAGGGAAATATTTTGACCCATTGAAAAACAATTATTTATTTTTAGGTGTTTTTGGGAAACATTATTAGTAATTTATCTAATATAATACTTTATAAAATGGGAATGAAAAAACATCACCCTTTGTTATATTTAATTTCATGTATGTGTTCATATAAGGAAAAAAGAAATATATTAAATAATATTGATGATAATTATAGAAATATTGAAAATTCATTAATGAGGGTAATTTTTTTTAATTTTTAGTAATTATTTTATTACATAAAATTTTTATGCTGCACCAACATTTTATTATTCAATTAATAGAAAAATTGAAAAATGATTCAAAAAATATTAGATGTATAATAAATTATATGAATTATTCATCTCAATTAATATACCAGATAATTATTTCATGTTATATAGGTCTGAACCTAATGTATTCATATTTAATCATTGTCTCGATATTTTCCTACCACATCCATTACTGGTAGTTTATAAATTTCACATGATTCTCTTATAGATACTGATATCCCTCGTCATCTCTCTAGTAAGCATCACAGAATTATCATAATTTCTTCAATTGTTGTGATGACTCTTCGTAAAGAAATCATGGTGTTCACAATTTCATAGAACCTGAGATACATATCATAAAAAATTTCATTTGGAATAAATCTAAAATTTTAATATTAAATTGTATAAGTATTTAATATCCTTGTACTTACATTATTTGTTCACTCTTGAGAAATAACTAATGTGTCCCAAATCTCATGACCAGTTTTATAGGCAGAATTGTGATTAAATTCTTCATCTACTAGATCACAGTATAATGCATTCATTACATTAAAGTTATTGTTATATGAATCTTGGTATCTTCATCCCAATTTTTTCTAGCAGTTTCAAGTAGTGCATATTTACTTTCAATAGCAGTATATATTTCAAACCCCATGCTTTATAAATGTATTTTCATTTTAAGATTCCACTAACCACAATTTGTTCCATTAAAAAAGGTGGTATATTTTTTGTACCTTCTTCTAATCTATTGTCCATAATATAAAATTTGAAAAAGATTTCAAATAGATAAAAATTTAGTATAAAGATAAATTTTATGATCTTTAAAAAACAACTACAATCACAATTGAAAATATTTGAATGAGATTTAAAAACTGGAAAATTCCTAAAAACCTATGATACCCTATGTTGGTCAGAGTAGAGTACTCAAGAGGGGGTGATTTGAGTATATATAAAAATTTCTTTTAAAAATGGTTCTTTAAAAATTTCACACAATTAAAAATATAATCCAATTCAGTTTGTAGTGAATTTATAAGAGTACTGAATGTTCAATTAATCTCTCAGTAGATTGATTAGTTATCAGCTATTATAATATAAAGATTAATATAACTTTTGAAACTAACATACTAGTAAATAAAAATTATAAAGACATTCTATTCTATCTATCAGAGTTTGAAATTGTTTGAATGAAATTGGTTATAAAACATAGTAAAAGAAAAAAATTGGCATATCAGAATTTAAAACATGTGGTTCAGTCTAAAGAAAAGACTTAACCTTATCCTCATGGTAATATCCTTCCTCCAATTAGTTTAATTTTATAATAAATTTGAATGACACCCTTGATGAGGGTTCACAATAGCACACAAGGCTTTCCAGGTCACAATTGACCTCTACCACTGTTCTTCATTGGAAAAAACAACAAACAAGCCACACACGACCTCTTATAAAATTCTATGTGGGATACTAAATGGTAAATAGAGTGTCAGATTGAGGATATCAAGCATCGCTCGGTTATAAATAAGAGTAAGTGTGTGTGTGTAATAGACCGTTACACACACTTCTAAGAAATGTTATAAATGAAAAAACAGATATAATGATATAGAGTAATTTTTGGATCGCTATGTGTGTTATGCAGTTTATCTTCAGACTCATTTGATTTAGTGGAATTGATGTATGAGTCCTCTTCTAGATGTTGACTTCAAAACAGAGTGGTGAAGACTATGTGTTCTAGATTCTAGGAGTATGAGATGTTTAGTTTCTTGTCCAAAATAAGTTCATGTCAGATCAGCTGGTTTAGCTTTGTTTCATGATCTCCCGATATATTCTTCCTTTGGAGTTATGGGGTTTTTGAATTACACTCCAGATTTGGAAGAGTTCTTAGGTTTTCTCTTCTTGTAATTCTTCTACATATCTCACTTGTTTTCACTACATTGAACAATCTAGTGGGTTATTGTTTTATACTTCAAGGTCTAGAAGTCATAATGATTTTCCCACATGAATGTACATTGTACTATCCTATAAATATCCTGTAGACAACATTAAATAATCTCATAAACATTAATTTTTCTAAATATGATCGTTAGATATAAATTTGAACTAAAAAATAAAATAGTTTGTGTGATTATCGGTGATTCAGAAGCATCGATGATTCATTATAATCTGTATCGACAATAGTAACTCTCAGTATCAGTGAGTCATTCCCAAAGGTATTAGGGAATATGGGAATCGCTGAGTCATTTTTCTAATCGGTCTTTCCAGGCATCGATGAGTTGTCATTGGTGACTCATTTTAAACTAACGGTGTGTCACCGAATGGTGAGTCTTCTATCAGTGAATCTCTAGAACTATCGGTGTGAACGATCGTCAGTGAATTGTCCATTGGTGTGTCGTTTGTTCTATCAGCGAGTTGTGCATCGATGTCTTCTTTGATCAGTTTTTCCTTATAAATGATTCATCCATCAGGGACTCTATTGAACCAATCGGTGTTAGGGACATTGAAAAACTTATAAATATTTTGTCTTATATGCTACTATACCAGACTATGTGAAATTCATAATTTCATTTAAATATACACTTACCTATATATTGAAACATAAATATCAACAATTTGTTGACTTATTGAAATTTATTATACCTTGGGACATAATTTATTCATTTAAAAATATTCATTGACATGATTATCATTACTTAAGACATAGTATGTGAATTATCCTGATTTTTAAATTGGAATGATTTGTTATTATTAAAATAACTATCTCACAAAGGGTCTAATAGTCTCCCACTTTTTGTAAATAAAAAATCATGGAATTAATTAGTTATACATGATGTTGAGGAATAATATTGACTTGGATTAGAATACCAATAGTTAGTGTGAATTTGTAATATAACCGAAAGGTCTTTCTTTTTATGCTCCCCATTAATAATTGTATCAGAGCATATATCAGTCTTTCCTTTTATGACCCCCTTAGTTAGTCGTATTAGATTATATCACATATGGAATATATATATTCTATGTTAATTACAAGCCATATTTCATATGCTAGATATTTTCCCCCTTAGGTTAGTAGTTTATTCCATTTATGGTTAAGAAATTTTTCAATTTATTCTATCGATATATTACTACCCCTTTATGGATTAGAAAAAATGGGAAAAGAAACATAAAAGATTAAAAAAACATGAAACATATGTGAGTAAAATTGATATTCATTACAGAACATCGAGTAAAACCATCAAATGAAAAGTAAAAATCCCTATAAAAAACCGATTCAAAACTAAGGATTGGGATTTTGTGGATCATTTCTTTTGTATAAAGTGCAAATAGTGGCTTTAAGAGGTGGTTTTGTGGATGAGAGATGAACATTCATAATGGTGACACCAGGTAAAGTACTAGTTGTAGTAACATTAGATGCAGGGCTTGGTCTTTAAACTGACAGAACACAACTTTGAGGATATTCTTGGATTACTGACATGATATGAGTTAAAGCTTGAGACACTATCATCTGAGAAGAAGGTAGTGATATAGGTCAGATTGAAGCTGCCGTTGGTATGACTATAGCTCAAACTTTTACATCAGTGTACGACTTCAAAATCATGATAAAATCATTGATGATTTCACACCCATACAACATTGCCTTTTCGAAATCCAACCTATTTTCCATAAACATCCCCAATGTATTTGTAAACACCTTCAACTGGATTACTTCTCTATTATATTCCTTGGTCACTGGTGGTATCTTGAGGTTCTCATCCAAGTATTTAAGGGTGTTATTCAGATCGTGCTTGGTGTAGATTTTAGTGAAATACTTTTCCACTTTTCCTCTAATCTCCTTTTGAGCCACAATTTCCTCATTGGAACATTGTCTCACTATGTTATAAACAAGGTCACTATTTAGTTTCACATTAGAAAGGGTCTCTAGATTAGAGACATTCTGAATGGACATTATCTCTTCTCTTATCACATTCCTGTGGGACTCCATATCAACCACAGGCTTGGTAAAATGAGAAATTGATGCACAAGAAATAATCATTCCCAAATCCTTCTTCCTCTTTTTCAAATTGTTTTTATGAAGATTTGTATCACGGTTTCTATGAACCTCCATAACTCCACCATGTGCAGTTCTAAAAATATTAGATATGAATACCTTTTTATGGCCCATTTTCATCACATTTTCTCTCAGTATAGAATTATTTCTCACAATGGTTTTGGTTATAGTCATAATATTGGGTTGTATCTCTTGAATTACCATTCTCTCAATCCGAGCAGTATCTACCTATGATATACTCATAGAAGTAGAATATTATTTCCTAACTCCAATAAAGGATCTCATAGATTCACATATGTCATCTCCGAATTATTCAAGATCTTCATTGGTGACATATTCACTAGGCACTGAAGGTACAAAAGGATCATCAGCAGTTGGTAAGATAGGTGAAGTAGGAGCATCTGGTCCCAAATTAACTTGTGGGGTAGAAGGAGCTACCATCTCCTCATTTAAATCATAATTTAGCCTAAATAGGATATAACCTAGATTTCTATTCCATTAACTAGTACAAGTCCAATCTCTACACACCACATTATCAATTCATACTCTTTTCCATTGAGTTTCTTCCTAATTATAAATGTTATCTTTTTCATATTGACCATCACATAAAATACCATTCTATGGAACCGGTATAATCTAAAACTCATCCCTTTCTAAATACTAGCCACTCAAGCCACTTGAGGTTCCTCCTCATTCTGAGGCACATGTGAAATTTGATAGTCAACTTCTTCCTCTTGTCCTCCATCCATAATATTATTAAGTTCATGAATGATGCCTTGAGCATCATCAGGGAGGTCATGTTCATCCTCATTTCCTTCATCTCTATTAGCATGTCCATCATGATCAATAGAAACCATTCCCTCAGGATCATCATCATTCTATCTTTCAGCCTCATCTTCATCTCTATGCACTAACTTCTTAGTAAAACTAACTGATTCTTTTCTTTCTTTTAGTTAGTCACTCACATGATCACCATCATCGTCATCATCGTCATCATCATCAGTCATAATTACAAAACCTTAAACATTAGAGACTTCAGTATCAACCTTATCTTTATCACCCAACAATGGTTCCAGAGATGGTAATTCAAATAGTGGACATAGTGCTCCATATGAAATTTCATTTGGGATTTTAGTAATATCTAGGTCACTCCTATCACTAATAGGATTACCCTCTTCTCTTGGATGCTCAGGATCAACTTTTTCCTCATTATAATATAAAACATTCTCACTAGGTTCAAGATATGTATCAGCTTTATCCATTGGTTAGGTAGGATGATCTATAGGATTACAATCCTCATATAGTTTCTCCACATCTACTACCCACATTCTCCCCTATGGGTTCCAAAAAACATTCGTCCTTTTGTAGTTGACTATTTTAAAAAAAACCCACTTCATGCGGTCATCACCACATCTTCATCTTCTAAATATTACCGATTCATGAACATTAAAGAAATCAACCTCGAATAATATAACTAGGTTTAATTTTTAGAGGGTTTGATAATCTCACAAATATGTACCATAATATTCCAAAAAATGTTCACTTTCACCTCATTCTCCAACAAGTAAATCAAGCAGACATCATGATACTTTAAGACAAAAAAATATCTCTTCCCTGGGCATATTTGGTGTTGTATAAATTTAAAAATCATTCTGACATCTCCATATAATTCTGAATGCACTAACCTCGTTGACTCCTTATTTCCAGTCAACTCTTTCAACACATTTTCATACAAGAATAAATTAGGGGTTGGTGGAATGTTACCACTGTAGTCATTGAATATTCCCTCATGCAGCATCATTAATCTTTTATCCTACTCCTTTGATTAAAATGATATAACTTTTCCTTTTAACATATACATCATCTGAGCCTCATCATCTCTATCAAAAAGCACTTCCAAATAGAGATGAAACTTTTGTAGAAACATGGGATATAATTATCGCTTGTTATCTGCAAACAAGCTAATCAACCCATGTCATTCCCAAAAATCCATAAAGGGAGACTTTATCAATAGTAACCATTTGGCAGACACTTCTTTTTGAGAAGATACTATGCTACTACACATCTTCAGATTCCTAGATCAAGTGGCACTGCTTGATTATCCATTCTAATGTTGGGCTAACTACAAATAACTTTGTCCATAAATCATGCACTTTGTCCTTCCCATTGTGACAATTTGGGTAGGAAGAAGGAAGTCGAAAGGTTGAAGGTAGTTAGGTAGAGTGGATATTGAAAGGTTGAATGGTAGAAGTAGTGTGGATCAATTTAATTTTATAATTTAAGAATTGTACCTCATAAAAAATATAAAATAGAAAAACAATAAAATAAGAAACAATAAACAGTGTCATTTTACCTAAATTATAAAGACATACAGATTTACTAAAAGGTCCTTATCTGTCACGACCCGTCCTCAGGTCCTGTGCCGTGACTACCCCAAGCCCGCCTTCCATAGGCCAGGTGCTGGAGACTAGCACCAAGGCGTAATTCCCGATAAAAGGGAAGACATTGCCTTTTTAAAGTAAACAAACACCATAGAGCAAGCAAGCATAAGTAAACACTAAATAAAAACTGGGTACAACAGTATGTGGGGAAAAGTAAGGGGGCTAGAATATAAACCCAAACTGAAATTAAAGTACAACTGGAAAGGGAAAACAACAACTGAAAGTAAAGCCGCAACGTCGAGTTGTCCACCGGAAGTCCCACCTGGAGGGTGAGTACAGATAGCCTCCACAGCTCCTCGGGTCCAGCCGTCCGCTCCGAGTACGTCCCACCCAATGGTCCACCTCCAGGTACCGTCCTGCTCTGCAAGCCTCAACCACAATCCGCGTTTTCCGTCATCTGCAACCAACACAATGTAGTGCGGGCATACCCCGTGCATGGCTGAGTATAAGCTACTCAGTAGGGACCCCGAGACCCACGAAGGTCTCCCAGAATCCACAAAGGATAATCCACAAAGGAAAGATACAATCACGAAGTAACATCCGACACTACTTAAGTATATGACCATACATATACCTAAGTCATCAATTCCAGTTCGACTCCGACATCCGAGCTCAAGTCCAACCCATTCCACATAGGAAATCACAACCCACTCCACACAGGAAAGAAAAACGTAATCCACACAGGATAGCACAACACAATCCACATAGAAAATCAAAACAGGATTCAGCTCACACATGTATACTTCTTTGTATGACGATAGAGATGATCATATATTTCCACTGATTCATCTAAGCTGTCGGACCCACAAAGGATCGATAGGTATTGACCCCCGCAATGACCCACAAAGGATCTAACCCACATAGGATCGATAGGTAACTAACCCCCACAATGACCCACACAGGATCGGACCCACATAGGATCTGTAGGCGCTGGCCACACAGGACTGCTAAGCGCTGTCCCACATAGGATCTGACCCACACAGGATCAGTGGCACTGATCCACGTAGGATCGCTGAGTGTTGTAGTCATCACCGTCGAATCCACGGAGGATTTCTGCACAATCATCATCGTCGTCGCAGTCGCAGCCAGCTCTAGGGTTCCCGCACACAGCAAGCTTGTTCAGGAGGGTCCGATCCACGAGCTGAGGGGCTGATACATCAACTGACACATAGTCTGACTTTGATGCATCCAAAAGTTCTGTATCATCAACAGGAACTCAATGTCACAGACGGCGCGTCAATCAGACGCCCAGTCTGATAGTTATTGGCTTTTTCGTCCCAGGGGCCCGGTTGGTTTTTAAGACAAAACCAACCTGACCATACTCCAACTGCATCCAAACCTCGATCGGAGTAATCCAAAAGGTCCGTCTCACTAAGAGGAATCCAACAAAGTCGACGACATGCCAATCGGACGTCCGGAACTCAAGTTATAAGCGTTTCCGTTCCGAGGGCCTAGTTGGTTTCGTGTACGAACCAACCCGGACGAATCCAAAATACTCCGAAACCTTGAGTGTAATATATCAAAATGACCGTCTCATTCCAAGGATCACATCACCGCTGACAGTGCGTCGATCGGAGGTCTGCAGCCCAAGTTATGGACAAAAGACCGTGAGAGGTCCGAAAGTGGGGGTTTCGGGCCCGTACCAACCCGGCCCGAGACCCCCTCGACCTGTCCGAAACGGGTCGACCCGACCCGAGTCCTGGTCCTGCCCGCTTGGGCGTGACCCGGCCTGGATGGTGCGGCCTGTCCCGGCCTGGGCGCGGCCCGACTCAGCGGCCCAACACGCTGGCCAGGTGGCTCGGCCGAATGGCCGAGCCGTTCGGGATGCGGGGGGGGGGGGGGGTGCGCTGCCCCCCGCTTATTGTCACCATGACCTCAAAATGGGGTCCGGTCACGTCTGGCCAGCCGGGGGTTGGAAACCCCCAGCTCTTCCACTGTCCGGCCGTCCCGCTCTGGCCGGCCGGCTACTGCCGCCACGGGACCGGCAAGGCCGGTCCCCCCTGCTCCGACGCCGGTGGCCAGATTTTGGCCGCCAGTTCCCCTGCTCCACCGTGGCCTTAGACCGTCCGACACGGCGCGACGACCCCACGCCCCTCCACCGTGGCCCCGCTCCGGCCGTGGTGCCTTCGGGGTTCTCCGGTGCGGCGCGACGGCGCCGCGCATACCTTTCCGCATGACCCCGCACGGTGCGACGGCACCACGCCATCCTCGTTCCATTCCACCACAAGGAAGACAAGATAAAAAGGGGAGGAGGGTCGGCCATGTTTGTGCGGTCTGGCCTCCTCCCGTTAACTGGTAACAGGTGGTCCAAAAGTACGAGGAATGATGATGGATGAAAACACGAATATCATCAACAATAAAAGAAAACCTTACCTCAAGCGTAGCTTGAATGGAGGTTCGTCATGGAAAAAGGCGTTGTTGGCGTCGCAGTACACAGCGTCACATAGTCGATCTCTGAGGATTCGGTTTTCTTCATCGGAGATCGGTGCGTTCTTCGCGTTCCTCATGTTCCTTGAAGAAGATGAAGATCTTCAAGCCTCCCTTAGCATTTCTCCCAAACCTCTCAACCAACAAGTCCCAACCAAAATAAAATAAGAGTTGTATTATTTTTATTAACGCACAATCCAACATTTAAATTTCAAAAGAAACGAAACTAATAATTAATTGAGGAGTTTAAAACCGCCCAATTAATTGGGGCGTTTAATATCCAGATTAAATGTAAGAGTTGACTTCAATTAAAAGGGGGGGGGGGTGCGTTACTTAGAAGAAAAGAAACGGTGGAGATCGTGTGGGACCCACCTCACAAATATCCTTCCAAGAGGGTAGGATATTGTGGGTCCCACATAATCCACTTAACTTAAGTTAAAATAAAATAAAAATCGGTTGTACCAGTTTTATTTTATTTCTTAACTTATCCCCAAACATATTAAAATACACACCTGAGAAAACGCAACTCTGGAAGAGGTGTTTCTAAGAAAATAACAGCGTTGCGATTCCATCGGTGCCCTCCGAATTTGATTCTGAGCACCAGTTCAAAATTTAGAAAAACCCGCTCGTTCTTTCACTGAACGTACCTGAGCTAAACTTCGGAAAAATATTTCGGGCACACCGGGCCTCAAAATCAGGTGCCGTCAGAAACAGTGTTCTTGTAAAATTCCCAAGAAAATTAAAAAAAATCCTTGAATTTTTCAGGTCTTTATATCACTCCCACCTCAGGGCTTTATGTCCCGGTAAAGATACATAAAAAACTAGGGAAATAAAAGTGGGTACTCAGCATGCATCTGAGCCTCCCGCTCCCAAGTGCTCTCCTAGAGGTTTTCGTAATGCCATCTGATGCATAGTAGAGGAATCGATCGTCCACGTAGGACCCGCTCCTGTCGATCCTGGATCTCCACCGGGACCTCCGCAAAAGTCTCCCCATCATCAAAGTTCAGCTCCCCATGGTCAATGATATGCGTCGGGTCCTGCACGTATCTCCTCAGTTGAGATACGTCAAAGACGTCGTGCACCCAGTGCAACTGAGGTGGTAGAGATAGGCGATAAGCCACCTCACTAATCCTTCGGAGGACCTGGAATGGTCCGATGAAGCGTGGAGGCAACTTGCTGCCTCAGCCAAATCTCCGCAACCCACGTCGAGGTGAGACCCACAAGAAGATGTGGTCGCCATCCTCGAACTCCAATGGCCTCGGCCTCCTGTCAGCATAAGACTTATACCGGCTCTAAGATGTCCTCATCCGCTCCTGGATGACCTGGACCTTCTTCGTCATGGCCTGGACCATCTCCAGTCCCACAAGTGCTGGCTCCCCAGGGTATTTCCAGCACAATGGTGATCTGCAAGGTCGGTCATACAATGCCTCGTATGGTGCCATCCCGATGGTGGAGTAGTAGCTGTTGTTGTACGCGAACTCCACCAAGGGTAGGTGGTCCTCCCAACTGCGACCAAAGTCGAGGACACATGCACGTAGCATGTCCTCAAGAGTTTGAATGGTCCTCTACGTCTAACCATCTGTCTGAGGGTGAAAGGCGGTGCTCAAACGTAGCTGCGTCCCGAACGCCTCCTGTAACCCCTTCCAAAGCCGGGAATTAAAGCGAGCATCTCGATAGGAGATGATAGATGATGGCACACTGTGATGCCGTACAATCTCCTGAACGTAGAGACGTCCTAAGCTCTCCACTGAGCCCTGCTCTCTGATGGGTAAGAAGTGAGCCGACTTGGTGAGTTGGTCGACAATCACCCAAATGGAGTCGTGACCTCTGGAAGTGTGTGGAATTCCAGTCACGAAGTCTATAGATATCCCATCCCACTTCCACTCCAGGACCTCCAAGGGTTGTACCAAGCCTGCTGGTACCTGGTCCTTAGCCTTCACCTGCAGGCAGGTGAGGCATCGAGAAACAAACTCTGCCACAACCTTCTTCATGCCCGGCCACCAGTGTTGTCGTTTGAGATCCTAGTTCATCTTCGCCACGCCAGGATGTACCTCCAAAGGGGAAGTGTGAAACTCTCTCAGAACCTCTCTCATAAAGCAACTGGTACCAAGGTACGTCCACTGAAAATGGAATCGTGCTCTCCTCCCATAGAGAATCCATCAGGTGCATGTCCTGAGGATATCTGTGCACGCCGCGTCTCAAAGTCTGCGTCCCCACGTTGTGCCTCTCTAACCCTCTTTAGTAGTGGAGGAGTGACTATGAGTGACTGAAGGAAGGCTGCTCCATCTCTATCCACGAAGGATATCTGCAAAGCGGCTAGCTGCTCTGTCACCTCCCCAAGTAGCTGAATGCCCGTCCTCCTGTTGAGAGCATCGGCTACTACGTTCCCCTTTCCAAGAGTATAGACTATATCAAAGTCATAGTCCTGGAGGAACTCGAGCCATCGCCGCTGTCTCAGGTTCAGGTCCTTCTGCGAGAAGATGTACCTAAGACTCTGATGGTCAGAATAGACTGTAAAGAGCTTGCCCATCAGATAGTGTCACCATGCCTTCAGTGTGAATACCACTGCTGCTAACTCCAGGTCATGGGTAGCATAGTTCTGCTCATGTGGCCTCAACTGACGTGATCCATAGGCGATCACTGCCCGCTTCTGCATCAAGACACATTCGAGTCCAGTCCCTGATGCATCGCAGTAAACAACGTACCCTACTCCCTCCTCCGTAAACCTCAAGATAAGCGCACTGGTCAATCTTTGTCTCATCTCCTCGAAGCTCTGTTGACATCTGTCTGACCACACAAAGGGTTTCCCCTTCTTCGTCAATGATGAGAGTGGTGCCGCAGCTCTAGAGAAGTCTGGCACAAATCCCCGGTAGTACCCAGCTAGTCCCAAGAAACTCTGCACCTCCGTCACGCTTCTTGGTGGCTCCCAAGCTAGCACTGCCTCGATCTTCGCAGGATCCACCGCAACTCTCGCCTCAGAGATGACGTGTCCCAAGAAGTGGACCTCGCGTATCCAGAACTGACACTTCAAGAGCTTACCATAAAGTTGGTACTATTGGAGTGTGTCCAGTACAACCCGCAAGTGGTAGGCATGCTCCTCCTCGGTCGTCAAGTATATAAAAATGTCATCGATGAAGACAATGACAAATCGATCGAGGTATGGCTGAAAGATCCTGTTCATAAGGCCCATGAACACTGCTGGAGCATTGGTTACACCGAATGGCATAACCAAGAACTCATATTGGCCATACCGACATCTGAAGGTCGTTTTCTGCCTGTCCTCATCCCAAACTCTGAGCTGATGATAGCCTGACCTGAGGTCTATCTTTGAGAACCACCGTGCTCCCTTGAGCTGATCAAAGAGTTCATCAATCCTTGATAGCGGATACTTGTTCTCACTATCACCTGGTTCAGGCGACAATAGTCCACACAAAGTCGCAAGCTCCGGTATGCCTTCTTGGGGAAAACAATCGGGGAAGCCCAGGGTGAAACACTGGGTCGGATGAATCCCTTGCCCTGCAAGTCCTCCAACTGTACCCGTAGCTCCCGAAGCTCGGCGGGTGCCATCCGATATGTTGGGGTTGATATCGGGGCTGTCCTGGGGTACATGTCAATATAAAAGTATACGTATCTACGAGGAGGTAGCCCTGGGACGTCATCGGGGAAAACGTCTGCATATTGATCCACCACTGCAGGAAAACTAGGACTCCACACGTCAACTACTCCTAGGATGAGTCTAGCCAACTGATGAGTGATGGGTTGTCCTCTCCTTTGCGAGAGTCCATCATGTGTGGCGAAGGCTCTCTTCTCACCGGTGAAGGTGAACCTGCTCCCGTTGGTGCGTACACACCGCACCTTGTTCCTAATACGGTAAATCTGAGCATGGACTGTAGATAACCAATTCATGCCCAAGATGATTCCGTAAGGCCTTAATGCCGCTACAAGAAGATCCCAGCCGAAGCTCTCGCCTCCTAGAGTAAGCTCACACAGCCAGCACCCGTGCGTAATCGTCAAGTATGCTCCTGTAGGAGTCTCTAGCCGTAAGGATCGATCCAACGGCTCTGTCTGAATCTACGAGCTCCGAACAAGGGAAGCGACTATGAAATAATGACTCACTCTTGTGTCTATAAGAACTACAACAAGTGTGGAATAGACATAGATAGTACCTCGAATCATCTCGGGTGTGCTGTGGTCGTAGGCCTCCGCTGCCTGGAGCTGTGCCTGTCTTTGCCCACCAACTCCCTGCGGACCGCCACAGTCGACCCTCTGCCTCTGACTGGGTGGCCCCTCAACTGTCTGTTGCTCCTCGGCACGGCGGGTCAGGCAGTCACGAGCCATGTGGCCCTGCCCACCGTATGCATAGCACTATTTGCCTCTCGAAAGACTGGCTCCACGCTGTGTGCCCCACACTGCTGAGCCAGTGTCCTGAGGTCGTCTGCCTAAGGTTCTGGTCTTCCTGGACCCATGAGTCATCCGTCGACTTCCTGTAAGAGAGGACTCTGCTACATTCTGCCCTGCGGTGGGTCTCACTGCTGATGCAGGCTCTGCAAGGAAGCCCTCGATCAGAAGGGCCCGCTCCAGTACCCCTGCCCGTGTCGGAATGATGAGGGAGATCAGTGATGCCCTGATCTCCTACCCCAATCCCTGGTCGAAGGTCTGAGACTAGAAGAATGGGTCCCGTACCATGTCTGTCCAGTAGCGCGAGAGATCAGTAAATCTCGCTGAGTTCTGGGCAACCGTCAAGCTTCCATGCCACAGCTGTAGATGCTCCTGGATGCGCACTGCACGGAGGGTGGCTGGGACAAACTCAGAGCGGAAGAGGCTCTCAAAGTCCATCCAGAGGAGAGATGCCTTATCGTGCACCTGGAGCATCAAGCTCCACCATCTGCCTGCTGCTATGTGTAGGAGGCTCGCTGCGAGGATCACAAAAAGGTCTGCTGGTGTCCTCACTAACCAGAAAACCTGTACAACTGCCTCCAGCCAATCCTCGACTGCCTGGGGGTCCATCTCCCTGCAAAACCTGTGCGGTCGCTGGTGATAAAACTCGTGCAGTCCACTAAGGCGATGTGCATCGTCACCGGCTGGGGCTGGTAGCATCGGTGGCTCAGCGGGTAGCGGTACTGCCAGTGCCTCTGCTGTCAAAGGGCCCTGTACCGAGGCCTCATCGCTCGGTGATATGTCGTCATGCACAACTCTTGGAACCCTAGTTGGCTGCCGTCATGGGGCTATCTTGAAAAGAAACAGGTGCTCCACGGTCAAACAGTATACCTGGCGAGCTGACATAAAGTAATCACAAATAAAATTTGAAACACACATGCAATCAATGTTTTCGTGCATTAAGTCGGAAATCAGAAGTCAGGGTCCTGGTGTACGGATACGTCAGCTTCCACACCAACACTGGACTCCCTGGACTAATAACCACACTTAATACTCATAACAATATTGCTTCATATAGAAAAAGATCAGAGTCCTGAGTTTTACTGTAGAACCAAACTCATCAGATACCAATTTGTCACGACCCGTCCTTGGGGCCCGTACTGTGACTACCCCAAGCCCGCCTTCCATAGGCCAGGGGTTGGCGACTAGCACCAAGGCATAATTTCTGATAAAAGGGAAGACATTGCCATTGTAAAGTAAACAAACACCACAGAGAAAGAAAGAAGAAGTAAACACTAAGTAAAAACTAGGTACAATAGTAAGTGCGGAAAAGTAAGTGGGCCAGAATACAAACCCAAATTGAAAGTAAAGTACAAATGGAAAGGGAAAATAGAAACTGAAAGTAAAGCCACAATTTCGAGCCATCCACTGGAAGTCTCACATGAAGGGTGAGTACAGATAGCCTCCACAGCTCCTCGGGTCCAGTCGCCCGCTCTGAGTACGTCCTGCCCAATGGTCCACCTCCAGGTACTGTCCTACTACGCAAGCCTTAACCACGATCAGCGTTGTTCGTCGTCTGAAACCAACACAACGTAGTGCGGGCATAACCCGTGCAAGGGTGAGTATAAGCTATTTAGTAGGGACCCCGAGACCCCCGAAGGTCTCCCAGAATCCACAAAGGATAATCCACAAAGGAAAGATACAATCACGAAGTAACATCTGACACTACTTAGGTATATGCCCATACATATACCTAAGTCATCAATTCCAGTTCGGCTCCAACATCCGAAGTCAAGTAAAACCCAGTCCACACAGGAACTCACAACCCAGTCCACATAGGTAAGCAAAACGTAATCCACACAGGATAGCACAACACAATCCACATAGGAAAGCAAAACAGGATTCATCTCACACAGGTATACTTCTTCGTATGACGATAGAGATGATCAGATATTTCCACTGATTCATCTAAGTTGTTGGACCCACAAAGGAACAATAGGTACTAACCCCCGCAATGACCCAAAAAGGATCTGACCCACACATGATCGATAGGTAACTAACCCCCGCAATGACCCACACAGGATCAGACCCACATAGGATCTGTAGGCACTGGCCCACACAGGACCGCTGAGCGCTGACCCACACAGGATCTGACCCACACAAGATCGGTGGCACTGATCCACGTAGGATCGCTGAGTGCTGTAGTCATCGCCGTCGAATCCACGGAGGATTTTTGCACAGTCGTCATCGTCGTCGCAGTCGCAGCCAGCTCTAGAGTTCCCACACACAGAAAGCTAGTTCGGGAGGGTCCACTCCACGAGCCGAGGGGCTAATACATCAACTGACATGTAGTCCGATGTTGATGTATCCAAAAGTTCCATATCGTCAATAGGAACTCAACGTCACATACGGCGCGTCAATCAGACGCCCGATCTGAGTGTTATTGGCATTTTCGTCCCAGGGGCCCGGTTGGTTTTTAAGTCAAAACCAACCTGACCGTACTCCAACTGCATCCAAACCTTGAGCGGAGTAATCCAAAAGGTCCGTCTCACTAAGAGGAATCCAACAAAGTCGACAGCCCGTCAATCGGACGTCCAGAACTCAAGTTATAAGTGTTTCCGCTATGAGGGTCTGGTAGGTTTCGTGTACGAACCAACCCGGCCGAGCACAAAGTATTATGAAACTTTAATTATAATATATCAAAACGACCATATACTTCCAAAGATCGCATCACCGCTGACGGTGCGTCGATCGGAGGTCCGCAGCCCAAGTTATGGGAAAAAGACCGTGAGAGGTCCGAAAGTGGGGGTTTCTGGCCCAGACCGACCCGGCTCGAGACCGCCTGGGCCGGCCCGAACTGGGTCCGGGTCCAGCCCACTTGGGTACGGCCTGTCTCGGCCGAAAGTCCGAGCCATTAGGGATGCAGGGGGGGGGGGCTGCCCCCCGCTTTTTGTAACCGCGGCCCCATAATGGGGGCTGCTCATGTCCGGCCAGCCGAGGGTTTCGATCCCCCGGCTGTTCCACTGTCCGGCCGGCCCGCTCCGGTTGGCCGGCTTCTGCCGCCACGAGTCCAGCAAGGCTGGTCCACTTTTCTTCGATGTCGGCGGCCCGATTCTGGCCACCGGTTCCTCTAATCCACTACGGCCTATGTCGTGGCCTTGGACCGTCCGGCGTGGCCCGACGGCGTCGCGCCCCTCCGCCGCGGCCCCGCTTCGGACTCGGTGCCTTCAGGGTTCTCCGGCACGGCGTGACGGTGCCGCGTTCTTGTTCGATTCAAAGGCGCAGCACAACGGCCCCGCGCATACCTTGCATCATGACCCCGTACGGTGCAATGGCAATGTGCTATCCTCGTTCCATTCCACCACAAGGAAGAAAAAATAAAAAGGGGAGGAGGGTCGGCCGTGTTTGTGCGGTCCGGCCTCCTCCCGTTAACTGGTAAGAGGTGGTCCAGAAGTACGAGGAATGATAATGGATGAAAACACAAATATCATCAACAATAAAAGATAACTCTACCTCGAGCGTAGCTTGAACAAAGGTTCGTCGCAGAAAAAGGCATCGTTGGCGTCGCAGTACATGACGTCGCGTAGTCGATCTCTGATGATTCGACGTTCTTCGTCGGAGATTGGTGCGTTTTTCACGTTCTTCGCATTCTTCATGTTCCTCGACGAAGAAGATGAAGATCTTCAAGCCTCCCTTATCTTTTCTCCCAAGCCTCTCAAGCAACAAGTCCCAACCAAAATAAAATAAGAGTTGTCTTATTTTTATTAACGCACAAGCCAATGTTCGAATTTCAAAAGAAACGAAACGAATAATTAATCGAGGAGTTTAAAACCGCCCAATTAATTACGGAGTTTGATATCCATCTTAAACGTAAGAGTTTACTTCATTTAAAGGGGGGGGGGGGTGCGGGTGCGTTACTTAGAAGAAAAGAAACGGTGGGGCTCGTATGGGCCCCACCTAACAAATATCCTTCCAAGAGGGTAGGATATTGTGGGTCCCACATCATCCACTTATCTTAAGTTAAAATAAAATAAAAATCGGTTGTACCACTTTTATTTTATTTCTTAACATAACCCCAAAAAAATTAAAATCAACACCCAAGCAAACGCAACTCCGGAAGAGGTGTTTCTAAGCAAATATCGGCGCTGCGATTTCATTGGTGCCCTCAGAATTTGATTCCGAGCGACGGTTCTAAAGATATAAAAATCCACTCGTTCGTTCACTGAATGTACCTGAGCTAAACTTCGGAAAAATATTTCGGGCACACCGGGCCTCAGAATCAGGTGACGTCAGAAACTGCGTTCTTGTAAAATTCCCAAGAAAATTAAGAAAAAAATTTCCTTGAATTATTCAGGTCTCTACATTATCAGTGTTGGTTTCAAACTAACAGTATTGGTCTCACGAGATCAGTTTCACTAAATCGGTTTTGTCTAATTGATTTCACCTTATCGGTTTCACAGTGATCAGTTTCACCTTATCCATTTCACCTGATCTATTTCACAGTGATCTATGTCGTAGGAAAACATATTTTTCACAGGGGATAAGTTTGGATATCCTCTATATATTTATCATTCCTTTTTCATGACTAATGTAGATCATTCTCTCAGAGTTTAAGGGTTTGGTCAAAATGTCAACAAGGTGATGTTTAGTCCCAAAAAAATGAAGAGTTATATCACCTTTTTTATTATAATGTCTCAGAAAGTGATGTCATACATCAATATGTTTTGTTCTAGAAAGAGATATTGGACTATTAAAAATTATAATAGCACTTATATTGTCACAATTTTTGTTGATATCTATGAATTGAAATCCATAGTGTAATAAATCTTTTTTTATCTACAAAATCCTTGAACAACAATTACTAGTAGCAATGTTACACAAATTTAGTAGAAGATAATGCAAAAAAATTCTGCTTTTTACTACACAAAAAATAAGATAATTTCCCAAAACGTGACATGTTCAAGAGGTTCCCTTTCCATCTAACTCAAATCCACCGTTGTCAGCATCAGAATAGATAAACACAACAAAATTCATTCCTCTTGTCTAGGACAATCCAAAATTGGTTATATATTTGAGGTATTTGAAAATGATTTTAACATCCCTTAAATGTGTCTCTTTGGAGTTTTCATGAAATATTTTATACATAAATACACTGGACATGATGTCGGGCACACTTGTAGTTAAGTAATGCAACCTTAAAATCATTCCTCTATAAGATGTTTGACCAAAAAATTTCCCATTTCCATCATGATCCAACTTACAAGTAGAACTCATATGTGTTTCACTACTCTTAATATCATTAAAGCCATATCTTTTCAATAAATATTTGGTGTATTTATATTGATTTAAAATAATACCATCTTTGTTTGGAAATATTTAATATTAAATAAATTATTTATGTCCACCCATAAATATCATTTCAAACTCACTTTGCATCATTTTGGAAAATTCATTTCCTAAAGTCTTTTTAGATGATTAAAAAAATTTCATCTACAAATATTTGAGCTATTAAAACATCCTTATAAATTATTTTTATAAATAATTTTGGATCTGAAACTCATTTTCTAAAAAATTTAGAAATAAGATAGTTACATAACCTATTATACCAAGATCTCAGAGATTGTTTCAAACCATATACGTCACTATTTAATTTAAATACATGATTTGTAAAAAGTGGATTCTTAAATCATGGGGGTTGTTCAACAACATCATCGCCGATTATATAATTATTTAGGAATTAAATTTTGACATCAATTTGATAATGATTTAAATCCTAGTGTTCTTCATAGGCAAGTAAGATTTTAATGGCTTTAAGCCTAGCTACTGGTGCTATGGTTTCCTCATCATCAATTCCCTCTTCTAGATTATAGACTTGTGAAAAAAATCATTGTTTTTTTCTAAATATATTTATATTGTAATCAAAATTATTCCAAAACACCTATTTAGTTCCTATGGTCAAGGCATTTTTTAGTCTATCAGTAAGCATCCGAAATTTATTTCCCTCAAACTCATTATGCTTTTCTAGTATAGCCATCAGCCAAAATTCATCACCGATTGCATCATTGATATTTTTAGGTTCAATTTGTGAAAAGAATGCTTGATGTTCATCTTAATTTATCAAGAAATTTCTAATCTATGTTCCTCTATCTAAATCTTCAAAAAACACATCAATGGGATGGTTATTTAGGTTTCTATATGGTCAAGTAAAAGTATGGCTAATTTTTTCACGTTCATCACTTGGTTATGGTTCATTATGTCTATAATCTAGAGAATTTCAATAATTGGATGTTTTAAAAGATTAATTTATAGGACGTTTAAAGGGTTTAATAGTAATGGAAATATTAAATATATCCTCTTCAAGATTTTTCTATAGTGATATTAGGTTCAAGTGGATCTGTTTCATCAAAATGAAATGTAAAGATTCTTCCATACATTTGGTTCTCTTACTAATGACTCTATAGGCTTTTCATGATGTTGAATATAAAATAAATATTCCTTCATCAATTATGGAGGGATTTTTTTTGGATTATCTTTATTGTTTAGAATATAAACATTAAATCTTTTTTAATTAAAATAATTTACATTTGGATTCCTTTTATTACACAACTAATAAAGAGTTTTCTTAAGGATAAGTCTGATTAAGACTCTATTTATTATATAAAAAGTAGTATTAATAGCTTCAGCTCAAAATTAATTTAGTTGGTCGTATTCATTGAGCATAGTTCGGTAAATTTCTTATAGGTTACTATTTCCTCTTTCTAATACACAATTCTATTGAGGTGTAATAGGGGAAGAGAAGTAATGCCTATATCCATTGTGTGAGAAACATGATTAAAAGTCTTTATTTTCAAACTAATGGCCATGGTTAATTCTTAAAGATTTAATTTCAAGTCCACTCTGATTTTATAAAGTCTTAACATACTTGGTAAATGTGAGAAATATTCACTTTTGTAAGCTAAGAGAAAGTTATATGTATACCTAGAGAAGTAATCTACAAGAACATAAACATAGTGCTTCCCATTGAGGCTTGAAACTCTAGATTGTCCATACAAGTCTAAGAGAACCAATAGGATAGGTTGAAAAGTTGTTACTTCTTTATTTGGTTGGGATGAGATTTTGTGTTGCTTTCCTTTTGGACAATGATTGCACACTCTATTTTCTAAAAACTCTAGATTGGGTAGGTATTTAACTAAACCTTTTCTGGTTAATTTATTAAGGGAGTGCACATTACAATGTATTATTCTTCTATGCCAGATCCAATACTCTTTGTGAAATACACATAGGTAGGAAAAATTATATGATACTAATGTGTCTAATTTAACAACATATACATTTTAATTTCTAGAAGCAGTAAATACTTAGTTATTTTTGGTATACAAAACATGACATGAGTCATTTTTAAATTTGAAATTAAATCCAACATCAAACATTTGTGATATTCTAAGAATGTGATATTTTTATCCATCAGTATGGAGTACTTTGAAATTGAAATTGAATTAGGGTTACCAATCTGGATTAGGCCGATGATTTTTCCATTACCATTGTCACAAAATGTTACAGGTACACCATAAATCTTGATTAGATTCTTGAAACATGAGTAATCTACTATCATGTGTCTTGAACACACACTGTATAGTTACCAACATTTTCTATTAGAATCATTTAGGTAGTATACCTATAAAACAATTCATCCATGAAAAGATTTTGGTACCCATATTGGTCTGGGTCCAAAAACATTAGTAATAAAGGAATTAAAAACCCACAATTTTCTTATGGGTTTCCTATATGTAGAATGTATATTATTTTAAAAATAAACATTATTTAGACCATAAAAACATGATTTATTTAAAGATTTTTTATAGCCTGAAGTTTCGGTAAATTATTGATTTTATGACAGAGATTTTTTTTTCTAGTTTTGGTAATAAAATATGTTTTAGATAAATTTATTTGTCTTCGTGGATAAGCTATTCTATTAGTATACCTAGGATTTATCTATTTTCCAAGAATTTGAGTAAGAGTATCATTTCCATTAGTATGCTTTTATAGATCATTATTCTATTGCTCGTTAGACATTTATAATTCATTTTTTCCTTGAGAAGTTGTGTATTTTTCTCATTCTCAATAATAAGTTCATATTTAATATTTTCAATGATTGCATGTTGTTTTGTTAAGGATTTAATCTTATCCTTTAGTTCTTCACATGTTTCTTAAATAATATTACAATACTCAAACCATTCATCATTTTTCATATTTTCACTTTCATATTCATCTTTATAATAATATTCATTAGGTATATGAGTGTTTAAGTGCACCTTTGAGGTATTTTTAATTAATCCCAAGTTTTCTATATCTTTTTTCTCATTCTAAGAAGATGCAAATTAACTTGAGATATCCTCTGATGAACTCCAGGTGGCCTTTAATACTTTCCTATATTTCCTATATTTATACTCTTACTTCTTTTTATACTTTAATCTTGGATAGTCTGCTTTGACATTCTCCCTCCTTTTGCATTAATAACAAACTATATCTTCTTGATTTTTCAGGATTCTTCCAATCCTTTTTCTAATTTCCTTTCTTATCATATTTTTCTTTATAGTTTGGTAACATGAATAAATTTTTCATTCTTTATAATTTACTGAATCTCCTGGACAACTGGGCCATTTCCACATCACTATGTAAAGCTAATTCTCTACTACTTGAGATCTCAACAATAACATAAACTTTTTCTTTGTCATTACACTTAGAATTTCTAGACTCGAAGGATATAGATTTTCTCTTTGGATCGTCTTATTCTTGATTCACCTTATGTTACTCTTCATAAATCATTAATTTTACATTTATAACCTTCATTAGATGTTTATCAATGTCGTGTAATTATCTTATAGATATTATGTACCTCACCATCTCTCAGCTAAGAATCCTAAAATCATTTTGATCTGCTCCTTTGTTGTGAAAACACGTCCTAATAAAATCATAGTATTCACAATTTCATTGAACCTCATATACATATCAAAAATAGATTCATTAGGCTTTATTCTAAAATTTTAATATTTAATAGTACAAGTATTTAATCTCTTCTCTTTTACATTAGTTGTTCCCTCATGGGAAATAGCTAAAGTGTCCCAAATACCTTCATAAGTTTGACATGCCTAAATGCGATTAAATTTTTCATCTCCTATTGTATAGGGTATTGAATTCATTGATTTATAGTTATTGTTATCGGTTGTCTTGGTAAATTCATCTCAACTATTTCTAGTAGTTTTAGGGAGTGTATATTTACATTCAATAGCAGTCTAGACGTCCAATAACATGATTTTGAAATGTATTTTCATTTAATTTTTGATTGATCATAATTTGTTGCATTGAAAAAAGGTGGTCTATTTATAGTATCTCCTCATAATCTATTATCCATAAAATAAATTTTGGAAATGAATTAAAAGATATAAATTTCTTTATTGAATGATATTTTATGATCTTTGGAAAAGGTACATTCATAGTTGAAAAGGTTTGAAAAATATATGAAAACTAAAAAATTACTAAAACATATGATACCATATGTTGGTTAGAGTAGAGCATTATAGAGGGGGGTGAATTGAGTATCTATAAATATTTTTCTTACATATGGGTTTTTTGAATGATTCCCATAATAAAAAATATAATACAAGTTAGTTTGTTGTGAATTTATAAGAGTCAAGAATGTTCAATTAATTTATAAATAGATTGATGAGTTCTTATCTTTACTAACATAATGGTTAATATAACACTTAAAACTAACCTACTATTGAAAATTAGTTATAAACACTTGAAAAAATAACATTCAGATTTCAATTTTTTTGATTAATATTTTTTACAACACAAAGAAATAAAAAATAACAATAGGAACAATGGAATTTAAAACAAGAGGTTCACTCTCAAGTCGAGACATCATCCTCTTCACTTGGTGATCACCTACCACTAAGTAGTTGAGTCAATAAAAAAATGTATCCACACCCTCTATTTGGGTTTAAAATAACACACAAGGCCATTCAAGTCACACATGACCTCTACCAATGTTCTTCATTGAAAAAACCACAAATAGGTCACACACGACCTCTTACATAGTTCTACGTGGGATAAAAAAGGATAAATAGAGTATGAGATTGAGGATATATAATATCCTTCAGTTATTCATAGGATTTAGTGTGAGTGTGTAAAATAAAGATACACACACTACTCAGAAATGTAAATAAATTGAAGCAACAAAGCTAAAGATATAGAGTAAAGTTTAGAAGGCTATGGGTGTTATACAGTTTAGATATGGACTCGTTTGATGTAGTGGAATTGATGTTTGAGTCCTCATATGGATATTGACATCAAAATAGAGTATCAAAACGTCTATGTTCTGTCTTCATCTTGTATGAGATGTTTAGATTATTGTTTAAAAGATGATCTGGTCAACTCAGAAGGATTATCTCAGTTTCTTGATCTCCCCATATGTTATTAATTGTGAGCTCTTGGGTTTTTGAAGTATTTTCAAGAGTTACAAGAGTTATTAGGTTTTCTATTCTTGCTATTATTCTGTGTATATCACTTTCTTTTGATGCATAGAATGATGTAGCTGGTAATTATTTTATACTTAGAGGTCCAGCAGACAAAATGATCTTCCCATGTACATCTGTCTCATAATGTCCTCTGAATATCATACAAACAAAATTAAATATTGTGAGGATTAATAATTTGTATAAATATTAACATTGAAGATAAATTTAAATTAATAAAATAAAAATAGTTTTTATAACTATCATTGATTCCCAAGTATTAGTGATTCATTAGCATTGGTATCAGACTTAGTGACTCTTTGTATTAGTGTGTCATTCCCATTGGTATCAGTGACTCTGGGAATCAGTGAGTCATTTATACTATCGATCTATCTGGGAATTTGTGACTCAGCATCAAAGACTCATTTCGAACTAATGGTATTTCACCCATTGGTGAGTCACCTATCAGTGACTCGCTTGAACTATTGGTGTGAACAATCATCGGTGACATGTTTATCCATGTGTTTTTTATTCTATCAGTGAGTCCTGCATTTATTTTTTCATCGATCGGTGTGTCCTAATTGGCGAGTCATCCATCTGTGACACCATAGAACCAATCGGTGTCAAGGACCATGAAAAACATATAATGTTTTTGTCTTATACATAACAATACCATATTACGTGAAATTCAAAATTACATTTAAATATACAATTGAAATATATTGAAACATAAATATCAATAATTTACTGACATATTGAAATGTATTATACCTTTTGACACAATTTATTCATTTATAAATATTCATTGACATGGTTATAATTACATAAAATATATTTTGTGATTTATCATGACTAGTAAATTGGCATGATTTGTGATTATATAAACAGCCATATCACAAAGGGTCCAAAAATTTGGCAATTGATTAAATTACATAAAATTCCTAATTCTTATATGTTATATAAATTGATTTTTAAGTGTATTAAAATATAAAAATATGGTCTATTAATGGACCAATAGTTCTTTTACAGTGACTCTGTTGACACCTAAATTTTAAATACATCTATACTAATGTTAAGGTTAAATGGGTGTTTGTGCATATTACATGCACTTTTATGAAAACTAATTTTGAAAACAAATATAATTTTTATTTGTTAAATACAATTTATTTTTTATAATATTTTAGTCTAAATTTTCTAATAAATCTTATTTTATAATAGTGTTATTTGATAAATTACCTTGATTAAAATGAAAATTCACCATTGTGAATAAATTAAAACGGTATAAATAAGGAATTATCAATATTAAAGAAAAAAACATTCAAAAACATGTTTTTTTATGTCTATATTGAACATATCCTTTTTATACCATTTTAATTATAAATTTATTTTTCCATATGGGGTTATATTGACTTACGATTATTGAATTATTTTGGTTATTTACAGAAATAGAAATCCACTTCAATTATAAATGAACAATTACTTCCCTATCTTATTCATTCTAACAAAGACATTTTTCAGGATAAATCTCTACTAAAATCTATACAAAACATCCTTAAGCAAAATCCAGATCTATTATTCTTCCCAAAATTTCAACCCTATAGTCCTTAAAAAGAGCTCAAAATGATGATTCTTTAACAGAAAGTAATTATCTTCACTAATATCATTTCTAATTGATCATTTACAACATGAATTTATGAACTAACACATAAAATATTATAGAACCATTTTATAACATATACATAGGTATTATTATTTTTATGGAATACTATTTATCCATCCCTGTACCATCAAATGAGAAATGAATTTTTCAATATATTGTATTATGGACTATTGGCATGTGAACAGATGTAACTCTAATTACATATAAAAATTTCATTGATGGATATAATGAATAATTCATTATATATATATATATATAATATTTTTGATATAATTATACTCATGGAGTAATAATATCACATATTTCTTCATATATTCGATTATTTATAAAATATTATAACACCACGAATTTCTATAGTGGATGACGACCTCATGAAGCGATGTGGTTCATTTTTTAGTTACTCATTATATTGAATATCATACGAATATATGAAATAATTATTTTATATATATGAAACAATGCATATTATTGGAAGTTAATATTTATTAACCCTCCACGCCCTTCCATCGTTTAATGGAATGATAACGTTTTTTATCTGTATGTATGATATACCATCACCAAAATACAATGTGATTCAACATGTATATCCCATTTTCAATAGTGGTACTATGGAATTGTCTTATAAGAGAATTATATGGATAAAATCAAGAACATTCTAGTTTTTATTGAACTATATTTTATATTTAGGAACAATAAATTTCATGACCAAACAAGCATGAGAAAAAAAATGTAATTAACAACTAAAACAACAAAAATAATGAAATATTAATAGTGATCTTTTGGAAAATGTGATAATATTAATGGTTTCATATATTCGAATATTTTCCTATTATGGATTTATAATAATCATAAATTTATTATAATTTAGTTTCATAAATGAAAAAATAGAGGTAAACCGTATGTATGGGTTTCTCATACCACATCTACATCCTTAAGACATAAATTGTATTCAACACATATTCCATGATGTGGTTAATATACTAAAAATTTTTATATGTCATATCATTAATATATTTATATTCACATAATTTCTTTTTCTATTCAATTTTTTTTTCATGGGGCTTATGATTCCAATGATAGAAAAGTGGTAATAGTTTATTTTAAAATAACATCATTATTCATTATTGAATTTTTTTATGTGTCCATTGAGGGAATAATATGATATTTTTAACTAAAAAATGTAAATTTTAACCTAATGTGGTTATTCATCATCATTTTCCATTAATAGTACCATTTTACCTCACCATTTTTCAAAAAAAAATCTCTAAAGTGTTTTTTAAATATGTCATCATTTCTATTTTTTATCGAAAATAATTTTTCATCAAAATGCATATTTTCTAAAAAAATCAAAAAATATTTTCACCCATTTTAAATGAGTTATAAATATAAATTTTAACAATTTATTGATAATTAAATATTTTTTAATGGAATTTTTATGTCATGATCCAATTAGGCCCAATTTTTATTTTATCAAAAATTTGAATGGAATAATTGTCTAAATTTGTACGATGATACTTTTTTTCAACAATCATGACCAATAAATGTTATAAATATTATATTAGTTGTTTTTATATTATATATTCAATTAATTTATTTTTAATACATTTTTGAACTTTTAAAAATAATTCAAATTGAAATTCTTATTTTCCTCAAACAATTTTAAATAGATATTGTTTGGGTATTTCTATTCACAAATGTCATTTAACCATTATAATATGTATAATCCACTATGGATAAATTTTAATTATAGAAAATATATTCTATATATTGATGGTTTATAATTATTTTGAATATGGATGTAAAATTTTAATACCATTAACAATATTAATTAGTATTGATTCTATTCTCATTATTTGATTGGAGTAAGTATTATAATTTCATATTTCTTTTTTGAATACTAACAAAATATATTGATTATGTTTAACCCCTTCCACTTGACTATTTTAATGGACATAATATGTGATGTTCGGGGCTAAAAATATATATCACCTTCATGCATTGGCAGGCCTTATGTGAAAAAATAGTTAGCCAAATTATAAGGGCTTATACCAAAACATTTAACCATTCCTGTGAATGGTATTACGAGTATGTTTTGGATGCCTAAAATGGAGAATTTATTCATTAGGAATTAGTTATTCATTTCTGATGTTATTATTTTATTAATAATAATATCAAAGTATAAATATCAATCTAGTAAAAAAATTTATATCTTAATTTTTTCATGAAATATTCCTTCAAAATTATTATCATGTTATTATATTAAGTGTGACACTTTTTTGTTATTTACCTTCCATATTGGGGATTCTTATTTATTCATGGTAGCTTATACATTACACATACTATTATAGAGAATATGTCTTGATGCCTTTTTATTATTTTATCTTCAATAGGATTCTAGGAATCATTATGTTATAAATATGTAATGATATGCTTTTAGGAATAAATTAATTCTAAATGGAATTTTTTTTATATTTTATGATTTAAAATATATGTAAAATTCAAGAATGCATAATGTTTACCAATACTAAAAATATATTTTTTTCATTTGGAATGTGATACCTTATATATACATCTAATATAATAATGTAATCATGGAATCCATGTTACTATATTCCTAGACTTTATAATTGTTTTGAGATGATTTTTATTACTAACAGTTGGAAAAAAGTTTAAGAAAACATTAATAAATAAACATAACCCGATAATAGAAAATTAGGATATGTACAAAATAACATACTAATTCTTGATATTTTAGGGTTTATTTGGTTTACAGGGAAATACATCTATGTAATGATACTACACGTGGATATTGTTTTAGAACATACGTACCTAAGGAAAAAATGTTGAAAATAAAAAATCATTCTTTACTCAAGAATTACCTAGTAATAAAAAATGGTAAATGATTCTCAACCCTTACTTTGAATTTGATATTAAATTTTTTTATTTTTCCTTTCTTTGGTATATGAATTAGGATAGTATGAATGAATTCAATTATGTGTGCATATTTCTTAGGATATAACATAATATTTCAATTATAACACAGTAATCAATTATGTATTTATTTTTCAATTATTATTTTACTACTCTATCATTAATAGTATAATCCATTGTATCATGTTCCAAATTATTAATGTAAACACAATATATGAGTTGCTAGATTCAAGGTTTTATAATTAGTATTAGAGGAAAAATAATAGGAATCATGGTTATTTAATTAAAATAAATAAATTTAAATTTATAATTATAATAAATCATTATATTATTTGAGAACATGTCTATTTGTACATATATATTTTTCTCAATGTTCTTTATTATTATAAGTAAACATAGTGTATATCACTATTAAGGTATAATTCATAGAGGAAGAAAGGTAATCAACACCCATAGTCAATTTAATAATATCCCTACTAACAAATCCAAAACATCCTATGTTGGATCTAACTAGATCGGAACCTTATGAGGGTGGGAGACATATGATATATTGAAAAACCATTACCGTGTCTTGAAACAAATTCTTCCACATCACAATTACCCATGTAGTATAACTTTATATGAAAAAAGAAATCCATATTCTGATGGAATTTTTAATCCATTGGGGGATTAGCAATGGATTATTCCCTATGAAAATTTATTAATGGATTTTGGATGTACTAAATGGTTAAAGAGAATTTTGATAGTGTATTATATTCTAGGATATTTAAATAAATAATTTTTATTGATAATGAAATCTAAAATGGGTGGTTAATTAGAAATTATTGAATGATGAACCTTCAAAGTGATATTTTTCATGAAATAATTTATTTCAGAAGAAATGGCCAAAATTGATAGGATGTTCCTTTATTTTATGAAGAAGGGAAAAGATATTGTATATTATGAGGATAATATTACAAGATTATCTGGGCATGTTGTGGACTAAAAATTTATTCCAAAGATAAATATTTTCAATATCATTTATGGGATGAAGTTGAGTATCCAAAGGTAAGTAGTTTCCCCAAAATTTTTACAATATTATAATATAGTATCAAATTCTATCATGATATTGAATTAATTTTTTTCTCTTATGTCAAGAGGAAAACGTTAAAAGATGTGGTAAAATGAGAACCATTAAAAAATAAATGTTTCAAACAAATAAAAATGGAATATGGGATTTACATGATTCTATAATTTTGGAATGACACAATTGGGTACATTACAAAGGGAAACATGAGTTTTTATCATGTTTTAAGAAAGGGTTTATTATTCTAATGAATGAAACGGAATTAAATATAATATTGACATGTAGTGATTTGAAAAAAAGTGATGGATAAATATTGAATCAAATACCCCATTCATAAATTCAGCTTCCCCAAAAGTGTCCAATGGTAATAAGTAAAATATTATGGGATTACAATAGTCTAGGTAAATGTTCATAATCAATGGTGTAGGTTATTTTATCATAAATTTCAATTTTGATAATGTACTATTTGATTCAACTTGTTTAGACTATTATATGTATTTCTTGTTTTCCATGAAAATTATACATTTTCAAAGAACATTAAGAGATGTGGTGTTAATCATGACAAATATTCGAAATAAATTAGCAATAAAAATGTGTTAGTTGATTCCCAAAATATATCATAACCATATCATATTCTAAAATTCAATTTTGTACTCATGGTTTCCTTTAATATAATACTTCTAATCGATTGGAATTAAAATTATAAATCAAAAATTTATTTCCAAAAGAATGATTAAATGATTCATGATGTAGAGGTGTAATCCTTATATCAATATTTGAGACTAAATCATTTGAATAATTTATGGATCAACATATAGTATCTCTCTGTAAGAAAATATTTTTTCAAATAGGTGGACATAATCTAGGAATTGAAAAAATATTCTTAAATTATAGGATATACACATTGTTCCAGAATACATTGGTGTGATCCTAGAAAAACTCTTTGATATATACATGAGTGTGAGGTAGATATTTAAATTATATTCTATATCAATTATCCTTAACAAATGGTTATCGTTAAATTAGTAGAACTGAAGATACACCCATATATATTTTTAAATAAAGGATTTTTATTCCAAAATTTTTAACCATGGGGAACCAATAATCTTTTTATGTATAATAAATATTGGTTTATGAGGTTACAAATCAATTAAAAAGATAAACATGAAATTAATATAATGTATAAGTAATATATGTTATTAATGGGTTATTTTATTGTTTAACTTAATGGATATCAATATTTTTCAGAAATTGTTCTTTATTAAGTATATCATTAATTATGAGTAATGAATGAATATTTTACAAAGATGATATTTCATAAGATGAATAGAGATTAAAATTTATAGTAGATTGATATGGATTGACTACTAGACCATTTATTTTTAGGGAAATGAGGAAAATAGTTTTCATTTATTTTCCTAAAAATTTCATTGTGGAATTTATTGATGATAAATTGATATACATTAAAAGATATGATTTGATAAAGATTAATTTTGGAATCATTATTGAGACTTGTAAATAAAATGACTTTTATTAAATATTTTATTATTTTCAATTTGGAAATTATGATGTTTTGTTTCCTAGACATGATGAATCTATGGATTGAATGTCATTTAATAATTCAAACACAATGTCAACACTATAATATAGAGCACCACAAAATATAATTGAGGTATGTAGTATCCTTTAATTATTATCTAACAACATATTATTTGTTTTCAAAATAAAATAACAATTAGTGATACTAATATATTACATGACATGAAATGGTGATTAATTAATATTTTTATTGGAATTTATAGGATAGTTTAAATAAATTACCATGATATTGGTCATTTTTAAAGTATTCACTTTTACATTTGGAAGTGTTGGATTTTTTATATATAGTGATGAATTGAAGAAGGGGCATTGACATGTAATTATATTTAATGATAGTGTTATTTCATATGATAGTTTCATTTAATAGTTCATAAAAAGAGTAATCCAACCCAAGGTATTTTTTTAGCTTTAATATTTTCATATAATATATAGAGGGACTAACATTATAATAAAAAATGTGAAATATATATAGATAAAATTTTATTTAATTACATATTAGTGGTAAAAATTACAAAAAAAAATGATATAATTATTCAAGGATTATGAATATTGAATACACAACCACCGTTATATGGAATATAATGAGGGTGATTTGTAGATTATTAATGATTTTGGAGTTTTATCTACAATCATGAGTGAAAAAGAACATATATTAATTAATTCCTTAAATATGGACATGGAAACCATTAAAGATGAATAAATATCATATATATTCCAAATGATTACCAATCTATCATTATTTTAAAAAATGAAATCTTCCAAGACATATGATATGTATTTTTAAAGAAAATAAATTACTTGAATGATAGAAGGATGAATAATTTCAACTATGGGAATGCCTTATAGAATTTCATAATGTTTCTATGAGTTAAATCTATAATTTAGATTTACAAGGAATTATTTGATAAAACCTATTTCTCAAATTTCATTACACATAAAAATAACACCAAAACGAAATAGGATATGATTGAAAATATAATTTTGGATAATGTGAAACAGTAAATTAGAAACAATTTTTCAATATTTTATATTTTCCATATTGTAATTACAAGGATTTAATATCATAAATCATTCATGAAACCTCTTAATATTAATACAAAGAAAATGGATGGTATTAATATGGAGTCTTGTTCTGATTTAAACTTACTCTTAGATGTAATGACATAATATAGGATATTATTGATCACTTTACAATGTCCACACACTTCTTCGCTATATGAGAAGATCTAAAAACTACAGGCAACATGAAACACAATATTATTGAATTTTTTAGACTCCATAGTGATTATGTTTCTGTTGTATCGGACTCTGATCGTTGATTCGAGAATATTTTTTGAAGAGTTTTAAGATGGATCTATAAAGCATAATATATTAGAACACATTTTATCATTCTAATAACAACCAATATTCAAAATGGTCTAGTAGGACAACAATAGTCATGTTAAGGCCAGATTAAAGACATTAAATGTATATTGGATAAGTATTATCCCTTTTGGAATTTAATAATTATAAGTCCATTCATTAGAGTATTCAAAAAGCATCATATAAGGAATTATTGAAAATAGAGATGTCATAAACCAACATATTGGGAGGATGTTGGTTAATCTAATATTTTCGCCCAAAATATGATTAGTATACAGTGATGAATGGGATAATCATTCAGATTCATATCATGGTAGATCAATCTATAAGAAGGGGTTATGAGGATATCATAACCATAAATATATATTTTCATGTTGGATATCTTGTTTTCATGGTAGTATATATGTGTAAGGGTTTTATAAGGATCTATAAAAAATGGAAAGTAATTACTAGGTACATTTGGAATTTGGAAAATTTTAAGTAAATTGTGCATTGGATTACCATTTTCCCGTGTCACCCAGCCTCTCTAAAGACCATGTTTTATTCCATATCTCTTTATTGAAAAGGTAGGTGCCCTATAAAATCTGGAAAATAATTTTCCATGTTGATTTATCTTAGATAACGTGGATAGTCATTACCTCGTTGTGATAATACTCAACTTATATACAGTTGTTGGATATATATTTTCAATGTTTTTATCCCATTTGTTATTTTTTATTTTCATTATTCTTCATCCATCAATATTTTCCACAATTGAATTTAAAATTATGGCTTTTGATGTAAAATCAATGGTATTTTGTATAATTTTATTGGTTTAAAATAGATCAATCATTGAATTTAGATTCATTTACAAGATATTCATTTTTTATTGTGTGTTATTTGGGAATTAATGAGGTATGAGTTTTATCTCCCTCCTATTGTTCAAGATTTTTTAAATTGGAGAAACATATTCAACTACTGTTGATTATTGATTTTCCCTTAATTATTATAGACTACCTCAGAATTATGATTCCTTATTGTCTTTCATTAAGACTGTTAATTTAGGTAGGTCGTTTCTGGAATCAATTCATTCCAATTGAAAATATATTTTCTTATATGTAATGAAATTAATTCCAAATTTTATTCAAAACCATTATATATTTCCTTTGGAGAAAATTTTATTAAATTTAATAGTTATGTGATGAAATCTATTTCACAATGTTGTTTCAATCAATATTTCATTTTCATTAAGATGATGTTGGTATGAAATATATGATGTAAATATGGACTGTTGAGGAGTTTGGAGAATAAAGGGATTTTTAAAAAAAAATTATATCTTTACAAAATTTATTATAATGAAATTATTTTTGATTAAAACCATTTCAAAATTGAAGTTTTATATGGAATGAAATGTCATTAAACTCAATATTACGGCGAATTGGAAATTATTTATTGGGTGATTTAAAATTGATTGAACAAAATGATATCCCATTGTATTTTTTCATTCCATTAAGAAAATGATATCATTGTTAGTTGGTAGTAGGATATACAACATAAGAAAAAAATTACATATAAATATATTTTTGACTCCAAATATTGATAACTTCTTGGTGGGAAGGTAATTTATTCACTATTGTGTTATTATACTAAATGTATTTCTATAGATGTAGGGAAGTTTTTAGGCCCCATGAGGCATGTTTATATGATATTTTGTGTAACATCATGACTCGATATTTTGACTCACTCAAGGTTATAACTACGGTGTTATAATTAAAAATGAGTAAATATTCTTATAATGGTGAAATTTTTTATTCTTACCAACATGAGTAAGGTAATGATTAGATTTTTTTATAAAATATGATTATATAAAAATATATTATGGAAATTCACTTTTTAGTTTTTATATTATAGCCCTTAAATTCATCTAGAAATAATTTTTTTGAATTTCTAAATTATTTTTAGTCCTTGTTTTATTTAAAGTTTAATAATTTTTTATTAATTAATATAGAATGATTTCAAAAAAATTGTGAGATCTTATTAGATAATTATTCTCAAAACCTAAATTTTCTTATATAAATTTGAATAAATTATCATGTTAGTTCCATGAAAAGGGATAATCCCACATTGGGATAGTGGGTGGTCTTGATTAAAAGAATTTCAGAGTTAGTGGAGCTCGTGTACTATGTGATCCACTAGTTACAGGTTTTTATTGGTGTTAATTATATGATGGGTTTTCTATGAGACATTTATACAGAAGAACATTGTTGTAAATTTATCATGTCATATTGTTGTGATTTTACCATTCATGAACATTTGGATAAGATGTTATTTAATAATTTTTATCTATTATTTTCACATATTGAATTATGATTATTGTAAAATCATTACTCTTGTTGGTTATTATTTAAAAGTAGATATTCAATAGCCCATTCATTACAAACATCCATTAAATTCATGATATTAATTATTCTGGAAATTTATGTGTGGGTTATCCTAATATGTTTGGGAAAAATTGTTGTCAAAGGAGTTCATTTATCTTAATGAATGTTCATGTGCAGTTATGAATGTTACAATAGACATGACAATGGTTTTTCAAGATTTAAGGGGCAGAATATGAGATATTTTATATTTATATAAATTCATAATGTACAATATATTTGCATGGGCTATTGTGAAAATGTATCATTGATGATTTGTTTGATCTTTTTCTGGACACTCTCGCAACATTGATCGATGATTTGTTTTCCCATATTGAATTGTGATTTTTTGAGTTGATGAGTTTTTGTCAATTCAACAATTATTTAATTATTATCTTTTAATTTTTTTATTATTATTACACATAGAATAAATTGGAATAGTCTTCATGAGGTTGGTGTTGATCAAGAATAACTAGAAAACCCCCCATTTTAGAAAATCCTTATATGGGTTATTGAGTGTGCAGTTCAATCTCTATGCCATACCTCCAAACCTACTCACATCCAACCATAGGAAGTGGTTCTATGAATAGATTATAGTAGAGATCATTCCCATGAGATCATTCATTAGAAACCATGATCTTTTCTGAGTAATAAAATTCTTTAGGAGGTAAATTATTAGTTAAAAAATATTGAAAAATTTATAGAGTTATTAAATAAGTAGATTCTATTAACTTGAAATATGAAATCATCAAATGTTAAAATCCTATATTTATTTAGAAGGATATTATAGTTTTTTAAATGATGGATAAAGTCATATAGTGGAAATCCATCAATTACATTTCAATAAAAAAAATATTATTTATTGTATGATTTTATGTCAAATTTAAAATACTTTATTAACATTCATCAAGGTGATGTGGAAAAGATTCCATACTGCAAAATTTGTACAAAGCAGTATCAGTTCCCAAATTAGGTAGTTATAAATGAATTGATTATGTCTAAAAATTTTCATATGTTTTGTTGATTAGATATTTGGTCTCATTTATTCTTAATAAAAATTAAAACATGTATAATTGATATGGATAGATCTTTAATGGATTAGATTTACTTGGAAGGTATGAGAAGGATGATGAAAATTTTCTTCTACTCATAGTGGTAGTTTTAGTTTCTCCATTGAAATAAATAAAAATTATAATGAATTTAATTGAAGAAATATTTGTCCTCGCCCTTCACATTATAATTTACCCAAATCAAAAAATATATATTGTAGTGGATCATAAATTAGATTCCAATATAGAAATGTTTTTCACTTAAATAATGGTTTTTGTATGTAGAAAATATCTACATCCATTATCGATAGTTAAGTCACTTGAATAATTTTTTAAAATTTTATCAAGTTTCAAGGTAGTGATTTAGGCTCTATAATTATATGAGGCACTAATTCATAGTCAGATGATTCGGGTTGAATGGGGTTCTAGCCCAAATAATCCAGAAAAAAACCTCATCACAATGTAGGAGATTTTCCAGTGGGAAATAATGTGGATCTTGTTATAGTGATAGGTTACATTAATGATTCTTTATAATCTAAGACCTTAATAGTTTATAATTATTCCTATAAATTTTTTTGTATATACATATACAATAGACATGTTAAATCTTTTAAATTATCAAAAGAATTCTAGGATGAAAATTAATATTCATCTTTGGATAAATAGGTAGATTGGTATCAAATTCCACTATTGTACATTATCATTACAAATGATCCATATCAATTTCAATTTTTATTCATGATATGAAATATCTTAAATTCATTCAGGGGATGGAATATATGATTTATAGTAAATTTGGTATCAATTGTTACCTTATGTGGTTCAAATTTTCTACCCATGGTGGGGTGTATTACGTAATATAAGAAGAATGGGACCCATGGTCAAGTTGATCCTAAAACCTCTTTAAGACATGGGTTTTATGTTGTAAATGTTTAAATTTTAACATTATTATAAATCATTGTGTGGTGAAATCATCATATTATAAATATAATTACATTATTTTCTACCATCAAATTATTTTGGCTTACCACCAGTGATGGTGGTGGTGTTCTCTATTGATTTGGTTCTAGATACTCAACCTATATATCTATTTTCCATTTCATATGGAACTAGTATAATTGATATAAATAAATAATAATTTTAATGACTTTATTTCCCAAGGATTTTTTTGACTGAGCATGTTACATTGGAAAACAAAAGTTCATTTTTTCATAAAGAAAGACAGAACCCTTCTCTTTCGTATTGATTAACACAATCCCTATCAGGTTATTATCAACTTTAAGTACCCAATTATATATATTTATTATATGTATGATCCTTTGGAAGAGGATATGTGGTTATCTATGTAGGATATTAGCATTATTTATCACAATACTAGAATTAAGGAGTATCATATGCCAATGAAAACATTCAGGAGTGGGTACAGCCACTAGAAGTACGTTATTAGGACCATTGGTTTGAATAATTATCATGTTGTGTTTATGGAAATGAAGAAAATGATTTTACACCAGTACATTAATAATTTGTTTTTTTATTTTTGGAAATCGTATTAATAAAAAAAAATTGAGGAGGATATTGGATTTTTTACAATTGTATTGTACATCTTATGAAATCCTTGACTCTTTTCTACGATATCAATGTCAATGTTTTTGATTTGTAAATTGTAGTTCACCGGGAACATGGTCCTATAAAAATTAACCTTTTCATTTATGGAATGTTGAATCAATTATTTTTAGAAATCATACCATAATTTTATTGAGATTCAGATCTCCTTTGTCCTAATTGTCTATTGATTCTAGTTCTCAAAGGGATTTCTATAAGACTACATACCCCTAGACAAATCTCACATAGAAAAGAGTAAAGTTTTATTTGGATTCAATATGTTAGTCTTCAATCAAAGAGCTTATTTTCCATTTAACTTTAGCTCTACTGTTTATTCTTCTAAAGGTTGTGTAGAACTATATAGTCTCTTTCGAAGCATCATGTTCACATTTAGGAGAAATTCTCTTGTAGGATGATCATGTGGTGACATTTTACCGTCCCCATATTAAACCTCATGATGAGAATCATTCCATAAAATAACTATAAATTACATCTATGGTGTATGATGTTTTGAGTTTTGGTAATAGTATTTATTGAGAAATGTTTACAATCCACTTTGATAAAAAATCACAAGATATAACTTCTTGAAAAAAGATTTGAAAGAAAATATGTGTTGGTGGTTGAAAAAAATGAAATATATGGCTTTAATATCTCATAATATAGTGAAAAATATATTTAATAAATAGACACTACATCTTATTACATGATTATTAATTACTTTGCATAATGATCCATGCCCGAATCATATTGCTCTATTGTCTTTGGGAACGTGGATAGATAAGAAACTTGGTCCATTATCTCATAAGAATATTGTGATCATAATGGTATGAGAACTTGGTATTAACATTTTTAAACCACAACCTACTAATTGTAGCATGAAATTGAGTTTCATAGAATAAATATTGGATTTTCATAACATAATAATCATAATGGAATCAAATGGAATAATCCATAATAAAATAACAATTTTATAATTTATAGGAGATTAGAATACAAAAAACATAAAAAAATAATTACTCTAAAAAAGGATTACATCCAAGAATGTAATTATGGATTTTTTCACTCCCCATTCAAGAAAATTATTCATGGTTCACCCCAATGCTATCATAGATTACTGATTCGATTAATGAACTGGGATATCTCTATAATCTATTTTATTTTATTTCAATAGATATCTATATTTACCTAATGAAATATAGGGATATATAATTTTTAGACCACCTATAAAATAACTAAAATAATACATATTCGTATATCAATTTCATATATCATTTACCATATAATAAATTATGTAAATTAAACATGTATTATAATCATATCATCAAAGTATAACCTCTTTAAAAGAAACATTCATTATAAATAATTTATCATTTAATTATATCCTTACCCATGGAAAAGAAATAGGTTTCATAATCCTCCTGTCATCATAACCAGGAAAAATTCAAAAAAATAATAAGGATATCTTCATTGGATCATATACAGAGTATGAATTTAAGTTATAATAAATTATTTCATTGTAGGTGGAAAAATATTCTAAAATATTAGTTGGAATTGATTCAAGGAATTTTTTTTCACTTTGAAATCAGTTCATTAAAATCTATGAATTTGAATAATATTATAGAAAATAAATATTTGAAAAAATTAAGTAATTTATTGTATTGCATGTTATCAATAATTGAGTGGTTCTTAAGGAAATAACTTCTATTCATTCCATATAAAATAATACAAAACATTACTTTCACACTTTTTTCAAAAAGTACCTATTTCAGAAAATGATAAGAGGATTATTTATTATAAATTTATGTAAAAAACATTAATTGGGTGATAATTAAATTAAAAAAAAACAAAATATAATATTTAAAACATAGTTGAAATTATATTTTAGAATAAAATTATATTGAAGAAAATGGGTTTGTAATTGATGAATGATATAACATATATTTTCATAAATAATTATCATTCATTATTTCATGAACATAAATTTTTGAACATGATAAAACATTTTATTCTATATAAATTAAAAAAATTCAATAATTTTAATGAGTAAATTGACATGTAGATCAATAAATTTTATCTTTATAATCATAATCCTAAACAATCCCAACAAGATATTAGATTATGACATACAATTGTTACATATTTTTCTTCATTATTGTAAAGAAAACTTGACTTTGTCATAGTATATAAATATTCATTATGACTATGTACTAGATTTATGTATATACAAATAATCATAAAAACTCGCAACAAGATATGAGATTATGACGTAAAATTGTTAAATCATTTATCTCTTTCTTTGAAAGCACACAATCCTTTATCATAGAATATAAATATTTTTTATGATTATGTACTAGATTGATGTATATATATATAGAATCACAAATGATCACTTTTAATATTTTAAAACCCATATGTTAAAATTTTCAGATTAAAATTTTTATTTTCTAGTACTAGATGTTTCTAAATTTTATAATAATTTAAATTAAGTTGTCATGATCCCTATAAATTAATCAGGTTTCCATCAATCCCAAAATTTTAATCATGATATATGTATCATATATATATACATATTTTGAGATAACAATAAATGTTACAGATAAAAAAATTAATTACACAATTAATGTAGATGTTAGGCCACGTGTGGTCATTAATACTGGTTTCACATTTAAACGGATGGAATGAAATAATAGAATATTACAATTCATAGTTAAATAGTAATTATTATATCAGTGATATCATATATATTAATTAAATATTTTCTTATTTAATTCTGAGTAATATATAAAATAAGATAATCACCACACATTATGGTGGTGGTAGTCTACACATATAGAGGAGTGAAATTAATTGTTTTATAATGTATTATAATGTAATATGGTAGTTGTGATCTTATAATACAATAATCATAACTATAAAATAAATTTCATAAATGATTATTAATCCCATCATAATAATCATCCATGAATATAGATAGTGGAAAATTAATTTTCTCTATATGTGGATGTGGTGGTCCACACTTATGAAAGAGGAATACATTATCAATAAATATGAGGAAATAGAGGGTCGATATTGTTTCTTAAATAATCATAATATAATTTTAGTATATTTAGGATACATAAATTATTATTCTATAATAAATAATATATATATTTATTTGGTAAAAGAAGAATTAAAAATAAGTTGACTGGTTATTGTGCTTATATTTTCATTGTAATAAATCGATATAATCTTATGTCAAATCCTATAGGGTTAGACATTTTGGGAGAATATAACCTGTGGAATATTGTTAAGGAAGATTAAAAGTGAATTATTTTGGGTTTGGTTGTTAATGATTGTAACACCCCAATATTTTAAAATGTTAACTTCATTTTTAATAGAACATATGTCCTAAAATACCATTCATATAACAATGTTTATCTCCCCACTACCATACAATATATTTCATTATAAATAAATTCATTATATTTGATAACTAGTGATTCATGAACTATTAGTTTTATAGAAACCAAACACTCTATTAAAATATTATTACGATCATTATAAACTAACCAATTAGTATATGGGTATAAATCACATTTACTAAATTATGAAAATAATATCATTTTCACAAGTATAATGAAAATTTAATTGTTTTTACAGATTATAAATAAAAAAACCCATTTAAAATAGATATTTTTATTTTCAAAAAAAAATCTAAAGTACAGATTAGTCATGATTTGGAAACATAATCTACAAAAAATTAACATATTTCAAAACATTATATGATAAAATGAACAAATTTTTTTAAACCAACCTAAAAAAAGTATCCTATGGTGAATTTTATAGAATAATATTTTTGAAATTATCATTTTTGATTTAGATTTAATATACATGTTTTTAATGCAAACTGTCTTTTCCTTAAAATCATTTATAGTTTAAATTATGAAATAAAATTATTTTATGTGAATTTATTACAATAATATTATAATAAATAAAATTTATTTTAGTAAATTAAATTAATATTTAATTTTGATATTAAAAAATTATATCCCTATAATAATTTTATCTTTAAGGAATCATTTTTTCATCACGTCTATGGATTTAATTCTAAATTAAATATTTACAAATATGTGAGTTGAATTTGATAAAATTTATTACATATTCTTAATAATATTAATTAAAATTTTCTAATAATGTCAACATACATTTTGACCATAATAAATAGTGATTACAAAAATTATTTACATTGTCAAGGTAAAAATAAGTTTATATTTTTGATAAAATAAATAGATATGGGTTAAAATGATCTAAAAATATGTACAATTCATACTATATTTCTTTATTATTACCCTTATCACCTTATTCTCAATTTTTATGATTATTTCGGACACATTATCATCATTATAACCTATAAAAAATTTACATATTTAAAATGATAAAGGACTACCTCTTGAATTTAAAATTTAACCTTGAGTTCACATAAGGAAAAATCAAGATATTAAAAAAATAAGGATTTCTATTTTGAGAGTATTTGAATTAATTTCATTCTCTTAATATATTATTAGTTTATAGTAATAAAATAATTAAATTAAATTCATATCCAAAACAAGTGAAATAATTATTTAATTTGTTGAAAAATAAAACAAATTATATAAAAAATAATAAAAGAAAAATTAACTCAATGAATTGTTATGTAGCATTAATTTTCTCATGAAACATATAATTTAATATTTTAGTGAGAATTATATATTAAAACATTATAAACTTTTTTGTATTTTATATATTCAATATAAAGGAATCATTTCAAATATGACGTTATCATTATTTTATAATAATTAATATTTTATCAAATTATTCAACATTACTAAAAACTTAATATTATAGAATGAGATTAATAATGGTCTAAAACTATCAAATATCATTCATTCATTGATGAATTTTTATTTTATAATGAATATATCCACCCTAAAATATTTAAAAATTTATCACTTTGAGTATGGTTAAAGTAGTGTTTTCTCATTTTTTAATGAGATTGTGTTAAAATTATTTTTCCACACATATATGATTTGTATTTGATAAAAGTGATATAATATTTTGAATCTATGGTTTAAAATTATAAAAATAGTAACATTTTTTTCTTAATGGATAAATTAACTAGGTTAAGAAAACTATTAACTATTGTGAAATAAAAAAAATAGTAAAAATAAGAAATCATATACAATAAAGAAAAAAAAGATTGAAACATTTGTTTTTGTGTTTTTTGGAGTCATGTATTCAATATATCAAACCTAAAACCTTTAATTATAATATTTTTGTCCAATTGGGGTTATAATTACCTCCCATTATTGAATAGATTGTGGTTTTTACAAAAATGCCACTCCTCCTCAATTATAAAATGGCACTCATCCCCCCTCACATATTACTCTGTATGAAGACATTATCCTCAATTATAGTGCTGAAATAATCCATCCCCATAAAAATTAGTACAATTATATGGATTTTATTCAACCCTTAATTTATCCCCATGATATTTAATATGGCATGAAAATGAGGTTCCTTTAAGGTATGGTAATTTTCTTCGCAACTCTAATTCTTTTTCATTTTTTTTTTAATAAAAAAATAAATATTAAACTATTAAAATTAATAATCCTCCCTTTCTCCCATTTGATTAGATGATAATTTTTTTATTTCATAATAACTATACATCTACAATTCTTTCAAATAGGGAAACTAAATCATCAATAGTGTGTATGATGGCCTACCACCTCACAAATTGATGTAAATTGTTTTACATCAATAATTATCAAAGGTGGATATAATGATAGATTAAATGTATACATATAATAGTTAAGATATTTTTTTCTCCTTGACATATAATATATCAGGTAGAATCTTACTTTCCATTCCATTTTTAATTTGATAATTTTGCTTTGGTGTATGGTGGGCTACCACATCATTAATCTATGTGATTAATTTTGTAGTTACTCATTACAAAAAAAAATTAATAAGGATATATTTAATTAATATATGAGAGATATATGAAATTATATATATTCTATAGAATTAAAATATAATACACTTCCTTACTAGTTTCCCTTTATGGGAATGATATCGTCACTCATGCTTTTGTACAACCAACCATCTCCCCTAAATGACGTGATTCATTTTTGATTTCCCATTTATATCAATTTTTCTAAAAATGTAAGTAATGAAACAAATTATATTTATAAAATTAATATCATTCATTTAATTATTTTTATATATCCTTTTATGAATAATAATAATCTTAATGACAATACATGCATGGTAAATCAAGGCAATTAACTCCCAGAACAATGAAAATAATTAAAAAATATTAAAAAAGTTTGAAAATGTTATAATTGGATAACAAATGGTATCATATATCTTAATTTGGCTATGTCATATATTTAAAATAACTCAATATTTATTATTCATGAGGATCAATAAAATATGAATGGTGTCAAACATGAGGTAAGGGATTCTCGTATCACTTTTACTTCTTATGAGTCATAATCTATATTCTTTACTTATTAATTTTGGTAGTGTATATAATGATACTTTTGATAAATTATATGATGATTATATTTAAATTAATGGTATTAAATGTTTCCTTGGATGTAATTTCTTTCATGGTGATTATGATTGAAATGTTACAAATGTGTTAATGGTTTATTCATAATCTCTACATTATTAAAGAGTGTTTTTGTCTCCCATAGTGGTATTATTTGATATTTATAATTTAAAACAACATATATGATACTCATATGGTTATTTGTTATATTTTTTATGTAATAGTATAATTTTACCACTATTTTATAAGAAAAATTATCGGCATATTTTTTTTGAAAATACTACCTTATTTATCTCTTTATTCACATCAATGAAATCACACCGATATCATACATATTATTCACAGTGGATATGTTGTATTGAAATTATCCTAAATATTTTCTTGGATTGTTTATAATTAGTTTGACCAAAAGTGTAAAATTTTATTTCCATTCACCATATTAGTTTATAAGTTTAATGATTTTGTATATTTTATTGTGTATGTGTCAGCATTTCATAAGCCATTTTTCAGTATTAATAATTTTTTTGATTATGCCTCTACCAATTCATACGAGGACTTGATAGTACATAGTATTTTTTGTGTGAGACTTGTTATAAATATATAATTAATTCATCCACTTGTCCCATGAGAAAAATTATATGGAAAATTTTGATGTGTTTCTACCCATTAATTTGCAAATTCTTGTTAACGATCAGGGTATTATTATTCATAAGTTTGAAAATTATGAATTCGTTCAATATTTTTTAGTTATTGAAATCATGGTTATTATATTATTATTTCATATATCTAATTATATCTTTCAAGATTGTGTGATTATTAAATTTATTTATTTAATCATCATTTATTTATTCCATATTATGCTCATGTTATTGTTTTGAATGTCATGTTTTTCAATTGGTCACCTTCCATATTGAATATTTTTATTTATTCATGATATATTATATAATAAATATACCCTTAATAATAATATAATCTCAACCATTTCTTATTTTTTATTTTCACTATGATACCAAAATGTGTTATTTGATTAATATACCCGGACACAATATGAGGAATAATATAATTCTCAATGAAAACTCATAATATATTTGATGTTTTCAAATTATCTGTTAATCAAAGATTTTATATAATTTACCATGATAGAAGTAATGTTTACCACTTTAAAATAAGATAACCTATATATAGTGATAATTTTATTATGTTACCACCGAATCCAGGTTACTAGATTCTTTGTATATATAGTCATTATGAGAAGATTAATATTTGTAATGATGGAAATATATTAAATAAAAAAAATTATGAAAAATAACTATATGATTTATAATGCTGATAACATATAATAACATTCATATGTATGGTAATGAAGAGATTATGTGTTCTTATAGAAATAAATCTTATTCTAGATAATACAAGTGGATGTGGGTATGGAAAAAATATACCAAGGGGTGATAAGATTGAAAAATTACACTAATCTTGTCTCGAGTATCACATTGTACCCACAAATATGGCTTACTACACACACATTATTACACTCATAGGGGATATGATTTAGATAATTCACACATTTTTCAAATCATAATGATTAATTTCAAAATATTTTAATAATTCGAAATATTTCTGAATGAAACCATCATTATTTTTATGAGATTATTCAGACATATATTTTTCAATATATTCTATTTTGTTCACTAGTTTTAGGATTATAAATTTCGTTTCACAATGATATGATGTAAAATTTAGTGTTCCACTATTTTGAAATTACACATGAAAAAAATTGGTATCATATAAGTGCACACAATACATTGTGTAAGAATGATAATTTGTTTGATGGGCTAAGAATAATTTTCCAAATAACACTATTCTCTAAAATACTTTCATAAAATGAGGGAATAATATTAGGTCATATCAAGACTTAGATATAATTATCCGTGTTTTGTCAATTCTATATTATTAAAGACAAGAATATGATGGGAGAGAAAATTATAGATTTAGGTAATGAGAAAAGTATAATTTTCACGCATGTGAATATTGTGGAAAGCGACACCATGGTTCTTGAAATAAGGGTTTGAGAGATTTCTATATGTGGGGATAGAAAAGGAAAATATGTTCATGATTACATTGGTAAGAAGGAAATCATTTATTTTATGCATTTAAAATGTTGTAGATGGGTCAGTACACAAATTAATTCCTCTATCATCAAGAGAATATACATTAGATGAAGTTAATGGACAAGGTCAATATTATAAAATTACTACGGATATAGTGAAATGATTAAAGAGTTTTTGTATGCGGATATATTATTTAGGTTATATTTGAATTTTATTAGTGATAATAATCATAAATTGTAAAATTATTGTACTATAGTAGTTTTCTATAAGTATTTGAGAAATATTATTAATAAATATGATGAGTAAGAATTGTGATATACTGTAAAGTAGGTATTTTTAGAAAACAAATGATTTTGGAATCGTAACATTTGATAGGTGGCCCATATCTGGATAATAATGATAAATATATCTCAATCGGAGAGTATTTATTACATTTAAATTTGTTTTTAATTTATATTATCTTTTTTAGAGTTAGATACATGTCTAAATATATAGAATATATTCCACGACCTAAGATTTTATTTTTGTTAAAATTTATTTATCCATTATGATTTTATGATAATAAAAAAATTCACTCTTTTTATGCGACATTAAGATATAGAAGGATCTATTTTTGGGAAAATAATGTTATGTATAATTTGAAAATATGGGGATCTTCAATCTAAATATTATAATAAGGAATGTGGTTATAAATATTTTGGAATGTTAATGTGGTTAACTATAAATGGAATGGAATGAGTTTAAATTTGGGTGTTGCTAGATTACTCATGAAAACCATTTTTTATGAAAAATATGGGAAGAAGGACTTCATATTATTTTATGGATCTTAATACCACTTGAAAGTAAATTTTACTTCTTTGGGAATGAAAAATTCATCTAGCATATTCATATATTTGCGTATGAAACAAGTGAAAAATGACCAAAGTGGTATAAATGATGAAATTATGCCATTATATTTTTAGTCAAGATAGTAAAATAATACATGAAAAATATGAAAAATATATTTAAATGAAAATGGTATCCTATTACCTCCATTTATATCATAGATATATGGATTTGAGATTTCTATGATTATAATTATCATTAACTTTGTTCTGATCAATAACATCTATCACAATAGATAATTATTTATGATTCATTTCCATGTCCATATCAAGACATGAAACCAATTCTCTCATATTCAGAAATATAGTGTGTGTTTTTACATATGAATATTATAATTTCATTTCATTATTCAACTATTGATGTTTTATTATCCTTTTTTTGGATGTGTGGCTCTAAAAAAATATATATATTTTTAATTTCTAAGCATTGATTACTAATATCGAGATTAAAATGTTGAGGCACACCATATTTAAGGTGGGTTAAATGATGCAACAAAAAAATAGTAATAGAGTAACTTCATTTTGGTAGAAAATATTTGACGAAACACAGTGAATATAATTTAATTTAACACCTTGATACTTTTCAATATATTTATTTTTAAATAAGTTCAATATCTTTTATAGCTTGTGATACACAAAAAATATAGTTTAAACGAAACATGTTGTTGTATTAAAATGTTATTATGATTGTTATAGCCTATCCATTATGTTAGTTGGTTCTAAAAAAGAAAAATTAATTAAAAATATATGTTTCAAATTAGGATAAAGTAAATTAATTAATTAATTATTAAATCCAAATAATATATGATCCATTTTTAAGGGAATGAAATATTATTTAAAAGGTTGTTTTTTTAAATTGAAAATTAATCATGCTTTGAAAAAATAATTTCAAATTAATTTATACCACTATTTTAAAAATCAATTGATAAATAAAAAATTATTTTTTAAACAAATATATTTATATTTTTTATGGATAATTCATTGTATTTTATATAGATTTTTCATTCTTCTAGGAATTGTGAAAAATATCATTTTTAGTGAAAAATGTAATTTAGTATAATTCAATAAAGGTTGAGTTTTTATTCAAAATTAATTTTTAAATTAATATTATTTCAAATTTATTATATTAAATTAAATTTAAGTTAGTGGAATAAATTTCATATTGAATTTTATTATTTAAAAATTCTTTTGTTTTGATAATTTTTTCTTTTGAAACTAATATTTCATAGAATCTATTTGTTTAATTTTGATTTAAATATTTCAAATTCCTTGTTTTCAATTTTATAAAGGTTATTCTGTATTAGAAAACAAAATTAAAACAATTATCTTATAAGGTTGAAATAATTTTTCATCACTATGAATCGTGAAAGTAGAAAAAATTAATTTCCATGGTCAATGTAAAATGATTTTAATGTTTAGTTAACCAAAAAAAATTAAGGTTAAAAATGGACTAAAACTTTTAAAATAACATATTTCAAGTAATATTTCATCACTTATCACCATATGACATGTTTGCATTATTTTTTGTGACATGTATCCTGGAATGTGACCTATATAATATTTTATGTATATAGATAATGAAAATTTAACCCTATTGAATTTAAATTTCAATTATGTGTTGACTTTTTGAAAAATGAAATATGTGAAAAAATATGGTTGTTCATTTTGATTTCATTGAAATTAATTTAATTTAGTTATTTTGTAATTAATTTTTCATAATAATATAATTACATTAAATTATTTAGTAACACCAAATAAGTAATTGTTTAATTAATAGACAGAAAAATATAGTGATACTAAAAATATTAAAAATAAAATTAACTAAACAAAATATTGTGGTGAATTAACTTTATAGATAATTATATCTTTTTATTGATCTATGAACATAATATATTATAATCCTATAGCTTTTATGATTTTTTTGTATTCAAATTAATTGAATAATATCCAATTTTAATTAATGATATTTTATAATAATTTTTTTATTAAGGTGATTTGAAATTCCAAATAACTATATCTTATTCCATGTGTATTTAAAATTGTTACAATTATCAAATATAGTCCATTATTTTAACAATTATTTTTTGATTGTGAATATATAGACAAAAAAATAATAAATACTTAATTACCATATTCAAGTTTAAACAAGTGTTTTTGACAAGACATATGTTTGTGTTAAAAAATTTAAACAAATGTATGGTTTTTATTTGATAAGTTAGAAATCATATTGACCATTAGAGTGTTAAATTTATCTAATATATTTCATTTTATTTTTTTATAATGGATAAATTTCAAATTTTATAAATACTAGTAATAGTTGTGAGAAAATTCAAATGGTAAAATTAATGAAACATATTTTTTAATTAAAATTAGGTTTAAATCATTGTTTTGTGGCAGTGGTGTTCCTTGACCATACCAGAAATCCACAAATTTAATTTTCTTTTTTGGATCCTCTTGGTGAAAAAAACATCTTTTTTCACCTCCAAAAGTCAACTAGGGAAATCTTCCAGATTGTGAGATATAAAAATTATCCACAAGTTTAATTTTTTACTGAAGAAACCTCAAAGTATAGGGAAAATAAATAATTAAATATCCATGAGATTTCAAAATAAACTCAACATCATACAAAAAATAATTTCAAGTAATACTAAACTATTAAATTCTCCATGTGATCGTCTTTCACCCCTAAACCATCCTACTATGAAGGAAACATGCGTAAAAGAGAGCATGAAATGCTACATGATTCCCTTCACAATCCCTATGTCATGAAAAACAATGTATAAAAGCTCAAAATTTCAAAATTAGGGTTTAATATGAGATCCACATAAGACATCATAAATAAATATATACATGTTATAATACTATTAATTCACAAGTTCTATCATTATAAAAAACATATTTATAAAGAACATTTATAAATTAACCCATTTTTATAAATTCATTAATTTTTGATAAACTCATATCATATCTTCTTTGACGAAGAATATATAAATTATAAATTAAAAATTAGTAAGATTGACATCTACTGAAATATCCATATAAAAAACAACATGTGATAATTCATGTATAGAATACCAAGACCATCATCTGGGTTCTCGATAATTGGAATACATAATATAAACAATATATGACTAACTAAGAATATTTCATTTACAATTGATATCAAGTTTAGAGAGAGTCTTTCAATATCACAAAATTAACCACTATTGGTACAACATGCACTATGGTCACTGATGACAAAATACTGACACACTCATGTATTCAAATGAACTACGTTTTTCTAAAAGAATTTCCAAATTCCATAATTTTTTTTAATAAAATTTCACATTAACAAAATAAAATCCATTTCAATTAAAAACAAAAAGAAATAAATAATAAATAATATCAGTTAATGAATTAGATATACTTTCACAGACCCAGGTACATCAACAATAATGACATCCTGACTACCAATTATGGTTGTCATTGAAAAAACTTGGATCATCCATCAAAAGTAAAGTAGAATTAGAAAATTTAATGGATCGATAGATAAATAAAATAGATCAAAATATAAATTAAAAATATATCCAAAACTACCTTCATTAACAATAGAAATGATAAATAAGAAGGACAATATACCATGTATATATAGTGCAACCGCCAAATGAATAAATCCCTGAATGGAGTTGTTTAGAAGGTGGTATTTCATCCTAAATAAATCCAAATCACAAAAGGATTTGAGATTATATGATGTTAATTTAATGAAAAATTATTATGTTGTGAAAACTGTTTCATATTGAAGAACATAAGGACTTCATGTTTCGAATCATTTTGATGGAATTAAATCCCAATAATAAAAAAATGATACAAATAGTTGTAAGAACCTAATTCATTTTTTGATGTTTGGATCATTTTTAATTCTTAAAATTTATGATTATATATTTAAATTTGTCTTAACATCAATTAAATTTGAGATTATGCAGGTAGCATTGGTGTTAAGGGATGGTTTGGAGTCTTAGACCACGATTTTTGGTTGAAATATGCAAGGTGCATGGTTGGTTCAAAACATGTGGGGAAAGCCGTTGGGTTTGACCAACAAAGTGATTCATATTAATACAGAAGGAGGAGGTCACATAGTTAATGAAAATCATGTGCTTTTGGGTTGACAACCATGTGTCCATATCTGTAATTTTTACAATTCATTTTCCATGGGTTGCACACGGTTAGTCAAACTGTGTAGAAAAAACGTGTGATGTTCCCTTCCCTATATATAAGCATGCCCGGTTGGTGCACTGTTTTTCTAATCGTATGAACAAACTGTGTCACCCTATTATATAAATTAAATTAAAAAAACTTAATTAAATATATTTCTAAACTAATTTCCTCATTTTCTTCAATGGACAGAATGTTCAACCCATTGAATCTCTCATGGGTAACTCTTTTTGGATTTGATACTCCTCATATGTCAAGTGTATGATTCATGAATTTTTTATCTTGTTGGATACATGCTAGTATTATATTAATTAATTTAATTATATTACTCCTTTTTTTGGAATCAACTATTATTTTTTGTCAGAAGCTAATATGACCTATTATTTTATTTTTTATATATTGTTCGATTTTATCGTGATCTGAGTCGAATCAAGAGATGAAACTAGAAGAGAGATAAACTACTGATCTATGGTAGGTAGACTCATTACATTCAATTAAATTTAATGTTTTTATATTTACCATTGTGTCTCAGACCCAATTCTCATGTGAGAACTTAAAATAAATTTTATTCATTAGATATAAATTATAAGGTGTGTCCTTTGTATTTTAAGAGACCTTCTAATGGTTTATTATTGGATGGGGACATTGAAACCGGAACTAACACATTAGTTATGTTTTTCATTTAAATTTTTTTTATGATGGAAAATGAATTTGGATACCCATGAGGTGTACCTATTTACCACTTTCCTTGGGATTTGAATTTTTAATTGAGTTGTTAATTGATGAATTGAATTGTGAATTGATATGTAAATTTACATTTTAAACTAATTGTAATTGAATTGATTAATTAAATGGGATGAAATGACCTCAAACCTTGACCATTTCCATGTAATTACTTGTTTAATATTGATATTCTTGTTATAATGAAGTGACCATGTGATTATTTTAGAGGCATGTGTTCTATGCCTAGCTCAGGCAATGAGTCGCCTTCTATGGCGAGTGTCTAATTCTATTATTTAATGTTTTGAACATTAAATGATCCAATGAAAATTATTTATAGTATATATTATTATATTCCTTGGGTGAATCATGGATTTAAATGACGAATTCTATGGATGGGTTCATTTGGCTATTACCTTTCTCATACCCTAGTGAAATTTGGAATCCATATACGGTTTTCCATTGATTGACTCATGGTTGATGAAAATTATAATATGAGTGACACAAGGATTTATTTATGTATTTTATGGATATACTCAATGGTATTTTATTAAATATGATATGGATGATACATGGTCTCCCTCAGTTGACCTCCACCGATGGACTCAAATGGAAGTGACATTATACCGCACCAAGAGTGATACTTGGGTTCTTTTGATGATCCCCATGGAATGGCTTGAAGGGTGATGTATTATATTATACCTAGGGGATAAGAGGAATACAAATTAATAATTCTATGTACAATATTTTTTTCATTAATGAATAAAGAATGAAATGAGTTATATGATGCATATTCCATGATAAAGTATAAGCACAGATTTAGTATTGTATTTCACATTATGGAGGGACTGTTTTGGTATCATTTGATCACATTTTTATGGGGAATGTCAGGCTACATGCCAGGTCTCAATTATTATTAATTAAATGATAAATAATGTTTAAATGGTTTTGATTATTAAGGACACATGCCTTTGTGATAAATTAGATATTTTTCTTAAATAAAATTTATGGAAATGAAATAGTAATAAAATGAGAACAATGGAAATAAAGATTTTTTTTTGATTTATTACATTCATTCACATTAAATTTATTCATTCAAACTATTGTGAAATATATTCTCTAACTATATGGAACTTTATCTTGGGTAGATAATGATAGTGATTATGTCCCACATCATGTATGGGTTGCCTTGGGTGCTAGAAAAGACTGTATAATTGTAGGAATGGATAAAAAGAAGAACTTGAATATAGTTTCAGGATTTCATCTTAGGAGTAGGGGATCATGTGACTGATCTGAGGATCATGATACTACTATGGTAATTTTTTTGAATATTTTACCATTGTTACATGTATTTAAGATGTTAAATGTATTCTTGTTTTGTCTATTTTTTAGTGAAAAATGACACGTATAATCATCATTGTATACACTGTTCATTTTGATATTGTTGTCTATCCATGTTGTTTATCTAATATCTGCATGACTTACTACTTCCTCTACATTAAAGATATTTGATATTTTGATGTACAAACCAGTGATGTTGGCATATTATCCCCACCAAAACAAATTTTATCACAATTTTAGTGGAAAACCTCTAGTGTTTGGAAATATGTGATTAAGGCCATGTGACCCACCAGGACCGAGGTACCTTTCATAGGAATTAAGGTTTGGGATTTTACAAAGTGGAATCTGATCAATTCCTTTTTGGTTTTATTTATTATTTTGCGACAATGGAAAGAGATGATAATGAAATTGAGTTTCCTAATAAGGCATTTATGGGTGTAGCAAGCCCACATATAAGAAAATGACAAATTACATCAAATTAAATTTTTTATTTCCTAGATTTTGACTATTACAATTAATTTGATTCCAATGTTACATCATGTACTTGAATTATGATGTTATTATTGATAGAATTATGTGTTCTATTATGTTTCAACCTGATGAGATTAGGGTACTCCATCTCATGCATCGTTTTAGGATCAATTTAGAATTTAGATAAAATTCATTATGCCATTCCTTTTATGATGAATTACTTGTTGAATGCAGTTAGGATAGGTTCCATAACAGATATAAAAACTATTGTGATAGTTATTCTTGGAAGAGTTAGGGTGTTGAATCTGAGGACACCATAATTTTGTTCCAAATTAGTATGGACCCTCATGGTTTGGAAATTGGTGGAGCATTGATTCATCCATTTAAATTAATTTTCATCTAATTGGGAACTGAATAATAAAATTGAATATAATTGTGGGGATAAAATGGAATCATGAGTTCCATAATGAAAGGAACCTAGACCAAATATAACCTTATTAGTGTGAATTAGGTAGTATCTATTTATTTTATTATTATTTATTCATTACACATACCTTACTCATAGAGTAGGCAGAGGGGAGTGTTCTAATATAGTACGTATTATACATCCTTTCTTAGTATCTTCACTTTTGTGCTATGAACATTGATAACATTTTTATATCAGGTATGTGTTTGGCATTATAATGGTAAACCAATATGATGACTTCCAGTTATACGCTTGGATGTTGGTGACAATAATACTCCAGAGCTGGTGGCCCATGGAATTCCAATGGGTCATTTAATAGTTCTAGATATGAATGTAGTAGTTTAATCCTAAATAGGTTCAAAGGAACCATTCTATGAAAATATTATATGATTCAGGCAGACCATTCAGGTAGCAGCACCTCATGCCCTGAATTTGGGAGAGTGGGTATATAAGTTCTAGTAGTAGAAGTCATCCATTTTTAGGGGATGGATGACCATATTTGGTAGAGTAAATGATAGAGGTCATGCTATCTATACTCGAGAATCCCGATATGTGTAATGAGAGGAGGTTCATTCTTTCTATATATTTGTTTTCTGATTATTCATAGAGTTTGTGGGATGTCATAAAATAAATTATTAATCATTTTTAAATGGATTTGAGGAATTTTCATACCGCCTTTTATGATCACTTCCATCCCAAAATCACGAGGGACAATGGAGAACTAGAGTAATTTCACATGGAGAAAGAAAAAATGTAAATTATGGATTATTTGAACTTGTTTTCTATGCTGCAGTACATTGTACTGATTCTGATGGGTGTCGAGTTATCTAAATCATGATGATTTGAGGATTTTCTTAGATAAGACATCTAATTTTATGTGAATTTATTTTGGTTGACTACAATATTAGGAATAATGTATTTTTCCCTTATCACATAGCATAACATGAGAGAGTCTAAAGGTTCAAGCTTGGGCCTTTCAACATCAAGATCATGTTCTCTATTGATTGGTTGTTGGAAGAATAATATAGAACTTATACACTATGATATTAGTATCTAGAGTCATACTCATATATCAATGTGAGGTACTTCCTATATGGTTTCCCATGACATACTAGGACACAATGTATAGGGGACCTCATTGAGTGTTGATCTTACAACAATATTAGCTATCTACAACACTTCTATATAACTTTTCTTCTAACAACATGTTATATAGGGTCTTTATTGACTCATCTTTTAGGATCGGGGTTAGTAGATTATCAACATGTAGGGAGATGGTGTAAAGAAATCTTATCATACGGAGGTGGTGGATGTGGTCTTGTTAGTCAGAGCCATATTTTATAGTGAAAACAGAGTAGATCTACTTATGGTTTCCAAGAAGTATCACATGGTCATCATTTAGGCCAGAAATATACAATTAAACAGACATATGAGGAGTAGAATACTAAGAACTATATTTTTAGAGGTACTATCCTAGTTGCCTCTTATATAGATTCATCATTTTTTAAATAAATGGTATTTTCAAAGATTTATATTTGTTCTCATTTTGGAGATCCTTGCACTTATCGTTTATTTTTTTGATGGTATTATGACACTTGATACTCTGTTTTAGATTAGAACGAAGGATTTATGTTAGTTCAAGGAGTTCCCCCATAATCTTTTCATGTATCACATTTTATAGGACCTTATTTTTATTTATAATAGAGGTATGTACATAATTTTTATAATGTAATGGTTGGTTTCCATTCAATATTTTATTGATTTCTATCATAGTAGGGTGAATGTTGCATCACTAGTGGGTAGAGAGTTCATTCACAATAGTGAATGGGATGTTCATTAAAGATGAGATGGACTCATGATTCATGGGCTAGGTATAATTATAGGATGGATTGAATATTTATATCATAATGATCATAGAATACATTATCCATATTTCCCCATAGTGTATTATAATTTAAGGGATGTTTTCCCAGATGAATATTATGGATTACCTCCTATGAGAGAGGTATAATTCAATATCGAACTAATTACATGAGCTAGACCATTATATATTCCATTATAAAGGATGAATAATATATAGATGTTGGGTCTAGAGATCAAGATAGATGATTTTGAGGCATATGGGTGTATCTGAATTAGTAATTCTCTGTAGGGTTTGCTTATCAATTTGACGAAAAAGGTGGATTGAACTCTCCAGCCATGTGTGGATTATTGGAAATTGAAAAAGCTAACGGTTATGAACAGGTATCCAGGGCCACTAACATATGATCAGTTCAACTATATATGTTGATGTTAGGTGTCTCAAAAACATGTGTGTTTGGTTCATCATCAATTGTGTGTTAGAACATCAGACAAGCCTCAAAAAACCTTTTTTTGCGGGTATGATCTATATGACTACTGGGATATGTCATTCGGTCTCCCGAACATGATAGTGGTATTCGTGGAACTAAGGAAGCCAAACTTATTTCCTCAAATAGATAATTTTTTTTATGGTATTATTGGATGATATATTGGTTTGTTCTAAAAATTTACACATCCATGGTAAATATCTTAAGAACGTTTTGAATACACAAAGATGGCATAAATGGTAAGATAAGATCAAAAAGTCACACTTCTTGATGATTAATATTCACATAATGAGACACACTATCTCTATAAAATGAGTTTTAGTGGTCTAAGAGAATGTGAGAGCATTATTTTCCTTGGAGAATCTTATGAAAAAATTTAGGTACATAGTTTCATGGGGCTTGATGGTTATTGAAAGTGTTTTATACAGGACATCCCTTGCTTAGAAGTACCACATATGGGCTCAAATAAGAAGGTTATAATTTTTTTATGGTTATATACCAATGAGAAAAACTTTCAAGAGATAAATGGGTTATGAACTTCAGAACAGATACCAATTCTGCCATATATATGAAAGGGTTACATTGTGTACTGTGTTGTATCAGTTATTTGGAAATGAACTATCCTTATGTTGGGAGATCGATTCATAGTGTATGAGTCTATATAGTTTATTACACATGAGATAAATTCCATAACACATGATATCTTATTAGAAATTTTTTTTCATGCATTATATTTCTGGAGAGACTATTTATATGGATAAGATTTTGTGGTGTACACTGACCAAAAAAACATCATGTATATATTTCCACAGAATTATCTGAATTTGAGGATGTGAATGTGGGTTGAATTCCCATAATGTTAATATTTTGATCATTTCTAAATTCCTGCTAAAGGTAATGCAGTGACCAATCCACTGAGCAAGAGGAATCATATATAGGTGGTTTAGAATGCCAATAGTTAGTGGATATTTATTTCATTATTTTATAAGATACAAATCAAGGTATAATATGGTTAGGGATAGATTTATCTATCATACTTTTTTGTGAAATAAATCTTTCATTATAGATTTGGTATGATACAACTATATGATTTTGAGGGCCTATTCCTATAGGAGAGTGTGGTTGGTGAGGAACCTCCTCTTAGTAGGACCATATGAGAGAAATAATTTCAACATATTCATGGTCATGAATGGGTTTTAGTATAAATGATTGAGGAGATTATTTGACTATATCATGATTCATCTTGGGATGTTTATCCTGGCATCAACAAAAAGGATCAGGATTTACATCTCATGTACTAATGGATAGTTTTGAAAAGGTATGTAGCTAGATTTTTATGAGTTGTTCCAACTATTAGTACGTGAAGGAGAAACACTAGCAACCATCTAGACTTTTATAGTAGCTACCCATTCTTATGTAGATATTATGATGTCGTAAGGTATTTTGGGACAGTTTTACCATAGTCTCCTCATGGTAATGATATGTTACTATTTTTTTCCCAATCACAAAGTTTTCAAATTTCACGATGATCAAGGAAACCTTTAATGCGGTTGACCATGAGAAGTAGTATAGCCGTGATATATTATGACTTCATGGGGCCCCTTAATATATCATTTCATAAATGGGTTCCTAATTTATATAATTATTCAAGAAAGGGGCGTAGTGGGTGTTAGGTACATTGGTACATAGGATAACAGCATACCACCCTCAGACCGATGGTTAGTCATAGTTCACCATACATGTGTTTGAGGAAAAATTTCTGTCATGCATCCAAAAATTTAGGGGCTCTAAGAAGATACATATACCCTAGTTTAATTCCCCAACAAAAATATATTTTAGGATCCTATTAAGAAGGCACAAAATGAGGATTTATAAGGTATTCCTTGCTGATCCCCCAAATTTTGGTTAGAAGTAGTAGATGAAACTATTCATGGACTTCCACTTGTTGGGGAGAACACTGATAAGGTATATTTTATTCATAATAGGACAACTAATTTGAAGTCTCAAAAGAAATATTATGTAGATTTATGTAGATTTCCTCTAGTGTTTGAGGTTAGGAACATTTTTTTAAATGTATCAATAAGGTTAGAACCTAGGATGATCATGAGATATAGAAGCTATCACTAGGATATGTGAGGAAATTTGAAATTATGGAGTGACCCAGTATAGTTCCCTATCAATTTCTACTGCCTCAAAAGATCTATTCCAGGAAAGATATCTTCAATGTATCTCAGATGTGATGTTACTATTCATACCAATCTCATGCCTTTAGGACCGAGGATGTTGAGTTAACAGTAGATGCATCTTGAATGGAGAATATGATTCCAATAATGGATTCTAGCATGAAGGTTATTTAAGGATGGTTAGTTAACCAAGAATGGGTGATATGGTATCAAAATAATGTACATGAATATACTTGGGAGTGGATGGATGATGTGTGAGAACACTGTCTATACATGTTATCATCCAATATTGACCACCCTTGATAAAGAAATTCAAGGATGAATTGATTTAAGGGGGATTTTTTTAACTACTGGTTTCTTATTTAAGGTATATATTCTTTACATTCAATGAAATTTCATTTGAAATGTTGAAATGAGGCCAAATATGAATTCCATTTGAGTTAGTGGATGTTGAAATAGTTTCTATGGAATGTTTGGATCCTAGAACCCAGCTAATGGGTTGAAATATTTCTCACACACAGTTAGTTAAAATCATGTGGGGAAGTCTGGATGGTATGAAAAACCATTGGAGATATAGAAAGAGAATAGGAGGAGGCCACATGCTTAAATACAACCTTCTGATTTTTGATATCACATACGTGCTGCCATGTCTATAATTTTGATAGTGGTGTTTTTATGGTTTGTGCATAGTTAGTCAAACCATGCAGACAAACCATGAGATGTGTCATTCCCTACTGCTATGCATATATGGGTGCTGTAGGGTTTGGGCAACTATATGGAAAACCCATGTTATCATATTATTTAGGGAATACAGAATAAGAATTCCAAAATTAAATATATCTCTAAACCTAATTTCACTTTTCATCAATAGAATAAAATTTCACCCCTTCGAACCTCCCTTCAGCAACTATTATATTATTTGATCATCCTCTTCCACCCGGTTTCTGGTTCAACAAACAATTATCTCATTGGATACACACTGTTTAGATCTTGATTCTTTTTCAATAGTTACTTGATTGGTTAGGTATTTGTTTTTCTATTTAGGTGAAATAAAATATGAACTATTATTTGGTTATTCATCATTTGTTTGATTTTATCTCGGAATGAGTTGAATCAGGAGCGGATAATCAGAACACTATACACCATGGTTGTATGATTAGTGGTCCCATACTTTTCGTTAAAGGTTTGTAATGTTGTATATTCTATTGTTTCATGCACCTAATTCTAATTCGACATCATGAAGTGAATTTTGATACACGAATTAAATTTTAATAGAAAATCATGTGTAATTAATGTGGCATATTAATGATTTACTATAATATCATAAGCAGGAATCAGGAACCTACCCCTTTTATGTTTTTTTATTTAAATGGGAATTATGATGGAATAAAAATATGGGAACCCGTGATGTGTTCTAATTTATCAAAATCCATGGAATGATAATTATGAATTGATTTGTTAGATTATAAACTGAATTTTGAATTTCTATAAAATTGAACTTTGATGTAAAATGTAATTGAATTGATTAATGGGAAGGGATGATGTGACCACTACCCTAGACCCTTGCCTAGTGATACATTATTTAATCATTACATTATTTTTATAATGTTTTGACCATCTAATTATTCATGAGGAACCCCTTATAAGATTGTATCATTCTTTTATCATCCTATTAACGTGAGGCTTGAATTGTATTGTTATTGGTTTTGACCATGACATGTTTAAATGATACTGATTGAATTTTAATTAGAGATTATATTCCTTCGGTGACACAATGATCCATATGAAGAATTAAATAGATTTTATCATCTATAATTGATAATTCTCATGCCTATATGACACTTGGACAGGTTATATGGTATTCCACGAATGGACACATGGGAGGTAAAAATTATAAGTAGACCGATATTTGGATTTCCTTATGGATTTTAAATGAAGGATTCTAGTGAATTTTATCATATTTTCCAAGGGTGATGCTTCGGAACACTTTGTTCACTGTGATGGATGGAATTAAATAGAAGTGATGTTATACTACACATAGAGAGATACATGCATTCTTTTGATGACCCCCAAGGATGGGATAGTATGGTGATAGATTATATTTTACCCGGAGCGATACCTAGATTCAAAATTATGAATTATAAGGACTAGGTAATGTTCATAAATGAATATGGAATGATATGTGTTACATATAGTGTCATCTAAGAAAAATCATAAGATTATATTCAGTATTTTCAAGAAAATTTTTGATGGACTATTTAGGCATCCATTGACATGATTTTATTTGGGGACATTGTGTTATAAGCTGGGTATCATGACTTATTAATTAAATGATATAGAATGATTAAATGGTTTTCAATATAAATAAATCATGAATAAATACTAATTCAGGTATTTTTGTTAAATGAAATTGATGGAAAAGAAAATGTTATTAAATTTGAATATAAAATTTATAGGATGTATTACTTTTTGAACATTAGAGACAATTACTGTAATGATTGAACACTATTTTTGTATATATTCACAAACAAGATGAAACTAGAACATGGGTGGATGACTAATGGTATTGTGTCCCAGCCCCTAATTAGGCCACCATTGGGTACCCAAACTGACTATACGATTGAGGGTATGGATAAGGGAAAGTACCCTACTATTGATTTCTGATTGATACATAGAAGTGGGGGATCATATGATTGAGATGCGTCTTATGATTCTAATAGGTAACTATTTGGTCTTTTTAAAATTATGTAACATGCATTATACACCTTCCACAATTTATTGATTTGGTTTTTTTATAGTGAAATATGATAGTAATCGTCATCATTAAATATTCTCCTCCTTTTGATATTGTCATCTATTTCTAATGTGTATCTATTATATGAATGATGCACTGCTTCTGGTACTTGTATGTTATTTGATATTCAGATTCGATACACTATTTTGAAGAGGTTGTAATATCCTCAGTGACATACCTAGGCCCTTGATATTAGTTGAAAACATCTATAGTTTTCGGATATGCGCTTGATGCCATCTGACCCATTGGGCTCAGTGAACCTTCTAGTGGAATCTAGGTCTATGATGTAACAATAGTGACCTTCGGATAAATAAAATACTGATTGACATATTTACGAAATGTTATTGTTTCGCAAACTATAAAATTTCAATTCTTTTCACAAGAGTCAGGGAATTCCCCTAAAATATATTCACATTAGAACCCATTGTTGATATGAATGTGTACTGTATAATGATTTCAATCATTTTTTATGATGAAAATTATTGAACCAAAACAAACATATACTGGGTCCTAAAGATCACTATCTAATATAATTAAAAAATTTATTAATAGAATACATTAATCACAAAAAACATATATTCAAAACAAATTGGTAATTGTTTTTAGATGTTACACTCTATTCTAATGAATCCGGAAATGCACCCAAATGAATAAGGAAACTAAAACTATAGTAAAAGTATACCAAAAAGATGTTAATAAAGTTTAATAATATTCCCACCATAAAAAAATTCTATCCCCAAATGTCTTCAAGATACAAAAATCCAAAAAATAACTTGAGACTTCTATATCGTCTCCAATTCCAACTCTCATTAATTGTGGTGATCAATTCCACACTTCCATAATACATGGACCAAAAGAATCATTTTCTGTAAAAAAACATCTAATAGTGATCCATAATTTGAACCTATTACTCAAACACATTGATTCAATTATCAAGATCAATATCCTCTATTATATTCATATTGGATGGATCTATTCAACCCATACTATGTTAGGAAACATGGAATAAATTGTGAGATAAAGTAAGATTTGATGGTAAGTCCAACCACTATTCAACCTTTTCAAGTAATCCAATGATAAATAAGGGTATTAAAAACCTTAGTTCCAATATAGTCTTATTAACCAAATGATGATGTACTAAACATGGTGAAATAATATAAGAGACCCAATCATAACCCTCAAAATCAATAATTCAATAACTGTGTTTCAAAAAATATTTATCAGTCATATGTGTTCTGATCAATCACTTTTAGTTCAACTACATAATCTAAGTTATCTAATGATCAATGTTAGACCCAATAGAGGTTAGCTCTCCCATTTATTCTAATCACAAGTGATATCTCATGGTATTCTAATAAAAAAACTGGAATGAAAAAAAATTTATGGATAAAAACAATAGTAATAGGAAAAATGAACTAATGGAAAATTATTTATCCGAGAACAACAAAAATCTTGAACATAATATTGAATCATATCCCTAAGAATCCGGATAGCTCTCTCAGTTGGTCAATCCATCAAAAAATGATATTTTGTTCCCAATTTTAAAATGTAACCCATAATATACAAAATATAATTCTAATATATATATATATATAGCTCAATTCCTTTTAAAAAAATCAATGATTACCCCATGAAGACTCAAAATATCCCTGAGATACACACCCCCAAGTTATTCCACCTTCATTATCTCCTTTAAAGTTTACAAATCTGTTGGTTTCTTGAGTAGATCAAAAATTACCAAAATCACAAAATCCGAACATGTATTCCATGTTAAAACAATAAAGAAATCCATTTAAATATCATCTAATTTTGATATAGGAATGGGTTGGGGATACAATGAACCAAAATGACTTTGGAACTCCACCCTAATTCTCATTAAAGGAAGACACAAATATTTTTTTCAATTGACTATCCTATACATAGATATAATTTATTATGATTACAAGATTGATACATCTTGCTAGTATAGATTTATGTCACAAAAATAATGGATTCAAACGTCCATCTACTCTAGCCACTTAGAAAATGGAATAAACAACCTATTTAGAAAACAAGATGAATAACTATGAGATGAAGACCACTAACACGAGGCATCAAAACAATAATAAAATTTACTATTTCATTGATATTAATGGTCCCGTATCATCTCAAAATTTACCCTATCATAAAATTATGATTTTTCCTTCATTGAATCATGAAATACTAGACCATATAATATTTTCATTCCCAAGACCTTCTCTATTGAGAAACAAAATAAAGACCACTCATCTTGTGATTACTTCACTAATTCGGTTGATAATTTCAAGGTCATTTCTTCAATAACCATATTATATATTATATATTCATAATAAAAATCAAAATAAAATGTATGGAGACACTCCAAAATACATCCCAATGGGAATTTCAAATCCCTATCGGTGAAATTATTCCTCAATATTTTATGTTCAATAAATATATTATTTAAAAGGTTAGGGTCGAACCATAATTTATTACTAAAGTAATGAGAAGACCATTTTAACTAGGTATGGGGAGATCCATTACATATCCTGATGGACCAGTGGGAATTTATCCCATTACAAAGCCTATGGGCCCATGTTTTAGGCTCAAGGACCATTCTGTGAATAGTACTACTACATTTCCCATCCAACTATAGTACTATAGAGTACCCACCACTGCTACAGTGCCCTACAGCCGCTACAGTTACCTATCGTCTCTATAGTTCACATCGATGCTACATTGTCATCGCTGCTACAGTACGCAATAGTGCCGATATAATACCTATGCGCAGTGGGTTTTAAACCCCTATTTTTTCAGGTAGGATTATAGGGTTCATACCACTAACCCTAACCCTAACTACATTATGTTCAAATTATATCATAAACCATTCCAAAAGTCGAAGTGATTATAGTTTATAAGTGAATTCTAAACTAAATCCAACTCAATATCATGGGTATGGTAATTCTACACATGGGGGAATAACTAGAGATTCTCATTTATACTGCCTCTCCCCCAATATCATGACTCACAAAAATCCCATGCAAGAAGAATTATAGAAAACAACAAATCCCAAACAAATTTCTTGGAAGAATCAATACAATTTCGGAAGTCAATAACACCATTAGTTCCTCAAATGATATATGGATATTTTTTTTCTATCAAACAATACTCCCATACTGTTTAATGCTATCATCCATAATACAATCATAGAGATTTACCATAAACAATTCCTACAATAACCAGACAAACCCATTATGCTTCAGATAGAAAACACATTTTGTGCTTCTCCTTGGAGAAACTGCCTATAAAATTTCAATATACATGTAGAATCCCCTCTCGGATATTAAATTTCATATAAACATTAATTCAGGAATCCAAAACATAAATTTTTAAATAATAAAATACAAAAAACATTCCCTCTATTTATCATCAATGATATCAAACTAGGGTATATAATCCCAAACTAACAAGGTGTAATCCATCATATCATCCAAGAACACCACAACAAATGAATCTTGAACCAATCAATGATCTGGTTCATCAATTCCATAAACACTGCATGCATTTTAGTTAGTAAAAATGGAATAACCATAAAATCGAAATTATTATTTTGGATCTAGATTGTTGGAATAATTATATACTTTTATCATAATATCAACATTGTATACATAGAAATTAGTAAAATCTTTGAAACTATCAATCCATATAATGTTATTAAATATATCATCAATCCTATAAAATGGATATTTGTTCTCAATAGTATCTATATATAACATTAAATAGTCAATTAAATTGATTATACTTATGTATTACGTCATTGAATTATGAAAAGTGTAATCTAATAGTGATTTTCTAGGATAAATAAATCCATTTACATAGAGATCCAAAAAATGTATATGGTGTTATACTAGCTAAGTAGAAATAATATTGTATGATATCTTAGTAATGGACATTATACTGGTTAGGAGGTCTATGGTATTCAGGACCACTATTTAGGGAGGTAAATAAGAAAAATCATATGAAAATACCTTGAAATATGGACGCCAGACCACAGGTAGATGGCAGAAAAAAAAATTCTGAAACATCAAGATGAATCTATAAAAACATTCAACATAGTATCCTTAATTATTGAAGAATATTCCCCAACCTTCCTAGTCATGACACCAAATCACCTTGAAAAACATGAGTGACCCCATTAGAAAATAAGAACTGAACCATAACATGATAATACACTATTTGGGCATAACAATGATCATCCATCACATTTCTATAATCATGGATTCAATGTCATGATTGAGAACTATGATGTCCCACTAAAACTCATGGTCTCCGATTGTCCGTCAAAATGTTGGGATCTTGAAACAATGTTCATAATTTTTTCCAAAGGCGTTTAACATTTGAAAAAAACTATTTCTACTAAGAATCAAATCCCTATATTTTAAAAATGTTTGAACATATAAAATAACAATTATAACTTATATCAAACAAATATAGCACCATATGAGAGGAAATAATCACCATACCACCAACTGTGGTTGGCCCATTAATATAAATATATATTGCAACCTTCACAAAAAAAATATTTTTGGCCTTAGTTCCTCCCTCAAGTTACTTGTAAAATATTATACCTCCTATAAGCTGAGGATAATATCCTTCAACTTTTGTAACATTAGTAGGGACTATTTATCCCATTGTAAAAACGGATATAGCCTCAAAACCTTGTGATTCACCCAAAAAAATTCATAAGGATAGATTTTCCTCAATGATAAAGGTCTTTGGTTCCTCAGTACAATTTGTCTTGGTTTGACTAGGCTACCCACACAGATAGAAAAAAATCTTCTAATATCAATAATAATCCCTTATAACTGGTCCTAATGAAAATTGGCTACCTTTTTGGTCAATTTTTTAGATCGAAAATACATATCGGAAAAAAACAATACCATATTAATCCCCACCAGAATCATTTTCACCAATCATGTTATACTATATAAAATATTACTTATCATATACATAAGTAAAGAAAAAATTAATATGAAAATCAAAAGTAATCGAATGTCTAGCCTTATACCCAAATCAATCCACCGAGTCTTCTACTAATCATTTTTTACTACCTCTGGTTCCATAAGCACCGACCTAGAAAAATGGTGGAATACTCTAGAATGGTAAAATATCCCATATCAAATGTTAAAAAATATGGGTCATTTCCCCATTTCATGTCTCGGGGTAAAACTAATCACTACTAGAAATTTAAGCTATAGCCACGGACCTATGGCCACAGTTTTATAGGTCTGTGGCTATAGCTGGTTTATAGCCACAATTTATTTTTTAATCTGTGGCTACACAATTCCAATCCCTTCTTTTTTTCGATTCCCATCGGGCTCTGCCTCCATCCCCGATATGCGTCCCATTTTTTTCTATTCCAATCGGGCTCCTCCTTCATCCCTGATACGCGACCCTCTCACTGTGGTGCCCTCCTCCCCCGACGGCCTATCCTCCTCCCTAATGGCCTCTCTCACCGCGCCCTCCTCTCTTCCCCCATGGCTTTCCTCTATCGCCCTCGGTGCTGTCCTCTCTCACTCATCCTCGCCAGCTTCGGTTCCTCCATCCCTCATCACGGTTCATTCATTCACAGCGCGAATTCTCTAATCATGGCTCGGCTTCTCCATTCGGGGTTGCTCCATCCCTTGAGCGGTACTCCCTTCCTCCATACCATTCTTTGGCCGTTCCTCCTCCATTCGGTGCGTTGGCAGAAGGGTTCCTCCATACACTTCTTCGGCCCTTCCTCCTCCATACGGTGCGTTGGCCCAACTAATTTATATTGTTGAATAATTGGGTGTTCCACCTAGGTCATTGGACTCACCCAAACTCATATACACGATCTGGGTTTCAATATAAATGATGAGACCTTCTGGTTTTCTCTTAGGGTACAAGTATTTATTACAGATGTAAATGTAGTAAATATCTACTATGTTGCAGAGGAGAAGGATTTGTTAGGCTCTATTATGTTAGTTGGTCCATATTCCAATTTTATTTTAGTTATCATTTAGCATGTATTGATGATCATTCCATTTTATTTATATATGATTCAATGTTTTTCTGTTATTTCTTCTGAGCTATTTTAATCTTCTACAATATATAGATTTTTTTATTTCTAGTCTAGAATGTGGGGGATTAATTGGATCTCTATTTTTCTTCTACAAGTTTTTGTGTTGTCTGTTATATTGACGGGTGATGCCAAATTTTCAGTAGATTTAGCCATGACCCTCAGGCCTTATATTAGAGAGAACAATGTCCAGATGAATAATCGAGGACCTCACCACTTGTTAGAAGAATTTGGTGTATGGTTAGGTGAACTTGAGGTCATGTAGAATCCATGTTTGGGTTCATCTAGGGTGGTCCATATTAGGGTGTAACACACACACACACACACAGTCACATAGGAATCCAATAGATATCATCCACTTATCATTGATAATACAATAACAATATGTACTTTACATACTGAATAATCCCAAATAATACTACAAAACTTTATTAACCTAAATATTGTTTTTAAATAGATAAGGGTATCCCATGCCTCTCCCAAACCATATCTTATAAGTAATGAATAATTTGGTTATGGGATTTGAAATCCTGATGAAATTCGAATTTTTATTCCAGAAGTAAGGGATTCTCCATGAATTGGGATTAAAATTGGAAATATTACAATTGGGAATAAAATTGGAAATATCAGAATTGGTATGGACCTTCCATGATTGGTTGGTCACCATAATATTTTTAATAGGTTATATGATGATATTATTGACAATTATACCATTATTTGTCTTATGTGAGGAGTATAAGAGGATTAGTCCCCACTGGAATTTAAATCGTGACCAAACTTATGCGATGAGCATAAGGGGACTAGTCCCCACTAGACCTAAAATTATGACTAGATTTTTGTGATGAGCATAAGAGGACCCTACCTTTCCATATATGAAAAGTATAAGATTTATTATATGATAAGAATAGGATGATTCACCTTTCCCTATGAATCATAATCCCATCCTTCCTCATGTGATGAGTATGGAATTCCTTAAGTGATGACCATGAAATTCCTTAGTTGATGGTCCTAGAGTTCATTAGGTGATGAGTCTAAAATACCATAGGTGACTAGCCTATGATGACTTTGGAAATGAAGTTAGGATTATATAGGTGATGAGAATAGTATTCTGTAGATTATTATCCTAATTTGTCTATATGGATTGACAGAAGAAGATATAACAACCTTCATATCTAGATCATAACTGAAGATCCATCCTTTACTTATATGTGGCAATCATAAGATTCCCTCACTTCCAGAAATGAGAAAGATATTTATGGGATTGTCTAAATATACAATGTAATTGAAATTCTAGTCAACATTGATCATTAGGTTTTCACCTTGATAAGGAAGAAAGTGACATTATTAACTGATGTCCACATGGAGATGGAATCAAGAACATGATTCATGGGCATGTGTTAATTATATAAGAGAAATATGGACTGGGAGGGGGACTAGAAGGGGGTGTCTAGGAGGGTCTGCAGGGGGGGATGGCTGGGGGTTTGGCAACACTTACTTCTTTTGTTCATTTCATTGTGACAAAATCAATGGTGGAAGTTTACATCACTTACAAGCTTCATGATAATTCTTCAAGCCTCATATAAGATTCACATACTAACACCTTTGCTTGGGAACTTCATATTCATTCTCAACAAGCTTGGGAACTTCCAACTCCCTTCTAAGCTGTCCACCTCCAAATTGTCTCATCAATATGTTTGGGTACTCCAACTAACTTGCAATCCATTTATCATCTGAATATTGGCATGAAACAACTTGTCTTCCTCGTTGAAAACTATTACACAAACACAATGTGGATTTAACAATCTTTCACTTTGTGTTTATTGTCAATACCAATCTAGCAATTGGTATGTCAAGATCTTATTTAATTTTCTTCTCTCCTCTTTTTCTCATTGAATTATCTCATTTTATTTTCTCCCCTTATTGACAATAAATACAAAGTTCATGAATAAGGATGGTATCACTTCATTCTTAAACCTTGTGCCATCATTCATTATATTCAATGCCTATGTGATCCATGTTTTGTGTAGAAAATATGAGGGTTTGATTTAGAAAACAATGTTGTCCCATTAACAAACTGAACATGATACCAATTGATTCTAATTACCATGACTCATTTAGGGGCTGTTCAGATGTCCTCATGTTGAAACCAAATGATTCCAATTTATATCTTCATTCTTTTTGGAATTACAACCTGAGATCTTACACTCATCTCAATACACATGTTGAAAACATTCAAGTACATGTAGCAGGTTTTAGAAATCATCCTTGAGATCTCAAATTTCCTCAACTTCTTGTCATTGATTAATTCAATTTATATCCCCTAATATCAGACTTTATTCAGTCATTAACAGGGATGAGAGAAATGCATACCTCATCAATTACTTTTTCAATCACTTTCCAGAAATTCCAGATTTTCATAGAATAAATAAGTCTGGAAGCTTCTCAAGGGTCTTCTCCACTCATCTCCCCATCGAGGAGACACACCACCTTTAATCCATCAAGGCAGATCTTTCCTTATGATTTTCATTGGAATACCATTTGATAAATCATACCAAGAGGGTGACTTTTTTTCACATCTAGAATATTTATTCCAGCTTACTTCCTTTCATTTTCTCTCCTCTTGAGAACTTGTTTCACCTTCACTACCCTACATTGTATGGCACACTAATAACACAAAAATAATTAGGGAATAATGTGGATGTACTTGATCATCAATTTGAGTTGTTGGGTTGAGAAAATTTTCCAGTTTGTTCTTTCCAATTTAGCTCCAAGTCAGGGATACTAGAAGTCGATATCTTTGATGTATGGGTCTTAGATTTCATTGGTCCATTTACTAAATCTCATTGGAATAAGTGCATAATTTTTTCATTAGAATATGTCAATTTGGAATGTATTTATTTCATTACTAGATAGTATGGGTTCATATATAGTTATTGTTTTAGAAAATAAATCTTTTCTAGATATGCAGTTCCTATAATCATAATCAATGATAATGGTTTCCAATTTAAAAATAGTCATTTTGGAGAAATAATGAAAAAATGAGGATGAAAACACAAGAACGTGTGGTGATTTCCATTCCCAGCCATTGCTTCCTTTGAGCAAGGTCTTCGTGGAGGGGGGATGACTTCTGGTGTTTTTTTATAAATATTTTTGTTATTTCTTTGAATTTTAATTTCATTTTCTACATACCTAGCATAAAATCTATGTGGACATTGCCAGTCCTATCTATTGCTTCCTGTGCATATTTTATTTAACACGTTAGAATCAGTAACAATCTGATAAATGACCACTTGCATGAATGTCCTACCAAGTCACGTCAACATTGTTTTTTGTTTAATATTAAGGATATTGAAGTTGGAAAAGTTGTGCACCCCCAACTAGCTATGAGAGTTTCCAGTGCAAGTTCTGCATGGAAAAAGGTTTGTTCTAAGTATAAGCATGCCTTAATTTTCATATTATATTTTTTAAAATCTTCTTATGTTTGAAATTTTAATGATTTCACCTTCATGTTTGGTTTTATTCATGTTCTATATAATGTGGGATCATTACTAGAAATTGATAAAGTGGAATGGGAATGTCTTGATAGGATGGAACATGTAGTGATACATATATCTTTAGAGAAAAATGTTTCCTATAACATATGGGAGGTGAAAACCATAGTAGAGTTAATGAAGGTTATAGTGGATATTTTTGATATTCCAACAACAATGAAAAAAATGGGTTAAGAATCCCAAAACATTTAAATTGAGACGAAGTGGTTTTATGATAATTGAAGTTGTATAACTGAATGGTTGTCTTAAGAATCCCAAAACATTTAATTAGTGATTTTTTGATTTTTGGTTTCCTTATATTTTTGTTGTGTGTTTTGGATTTCATTGAGGTGGATTCGAGTCACCGTTGACGAAGGCTTACATGTGTATGCATAGGTAGGCATATGTATATTTAAGTTCCCCCTTTATATATATTCACTCATGGCAGTATAAATATATATATTGGGGCTAGGTGTGCTTATATATATATATATATATATGAAAAATGCATACACGTGTAAGTGTAAAGGGATATATGTAAGTATAAAGATATATCTAAGGACCCCCTTGTTCATATTTGGCCATTAAAATATGTACATAGGGGCTAGGTGTCATTATATATATGTTAATTTGCATATCCGTGCAAGCGGAAAAAAGGAAGATTCGAGTTGTCGTCGTCAGATGAAAACGTGCCTTAAGGTTGAGGTAGGGTCCCTCTCCAAGCCTATTTAATTAAAGAATGTTTTAAATTGAATTTAGTTGCATTCTTAATTTTGCATGTTTATATTAAATTTAAATTCTTGAATAAGTGTTAGTTAAGATAATTGTTTCGTTTGATAAAAAAGTCATGGTTTTGTAATAAAACCCCTCCAATGGAGGTGCGCTGTCTGCAAAAACTCATAGTGGTATACATTTCTTAACATTAATTCATTGATGTTTTCCTTATACTTGATGTCATTGTTAGTCATAAAAAACACATCATACTTGACCCTTTTTATATCCCTGTAGGGGGTTTCCCTCTTTTTATTAAAACAATTTTTTGAACCAAGATAATCTATAAGTGTCGTTAGACTTTTAAGATGGGTCCCATGTTGTGTGACCATGTCACATGGCATGTGATATTTAAATCCAACCAAAAGACTAGTTCCACAGCCCATGGGTCCTACAGTACCAGTAATGTCAGATTACATGTTATGTAACTTGTGATTTTTCTGATCCCATGGGGTATTCTTCTAGGTATTCCTACACATTGCTAGATCTCCAAACCTCACCGAATTAGGTATATTAGGGGTCATCCAATCCTCTAGTCATCACATATTAGCATTCATTTCTTTAAATCATATGAGAAAACATCCTCTCATGCCATCCATATCATCTTATTTGAAACTAAGTGGAAGATGTTGCCCCGCAGATGTCGCTGGACCGGGCCAACACGCTGCAGTCACGTCGCGGTCACGCTGGGGTCATGCCATGGTAATGCCATGATTTGGCCCTACTCCAGCCACATCCAGCCCACACCAGCCACCTTCCACCTTCATTTCATCCCACTTCCACCAGCATTCCAGCCCGCAACAGCCCCCCTTCCACCTTCGAATTAGCCTGCACCATTCCCCCAACACCTGCAACCAGCCCCCTTCCACCTGCATTTGAGCCCTCACCGAATTAGGTATATAAGGGGTCATCCAATCCTCTAGTCATCAGAGACTAGCATACATTTCTTTAAATATTCTGAGAAAACATCCTCTCATGCCATCCATATCATCCTATTTGAAATTAAGTGGAAGATGTTGCCCCGCGGATGTCGCTCCACCAGGCCAATACGCTGCGGTAACTCCGCGGTCACGCCACATCCAAGCTGAAGTCACGTCGCGGTCACGCCACTGTTATGCCACGGTCACACCGCGGTCACGCCGCGGTCACGTCGCGGTCACGTCGCGGTTACGCTGCGGTAATGTCGTGATTTGGCCCTTCTCCAGCCACATCCAGCCCACACCAGCCCCCTTCCACCTTCATTTCAGACCATTGCCACCAGTATTCCAGCCCGCGACATCCCCCCTGCCACCTTTGAATCAGCCCACACCATCCCCCTAGCACCTGCAACCAGCTCGTTTCCACCTGCATTCGAGCCCTCACCGAATTAGGTATATCAGCGGTCATCCAATCCTCTAGTCATCACAGATTAGCATTCATTTATTTAAATATTCTAAGAAAACATCCTCTCATTCCATCCATATCATCCTATTTGAAACTAAGTGGAAGATGCTGCCCCGCGGATGTCGCTGGACCGGGCCAACATGCTGCAGTCAGGCCGCAGTCACGCTGCGGTTACGCCGCGGTCACGCCGTGATCACACCGTAGTAATGCTGTGATTTGGACCTGCTCCAGCCATATCCAGCCCACACCAACCCCCTTCCACCTTCATTTCAGCCCACTGCCACCAGTATTCCATCCCACAACAGCCCCCTACCACCTTCAAATAAGCCCGCACCATCCCCCCAGCACCTGCAACCAATCCCCTTCCACCTGCATTCGAGCCCTCGCCAAATTAGAAATATCAGGGGTCATCCAATTCTCTAGTCATCAAAGATTAGCATTCATTTCTTTAAATATTCTGAGAAAACATCCTCTCATGCCATCCATATCATCCAATTTGAAACTAAGTGGACGATGCTGCCCCGGAGATGTCGCTGGACCGGGCCAACATGATGCGGTCACGCCACGGTCACACTGCGGTAATTCTGTGATTTGGCCCTGCCCCAGCCACATCCATCCCACACCAGCCCCCTTCTACCTTCATTTCAGCCTATTCCACCAGCATTCCAGCCCGCAACATCCTCCTTCCACCTTCCAGTCAGACCGCACCATCCCCCCAGCACCTGCAACCAGCCCCCTTCCACATGCATTCGATCCATCACCGAATTATGTATATCATGGGTCATCCAATCCTCTAGTCGTCACAGATTAGCATTAATTTATTTAAATATTCTGAGAAAACATCCACTCATGCCATCCATATCATCCTATTTGAAACTAAGTGGAAGATGTTGCCCCGCAGATGTCGTTGTACCGGGACACCACACCGCGGTCATGCCGCGATCACGCCGCAGTAATACCAAGAGTATGATTAACAAAAAGGGGAGGAAATGTATCTAAAATATTTGTAGCAAGGTTTTCATGTTAAGTACTAGAATTTTTTTCCAGCTTTTTTCTAGAACCTGGGGGAATCTGTAGTGTTTCCACCAGGTTCGGTTTCTTTTGATAAGATGAAAATATACACCTCTAATTCTTGACCAATTCAGTAGGTAGATTTGGGTTGGCATATTTATAATCTTGCAAACCCGAGGCAACCAAGTTTTGATTTGGGTAACTATCCAGAGCAGTCTTTGAAACACCCAGAACATCAGGTGCCATGGCCATCTCCTTGGGAGATGCACTTACCTAACCAAGTTGGGGTTAAGGGGTCTGTTCAGAGCTAAAGGTATTCTCCACATAAGTGTCAGTGCACAAGTGTAAAAACCCAAGGGGGTTTCATTTGTTCTACTTAGAGTCATTATTCAAAATCGGCTTGGTCTGGTCATCTTTTCTGTCAAGTAGTGTGCCAACCTATTTTGATTCACACCCCAAAGAAGAATAAGGGTATGAAGATTGAACATTATCAATATTCATACCATTAAAAAGATCATTATAAATGTGATGTGATTTATTACCTTTAGAGGGGTCCAAAAGAGTATCCCCTACAACTAAAACTGCCAAGGCAGGGTTCGTCGTAATATGCAGGTCTCCAGGCAGTGATGAGCCTGTATGATCACATGAATTCAAAGCCGATTTAATATCCTTATCCAAACCCAAAGGTGGGTTTGAGTGGCCTTGAATGATGGGTGAATTGGTAAACATTATCTAAGAAAAGTGTAAGAATAAAGCAATCCAAGAGAACAACCTAAAACCACCGAGAAAACCAGTAAACACATCATCTACATCACCACTAAACCCCACCCTCCCAGCTTTCAATCAACAGCCAACCCCTAGTGTAAATGGAAATAGTAGTAGCCCGCTTGACACCAGAAGCACTCCCCACCAAGAAGCGACCTACTATAATCCAATAACCCTAGCCAATAGCACCTATAATAGAGAAAAACCCAATAACAATCAAAGTTTTAGCAGTAACCCACTCAACAGTAATAACACCAACACCTATAAGCCAATAGCAATGTCCAGCCACTAGGAATGTACTCAAATTTACATCCCAAGCCACCAGCACCAACCCATGCCACTTTTGCAACACATCCCATCAAAGAGGCATCCTGCACCACACAAAAAACCCAGCCATCAACCCATTTACCAACTCACAGTCAATAATAGAACCCAATATCTGTTAACAAACCAGTCCATGGAAAAAGAACCTCCAACACCTCTAAGCCAACACCAGCAATAACTTTACCCTCTACCCCCATCCATCACCAAAAATCCATCTTGATGTTTTTATATAGAAGCTCACAGAACTACTCAACAACATCTCCCGGTATCTGTAGCACCAAAAATAATCACCCAATATTTTTCTCGACCTCATAAAAAAAATATGTATTAAACTCAGATATTGTGCATGTGAAGACTCACATATTATAGACCTTGGATTCTACTTCTTCCCCATTTCATTTTTATACCTTGATTCCCAACCAGTCTTACCAGCGATAAAGGGTGATGGAGAGGATTTATGGTGCATGTCAAGACCACGATATGACCGAGCAGCGAGAAAGTCAGCATCAGATTTAATTGGTCCTTTGGTCAGAGAACCAGAGAAATCGCCACCAACTCGCAGAGCCTTTTCTATCAAATAAGCTGAAGCAGTAGATCCTTCCACTTCCTCTTCTACATTTTCTGGTTATGCAAACTAAAATAGAAACAGAGATCAACATGAAATATCAAACACATCATCTTTATAACCATTCTACTATTAACAAATGGGTAGAGAATACCTCGAATGTCAAAACCTTTAACATATCCGCCTTTCAAGAAAGAAAATCGTGCTTCTTCAGGATGGTTCGTGTCTTGAACCGAAAGAGGGGTTATTAGATCTTTGAATTCCATCACGTATTCACCCGTCCACTGCCTTCCTCTGGAGAACAGTGAAAATATCACTATTTTAGTCATAACAGACACCATTTAATGGTATGATCAATGTCTGAAAGAGATTTTCATGTTTAAAGACCAAAGAATAAACAATGTTTGTGTTCGATGTTCTAAGAAGTACCTGCTAAAGGCTAGCAGAGCTTAGAAAGGAGTAATAACTGGAGCCAAGTACTCTTTACTATCTAACATAGAAGTTTGAGCACAAGAAACATAAATGAACACATCAAACTACCAAACATAAGAAATAAAAACATAAGTTGAAATCTCTCAAAATCCAACCATGGAAAAAAATACAATTACACAATTCATCAGTAAAAGGGTACCTCAGGAAAGTTTGCAGGATTTGCTGGATTACGCCTTCCCATGACAAAGGTATATGCCTTCTTTCCTGCTCCTGCTATCAACTCTTTTAGCTGGCGAATCATACTAAGATAACTGGCTAAAAGATTAGTGACAAAGTCACAAAGTGGTTGCATGAGAAACGCAGAAAAGTCAGTTACAAAATCAAAACTGAGAATACATTAAAAATTCAGAAGCCATCACAATGTTTCAAAAACAATGGCAAGCCCATTAAGGTCCCAAGAATACATATAGGTTGTATTAATAGTTTTCATGGATATGGTTTGTATGGTTATGGTTTATACGGATAGGTTAAGTCATGTGATGCAACATTATCATGTGTGAAAGCGTGTTTGATACATTTATGTTAAGGTCATTACCACTTAAAGATTAAAAACAGGGTATATAGAGGTTTCACAACTTGTAAGGTGTTTTATCACAATTAGGCCTTACAATCATGTATTCTGAATATGCACTGTAGTAGAAACAACTTCTCTCCAAAAGAATTTTAAAATTTTGTGTTCATCCAGCACTGTTATGCTAGAATGAAGAAAAAAAACAGACTTTTTTAAATTTCATTTTGATTCATCAATGAATGTCATATAGTAAAGTTATTCAATAAGATGATATATTAGTGAGTCTCCCAACACATCAGAATGGGACTTGGGAATGCTGGAAGAGAGATTTGAGAGGGAGGGGGTGATTTCCAGGCAGGGGGGAGGGGGGTGTTGTCCAGGAAGGGGGAGAGGTGTCCAGGAGGGAGGGGGTGCTGTCCAGGCAGGGGGAAGGGGTGTCCAGTAGGGGGGGGGTGCTGTCCACGCAGTGGGGAGCGGTATCCAGTAGGGAGGGAGGGGGTGCTGTCCAGGAAGGGGGGTTTTCCAAGGGGAGAGGTGTCCAGGAGGGGGGTGCTATCTAGGCAGGGGGGAGGTATCCAGGAGGGAGGGGGATGTCCAGGAAGGGGGGGAGGTGTCCAGGAGGGGGGGGGGGTGCTGTAGGGGGGGGGGCTACCACATTAGATGATTTCTTTATTCCATTCAGAATAAATTCTTAACTACACATATTGATTGTTGTAATGACATCATATATCTCTTTATTCAACATCAATCGGTGCATAACAATTATTGGGAACCATAGATCTATTCAGATCCACTGTAACATAAATATCATTATGACTTGAACTTTGTACAAACACTCATAAATCTCCCATTTTGGCATAAGATGATTAAAATATTGCTAAATTGGGGGGTGGGGCTGTCCAGAGGTGGCTTTGTAGGGGAGGAGGGGGGCAGTCTAGGGGAGGCCATGCAGGGGGGATGGTTGTCCAGGGGAGGCTTTGCAGGGGGGAGGGGTGATGTCCATGAGAGGATTTGCAGGGGGAGGGGGCTGCAGGGGGGGGGGGGGTGGGTTGTGCAGGGGAGAGGGTGGGGGATATTTTGGGGGTGGGTTGTCCAGGAAGGGGGGGGGCTATCCAGGAAGGGATTTACAGGGGTGGGGGGATGGAGGGGGGAGGGGGGCTACATGGGGGGCGGGTGTAGCGACCCATACTTTACATACACTGTTATTACTTTAGAATTGAAGCACACTTATTACAACATATAACAAAACCAAGAAAGTACCATATAGGTATAGTGTCTTCAGAAACTAGGAAACATAAACAAATGGTTCATAAAGCATCTACACTATCTCCCATTTATTTCATCATATCTATAGTTCCTTTTGACATATCTTACTTAATAACCTTCTTCCTGACCTGGGGAAAGAAAACATACAAAAGGGTGAGCTCAAATGCTCAGTAAGGGTAAACAAAAGAAATATCAATCACATCATATACATAAGAACATAACTTTTGGAAATCTTAACCTGCAAAAGAAATCATAATTTCATAACATGGGTTAATCATAGTAGTGAAATTTAATCCCATTTATCATAACTTAAAACATGAAAATTTTTGGGATACACACATAACCATAGATAATCATTTCTTATTTGTCAATACTCATTACCAAGACTATCTTAGTGGACAAAGTCCATTTCTGAACCGAGTTTACTCCTTGTTTCAGTCCAGTTTCACTGAACCGGTTTAACCTGCCGTTCCAGCCATGTCTATCTCATTGGATATAAAATCTTTACCCAATGCATTGGAGGGAGATATAGGTCCCACCCATCTCATAATGATATCATTCTTATGTGTGCCATAAAATCATAATCCATACATCATAGCATAACCCATGTAATAAAAATGGGAATCTTAAACATCGTGACATCATAAAACAATTCATATAAGATAATGGAATTCATAAACATAATTCCATCACAACATAATAAAATCAATGTAATAATAGGGATAGAAACAGAACCCTTTATTATCTTATATGGAAAATAATTTTGATAAAACCCTTGAACTCCATTCTTGAGGAAAATATCCTTTCTACTTCAAAAACATTTTTCCGTTATTAACATGTCATACAATTTTAAACTAAAAGAAGTTGATTAAAAATAAACGTGAAAACTTGTAAAGGAATATTCTTGGAAATTTTGTTTTAAAAATCCATTCATGCCGTATAAGTTAAAAAAACATTCTTCTTGTAATTTTGTCGGAAAAGTCAGAAAGTACCTCGTACGAAAAACGACAAAATATTCCTTTCATATCTTTTACTAAAAACTCACCGAAGATTAAAATTGGATTTAAACGATTGTAGGTGGATGGAAATAATATTACATATTGAGGAAACATGGATTTGGATGATAAAATACACCCCAGTAAATTCCAAAGTATAAACAATCTCAGATAAAAATGAGATTGTGATATTTCCCTTACCTTAGGTCTGATATGCTTTGTACATGTCCGAATCTCTTGTATAATGATTTAAATAATGTTATTGACTTATTCCAGAATCATACTCATTGTTATGATATCACATATGGTCATATTCTTAGCTTCTTATTAGTAATATTTCATTACAACTTGTTATTCGGGTGTTTATTACTTTTTGTTCTTATGCGTGTTTTGTCGAATAAAATCTTATTCTTCTCTTTAGGTTATAGATACCTCATTTCCAGAATGTTTTTAGTGTAATATATATCATATTCATTCATTAAATTCATTTATATAATCATTATGCAATGAAGATCATGTAGAATGAGTCGCATCACATCGTGGAGAAGGTATTCCGTACGTACGCACGAGCGATGATATCGTTCCCATGATCATGGAATTGTATTGGAGTGTATGTATAATATTTTAGAATCAATATCACTTTACAATAATCATATATAGTCATTATTTACACCATTATACCCATCCAAGTAAGGTGGTGGTGGAAAATATATTACACCATGGCGTGGAGACGGTATTCCGTACGTACGCACGCGCGGTGATTTCGTTTTCCGTAGGATGGATAGATGGTGAAATAGGGTTGTTTCATACTTATAATAACATATCAGTATATGATTTATACTGATGTTATTACTTCATAATTAAACAACTAAATACGAAGAAGTGTAAGAATAAACAAAGATGAAAGAATCGGTAATGAACATTACCTCTTCTTTGAAGTGCTTCTTTGAGACCTCCTTTTAGGGCACTAAAACTGGTCTTTGAAGAGGACCGGGACCTCTAGGATGTATCAAGGAGAGTGGAGAGGATAATGTGGAAGGGGTTGGTGTAAAGACCCATAAATTTCAAGGAAATTTTTTTCTTAATTTTCTTTGGAATTTTACAAGAACAAAGTTTCTGACGGCACCTGATTCCGAGGCCCAGAGTTCCCGGAATCATGTTCCGAAGTTTGGCTTGGGTACGTTTAGTGAACGAACGAGCGGGTTTCTCTAACTTTTGAACCGGTGCTTAGAATCAAATTCCGAGGGCACCGATGGAATCGCAGCGCCGATATTTTCTTAGAAACGCCACTTCCGGAGTTGCCTTTGCTCGGGTGAGGTTTCTTAAATTTTTGGGGTTAAGTTAAGAAATAAAATAAAGTGTGCGACAACTTTATTTTTATTTCACTTAAAGCCACTTAAAATCCACTTAATGCTGCTTGAGATGGGTTGAAGAAGATAGGGTGTAATTCAAAATATCCTACCCTCTTGGTAGGATATTTGTGAGGTGGGGCCTGCACGAGCCCTACCATTTCTTTCCGCTAAGTAACGCACCCGTGAAAACCCCTATTAAACGAAAGTCAACTGACGTGTTTTCTAAATTCATAACGCCCCTATTAATTGGGTGGTTTATTCGTTGAAATTAATTCTATGAATTAATGGGTCGTTACTTAGTTTGTTTTTCTCTTTGTTGGCATGTTAATAAAATAAGGCCAACGCACCTTGTTATCTGGATGTTGTGTTAAACCTTTGGAGACTCTCTAAAGATCTTCATCCTCCTTCATGAAGAACACAAAGAACACGAAGAATGAGAAGAACGCGAAGAACGCGAAGAACGCCGGCCTCTGACGAAAAGGGCAACAAAGAACACCGAGCCCATGGAGATCGACGACGTGACGCCGAGTACCGCGACGCTGACGCTTCTTCCGCGACGATCCATCCCCGCGACAATCTTCGATCGGAATCTTGAGGTAGGGGATTGAGGTCCTTTAAATTCCTTGGTGGTTTTTATCCTCGACATGGATTTAATTGTTATAATTAAATCCCTGTGTTTCTTTAACACTCGGAGATCATTGACGTGACTCCCTTCCGTGACGACGCGACGCCCTTCCGCGACGCGACGATCACCTCCTACCGCGATGATCATTTCCGCATAGAACGCTCGCTCGACGACTACAGCGAGGTAGGGATTTTATTTGAAAATAATATTTTATTCCCGTAGTTTTTTCCTTCTAAAACAAAGAGCCCAGGATCAAAGTGCAATTTTAATTTATTAAAATTGTATCTTGTTATGTTTTCATGTGTTGATCTTGATTTCCCGATTGTTATCACCTAACGTGGAGGGTGCGGGCCAAACAAACACGGCCCGACAACCCTCCGCAGTTCTTCGTTGATGTGCGAAATGGAGGACGACAACAAAACGGGCTGTAGAGATGATTTTTTGTTTCTGCATAGAAGAACGGGACCCGGGAGGAGCTACGGCGCAGACGGAAGTGGAATCGAACCACCAGAGCAACTCCGGTGGCCCGCGGAATCCACCGGCGGCGCCCCGACGCGCCGCCGGACGGAGCCACAGCGGATGAAGCTGCGGCGGCGGTGGCCGACCAGACCGGCGACCGCGCGGGTCCAGTGAGACATGGGACGCGGCTTTGCCGCGTCCGCTGACCAAGCGCGGCCCCACGCGGGGCCGCAGCTCCTCTTCCCGCGGGGACAGCACGCCGCGCGGCTCCCTTTGCTCGGCCGCTCGGCCAGGTCGCGCCCAGGCCAGGCCGGGCCGCCTTGGCCAGGCCGGGTCGCGCCAAAACGGATCAGACCCGGACCCGGGTCGGTTCGACCCATTTCGGGCCGACCCAGGGGGGTTGGGCCGGGTCGGTCCGGGCCCAGACCCCCCGTCTCCGGACCTTTTCGGTCTTTTGCTCATAACTTGAGCTACGTGCCACCGAACGACGCGCCGTCAGCGGCGATGCGATCCTTGGATCAAGTCGGTCGTTTCGGTATATCACACTAAAGGTTTCGAAATACCTTGGGTTCGTCCGCGTTGGTTCGTACACGAAACCAACCGTGCCCTCGGAGCGGAAACACTCATATCTTGAGCTTCGAACATCCGATTGACGTGCCGTCAACTTTGTTGAATTCCTCTAGGTGAGGCGGATCTTTTGGCTTACTCCTCCCGAGGTTTGGATGCAGGTGGAGTACGTTCGGGTTGGTTTTGCCTTAAAAACCAACCGGGCCCCTGGGACGAAAAAGCCAATAACTCTCTGACCGGGCGTCCGATTGACGCGCCGTCTGCGACGTTGAGTTCCTGTTGACGATACGGAACTTTTGGATACATCAACTCTGGACTATGTGTCAGTTGATGTATCAGCCTCTCGGCTCATGGAGCGGACCCTTCTGAACGAGTTGTTGTGTGCGGGAACCCTAGAGCTGGCTGCGACTGCTACTGTGACGACGACGACTGTGCAGAGATCCTCAGTGGATTCGACGACGACGACTACAACACTCAGCGATCCTTTTTGGGTCAGTGATACCGATCCTGTGTGGGTCTGATCCTGTGTGGGTCTGCGCTCAGCGGTCCTGTGTGGGCCAGCGCCTACAGATCATGTGTGGGTCCGATCTTGTGTGGGTCTTTGCGGGGGTTAGTTACCTATCGATCCTGTGTGGGTCAGATCCTTTGTGGGTCATTGCTGGGGTTAGTACCTATCGATCCTTTGTGGGTCCGACGAATTAGATGGATCACTGATTATCTCTATCGTCATTCGAAGAAGTATACCTATGTGAGCTGAAACCCTGTTTTTCTTTCCTTTGTGGATTGTGTTGTGCTATCCTGTGTGGATTTACGTTTTGCTTACCTTTTTGGATTGTGTTGTGCTATCCTGTGTGGATTTACGTTTTGCTTTCCTGTGTGGATGGGGTTGTACTTGAGCTCGGATGTTGGAGCCGAGCGAGAATTGATGACTTAGGTATATGTATGGGCATATACCTAAGCCGTGTCGGATGTTACTTCGTGATTTCATATTTCCTTTTTGGATTATCATTTGTGGATTCTGGGAGACTTTCGGGGGTCTCGGGGTCCCTACTGAGTAGCATATACTCACCCCTGCACGGGCTATGCCCGCATTACGTTGTGTTGGTTGCAGATGACGGACAACGCTGATCGTGGTGGAGGCTTGCGGAGCAGGACGATACCTGGAGGTAGACCACAGGGTGGGACGTACTCGGAGCGGTCGGCTGGACCCGAGGAGTAGCGGAGGCTATCTTTACCCACCCTTCAGGTGGGACTCCCAGAGTACGGCTCGACGCTGCGACTTTTTCTTTCAGTTGCTTTTTTTCCCCTTTCATTTGTACTTTACAGTTGGGATTGTATTTTCGGCCCCCTTTACTTTTCTGCACTTACTGTTGTACCAGTTTTACTTAGTGTTTACTTATTCCTCTTTCTTACTCTGTGGTGCTTGTTTACTTTACAAAGGCAATGCCTTCCCTTTTACCGGGATTTACGCCTTGGTTCTAGTCGCCCGCCCCTGGCCTATGGAAGGCGGGCTTGGGGTAGTCACGACACGGGCCTTGAGGACGGGTCGTGACAAATTGGTATCAGAGGAGTTCGGTTCTACTGCAGACTCTGAACTTTCTTCTATGTGAAGCAATAGTGTTTAGCATATTGGGTGTGGTTATCAGTCCAAGGAGTCCAGTGTTGGTACGGCGGCCGACGTATCCGTACACCAGGACCCTGACTTCTGATTTCCGACTTAATGCATGAAAACATTGATTGCGTGTGTGTTTCAAGTTTTCTTTGTGATTACTTTGTGTCAGCTCACCAGGTATACTGTTCTGACCATGGCGCACCTGTTTCTTTTCAGGATGGCCCCACGACGACAGACAGCTAGGGTTCTGAGAGTTGAGAATGAAGACAGCCCGCCGAGTGATGAGGCTTCGGTACAGGGCCCTTTGACAGTTGAGGCACCGACGATACCTTTACCCGCCGAGCCACCGATGCTTCCAGCCCCAGCCACTGACGATGCACGTCGCCTTAGAGCACTGCATGAGTTCCAGCGCCAGCGACCGCCCAGGTTCTGCGGGGAGACGGACCCCCAGGCAGCCGAGGACTGGCTGGAGGCAGTTGTATGAGTTTTCAGGATAGTTAGGACACCAGCATACCTCATGGTGATCCTCGCAGCGAGCCTACTGCATGCAACAGCAGGCCGATGGTGGAGCTTGATGCTCCAGGTGCACGATGAGGCATCTCTTCTCTGGACAGACTTTCAGGGCCTTTTCTACTCAGAGTTCGTCCCGGCCACCCTCCGTGCGGTGCGCATCAAAGAGCTCCTTCAGCTGCGGCAGGGCATCTTGACGATCGCCCAGTACTCGGAGAGACTTACCGATCTCTCTCGCTACTCGACCGACATGGTACGAGACCCGTTCTTCTGGGCCCGGACCTTTGAGCAGGGTTTGAGACATGAGATCAGAGCATCGCTGATCTCCCTCAGCATTCCGACTCAGGAAGGAGTACTGGAGGGATCCCTTTTGATCGAGAGCTTTCTTACTGAGCCTTCATCAGTAGTGAGACCTACCGCAGGGCGGCAGGTAGCAGAGTCTTCCGCAGCAGGTAGCCGACGGATGACTCAGGGGTCCAGGTAGACCAGACCCTCACGCAGACGACCTCAGGACACTGGCTCAGCAGTGCGGGGCACACAGCATGGAGCCAGTCCTTCGAGAGGCAGGCAGTGCTACACATGCGGCGGGTAGGGCCACATGGCTCGTGACTGCCCGACCCACCGTGCCGAGGAGCATCAGACAGTTGAGGGGACACCCAGGCAGAGACTGAGGGTCGATCGTGGCGGTCTGCAGGGAGGAGGCAGACGAGGCAGAGGAGCTGGCCGAGCAGCAGGTGGTGGGCGACGCTTTGAGGCTCTACCACCACCACCACCAGGAGGTCCACCCCGACCACAGGTAGATGGAGGGCAGAGACAGGCACAGCTCCAGGCAGCGGAGGCCTACAACCACGGCGCACCCGAGATGATTCGAGGTACGATCTGTGTCTATTCCACCCTTTATGCAGTTCTTATAGACACAGGAGTGAGTCACTCTTTCATAGCCGCTTCCCTTGTTTAGAGCTCAGAGATTCCGAAAGAGTCGTTGGCTCGATCCTTACGGCTAGAGACTCCTATGGGAGAAGACTCGATGATTACGCACTGGTGCCGGTAGTGTGATCTTACTTTAGGAGACGAGAGCTTCGGCTGGGATCTTCTTGTAGTGGCGTCGAGGCCTTACGACGTCATCTTAGGCATGGATTGGTTAACTACAGTCCATGCACAGATTGACTGTTTTAGGCGCAAGGTGCGATGTGTACGCACTGACGGGAGCAGGTTCACCTTCACCGGCGAGAAGGGTGCCTTCGCAGCACAGGATGGACTTCCGCAGAGGAGAGGACAGCCCATCACTCATCAGTTGGCTAGCCTCATCCTAGGAGCAGTTGATGTGCGGAGTCCTAGTTTTCCTGCAGTGGTGGATCAGTATGCAGACCTCTTTCCCGACGACGTTCTAGGGCTACCTCCTCGCAGAGAGGTAGACTTTTATATTGACCTGTACCCTAGGACCGACCCGATATCGACTCCAGCATATCATATGGCCCCCGCTGAGCTTCGAGAGCTACGGGTACAGTTGGAGGACTTGCAGGGAAAGGGTTTCATCCGACCCAGTGTTTCACCCTGGGCTTCCCTGATATTGTTCGCCAAAAAGGCGGACGAGAGCTTGCGACTTTATGTTGACTATCGTCGCCTGAACCAGGTGACAGTGAGGAACAAGTATCCACTACCGAGGATTGATGACCTCTTCGATCAGCTCAAGGGAGCACGATGGTTCTCGAAGATAGACCTCAGGTCAGGCTATCATTTGCTCAGAGTTCGAGATGAGGACGTGCAGAAGACGGCCTTCAGATGTCGGTATGGCCACTATGAGTTTTTGGTTATGCCATTAGGCGTAACCAATTCTCCAGCAGTGTTCATGGTCCTCATGAACAGGATCTTTCAGCCATACCTCGACCGATTTTTCGTGGTCTTCATCGACGACATTTTGATATACTCGACGACTAAGGAGGAGCATGCCTACCACTTGCGTGTTGTACTGGCAACACTCCGAGAGCACCGGCTTTATGGAATACTCTCAAAGTGTCAGTTCTGGATATGTGAGGTCCACTTCTTGGGGCACGTCATCTCTGATGCGGGAGTTGCAGTGGATCCTATGAAGATCGAGGAAGTGCTAGCTTGGGATCCACCCAAGAGCATGACGGAGGTGCGGAGTTTCTTGGGACTAGATGGATACTATCAAATATTTGTGCTAGAATTATCTAGAGTTACGACACCACTATCAGCATTGACGAAGAAGGGGAAACCCTTGGTGTGGTCAGACAGATGTCAACAGAGCTTCTAGGAGCTGAGACAGAGATTGACCATCGCACCTATCTTGAGGTTGCCTGAGGAGGGATTAGGGTACGTAGTCTACTGTGATGCATCAGGGAACAGACTTGAATGTGTCCTGATGAAGGAATGGGTAGTGATCGCCTATGGATCACCTCAGTTGAGGCCTCATGAGAAGAACTATGATACCCATGACCTGGAGTTAGCAGCAGTGGTCTTCGCTCTGAAGACATGGCGACACTATCTGATGGGCGAGCACTTTACAATCTTTTCTGACCATCAGAGTCTCAGGTACATCTTTTCTCAGAAGGACCTGAACCTGAGACAGTGGTGATGGCTCGAGTTCCTCCAGGACTATGACTTTGAGATAGTCTATACTCCTGGGAAGGGGAACGTATTAGCTGATGCTCTCAGCCGGAGGACGGGCATTCAGCTACTCGAGGAGGCGACAGAGCCGCTAGCCTCTTTGCAGATATCCTTCATGGATAGAGATGGAGCAGCCTTTCTCCAGTCTCTCATAGTCACTCCTCCTCTACTGCAGCGTGTCAGAGAGGCACAACGTGGGGAAACTGACTATAAGACGCGGCGTGCAGAGATATCCTCAGGACACGCACCTGATGGATTCTCCATTGGAGCAGAGCACGACGTTCTTTTCAGAGGATGTACATTGGTACCAGTTACTTTACGGGAGAAGGTACTGAGAGAGTTTCACACTTCTCCTTTGGTGGTACATCATGGAGTGGCGAAGATGTACCAGGATCTCAGACGACAGCACTGGTGGCTGGGCATGAAGAAGGATGTGGAAGAGTTTGTTTCTCGATGCCTCACCTTCCAGCAGGTGAAGGCAGAGCACTAGGTACCAGCAGGCTTGGTACAGCCCTTAGAGGTCCTGAAGTGAAAGTGGGACAGAATATCTATGGACTTCGTGACTGGACTTCCACGCACTTCCAAAGGTCACGACTCCATTTGGGTGATTGTCGACCGACTCACCAAGTCGGCACACTTTCTACCCATCAGAGAGCAGGGCTCGGTAGAGAGATTGGGATGTCTCTATGTTCAGGAGATTGTGCGGCTTCACGATATTCTATCATCTATCATCTCCGATCGAGATGCTCATTTTACTTCCCGGCTTTGGAAGGGGTTGCAGGAAGCGTTCGGGACGCAGCTACGTCTGACCACCACCTTTCACCCTCAGACGGATGGTCAGACAGAGAGGACCATTCAGACTCTCGAGGACATGCTCCACGCATGTGTCCTCGACTTTGGTCGCATTTGGGAGGATCACCTACCCTTGGTGGAGTTCGCGTATAACAACAGCTACAACTCCACCACCAGGATGACCCCATACGAGGCATTGTATGACAGACCTTGCAGATCTCCTTTGTGCTGGACAGACCCTGTGGAGTCAGCAATTGTGGGACCAGAGATGGTCCGGGCCATGACCGAGAAGGTCCAGGTCATCCAGGAGCGGATGAGGACAGCTCAGAGCCGGTAGAAGTCTTACGCTGATAGGAGGCGGAGGCCACTAGAGTTTGAGGATGGCGACCACGTTTTCTTGCATGTCTCACCTCGATGTGGTTTGCGGAGATTTGGCCGAGGCGGCAAGTTGTCTCCATGCTTAATCGGACCTTTCTAGGTCCTCAGTAGGATTGGCGAGGTGACTTATCGCCTAGCTCTACCACATCAGTTGCAACGGGTGCACGACGTCTTCCACATATCCCAGCTGAGGAGATACATGCGTGACCCGACGCACATCATTGACCATAGGGAGCTAGACTTTGATGATAGGGCGACTTTTCAGAGGTCCCAATGGAGATCGAGGATCGACAGGAGCGGGTCCTACGTGGATGGTCGATTTCTCTAGTGTGCATCAGATGGCAGCACATGAACCTCCAGGAGAGCACTTGGGAGCGGGAGGCTCAGATGCGTGCTCAGTACCCACATTTGTTTCCCTAGATTATGATGTATCTTTAAGGGGACGTAAAGCCCTGAGGTGGGAGTGATGTAAAGACCCGTAAATTTCAAGGAAATTTTTTTCTCAATTTTCTTTGGAATTTTACAAGAATGCAGTTTCTGACGGCACCTGATTCCGAGGCCCGGAGTGCCCGGAATCATGTTCCGAAGTTTGGCTCGGGTACGTTCAGTGAACGAACGAGCGGGTTTTTCTAACATTTGAACCAGTGCTCGGAATCGAATTTCGAGGGCACCGATGGAATCACAGCGCCGATATTTTCTTAGAAACGCCACTTCCGGAGTTGCGTTTGCTCGGGTGTGGTTTTTAAATTTTTTGCGGTTCAGTTATGAAATAAAATAAAGTGTGCGACAACTTTATTTTTATTTCACTTAATGCCACTTGAAAGCCACTTAAAGTTGCTTGAGCTGGGTTGAAGCGGATAGGGTGCAATTCAAAATATCTTACCCTCTTGGTAGGATATTTGTGAGGTGGGGCCCGCACAAGCCCCACCATTTCTTTTCGCTAAGTAATGCACCCACGGAAACCCCTATTAAACGAAAGTCAACTGACGCATTTTCTAAATTCTTAATGCCCCTATAAATTGGGCGGTTTATTCATTGAAATTAATTCTATGAATTAATGGGTCGTTACTTAGTTTGTTTTTCTCTTTGTTGGCATGTTAATAAAATAAGTCCAACACACCTTCTTATCTGGATGTTGTGTTAAACCTTTGGAGAATCTCTAAAGATCTTCATCCTCCTTCGCGAAGAATGCGAAGAACGCGAAGAATGCGAAGAACGTGAAGAACGCGGAGAACGCCAGCCTCCAACGAAAAGGGCAACGAAGAACACCGAGCCCTTGGAGATCGACGACGCGACACCGAGTACAGCGACGCTGATGCTTCTTCCGCGACGATCCATCCCCACGACAATCTTCGATCGGCATCTTGAGGTAGGGGATTGCGGTCCTTTAAATTCCTTTGTGGTTTTTATCCTCGACATGGATTTAATTGTTATAATTAAATCTGTGTGTTTCTTTAACCCTTGGAGGTCATCTACACGATGCCCTTCCGCAACGACGCGACGCCCTTCCGCGACGCAACGATCACCTCCTACAACGACGATCAATTCTGCGTAGAATGCTCGCTCGATGACTACGGCGAGGTAGGGATTTTATTTGAAAATAATATTTTATTCCCGTATTTGTTTCCTTCTAACACAAAGAGCCTAGGATCAAAGTGAAATTTTAATTTATTAAAATTGTAACTTGTTATGTTTTCATGTGTTGATCTTTATTTCCCGATTGTTATCACCTAATGTGGAGGGTGCGGGCCAAACAAACACGGCCCGACAACCCTCCGCAGTTCTTCGTTGATGTGCAAAATGGAAGACGATGACAAAACGAGCCGCAAAGACGATTTGTTGTTTCCGAAGTGAAGAACGGGACCCAGGAGGAGCTACGGCGCAGACGGAAGTGGAATCGGACCACCGGAGAAACTCCGGTGGCCCGCAGAATCTACGGGCGCGCCGCCTGATGGAGCCGCCGTGGCTGAAGCCGCGGCGGCGGCGGCCGACTAGACCCACGACCGCACGGGTCCGACAAGACACAGGACGCGGCTTTTCCGCGTCTGCTGACCAAGCGTGGCCCCACGCAGGGTTACGACTCCTCTTCCCGCGGGGACAGCACGCCCCGTGACTCCCTTTGCTCGGCCGCTCGGCTGAGCCGAGCAGAGCAGACCCGCCGGGCCGGGTCACGCCCAGGCCGGGCCGGGCCACCTTGGCCGGGCCGGGTCGTGCCAAACCGGGTCGGGCGCAGACCCGGGTCGGGTCCGCCCGGTTCGGGCCGACCCAGGGGGGTTGGGCTGGGTCGGTCCGGGCCCAGACCCCCCGTCTCCGGACCTTTTCGGTCTTTTTCTCATAACATGAGCTACGTGCCCCCGAACGATGCGCCGTCAGCGGTGATGCGATCCTTGGATCGAGAAGGTCGTTTCGATATATCACACTCAAGGTTTTGGAATACCTTGGGTTCAGCCGGGTTGGTTCGTACATGAAACCAACCGTGCCGTCAGAGCGAAAACGCTCATATCTTGAGCTTCGGACGTCCGACTGACGTGCCGTCGACTTTTTTGAATTCCTCTAGGTGAGACGGATCTTTTGGCTTACTCCGCCCGAGGTTTGGACGCAGGTGGAGTATGTTTGGGTTGGTTTTACCTTAAAAACCAACCGGGCCCCTGGGAACAGTGGAGGCTATCTGTACCCACCCTTCACGTGGGACTCCCAGAGGACGGCTAGACGCTGCGGATTTTTCTTTCAGTTGCTGTTTTTTCCCCTTTCAGTTGTACTTTACAGTTGGGATTGTATTTATGGCCCCCTTTACTTTTCCGCACTTACTGTTGTACCCGTTTTACTTAGTGTTTACTTCTTCCGCTTTCTTACTCTGTGGTTCTTGTTTACTTTACAAAGGCAATTCCTTCCCTTTTACAGGGATTTACGCCTTGGTGCTAGTCGCCAGCCTCTGGCCTATGGAAGGCGGTCTTGGGGTAGTCACGGCACGGGCCCCGAGGACGGGTCGTGACAGTTGGCCGAGCATGAAGGCTCAAAGTGGTGTGAGGAAGAGGGGGAGGAGGTGCCCTTTTATAAAGGAGGAGAGGGGCTCCTTTGGAAAAACTATAAATATTATTTTATTATAAAGTAATGTTCGGTTTTAAATAGCTCCAAATTGGTTTATTTCGATGCTAAGGTGGGGATGGGTCTATATCCTGGCAAGCTGATCCAGAGAGAAATCCTCTCTAATAGTGATGAAGTGTGCAGACTTTGTAAGACGATCAACTATGACCCAGATAACATTATTGCCTTTGGATGTTTTAGGAAGTCCGGTGACAAAGTTCATAGTGATGTTTTCCCATTTCCATTCGGGTATGGGTAATGGTTGTAACATCCCCTTAGACTTCTGTCTCTCAGCTTTAACTTTCTGACAAACCAAGCATCAGGAGATATATTCAGCAACATCTCTTTTCATGCCATCCCACCAGAAGTACTCTTTCAGGTCCCTATACATCTTCGTGCTTCCAGGATTAATGGAGAATGAAGAACTATGAGCCTCATCCAGCAGCTCCTTCTTTTATTTGGGGATGGGAGGAACACAAACCCGATTCCTGAACTTTATTATCCCATCACAATCAAGGTTGAATTCAGGATCATTTCTCACCTTCTTTTGTAACTCGACATCTTCTTTCTGTGCCTCTTTAATCTTCAAATGTATAGATGGTTGAACATTCATTTGAGAAAGATACGATTTTTTCCCTTTCATTATAATTACAAGATCCATACTTTATAAATCCATAAATATTGGATCTTTTGTGATCCTCATCATGGATAAACTGGCATGGTCTTGTCGACTTAATGCATCTTCCACCTTGTATGCTTTCCCAGGGTGGTAATGGATTGAGAAGTCATAATCCTTAATCAGCTCCAACCATCTTCTTTGGCGCATATTCAGCTCCTTTTGTGTGAAAATATACTTTAAACTTTTATGATCAGTATAAATGTCACACCTTTCTCCATAAAGATAATGCCTCCAAATCTTTAATGCAAAGATTACCGCAGCTAACTCCAAATCATGAGTTGGGTAATTTTGATCATGTATTTTCAATTGTCGTGAGGAATAAGCTATCACCATATCATTTTTCATAAGAACACACCCCAATCCCTTCTTGGATGCATCACTGTAGATCACAAAACTCTCTCCACTATAAGGCAGTGTGAGCACAGGTGCACTGGATAACCTTCTTTTCAACTCCTTGAAATTCTCTTCACATTCCTCCATCCAAAAAAACTTAACTCCTTTTTGTGTCCACTTGGTGAGTGGATTATATAATCGTGAAAAATATTTCACAAAACGTCGATAATATCCAGCCACACCTAGAAATCTTCGGATCTCAGTTACTGTTGTTGGTCTCGACCATCTTTTGATAACCTCTGTTTTTGCTGGATCCACAGATATCCCCTCTTTTGAGATTATGTGACCCAAAAATGAAACTTTTTTAAACCAAAATTCACACATGGTAAATTTGGTATAAAGCTTGCCCTTTCTCAGGGTCTTCAATATAATTCTCAAGTGATCTTCATGTTCTTACTTTCTCTTTGAATAGACAAGAATATCATCTATAAAGACTACTACAAACTGATCAAGATAGTCTCTAAAGACTCTATTCATCAGTTCCATGAAGACAACAGGGGTATTAGTAAGACCAAATGGCATCACTATAAATTCATAGTGTCCATACCTTGTACGGAAAGCCGTCTTTGGTATATCCTCCCTTTTGACCCTTAATTGATGATACCCTGAATGAAGATCAATCTTGGAAAAGTATTGAGCTCCGCGTAGTTGGTCAAATAGGTCATCAATGCGTGGGAGAGGATATTTGTTCTTGATAGTGATCTTGTTAAGTTCTCGATAATCAATACAGAGTCTCATTGATCCATCTTTCTTCTTAACAAATAGAACAGGTGCTCCCCAAGGTGACTCACTAGGGCATATGAACCCCATATCAAGATTCTCTTGGAGTTGCTTCTTCAATTCCTGCAACTCAATTGGGGCCATTCTATAAGGTGTCTTTGAAATAGGAAAAGAACCCAGTACGAGTTCTATTGAAAACTCAACTTCACGATTTGGTGGAAGACCCGGTAATTCCTCCGGAAAGACATCATCAAACTCCCGTACAATGGGCGTATTCTTATTCGTGAGTTTCTCACCAACCATTTGAGATAAATAACCTTCATTTAGTGGAATCAAGACCCATAAGATGGAAAAAATTTCCACTGGAAGGTTATGTTCATCCTTGCATTGATAGACGATCATAGATTGATCTGGAATATGAAATGTGACTTCCCTTCTTTGGCAATTGTTATGAGCTCCATATAAAGAAATCCAATCCATGAAAAGAATCACATCAAATTCCACTATAGGAAGTATCAAAAGATTTTCAGGAAGCACTTTCTCACAAACTTCGATCAGAGAAGAATTATAAACTTTTGATGCGACTGTTGTTCCATTAGGGGTTGTCACAGCTAACTCAACATCTAATTGTTGAGGTAATACGGTGATATCCTTAGAAAATTCTTCAGAAATAAAAGAGTGGTTGGATCCAGAATCAAATAAAACATTTTCTACTTTAGAGTGGATGGTAAGTGTACCTTTCACGACATTGTTATTGTACTCCACATCGCTGATAGAAATTGCATGTGACTTTCCTTTGTCTTTAGCCTTAAGAGTTTGTTGACGTCGACCATCATCATCAACCCTTGGATTTGGGCATTGATTGGCATAATGCCCCATCTCCTTGCACTTGAAACATTGAAGTGTAGTAGGTTCATTCTGTGTATCCCTTCCTTTGTTTGCATCATTAGATATCTTCTTTCCATCATTGCGGAATTCAAATGCCCTATGACCTTCCTTTCCACATTTGAAACATTTACATGTCCCTTTAAGAAAAATCCCTCTATGTTTCTTTCTACACTTTGGGCATAAGGGAAAGCTCATCTTCTTTTCAGTGTGCTCTTTAGATTTTCCTTTGAATTCCATTTTCCGATTCTTATCAAAACCATATGACTGATGGGTTACTCCAATCTCCATCTCGACTTTGAGAGCACATCGAACGATTTCCTCGTAGCTATTGAAGTCCCTTATGGATAACGCCCTTCGAAGACTTGGTTTTAAGACACTAAATAATCGATCGATCTTACTCTCAGGTTGGATAATAATACCAGAAGCGTACCTTGTAAGTCTTGTAAAATTTGCTTCATAGGTACCAACAGATTCATCATCCTTTTGCTTCAGTTCAAGAAACTCTTTCTCCATCTTTGTTTGGAGAATACGAGGGAAGTACTTATTGAAAAATAAGTTCTTGAACTCGTCCCATTCCATGGACTCAATTTCATCCCTTTGCCTCGTATTCTTAATAAGATTCCACCATTGATCAACATCACCTTCCAAACGATACACTGATAAGATGACTTTATCATGTTCAGAACATTGAAGAACTGAAAATATCTTTTCAGTAGTACTAATCCATTGTTCAACAACTAATGGATCAGTAGACCCACTGAATGAAGGTGGATGCTGTCTCATGAAGGATTCAACAGAATTTTTCTCCTTCCATTGCTCGTTTGGAAGTCCTGAATGATTCATAGCTTGAGAAAGTTGTGTGAGCATGGCTACAATATTTTTTATTCCAGCTCCCATAACATTTGGTTGCTTAGAGGGACAATCATTGTATTTCCCGTCGCATTTCGCATTAACACGGTTCCTTCGGGTTCCATCCATTGACTAAAACCATGAAGAATAGTGTGAGCAACACTAATTATAATAGGAAAACCACATAATCAAGAATAAAATTTCACACTTAATGTCTTGTCCTAGGTTATTCATGGCCATTTCTAAAACACTAAGATTGTGTTCTATGCTTAGACTTATCCTTAGGATTCTTACTAAGGATTTCACATCATAGTTTCCAATGTTTGACTATACCTTTCCTCTGATACCAACTGTAGCAACCCATAATTTACATACATTGTTATTACATCAGAATTGAAGCACATTTATTACAACATATTACAAAACCAGGAAAGGACCGTATATGTATAGTGTCTTTAGAAACTGGGAAACATAAACAAATGGTTCATAAAGCGTCTACACTGTCTCCCTTTTATTTCATCATATCTATTGTACCTTTTGACATATCTTACTTAATAACCTTCTTCCGGACATGGGGAAAGAAAACATACAAAAGGGTGAGCTCAAATGCTCAGTAAGGTTAAACAAAAGAAATATAAATCACATCATATACATAAGAACATAACATTTGGAAATCTTAACCTGCAAAAGAAATCATAATTTCATAACATGGGATAAATCATAGTTGTGAAATTTAATCCCAATAATCATAACTTAAAACGTGAAACTTTGTGGCATACACATATAATCGTAGAGAATCATTTCTTATTAGTCAAGACTCATTTCTAAGACTATCTTAGTGGAAAAAGTCCATTTCTGAACCGAGTTCACTCCTCATTTCAGTCCTGTTTCACTGAACCGGTTTAACCTGCCGTTCCAGCCATGTCTATCTCATTAGATATAAAATCTTTACCCAATGAATTGGAGGGAGATATAGGTCCCACCCATCTCATAATTATACCATTCTTATGTGTGCCACAAAATCATAAACCATACATCATATCATAACACATGTAATAAAAATGGGAATCTTAAACATCGTGAAATCATAAAACAATTCATATAAGATGAAAGAATTCATAAACATAATTCCATCACAACATAATAAAATCAATGTAATAATAGGGATAGAAACAGAACCCTTTATTATCTTAGATGGAAAATAATTTTGATAAAACCCTTGAACTCCATTCTTGAGGAAAATATCCTTTGTACTTCAAAAACATTTTTCCTTTCTTAACATGTCATAAAATTTTAAACTAAAATAAGTTGATTAAAAATAAAATTGAAAACTTGTAAATGAATATTCTTGGAAATTTTGTTTTAAAAATCCATTCATGCCGTATAAGTTAAAAAAACATTCTTCTTGTACTTTTGTCAGAAAGTCAAAAAGTACCTCTTACGAAAAACGACAAAAGATTCCTTTCATATCTTTTACTAAAAACTCACCGAAGGGTAAAATTGGATTTAAAAAATTGTAGGTGGATGGAAATAATATTACATATTGAGGAAACATGGATGTGGATGATAAAATACACCCCAGTAAATGCCAAAGTATAAACAATCTCGGATAAAAATGAGATTGTGATATTTCCCTTACCTTAGGTCCGTTATGCTTTGTACATGTTCGAACCTCCTGTATAATGATTTAAATAATGTTATTGACTTATTCCAGAATCATACTCATTGTTATGATATCACATATGGTTATATTCTTTGCTTCTTATTAGTAATATTTCATTACAACTTGTTATTCGGGTGTTTATTACTTTTTGTTATTATGTGTGTTTTGTCGAAACAATTCTTATTCTTCTCTTTATGTTATAGATACCTCATTTCCAAAATGTTATTAGTGTAATATATATCTTATTCATTCATTCAATTCATTTATATAATCATTATTCAATGAAGATCATGTATAACGAGTCACATCACATCGTGGAGACGGTATTCCGTACGTATGCACGATCGATGATATCGTTCCCATGATCATGGAATTATATTGGAGTGTATGTATACTATTTCAGAATCAATATCACTTTACAATAATCATATATAGTCATTATTTACACCATTATACCCATCCAAGTAAGGTGGTGGTGGAAAATAGATTACACCATTGCGTGGAGACGGTATTCCGTACGTATGCACGCGTGGTGATTTCGTTTTCCGTAGGATGGATAGACGGTGAAATAGGGTTGTTTCATACTTATAATAACATATCAGTATATTAGTGATACTGATGGTATTACTTCATAATGAAACAACTAAAGAAGAAGAAGTGGAAGAAGAAATAAGGATGAAACAATCGGTAACGGACATTACCTCTTCTTTGAAGTGCTTCTTTGAGACCTCCTTTTAGGGCACTAAAATTGGTCTTTGAAGAAAACCAGGACCTCTAGGATGTCTCTAGGGAAGTGTATAGGAGAAAGTGAAAGGGTTTGTCCGAGCATGAAGGCTCAATGTGGTGTGAGGATGAGGGGGAGGAGGTGCCCTTTTGTAAGGGAGGAGAGGGGCTCCTTTGAAAAAACTATAAATATTATTTTATTATAAAGTAAAGTTCAATTTTAAATAGCTCCAAATTGATTTATTTAGAAGATAAGGTGGGGATGGGTAGAAATAATCTCATACAATAGAATTTATACCAGTTTAGGTTCCTATTTTAACCTTATCATTTATATTTAACATTATGTTAAATAATTTTACTTTTACCGTGTCTTCTTGTGTTCTTATACTATAAGTTTAATAAACTTACTATAAGCAGCAAAACTAACCCCAAGTTGTTTATTATTAATATATATAACCTTATCTAAGTCATTTGGCCGAACCTTAGATTTTTATGAATAAAATAACAATTAATAATATAATATTTTTTTTAAAAACAATTTTATGTCAATTTTGACACTATTTAGTAATTGATTTTTGTGAAAATCATAACAGAATGATTAGTTCTAAAAAAGTTAATTAAATCAATAATAACATGTCATGTTAACCTATAAAATTATGTGAATTCATCAAAAGTCTCAAATAATATTTATTTTGGTATTTATAACATCAATTATGTCAATATTTCATTAATAAGATAATTACTGCATCATATTTGTGTCATAAAAAAAATTAAATTATTTAATGTATAAAAATTACAAATAAAATACCATTATGTAGGAAATGTTTTTAGATTTCTAATTAATATTTATAGTCGAATTTATCTTATGTATAACCCTATATTAAAAATTATTTACTTATTAATCTTTGATTTTAACTATTTTAACCCTTCTTTAAATAAATTAATAATAAATGTCCTAATCTAATCTAAGTGGGCCTAAATGGTCATATTGTATTGATAAGTTTGTTTTTGGTCGAATTACACTTATCCAATAGAATTAGAACATGTGTTAGGGTAATAATAATATCATTTTTACCCTTAATTACCCTATTTACTTTTAACCGTGGTAAATAAAAGTAAAAAGTTACTATTCACCAAAAATTATTTTCATCTCATTGAACCAAATTTTACTTAATGACATCAACGATGTCTCTCGGATTTTCAAAATTCCACTCACAGAAGCGGTAAAATTATGTTTTATGAAAAATTCAGTTTTTTAACTACTACTTAGTGGTTTCACTATTCATCAAAAATTGAAAGTTTTTAGAAAAATACCAAAATTACACCCTAGGCTAATTTCGATATTACGAATCCAAAAATGAAGTCCATTTTGAAAATTAAAATTTATAAAATTTCAAAAAGTGGTTATTACTATTCATAATGGCTAGTTTTAATAATATTTTAATAGCGTATCATTGTTTAGTGAAACTCGATATTGCGTACGATGCAAGCTATCGAGGAAGGTCGTGATTGCGTGTAAAGCAAGCCAAGCTAGTGTTGTGTGTAGTGAAAATTCCTTTTATGATTTATAAAAACAAAAATATTTCTCATAAAAGTCTCGGGTGTTACAGCGGGGGTGGGGGGCTGTTCAGCGAGGTTTGGGGGGTATTTTTTTATGGATCTTCAAACCCTATAGCCACAGTTTTAAACTGTGGCTATTGGTTAATTGACACGGTTTTTAACCGTGGCTATAGGTCTAATTCCACGGTTTTAAAACCATGGTTATAGATCTAGAGCCACGGTTTGGAACCGTGGATATAGGTCTATGCCTATAGCCACGCCAAACTTAGCCATGGTTCCTCAAGCCGTGGCTATTACCTATAGCCACGGTTTGAGGACCTATAGCCACAGTTTAAAACTGTGGCTATAGCTTAAATTTCCAATAGTGAATGGAACTATATTTTCCAAATCGAATATCAATTAATATCATTGTGAAACAAAGTTTTCATACTTTTGTCCCATCTACTCCATCCCTATCCTCTATAAATATAATTGGACACCCCAAACTTATAGTCCTAATGATTATTTATAAATTTGAATATCGATATAATATGATCAATAAATTCTTCATTTTCCAACTTTCTATTGTCAAAATAGTATGTAGGTGGATGCTACTTTTTAAATTATGAGTCATGATCAACTGTGCCTTCTTGAATCCGAAAACATGCTTGTCCCAATGTTGTCAAAGTGAATATTATAGATTCTACACAAGAATATTACACTGAAGTAATTAACAGTTGAACCTATCTCAAAAAATCCTCATATAGATTTGAAAGATCACATCTTGATGGGACAATTTATTAATATAAAGACAAAAACAATAAATTTTGATAAGAATTTAAAACCCTAGGACCAACATCAAATGAAAATATCAATGTTTTAAATCAAAATGAAATGTAATAAATTATTAATTATGTTTACAATAAATATGTTTTAATAAATGAATCGTTATATTAAATTAAACCACACATATGATTCATTCATATAATATCAACCTCTAAGTCTCGATCTTGGAAAAAATATATAACAACCCTTGGTAACTTGAATTCAGTCATAAAATGGATCTTGAGACAATCCTATATCAAATAAATTACTGGAATTTTGTCTCTCCAAAAATATGTTTACCAAAAAACAAAGCCACACCAATGAAAATTTAAAAACTATTCATTTTATATATTGCCTTTGAAACTATTATTTAATAAACTAGGTCTTTTCAACTTGGTATGTCACCCATGATGGTCCCCAACACGATAAGATTTATAATGTGACCAAAAATTGAAATGTATATTTAAGTAACATTTGAGTAAAACACTGATGAAAGGATTATATGTCAATCATATAGAAATATTATTGAAATATCAGCCAAATTATGATAAAAAAGCTATAAAAACTAAATATTTATACATGAAACCATCAATCACCACTAAACCGTCTCAATACAACAGTATTGGATGAAAATAAACCTGAATGCTAGATTATTCAATTTCATTTCAATGTGTCATAATAAACAAGGTATACAACTACCAAAAAACAAATTTAGTGTGTAATAATAGTGCCTAGTATTATATCATCAAAAAGTATAACCAAGCTCTAATATTAAGAATTTACATGTACTACATTTAAAAACACATCATATAACTAATTATCAATATTAAAACAAATTTTAATCAATTATTTTGTTTATAAATTATATTATATTCAGCATTTAGAAGAATATTTCCAGTATTAAATAAAAAAAAGGTAAATTAAAAATGCCTGAAAAAATCGATGAAACAAACCATCATGTGATAAACTATCTTTTAAAAATAATGTTTGGCATTTATGCTATAGCCAATTTAAATATAATTTAGAAATAATAGAACCATATAAATAAATATTTTGGTTTAAACAGATATTGATCCCCTCCATAACCAGATAATATCACATATAAAACCCCCAATGGAGTCAGACACACTAGGGTCACCTATGTCTATTCTCATATACACTCCTAATTTATAATGTGTTGTGATTTTACAAAACCATTTACAAAATCAATCCAAACAACCAATAAGAACCAATTTCTAAGAATTGAAATCAATTTAAATGAACAAAAAAAGTTTAATAAGAAAATATTGTTATTACTGAATTAGAAACAATTTACCAGCAACATGTTTATCATGAACATTGGATAAATATCCTACATTAACAATGAATATTGAAACACAATAGATTAATCATCGAATGGAATTGAATGATAAAATCATGTAAGGATATATATAAAACACTAATCCATCATGAATCTAAATAAAAAACACATCCAACACTACATTTAAAAAAAATTCAATGTAGTAGAGGAAATATTACATACCCAAGATATATGGTGGCACAACTAAATGAATCAAATACAAAATGGAGTGATCCGGAAGGAGGGACATCACCCCAAAATTTCCCAATGTCTGTAAGGATTATAGAGTAAATCCTATGCATATAATGTCAAAAGATTCAGGTGTTTAACATTATTAAAACCACTAGACCAAAGGAATTCACATCATGAATCCCATTCAAGTCATTTAAACTGATAAATTGAAAATACACTAAAAATGAATCTCTCAAATAAATTAAATCTAAATAAATGTTTACATGATGTGTAATAATTTCATGTCCTGATAGGTATTCAAACCTTATATGAGACTCATAAAATATTTCATATAATATATTCACATCATATATCCTACTTATGATGTGAATGTTTCTAGAAGGTTGTTCTCAGATTTGTTTTCATGATATTACCTTTGAACCAAAACATGAGGATATCTGATCACATATATGACCTTCTAAATCCTTTTCACATATAAAATTTAATTACATTAATTAAAATCAACATACATCTTCAATATTTAGATCATTTTCCGTAGAAAAATCTCTTTGTTTTCAAGATGTCTGAAATACACACAAAAAATGTAAAACCAAATAAAATTCAAATCATATATGGAAGAATGTCACATGATGTTACTCATGGTGTTGTAGTGACATCCCATTGTTGAATATTTTTTTATTTATACAAATCCTACTCCACCTGAATTATTATAATGAACTCAACCCCATAACATATTTTCATATCTATAGATATTTTTCATAAAGACCCCATACAAATATACACCCAAAATGTAAATTGAAAAATTCTTGTGAAACATTTAATCCTAAAAGAAAACTCTATTGTCCTTAAGAAGTGATCCAGATGAGGTTCTATTAGAGAACGTAAATCTCCTCACTATGATCATTCTTTTTTTCTAATTTAAAAAAAATAAATTAAATATTTATACATCAAATATAATTACATCGATATCTCCCATGTACTAATACTTTATTATATTGATGAAATTATATTTATCCCTCTAAACATCTCCAAAATGGATACGAATTGATCAATCCTTTATAAGCCGGACCACCACCACAAAAACTAAATTATCTCATTTAAAAAAAAAATACTAGATAGATATAATGAGATATTTAAGTATATATATAATATAATGAAACTTTTTTACCCTTTGAGTCATTATATTACATATACCTTCTTAATTTTACATCCGTTTAAAATATAATAATGTCGTTTGTGTGTAAGGTGGAGTACCGCATCACGAAGTGATGTAATTAATGATTTAGTCACAATTTACATGAAATGTAATTTGGATAAATTTAATGAATAAATTTGATATGTATGGGATGATATAATTTTTTTATAATTAATATATTATACATGTCAATACGCATTCACCATTTATGGGAAGGATATCATCACTCATAAGTTTGTATGACCTACCGTCTCCCTGAAGCAATGCGATTCATTTTCTATGTCCAATTTTGAAGTATTTTTATTTGGGTGTATATATAGAATAATAAAATACATTTAACATTAATATAATTTTGTTTTTTATAGAACTATATCCTATGTATATTAACCAAAAAATTCAAGACCAAACACCCATGAAATAAAAATTCAACTAACACCCAAAACAATAATGTAATGAAATATTATTAACAAAATAGTGGTAAATGTTTATAACAAAATAATATATGGTATAATATATATTATTGTGTTTGGGAAATAGAGGTAATATAATATTATATTTATTATATCAGATGTCATGTCCAATAGGATGGTAGTCAAACCTATGGTAATTGTACCTCAAATCATTTATTTCTTTCGTGAGACATGCGCCATATTCCTAACATATTATTTTGAGTATGTTTATGATTACCTATTTTTTATATTCAAGTGTGAATCTATTTATCTTTGTGGTATTTATAGCTTTATTTATTTTTTTATTGCATTGGGATTTTGACTCATAGGTTACCATAGTTATAATGGTTTAATAATCTCAACATTGTTCTGGATTATTTTTGTTAAAAACTTGCATGGATAAACTATTTGGTATTTAAATTTTCAACATTATATTTTTTCATATACTATCATTATTCATGTCCTTTTTCATTTAATATTACCATTTTTCATCTTTTTGGAAGTTAAAAGTTATTGTATTTTTCTAGAACATCTACATTATTTATCTCATTTTTCTAAAATTATTTTCCAGTGCAATCCATGTTTTATAAAAATGATTTCATTACATTTTGAAAATAAGGCTCATTTAACTTCTAAAATATGCTAAATGAATCATTGTTTTAATTTCCATGACATGAATATAATTTTATTCCACCATGACCACTAAATTCGTATAATACTATATTACAAACATTATGTTTTGAATACATTTTTAAATTGAACAAGTTACATTCCTCACAAATGATTCCAATGACACATTTATTTTCTGTATACTCTTTAATTAGAACAAATATTTATTTTACTTTTGATCCACTAGGGATATGTTTTTTTGATATCATTATAAATAATTATTTTTATGGATTTTAATCATTAAAACCAAGAATTCCTAATTTTATTACCATTCACCTTGTTAATCTAGATGGTTTACAAATTTTTTTATTTGATTGATGTATGTATTTTCATTTCATAGAAATGTTTTTCTATATGATTTTTAACATAGATTAATTTTAACCCCATTAATTTGTGGAATTCATTGGACATAGTGTATATGGGTTTGGATGGTTATAGATCATACCTCAAGGAATCGACATGTTTGATGAGACCAACATATTTTACCAAATTAGACAAGTTTATACCCATAAATTAAAATTTTCTAGGGAATGTACTTTATAGTTTTATTCAGATGTCTGGAATTATAAATTCCTTCATTATGGGACAATTTATTATTTCCATCTGAATATTAGATTATTTTGAAAATCCATTAGTAATATTGAAGATTATACAATTATTAATAATGATTTAATTGATCATAATCTATTCATAGAATAATATGATCATGATATTTTTTAAAAATTTAATATTTTATTTATTAACCTAGCATATTTATAATTATTATTTATTGTGAATGATTCTGCTACCCACATACCCTTACTGAGCATCTAATCATAAAACTTTCTAATGTTTAATTTTTACCATTATATAAGAATCAGTTTTGGCGTTAATATGAAGGTATTTTATAGGATTAATAATGGATTTCTCACTGAAAACTCTTTTCATGTTTGACAATTTTATATTTAAGTGAAATTCAAGAATGTATCTAGTTTAATACAACTTCTAAACATTCTGGTCATTCGGGATGTGATACCATGTATCTAGTTTCTATATAATAATGATATAATCATCTTTCTTTTATGGGAGTCAATGTGTTGACATAGATAGATAAACGTAATGTGAATAATGGTAAGGTATTCTATACATTTAAAATTGGGGAGATAAAAAACATGTAATTTATTAATTGATTAAAATATAATAAATAAATTATGAAGAGAAATTCATTAAAATAGTAAAATATTCAGTGGTTGTATTGGATGAGGTACAAATATGATTTGATGTTTTGGTTTAGAATAATTTACATGGACAACATACATTTAAATCTTTGATAAATCTCTCTGTAGACCAATTTTAAACTTAACTATGATGATAAATTTTTACTATTTTTGAAAATAATAATAAGAAAAAAAGAATGTTTCATCATTACCAAATATTTATTTATTTATTCAGGATATGTAATCCATTATTTTGAATTAAATTAACATTATTAATATATTTTACTATTAAATTAATCCCATTAAACCAGAATTTTTTTTTCGGAAATTTTTTTTGTAATGTAAAAAATGTTGTTATACAAAAAATAAAAAATAAAAATAATTCTAATTACTTTTTTTAATATAAAAATAATAAGTGAACAAATTTTACTTTTAAATAAATTTAACGAAACTTTTTTGTTTTTAAATGATTGAAACGAAATGATATTTAATAAAACACATTATATTTTATATTCATATAAAATTTATTATTTTTATGAAACCAAAAAAGTCACTATAAAATTATTTTGAAATGATAATTTCAAAAGTAATGTACATTATATATATTTTATAAAATTGGAAGTAATAATTAATAATATTTTTTCAATAAAATAATAAAAAACAATTTTTATGAAAATGTAATTTTTAAGCCCAAAATTTCATTACTAAATATTTAATAATTATTTATCAATATTTTTTATCTAAAAATTATATATATTTTTTAAAATTTATTTATTCACATTCAACCCTCTAAAATAAGTCCAACTTTTAAAGATATACCATATTATAATTTTTTTATGTTCATCGTTGCATGTATCATAAGCTATTGAAGATATTAAATTTATTTTATATTCAATATATCAAAAAGTATCAAGGTGTAACATAATACCCCTATGAATATGAATATATATATATATTGAAATTTTATTACTTTGATTAAAATAATAGAGGATACTCATAATTCATTATTTTCTTAGGTTCTTTAGAAATTTATAAAAATTTTGATTCCTCCTTTAACATTAACCAGGTTAGTAGTCCATTTATATTTCAATTTATCTCTATGATCTGCATTTTTAAACTATTTATTTTCATAGTATAGTTCTTTATTTTGATGAAAAACCTTAGTTTTTAGTACTTGATAATGATCAACTATGTTGTTCAACAGTTGTTATATATGGAACACATATTGAACTCGATATATCTTACATGTAAGTGCCGTGAAAATTTCTTCATTCACTACTCAACAAAGAATTTAAAAATGGGCAATATACCTAGTTCCCAAATTAACTTTTATCATAATCTCATAACCATATTCTATAGATGAATTCCCAAAAATATATTCTCATTAACAAAATGTTTCACATTTCGCCATCAATAGTTATCAAATCATTTTTATCGACTCTAGGCTACATTAATTTATTGAAATATAGTTATAGAATTCTCTCTCACTTCCCTAGGAAACCTAGGTCCCAAAATCCTGATTTCTCTAAATTCATTCTTTTATTTAGTATTCCTACTCTTCTTTCCATAAAGGTATATAGGATTAGAGTGTAGTATAAGCGTGCATTCAGAGGTTCCCTACTATTATCTTTTTCCATAATCGATGATCAATCATTTATCAATATGATGATGATCATCATGTTCCAAGTAGTTAAATCAATGAAAAAGTAATGGGATAATATCACTTAATTCGAGAGAGAAGAGATCAACACATATTTTTTATAATTATTTTAATTTGATAATTACTTTCCTACAAGGAATAAATTCATTATTAATGAATATGTCAATAGATCTGTAGTATACCATCATTATTTTGTATAATCCAAGTGAAAATTTCCTCTAGAGGTGATCCCCACATATTCCAATAATCATCCGATGTCACTAAAGAAGTATCTGGGTGCTATCAAAGAATATCCTTCCACATGCGTCGTCCAAATTGTTCTCTTTAAGAGTCTATTCCAAATAATTCTCCTTGACCTTGTGGTGGTAGTTTTCTCATTGTTTTTCAGAGAATTCTTGGAGAAGGGATCTCTCTTGGATTGATAGGATTCTTCTGTATTATTGTTCACAACCAAATTGGACAATGAGAAAAATATAATAATTTTTTATTTATATTTATAGTGTTAAAATAAAATAAGTGCACATGTAACATTGATTATTTTATTTAATCCTTTATAAAAACCAAGTGAAATAATATTATTAATAATATCATTTCTCATTGTTAGTTCATTTCTATTCTTACTCTGTGCTAGCTTCGTGTATCATCTCTCCTCCCTAGGTTGGTCTGGAAAGATGGTTTCCATAGGAGTTTTGGGAGATGTTTTTCAAGGTGATTTAGGAGTTCCAGGAGGCTTGATCCTCGCTTGACGATGTGGATATTTTCTATTGCTATTATTTCTGGTGGCTACGATGGACTCTGTCATTCTCCGATGACTTGTGATGTTTGGTTGGGGATGACTATGAGAATGGTTGTTTTTCTGGCAGTTCAATGGTTATTGATGGGCTCCGGTTCTGGTTGGGGATGTCAACGATGGTGATTGGATGGTGAAGAAGAAGGTTCCAGTGATAATGTTGTTTACTAACGATAGGATTTCGACTGACGGCATGGTCATGTTGTTCTATGACTTGCTTGTTTGGCAACTAGTGTAATGATCTGATCGTATTGGGTTCTTTGTATTGTCGGTTTCTTTTTGAATTTTGAATGGGGCATGTTTTGATTTTGTATCCTTTGATTTTGTATCCCACTTGTTACAACTCTCCCTTAAAGCATCTTCTTAGAAAATCTAATAAAAAGTTTTTCCACTAAGGTCATAACTTGATAATTATAATTAAATATTTTTTAATTAAAAAAAATTAATATTTATTATTCTCACCGGACCATTATACTCAATCCAACCTTCCTCCACAATATTTATCTATCCATGAATAATTTATATTTTTTATTAAATAAACACCACCGTGTTATTTGAAAATAAATAAATAAATATTATATTTACTAAATAGAAAATAAATATTTATATAATATTCATCTAACAATATATTCTCTCAAATAACTAGTGAATTAATATGTGAGATCAAGCATACATGAATAATTAATAAACTAGATTTGGGGATAATTTTTATTCAAAATATTAAATAATAATATATTATTTCACAATGATTCTGGATAAACTTAGTGTGTGCCCCTCTAGGACACTTTTTCAGTGGAATTTGGTGAAGCTGCCTAAAATCTAAGTTTAGATTATAAAACTTTCCCACGAAACCCATATATAATGATGCATATACAATAATGAAATTTCAAAACATATAGATGAATAATGTGTAATAAAAACCCATTATAAAAATATCTCTAATAATTCATGTGGCATGCCAGTGTCGTCAACCTATTTGCACAATATCTCATTCATTGAATTTGAAGAATGTGTAAATTTTTATAGAACACCATGGCCATAGATTTATTTAGGCTATATAATTTCCATCAATGGGTATGAGATATTAACTTCTGTTAATATATAAAAGGGATACATCATTTTTAGCATTATTCATTTGTTCAATATTACTTGTGTCACAACCAATGTATCATACATCACTATGAAAATTATCGTCACATTAATCATCAATACGTCAAATTACACAACTCATAATACTCATTAATAATAATTTCAATAACTATGGACCAATACACAAATCCTCAAAAATGAAACATCCAAGGAAACTTACAAATGTGGATTTCCTACTTGCAGGTCTCTTTATCATAATATCATACTAAATACTACCAAGGGGGAACATAATGAAAAAGTAACTCAATGTACTATGACTCTACACCACTGTTTTACTATATCATTTATGGACCATAAATGATATAATATTGATATCGAACATTTATTGAAGAATAGTGTCATAACACTTCTGAGTTCTCATCATAATAGGGAACTGGTAGAATCTTTTAGTGAGATAGATACTAATAGTACATTATCACATACTTTTTCATGAATATGAACAATCATGATGTGATAATTTGTTCGTTAATATTAAAAATAATTTGTACATGTTTATCATAAACTATATAGAAGTTGGTTACAATAAACGAACTCTAGATGGATCCCAGATACACTAGTGCCAACTACTAATAATCTTTTGTCTACTAGCTCTCACATGATTCGCATTCTTCTGTTGTGATAGGTCTTTCGTTAAGGGGTCCACCATGTTCTCCTTCATTGGTACTCTACTTACTATAACATCTCCCCCTGATGAGAATCTATCAAGAGGTGATACTTTCAGAGTATGTGCTTTGTCTATTGGTGTGACCTTGGCTCTTTTTCATGAGCCACCACTATAGTATTATCACAATAAAATGTCATAGGCTCTTTACTACTTTGTATCGCGTAAATATCTTGGGAAAAAAATCCAATTTGATACTTCATCCTTGTATGCATCCAAAACCAATATATACTAATACTCCATTTTAGAATTACCAACAAATGGATATTTGAACTCTTCCAGCTCACAGCTCCTCTGTTGATACAAAAAAACAGATCCGGATTAGAACATCACCTCATTCTATTTTGTCTAAAAATAGCATAAATACAACATTTGAAGACCAACTCCTAATATCCTCCCCACATAATGGGAATATCATTAGTTCATCAAATCCTTGTTTTTATTTTCTGAAAGAAAACCACTTTATGGATGAGTGGGAACCTCACAAACTAGATACCAATACTAAAACACCACAACCATCACCATCATTCAAGATCCACCTCAAAAAATCAAATTTGAAATTCCAAATTAAAATTCCAAAAGCTGAGACCATCATCCAAAAAATCACATACAGCAACCCCGATCTGCCTTATGTCATGCTCCCAGATTATCAATCAACCCTTATTCATCATCACATCATCAGTAATAATAATCAAACAGAATAGATCTTAATAATTGTTGTTGATAATTGAAATCCATCTAAATGACAGGGGTCAAACCACCAGAACATCAAACTACCAACATTGTAGAAACCTCAACCTTGCCATTGATATATTACAGTTTCACCTTTGAATCGAAACCAAATACCAGGACTATCATCACCACTGAACAACCTGATAGCAATGCCAATGATCACATTCCAAATCAATTGATGGATCCTCCATGAAGAAATGACAAACACCGTAAAAATCATATGATGAAACCCAAGTCCACCAATATGAGAAAAAACTCAAAAATCCAAGAAAACAATTGGAAAAATCCAATAAGAGATCAACCACCATGACCATCCATCAACACCATATGAATCATCGCACTCTACCATCGAGACCAACTAGAGTGGAGTACAACATGATGGTTTAGGATATAAAGGGAAGGAAAGGTGTGTATGGGGAAAATGTGCGTAGAAATGGGAATGACGCTGCGAGACTTCACCTCCAATCTCTCACCACAAACCCAAATAATTCATCCTCGTAATCACACTAACCATATATGGAAGAAAAAATAATGGGATAGGCCGAAAGGGAAGGGAGGAAATGTTGATATAGCCCTCGACATCGTAGATACCAACACCAATCCAAATCCAACGTGCGAGGGGTACAAAGATGCACCTATAAAGATACATGGAGAAAATTAAGTGTGAAGAGGAATAATGAAGACAATAATATAAACATGGAATGTAAATGATTCTCACGAGCAATGGCAGAACTACTAGGAAGTGTTTCAGGGAGAAACCATAGATCCTGTGAGCATTGAGATACAGAGAGCAACAGGATGGTCGGGTGAATAAGGATCCATATAGAATCAAACATATCATTAGTTATTATCATATACATAAATTTAGACATAAGATAAATCCAATTCTATTCTCCTATATTTTCGTGATACCTTCCTACCATGCCCAATGCATTGAAAACATTATGTCTATCACAGAACATAGAATTCATGATTAATATTATCAATGAATCATATGGTATCTTACTCATTCTCTCATTCTCTTACTATGTATGAGTAATCATTTTCAAATAAAGATGTAAACCATGTGACACTATAACCAATCTGATCATGAATTCCTATATAATAAATCTCTTTATTAGAATGTCAATGTATGCACATTGAATTAGTGCAAGAAACCACTTAGATCTATGATGAATGATCATGATCTCTAGAATATTGACAGTATCACCCATGTACTTCATGGATAATAACTTTTTCAACTAGTCCTTAAATAATTGAACGAATGGTATGTTGTTTCCAATAATTAATATGTTTTCAACATATGGTACTATAATAATAACTTCATTCCAACAAAACTGCTTCTAAACAAATATCTCATATTCATTCTTAATGAAACAAAATTCTTTTATGGATTAAATTAATTAAATTCTTCATGACTATGAATATTACATCAATGAATAAATGGATCTATGCACTTGAAAATAATGTTGGAATCACCTAGAGTCACTAACCCTTAGGGATGGGTCATTTGGACATCTTTCTAAATATTCCTATTATAGAATACAGTATTGACATCCATATACCAAATACAATACTAATGGTATGATGATATATCATCTATGAATCTAAAGGATTCATACATGGAAACAAGAGAAAAGGTTGTATCATAGTCAATTCCTTTTCTTTTTTATACCCTTTATCCATTAGCCTTTAATTATAGGTACTTAATTTACCTTCTGTGTCAAGTTTCCTGTTGAAAACCCAATTTTATCCAAAAGGATATACATCAATTGGATCATCAAACAGAACCCATAAAATGGTTATGATACATGAAATCCACCTCAGAATTCAATGATTATATCAATCTCACAGCTTTTGAGTTCACTATTTCCTCTATGTATGGGATATGTTCATAATTTTCAACTAATAATATGTCACCGTAATTTATTATCAGAAAAACACATCTATTAAGTTCTCTCACCACTCTTATTCTCTTAAATAATAATTGTTATTAGGAACTACTTCTTCCAAGATGACATATGTAATATATTTATTTAAAAATTCATGTGCTTGTTGACCATAAACATCATCAATGGTCAATCTTTCACCCACTATAGATTTTTAGGATGTTATCCCTCTCATAAAATATGGCTTGTTTACAGTCACTTTCTTATCTGAGGGGTTGTATTGTTCATATCCCTGTTTCCCTTTGGATACCCTATAATGATAAAATTCATGACTCAATGTTCTAGTTTGTTTCTTTAAAAGGCCATAACAAGTTACTACCAACTGAATACATGTGTATGCGATAAAATGGGTATCATTACACTTCATTTAATGAGGAAAATTCCATTTTACTCTTTAGTAGGTACTCGGTTTAATGTGTATTCTACAGTTTGTAATTTTTATCTCAAAAAGGATAATGGATGATCTGAATGAATCACCATCAACCTGTCCATGTCTAATAAGGTACAACTCCTCTAATTACTAACACAATTCCAATGTGGCGAGTAATGTAGATTGAGTTGAGATATAATCTCAAACTCCAATTTAAATTATATAAAATCCTGGTTAAGATAATCACCATCTCGATCTAATTGAAACATATTTATCTTCTCAAAAATTTGATTATCTACTTCATTCATTTATTCAATTAATTTATCTAATTATTATTACTTATACCTCACTAAGTAGACATAACCATATATAATAAATTCATCAGTAAAATTTATGATGTAAGAATATCCGCATGTAGATTCTAATGGAAATGGTCTACACAAATTCGTGTATACTAATCCTCTAAGATCTATGGCCCATTAACCATCTCCACCAAAAGATTGTTTATTCATTTTCCCTTGTAAACAAGCATGACATATCTCATGTGTCTTTAGCTCTGAATACTTTAAATTACTATCTTGACATAGATTTTTCAAATTCTCTTCATTTACATGACCGAGAATCTGATGTAATTGTAGGGTGTTATATTTGGAATCTTAACATGATTATTTATCAATTGAAAACAATATGTTTTCATAATTTAAAACATTAATTATATTTTTTAAATATGGTATTCCCTGACATATTTTGTACTTACAAAAGAAAAAATAATTATAAAACTATTTTAAAATAAACCCATATATATCTAGGAATGATAGAAAATAAATTATTATCTACTAATAGAAAAGGTAAATTATATCAAAATCAAAATCATTTTCATTGGAAATGAATGGTGGTAGTCACCAATTTCTTGGGCATCCTACCTCACTCCATTGGGAGCTCTCATATCGAACTCACTTTTGGTAATATTTCATAATATAATTGATGATTACATTTTTATAAGAATGTGATTCCCAAAATATATAGCTAATACCTAATGTGTAAATATTGAATGATTATACTCGATAAAAACATACCTTTATATTCCCCATTCTTATGAGTTAATTTCCACTTCTAGTGGCCTGCCTTTACACATCTGAAACATACTTCCTCGTTATCAATTTTTTTACCTTCAGATCGTATTCTTCTTGGTCAGATGGTTCTGATATTCTGTAGACTACTTATATATCCATGGACCCTTTTCATTGACCTTAAATTTCATATCCACCATAAGGAATTCGGTTTTGTCACACCCCATGTTTTTATATTCTTGGAAAATTAATGTAATATGTTTTGGAATACTCTTCACACTATTTCCCATATTATAATTAATGATAAAGATGTAAAATTTCATGGGAGGTGATGAATTTATGGGATCATTATGAAAACCACATAATAATTTATACCCTTTTATGTCTATGAATTCAATGAAGCCAATGAGGTTGACTACATGATACCCAACAAGCATAAACTCTCCGTGAATAGTTGGGAAAAAGTATTGGAGATCTCATACCTTTATTGTATATCATTCTCTTAATAGTGAACTGGAATGTGATACATCATTCTTAATGTATTAGTATTCTAATGATTCTTTAATAGACAACTGGACATTGATGGTAGCATGAATCACTAATCATATATAACATCATTAAGAATCTTACCATAGTGGTATTTCTTTTCAGAACATGCCACATTGATAGGAGAAACTGCTATAGGTTCTTCCAACAGTTACAATTACATTCATGGTGATGGATTTCATGACCCATCTCAGAGTGGCTTGTTCCATTGAAACCTCATTCCCATTTACAATATTCAATGGGATAGAGACTAGTACTGAGTATTCATATCGCACAAATAGGAGTCACTGGCTGAAGTACATGTACACATGTACCCATCTCAAAGCCCAAAATGTTGAAATGTGAAACAATATGTAAACTAGCATGAATAACTTTGTGATTCCAACAAAAGTGAATAACAATATAAAATAAAATTTAAATAGGTATAGAATACAAGACCAGAAAAAAGGAGTCTGAAAAAATGAATGTACAAGTTTCTGAAACTCAACCTTAGAAAAACCTACCTGACTGGACAGATCAGGAAAAACCGTCTGAAGCCGCATGAGCACAACTCTAACGTCTGGTCATTCTAAGAAATTCATGGTCTTATTCCAGCTAGGACTCTATCAAATCATTTATTGACTTCAGAATACATGAAAACTATAGTATATCCTATGTAGGTGTGGGTAAAACAATACACAGTAGGACACCCAGAAACAAAAAATGAAAAATAGTACAGTCAGATAGAAATAAATATATTCTTATAACCCTATATAAAGAACATCTATATATTCTCATATCAGACACTATATACCATATGGTTATATCCTCATATTCAGAAATATTATTCTCATCATAAGATCAAATCATAACACAAAAAACGGAGGACACACTCCAAGAGCTCAACCATCTCAGATGGCACCCGTCTGAGATTTTCACTTCATCGGGAACAACTCTAACTTTTATAATGGTATATCGATGAGAAAATAATCCATATGTAATAAGTTACTAGGTATTTATCTAGTTCCCAACACCAGAGTTCCTATCATCATCACCTTATGCCTGATAAAAGATAAGAAACTCATGGGAAGAGGTCTTCCCCTCACCACTACACACAGTTGATGGATATCTTATCCAAACTATGAACCATGTAAATCCTACCTATAAAAAGATAATGGAGGGACTCACACCTTTCCCCTTCCCCATAATTTCGGTTATACTTCCCCAAACAAACCAGTGAAATTTCTATCACTCCTGAGTAAATTATGCCGATCCTCTTTCATTTGAAGAGGCCCAAATTCTTATATAGGTATCCTTCACACCATGTGAATGATCCTACTCCTCATAACTATATACATAAACTGAAGGAGATCTATCTCCAATAGAGGACCCAATCCCAACCACTACATTGATACGAGAGAGGAGGTACAACTTCGTATGTGAGGAAATGTGCCCTTTTTCAAAAAGGGGAGTGCTAATATATAGTTATACACATAGTCTCTATATGAAAAATAATCACAGTAGGACATATAGTCCTTGGGATTCACACAAAAATTAGGTCACACAACCATCCACAGTATTTCACACAAAGCACTCTCGTTTTGGGAGGACCCACTCATCGATTTATTAGGTCATATGGAAACATTAATGAAAACCTATTTAGGATATCTCAAAAGGAATGGCTCATCGCAAGGGTCCCAACCCTGCAGAAGCCTTGCCAAACCAAAGATCTGTTTGAATGTTATAACTATATTAGTTAAAAAGTTTGACCCAGGTCCATTCAGGGACCGACCCGACCTGGTACAGGATGGGTCATCCCAAACTGACCAACTAGGCCTACTGAGCTACCCAGCCCAGCCCACTAGGCCTGCAGGACTACATGATGCTTGTCTGCCTGGAGTGGCTCGACTCCCTTGGTCCAACCCTTATTCGTGTCGTCATGTTCATCTTCTAAATGTTGCCCACCATGGACACATTCCTCCCCTAAGGTCTATATAGACCGCACGACATCTCATACAATCCATCCCTCTTATGTACTCCAAACCTCATATATGTGTTACATGTTCCATGTGGCTCACCACAACAGCCAGCCACATGTGTGGTTTGCCATCTTCACTAGCCGCCTGACACAACCCTCTTCCATCGCTGTCATCCACACTCACCATTACTCTTCCCTTTCTATTGGTTTCACCCATATTCTACATCGCCATCACTACTACATCTTCACACCACCACCATTTCATGCCAAAGATGGATTCAGTCCTCTACATCCATCATTGAACAATGTGCGCTTCTGCCTTTGGATACCACTACTCTAGCCTCCACACACCACTCCATCCACTTTCTCCTCACCTCGCTGGTTCCATAGCCATGCCACGATAGACCCCCCCCCCCCCCGCATCGGACCCACACTAGTAGTCTCTTCTGCAGACCACTTGGGATCCTATGATGCTTAGAATTTGGCACAATCATTAATTGAGGTACTACATTACCTAATATATCCTTACGCAAGCACTTCTATTGGTTCACCTCATATCTGAGGGTTCCGATCATGCCCAGAACCACCCGAAAAGGTCGAGACATTAACTACATGGTTCCAAAGGTGAAGAAAGCAATTAAAGGTGGAATAAATAGAAATTTAAAGGGTTTAACATTGTTTTTAATGTATTCATGGCCAATGATCAAGATCTTGGGGATTCGGGATAGAAAATATATTAAATTCAATTCCGCTGAACCACAATTAATCCATCCAGCAAAAAAAGACCAATCCGTGGGACATTCGATTAGTGGATTATCCCACATTTATCATAGAAATAATTAAATTGGAATTAAAAAAACCACCATACTACCATACTAATGGTTTGGATCAGTTTCGATGACAAGCAGTTGCATTGCCATCATTAACGAGATCCTCCAGTTCAGTGGGCATGACGATCCATGTTATAATTTTTGATCAATCAATGAATTCTTGAGAAATAATTTCTCCATGTATCTCGAGAAATTTCCATGTTTATGAAAACAAAACTAAATATTGTTAGGATATTGAAAAATGGAATCTCGATGTGTCGAAATAAACGATTTTTTTGAATATTTTATTACAAATACATCTAAATGATTCTTTTCATAGTCAACCCACACCATTCAATGTTAAGACTCTCCTAAGGTAATGTCGCTAATTTTAATGCATTTTTCCCTCATATTTTTGATCTAGGCACCTGTTTCGGTGTTACCCAACTCCTTAAAAAACCACACATCTGTGCTATTAAACGTTTAACATTTTTCAAACAATTTTTATGGGGACACCTGACCTTGAAATCACACGCAGTCCATGTGTTATGACTTAGTATTTTCCCAAATAATTTCTAAAAATAAATTTGGGAAAATCTGAGTCATTACATTATCCCCATATTATAGATTTGCATCCACGGAAGAAAAATTAAGGGCTTCCTACATAAATGAGGGTGTTGAGAACAAACCTGATTATCCTGCAACCATGTTATGTTATAGAGATTCTCTTGGATCAACTAGGAACACACTAAATGAACTTATCGTCCATAAAGAATCATATCCTTTTTCTCATCGATCTCATGACCATGATGAAAAGTTATCACCATAATCTAAAACTATCATTGATACAATTCCATGGAGTTAAACTACCTCTTACATGTAAAGGCATCCCAAGATTTCTATTTAAATCTACTCTCGAATAGCTAGGAAGTGGTCTGACTTGGTGAGTCATTCAATGATCCCCTAGTAAGTATCATTCCTCTTAGATGTATATGGAAAACCTAAAACAAACTCCATAAATATCCATTCCCACATCAATCTTGGAACCTCAAGAAAGAAAAGAGAAACAAATTCCAAGCACAGGGGGGCTTGACATAATGAGTTGAAAACACATGAAACTAATTCAAATAAGAACCCAACATTCATATAAATTGGTAATCCTAGCTTCAACCCATTCTATCATCCTTGGTGTCCTCCCATACACCTAAAATAATATCTAGATGAATCTCACCACTCTAGGTGTCTACTTCTACCACAATAACTAGGCCTTCATTCCCCTCATATCACAATATACCTCCAAGATCATCCATCCTAGGATCATGCCACATCAGAAGAAGTATGAAACAAACATAGAAATTGGGATCCTTGTATTTTAACATAGCTTAATCCTTTACACACAATGATCCCTCATGGTTCTAATGGGAAAGTACTACCTGAGGAAAAATTATGGAATATCCTTAGAACCTCCTCCCTCAACATCAATGGTTCTACCATGTGTCCCATGAAAATAATGACATGCTCTCCACTGTTAGAATAACCATAAGGGGATTTAATGTTAACATCTGATCACATAGAGTCTTGAAGTTGGTATTACCAATCAATGACTCTCTGAATCTCTCTAAGAGTTGATGGGTGACAACCATCAATTGGTGGTTACCTGTTCCATCTCAATTCAAAAAGGATAACTGCAATGATTCTAACTTCTATAACACCTCAATTAGGATTTGTGAAAAATATATCATACAAAAATCATATGCCACTATGTTCTTTTTCCCATGTGTATAAACCATTTAAAATTCAATATTCTAGAGGACCTCTTTCCAATGACTCTATCTCAACCTTCTCTCGATCCACTTCAACTTTAGAACTACTATAGGAAATCGAGGACTCATAACAACCATTATCCGAGGATTTGGTGTATCTAATTAATGATTTATTGGATATAGACGTAGAACATTCCTCATATTATTCGTGGTGACCTTGGGTCATATACCTCGTTAGAATCCAGTTGTTCCCACCCATATCCTCTATCTCGCTGAACCTGTTGTGGACCTCTTGGTGGAAGTGTTGATAAAATGTAAAAATGTATACAACCTCCTACTACCCTCTCATATCCTTTTCCATATCTTCCACCTTGTATGTATGTGTGATCTTGTCGATGTCTCTTCCTTGGTGGTCCTTCCACCATATCCATGTTAGAAGCATGGAATGTTGGAAAATCATGAGAAAGATGTCCCCTACTGTCACATGAACATCATAACCTCTCTCAAGGATGACTGGACTCACCACGTGAGTATTGATATCTATATCCTCTTTTCTAGGGACCTTCTCTAAAAAAATATCACATGTTTGAGACTCTGTGACTAATTTCATCTTCTTTATTCAATGGTCACTTCTTCTATATTCCCACTACTGAAAATTAAATGATGAATTTCCTTATCCAAGGTACTCTCAACAATAACCATTTTCTATAGCACCCAAGGATATGTATGAATTCAAAAAGGGATAACGTTGGCTAAGAAGTTGCTGAGCAGACCCATCTGGATGGTCTGAGACCTAAAGAACTGGTCGTGCATCATATCCATTGAGTGTCTGGAATGGTTGGTATGTCTTGATGAATCCTCATAAATTGACACATCATCATTATGAAGCTGTATATTCTCATGTACATGCATATACCTTGGCATATAAGGTTAAAAATCATCTATGAAATGGTTCTCAAACTCTATACATGGAAGAGTCACCTCATCTTAATATCTATTAAATAAACCCCACTATCGCCCTACTGATCCACAAAGAAGGGTCGCTACTAGGAAAAAAATATACTCTTCTAGTGTCCTAGCTAAACAAAAAACATGGGATACAACCTCAAGCTAGTTCTCAGCCACATAAGTGTCAAGATCACCTCTAACCAGAGGGGTCTCTACTGCAGAAACTCTTGAAGTGTACTCAACATGCACATTTCTTCTACTTGTACTGAAGTTACCATGTTATACTCTATAGGTTGTGGTATACCATGTATCCACCTGGAGGTTCTATTTATTTTAAAAAAACATGTATCAATGACTTTTCACATGGCATATCATCATCAGGATCTCGTAGTGGAATCCAGGATGACTGTATATGTGGTAGAATATTGAAATAAAACAAATAATACCACCATTTATAGAATACATCCAAAAAGATGAATCATGATGGAAATGGAAGAAACAACCATTTCTATATTATATATGTACAATTATTTTCCTAGAAAAAAATGTTTTAATGTACTATGTTGAGAAACATAATTTAGATTCATTGTATTTGGAGATGTCACTTACTACACATACACTAGAATCCCTTTCCTGAAATCCTAACGTGAAGCACTTAAAACTGTTTCCCTAAACCAATATTAATGATGAAGTGTATTTATGGTAGAACCAACCTAACCCGGATTCCACTCAGTCATGACCCATCCCAAAGGGGCCCGTTATGTAACTACCACAAGCCCACCTCAAATAGTCCTGGGGCTTGCGACTAGCACCATGAGGACATACCCAACAAATAGGAAGATTTTTCCAATATACATGTACACATGTCCATATTTACAATCCTAGAAATTATGAAATGTAATAATCTTTGTAAAAAATTATGTCTACGACTATGATACCAAAAACAGTGTACGACAGTAGATGTATAGAAAGTAAACAAGGATACAATACAAGCCCACCCAAAAGGAGTCTGGAAATGTGAATGTACAAATTCATGTAGCTCATTTGGAAAAAATCCTAGATGAAGGGTATGAATAGGGGCATTAGTCTAAAGAAATAGGATCACAGATCGATTGTTTGGTCATGCTAATCACCACCTAGTTCTATTCTACCTGGGACACCATCAATGTTTCAAACTTCTTCCCAAGACATGATACATGCATGAAATATCCATGATGGAGTTAGTAAAACAATAATCTTAAGGGAACCATGAAACCATAAATAAAAATAGTATAATAAGCTCCACAAAGTTATATTTATATAGAACATAAATCTAGAAAATCGTGATATAATTTTCTGAGACACTATGATTTATAAGGTTCCAACCTCATAGCCGGAAGATAGGATTTTCGTCATAAGATTATGTCTTTACATGAAATCAGGATGACACACTCCATGAGCTTCGCCATTTCAAATAGAAATCATTGAAGGTATGGAATCCATCAAGAATAACTCTACCATTCCAAATGGTACATCTAAGTGAATATACTCTATTATGAATTAGTTACTAGGTATTGGTCCAGTTCCCAGCACCAGAGGTCCTGTCATCACTACCATGCACCAGAAAAAAGGTAAGAAACTCTATTGAAGAGGAATGACCCACAATAATGTACATAGTTGAGGGACATCGTATCCAAACTATGAACCACATGCATCCTATCTAGTAAGAGAGAACTGAAGGAATCACACCTTTCCACTGCCACGTAGTCGAGGGAGTGCTGACCCATACTATCCCACCAAATTTATATCTCTCTTAAGAGGATTATCCACTTTATAGTCCATCAATAGAGAACCAATTTCTATATTTGTATTATTCACACCATGGGAATGTGACATCTCCTAGTAATTGTGTCCATTAGCTAAGGGAGATCCATATCCAATGGAGGACCTTCTCCACACAGCTACTCAATGATGAGGGCGAGTATAACTCTATAATTGAATACTTGTTCCATGATTCCAATAAGGGTTTACTACTCTACAATGTGACAAATTGTCTCCATGAGACACACAATATTAGAAGGGCAGACAATACTGGGGAGTCACATAATAATTAGGTCACACAACAATCCGCAGGGTTATGTTCAATCTATGATAGCTCTTGGTGTACCCACCACATCAGTAATTAGGTCACATGGATACATCACTAACAAATCACAGAAGATATCACTAAAGGACCACCTCATTGTATGGGTCACAATGCTGCGGATGATGTGTCAAATTTTTTCACCATTTGAATGTAACGCCCATTTAATGAAAAACTTCGACCTGGGTCCAGTCTGACTCCGCCCTAGCTCATCTTTTTCCGACCCGGCCCATCCCAAACAACACTGGAATGTTGGGCATGCTGGAACCACTAGACTATATCTTTCTAGGATGCCTAGTTCATCCCGTTGGTCCAAATGGAGCGGCATGACTCCCATTGTCTGGCACGCTTTTGCATGGGTTGGTTCGTCCACCAAACACGATCCACCCCAGCCACATTCCTCCCCTTTGGTCCATGTGAACCACACTACTCCTCACACATTTTGTACCTCCTTCATACTCTGCAACCCATCCATGTGCCTCATGTGCCTTGAAGCCTCCGCCACCATGTCCCGCAGCTCGCCACTGCTACCTGCTACCGGTGCGGTCCACCATCTCCCCCAGCTTCAAAACATGGACTTATTCTATAACCACCACATCCTCATACCATCCCCACTACATTACACCCGTGTATTTCCTCTACTATTTCTTCCATTTTCTGACACGCACCTCCAACTCGGGCCAACATTGAACCATACACTAAATAGACCTCATGTCATCATCGCATCGCCTCACTGACATCACTACAATAGAACCTCGCTAGGGGTATATTCCAATCTCCATCGGGGCTCTTAAGATGTTCTTAATTTGTCATGATCATAGATCAGGGTTCCTCATGACCTGATCTACCCTTTTAAGACCTCTTCTATTAGTTTTCCACAAATTTAAGGGTCTGATCAGGCTTGGAACCACCTGACAATGTCAAGTCGGGATCTATAGGGATCAAACTGAGAGGAATGTGAAGAACATAATTAAAGATTCACATACTAAATTTTAAACATCACTATCTAATAATTCAGGGACAATGATCAAGATCCTAGAGATTTGAGATAAAAAAATTATTAAATCGAATCCTTTTAACCCACAATAAATCGCTCTCACAAAATATGATCGATATGCATTCTAGTCTTTCCATGGATTAGTCCACATTAAAAATAAAAATCATGAATGGTAAAATCAGAAAGGAAAAAACAACCCTACATGTTTTTTGGGTCTATTTTTGATGAGAAGCTATTGTATTGTCATCATTGAGTAGATCATCTAACTATGTTGGTGAGACGATCTGTCATTTGATCCCCAATACATTATCACTTTAATGAGATAGATTTTCATCATTTCTACAATGAAATTTCTATATTTATGAAAATAAACATGAAATCTTTGCAATAAGTAGAAAAATAGAATATTTATTCATCAAAATAAAATATTTCTATTAAAATATTTTATTACTGATATGTCGTAATACTACTTTTCACAGTCGACTCAGATGAGTCAATATTAAGCCTTGCCTAAGGTAAATTCACTACTATAAATGGAAAGTTTCCCTCTGATATATAATCTAAGAACACGTTTAGGATTTATTCCACTTTTTTTCAATAATACCACATGCACATGCTTTTAAAAGTTTTACATTTTTCAAAAAACTAATCCTGTCACACTGGGCCTTAGGATCACATGATGTATCAGTGTCTGGTCAAAGTATTTTTGCAAATAATATATAAAAAATCAAGAAAATCTGAGTCATTTCTACCGATGACACATTGGAACCTTTTCCACAGTTTGAAATTATTTTCATTGAGACGTTTTTCTTTCTTATGTGTGGATCACAATGAGATTTTTGTTGTCATTTTATTACTGTTTCAAGGAAATTAGTTTAGGGTAATTTTAGTACATTTGATTATATATTTTAACAAATAAGTAAATTTTATATCTTATTATCCCCCACTATTTTATCGAGACGTAATATCCCTCACCACTGGCTTCCAAATATATTGTTTATTTTATATTCTAGTGGAAAGGATCAGTATTTGTTTCACATTACCCAAACATTTGTTTTTCATGAATATTTAATGGATTTAGTCAGCCATATTAATTTATAACTGCATTAACTTGCAGTTCCAAGATCTTTTGAGTGGAATCCCCAATATAAAAATCCATTAATTGGATTTCCTCGACATTTTACTCTCAGTTCCACCATGTTCTACTTTGGCTATCAGCAATTTATGTAAACAAATTTATTTCAACCCAAAAACTCATGTTAGAAATACCCAATAATTGAAATCAAGCCAACTTAGAAGATCATGTACTTTGAAATATGGGTCTATTCTAACTGATGCAATGTTAGGCTATATAGACATAATCTTTTATGGAGAGATTTTATCATTTTATGCAAAATTTCTAATTATTATCTTTATCACGTGGTTTTGAATTATAAGTGGGTTTACCAATGAGATCAACAAAGTATTAGATAATATTTACTCATAAGCTAGTTTAGTTTAATTATTTATTCTAGGCTCATCAATTCATTACTTATCTTATCACTTAAATAAATCCATAATAAAATAACCATCAAACAGACATAAATAAAATAATAAAGTGGTATGATCTTGAGCTACTAATAGTGCTTAGATTATCTAGATATTGATAAAAACCATTAACATTTGGAAAAACCAAATTGCTCCAATTATGATTTGCATTGCAGATTTCTACCTATCAAACTATTTTCTCCTTGGATTTTTTTCACCTCATCTGTAAATTTGTACCACCCTAGCAAGAAAGGGATCTTCAACCATTACATATTTCTTTTAGTCACACACAAGTAAAGATAAAACGGGGTTTACATAAATGTTCCTTGGAAATGTAGGCCCTACATAATGAAATAAGAGAGGGAACAAAAAAACAATAATTTATTTTAATATAAAATTTAAATAAAACCATACACAAAAAAACATTCTGGTCTTTCTCATGATCAACCACATTCATGAAATTTATAACGGATTTAACAAAACAAGAATTTAATTTTTCACTATAATCATTTAAGATAGGTAATTCTAAAATAAATAAATTATTATATTTAATTAGTTAATAGTTTTATCCTAATGATTTTGTGAATTACCTTAAGGTTATCATCCATTATAATTTTAATCAAATGGAATACATTCATTTAAATTTAACTCCTTACATAACGTGCACCTTGGACCCAAAATGGTGAATACCTTTTCAATTATACCAACCATGTATAATACTCATATAATTTTTTTTCTTCTGTGATATATGGAATATATGAGATTTCATCTACATTCCTGAAATATAATCTCAATTTAATTTTCTAAAAAAATTATTTGATTTTTCAGTCATGTTTCAGGATAGAATGCACATAAATTAACAACAGTAATATAAATCAAACATGACATCTATATATGAACATTCTAAAGATATATATATATATATATATATATATATATATATATATATATTTATCAAAACCCCATCAAATGGTAGGACTTTTCAAATTAACTACCACACAAAAGAACATGTCTCTTGTTTTACATATTACAATAAATTATTTAAATATGTGTAATAGGTATAAGTACAAGGTGTGTAGATCCACCCTATAGGAAATGTACATCACTTAATATATATCTAAGGTAGATTCTTTGGGACTCAGAATTTGAATCATACCTCATAGAATTTGGAGTACAATGTATGTCTAATGGGACAGACGTTGTGTGGATTCCATGTTACAAAATTATTAGTCAAGTATATCAGGTATTTAATACATAGATATATGTGACTCAACGATAATATGTGTAATGTATGTTGGAAAAAAGGAATGTAGTTTGGATGAAAATACCGCATTCGATTCGGGTGAACATGTGATACACGAAATAGTGTAATCAGTGCAACAATCCATTCATAATCACAAATAGATTTTCGAATCAATTTGGATGCGTTGAAATTGAGTAAACTAAATGTAACTACTGTTGCAGATAATGTATTATACTGTTATCAATAATGAATCCTGGGAACTAACATATGAGTTCCTCGATTTTATTTTAATCATTAAATTAAATTCCTTGATTAGATTTACATGAAATTATGGAGGAAGAAACTGATCTTCCCATTCAGATTAAAATATTGATTAAAAATTAATTTAAAAACTAAATTACAAATTCTTAAATAACCAATTATTTATAAATAATTATAAACATCTTTGTACATAACTCTAATACCACTTGTAGGTTTTCAAAATAGCGATAGTGTGCATTGAGTAGTCCCCAAAATTGCATTTTTCCATAATTGTTGATCAATCTGGGATCTTTACTATGATAAACATTATGATACAAAGAATTAAATCAATGAATTAGACAATGAATAATAATGATGTAACCAAGAGATGGGATATCAAGACATCTTTTTTATAAAAAAAATATTTATAAAAATAATTACCTATATGGAATTATTTTGTCATTGATGAATCTGATGGCCAATTTACGGTGTAAAATAGTTGCGTAATAGAAACCAACTATATATTTCCTCTTGTAGTGATCCACGCATCTTCAAGGAATATCCAAATAATAGTACAGGTGTCTCCGGTTTATAGCATTGAAGATCTTCATGTTTTCATTGTCTACCTTGACCACTTGGAGAATAAATTCCAAAGAATTGTCCATTATCTGGTGGAGGAGGATTGCTCGTCATTTTGTGGAGTGTTAATTGAGAATGGAGTCATCTAGGATTGGTAGGACTCTCCAATGTTGTTGTTCACAACTAAATTGTCTAATGAGAAAATAACATAATTTTTATTTATAATTCTAGTGTAAAATTAAAATAATTTCACAAGTGCCCAGTATTATTTAATTTAATCTAATAAAAACCCACCGGAAAATAATAATAATAATATTTTTATTTCTCAATAAGTGTTTAACTTGACATTTATAATTAAATATTATGTAATTAAATAATATTCAATATATGTTTTTTCTCACCCGATCATTAATCTCAGTCTTCCATTCCTCCACAATATTTATTAGGCCTTGAATAATTTCTATTTATTTATTAAATAAATATCACTGAATTATTCTATAATAAATAAATAAATATTCTATTTACTAAATTGAAAATAAGTATTTATTAAATATTCTACTCCAAATATATTCCCTCAAATAACTATTGATATAAAAAATGCGATCAACCATACTTGAATAATTATTAAGCTACATGTGGGAATATTATTTACTCATCTTATAGAATAAAAATATACTATTTAACAATGATTCTTGATACACTAAGTGTGTGGCCCTCTAAGACTCTTTCTCATTGACATTAGATGAAGCATCCTAAAGACCAGGGTTAGCATCTAAAAACATTCCAAGAAACCCATAGATAATGAAGTTATTTTTTAATGATAAGTAACTGCATACAGCCGCTTACCAGGCAATATAATACCATAATCAGAATACTTTTAATTGAGAAGGATGCATTCCAATTCCATCAACATATATACTCGATATCTATTTGGGTAACTTCTAGAAATAGGACTTTCTTTTAGAACACCATGTCCATGGATTTATTTAGTCTATATCATTTATAAGAAATGGAATGAGGTATTAACCACTAATAATAAATATATGGGATGGATACTTTCTGACATTATTCATTAATAAAATATTACTCATGGCACACCCAACATTTTCTACCTCACTGTGAACATCTTCCATCATAGTTTTCATCTAGACATCAAACTACATGACTCATAATACTCAACAATAATAATCATACAATATAAGGACAAATAAAAATGTCCGAAAATAGGAACATCCAATGAAACTTATAAATGAGGATTTCATACTTGAAGGTCATAATCTCAAAATATCCTATTTCATATTACCAATGGTGAACACCATATGAAGGTTTCTCAATAAACTATGAGTCTCCACCCCTGATAGCATGTATCATTTTTGTCCCTCAAATGATAACATCTGTCTTTAGAGCATTTATTAATGAATAGTTTCATAATGCATTTGGTTTCTCATCACAATAGAGAACTATTATGAACTTTTAGTGTGTTGAAAAGTATTAGGAAATTATCACATACTATTTAATGCAATAGAGAAATCATTATTTGGTAATTAGTTTATTAATATTAAAAAAATGAATGCATGTTTATCATAAATTAGATAGATGTTGGATTTATTGAACCAAATCCAACATGGTCTTTATAATAATCTATCATAATTATCTAGTTTGTACTTTCATTTTAATAATATTGGACTAAAGGAATGAGTTGATACCAATAACTTTTTAAATACCTAGAAAAAGAATTTATTATATTCTATAAGGATTTAATTTTACCCTCATAGTAATAATCTATTTGAGCATGATAAATAGAAATGAAACTAAACACTATATTCATTTCAAGTATTATAATTTTTTTAACATTGAGGTCAACCTATGATATTGATATGATGCAATAAAATATGGTAATCCATGAAACCATAACACATCCTCAATTTATATAATGTCAATTTGATCAAGAGATATATCTTATCTAATAGCAGTTAATTTCCATGAATTTTTATTCTTATAGACTAAAACATTAATAGAAATAATCATTTAGATCTCTACAATGTATTATTATATACTAATTAAAAGAGAATGATGAACTATGGGACTTCTCAAATTGATTATTTTTAAAATATGGTATAGATAAAACACATAAAATGTTCATGAAACATAAAATTCTTTCAAAATCAAGGATGAACTTATTTATACTTATAATCTTCTTCTACATTTGTACACCATCAATGTATTCCTCATTAATCCCGAAATAGATATATGGTTGAACAAAAATTTGAGATAGATAATATTTCTTCCATTTCAGCAATATTTATAAATCCATAATTTAAGAATTATGAAATATTGGATGTTATTTATCAGCATCACTGATAAGATAGAATGATAATTCACACTTAAATAATCTTCCATCTAGTTTAGTTTCTTATAGTGGTAATTCATTAATAAATCCAAATATTCAATCAAATCAAACTATCTTATCTATAATATATTAACATATTTTGAGTGATTATGTTCTATAAACAATATTTTACAATTAATATATCACAACACACTCTATATAGATTATTAATCCATATCATTTATGAGAAAAATAAAATAGAAAACTCCAAATCATGAGATTCATATTTTTTTTCACGAACCATTAAATTTTTTCAGACATAAAAAATAAACCAGTAATTTAGCATGATAATTATTATCATTAAATTCAATTCAAAATTACTATTGATTAAAAACCCTTAACCACTGTAGGGTAATAAAGAAAATATGTTCACTATCTATTATTTTCTTCAGTTCATTGAAATTATCCTCACATTCAAATATCAAATTGAACTGGGTTCCCTACTAAGATAACCTTATTAGTGGATGGTATTATCTAGAAAAAATATTCTAAAATTATCACTTATATACATGAAATGGAAAAAATATAAAAAATATTGGTCACAATTGTATGTATGGTTCGAAAATCAATAACTTTCTCATTTAATGAATTCATCTATATACTATATCATGAGATTATATAGCCGATAAATTAATATTTTTGTATCCAATAGTAAATACATGTAATTATTTTATATATATTCTCTATATATAGGGTCTGAATTTTAATCTCTAATAGATCTTCATGTTCTTCCATTTTATTTGAATATCTAAGAATACCATCTGTATTCTCAACCACAAACTAAAAAAGGCAATCTAGAAATGAACTATTCATTAAATCCAAAATGATAGTAGTGTAATTAGTAAGAAAAAACTACATCCCAATATATTTATTTTGTATATAAAATGTATGGAATGTTATATTTTGTATATCCTCTTTCAAGAACCTCACGTATTGATATCATCAATGAATATTCACTTGGAAAACTATTGATCTCATCACAGTTATTCAATGATGGAATCAGTACAAAAAAATGATACTGATTCTTGATTTTGATCTGGTTAGGATCGTGATAATCATTTAATATTCACATTAATCCATGTTTCTTCTCAATAAAAAGAATAAGTGCGCCCCAAGGTTTAATAATGGTACAAATAAACACCTTATCAATATTGTCTTTATGTGGCTTCATAAATTCATGAAATTTAATAGGGGATATTAAATATGGATTCATTAAAACAAGAGTAACACTAGTTATGAGTATTATTGAGAACTGGGTGTCATTATTTTTGGGAAGAATTGGAAACTCTTCTCGAAATACATCAACAAACTCCCATACAATATGCAAATCATGGATGTTGGGGTTTTTTAACCATATAAGATATAAAATAATCATGAAAAGGAATCGAGACCCATAAAATGAATTCAATTTCCATTGTGATAATCTTTTTTAGCATTTCACCAATATTTGGTCAGAGGTTGGTTCATATTTTTAAATGTGGATTCCCTTCTTGGAAATTGATTACCACTATATTTAAATAAAACAAACCATACTAAAAATTACCTCAAATTAAACTAGAGAGAGAGAATAAAGAGACTTTACGAATAACATTAACCTAAATAGAAATAGAAGAAGAATTAAAAATGTGTTATTCAACCATCATACCATCAGAGGACTTCAACATAAACTCAAAATCTAATTATTTAGATGGTATGATGATACCATGAGGATATTCATCTTATATAAAAGACTAGGTAGAACATAAAATCAAATAAGACATTAGAAGATCTAGATTGGATTATATGTGTTCTCTTTACAAATAATTTACCATTAAAAATGGATATATATATCATACAATATTCACATTTGTATCCAATTTTAACATGTTACTAATGTTATTCAACATTATTAATATTAATTTTTGTCACTAGTTAGAATCATTTCCAAACTCCTTATATTTGAAAAAATGATTTTGGTGGAAGGTTTTATTTTAATTTCTGCCAATCATTGTCTATAATATTTCCTTAACTACATAATTATTTTTCTTGATGAGAATCCCTTCAAGATAAAAAATGTGTACTAGTCCCCTTATACAAATTTCCACCAGGCATCCTTCTATTGTTTTAGAAAAAATTATTTATCCTCTTATTATCTCTATGTTTTTATAATCTCATTTAAATTCAATATTTATATTCTTTCCAAAACAATTAGATGAGGAGGTAAGTGTAATCTTATTTTTTCATTTATAGAAAAATTAATGATCTTATTATCATTAATTATGTACCTTATTTTAAACAATATTCAAATAATCGATTTTCAGCTATAGAAGAATTGAACAACCATAAATTTAGGTTAGATTATAATATGATAATTGTACATTGAATTTCATATCAAAAATTCTACAAGGGTACTAGTAGATTCATTATCATTCTATGTTATCATAAAAAACACATTATTTCTTTTATCATTTAGTGTATGAATAGATTACTTTTTTAAAAATAATCTCTTAAACTCATCACACTCCATGGAATCATTATCTTCATATATAGTCATTTCTTGGATATATAACAAAATTGAATAACATCACATTCAAAGTAATAAAGTCCCAAAATAAATTATATTTTATTCCTAACACTATAGAATAATAAATATTATTTTCATGGTACTGATCCATTTATTAGAAACTCGATGATCAAAATACCATAAAAAAGAAGGGGGTATTTCATCATGAAGGAGACATTAGAGGGTAGTTTCAAGTTTTCTTATTTTTAATTTTAGGAATTTTCATTTATTGAAGATGTTTCATAGTCAAAAAAAATTATTTTGTATTCCATATCACATTAATTTTTTTCCCTCTGGGAAAATGATCTCACTGTCTATCACAATAAACAGTAACAAAATTCTATCGGGATCCTGCCATTTATTAGAACTAAAAATAATAGTTCAAGCCATAATAATCATAATATAAACCAACTTGATAATGAAATATAATATATTGCATGTCTAAATAAAGACACCTATATTTTATTAAGTGAAACTATAGGTCAAACCAATGTTATCCATTATCAATTACAAAACATTTGGATGTTAGCAAATTCTTTTAATTATCCATAGGGTTTGGAAAAATATTTTCTCATCGTGGATTCTATAGGTAACTAAGCCTTTCAATGAAACCATCTATAGTGACCCATACATTCCATACACAAATATTACATCTCATAAACCATGAATGTCTAAAAAGAAGTAGTAGCTTCTAACCATTAGTTATATGTAAGAAAAATAGTTAATAGAAAAATTTTGATTCAGAAAAAAGAGATAGATCACATCAATGAAAAAGAATCTTATATGTCAAAATATGATAAATAATTCACATACCCAAACACATATTCAATTTCCAATTTTTATTGAGAGGTAACATGATTTAGGATATAGATAATATCAGTTTTAAAACACCTTAATGACAAATATTGGGATCTTGTAGTCATGGCCTTCAACCTGATGGACTAGTCCCTCCCTAAGATTCTTTTTGAATGGAGGGGAGGTAAAACCCACACTATCAGCCAGTTATTTTTTACACTGTGTCACAATATCCTTGAAAAATAATTTACTAAATCCCAAATATTTAGTGGTTATGCTACCCCTTACCCTTTCATCATCAGTAGAAATTTTCAATTTATTATTCCTTAATGAGGAATTGAAAAGTTCCTAAATCTTATCAAAAAGATTGTTGTTATGATCACCAAAAATAGTGATCACCATATATTGGATTAAGATCAATCATAGTAGTATCTGAAAAATATATTAAACCTCACCTAATAAACTAATTATATGTGTTTATTTCATATATAACTATACCATCAAGAGCTACCTCATCCATCCCATCATTTTTAGAATGAGTTAGTGGACTCCACTGTATATCTAGATGCACATCCAATCCAGCTTCATCATATCTAATTCAAACACAACCAACCTAAGATTACCTCCGGTCAGTTGAACTAGCATCGAAAAAATTAAATTTCCCATTATAGGATGAATGATGTGGAACTATATAAGAAGCAACTACTCCATAAAAAAATCACTCAATTGTAACTGTAGTATCCATATCCACCACTGCTCAAGGAGAATTACTATGTTCAATATCATGCCTCGTCCTACAATATAAGTCACTAATTTTTGGATCATAAGGCATATACATTAGTTGTTTCTTCATTCCATGAATGGTTTCACTAGAAAACAAAGGACTAGCATCTTGACTTGTAGTCTGATTAGGACTAATCAACTCACAACCCTTAGTTGGAATATTTACATCCACCTCCAGGGTGTTTTCCTGATAAAGAAAATCTAAATTTGGAATATTCGCCATAATATTTTCACTAAATCCATACACCATTTACATCATCATTTCTTTCTTGAAAAACACAATCCAATTATACAATTTCTTATAGAAGGGAAACAAGTCACTCCCTGTCTCAAAGACAAAAAATTGATTATAACAAAACTTCTCAACCACATAAATCTAGAAAGACTCAATAGGATACGTTGAAAAATGAATTTCTACACATATTATTAGTGATATTGGATGGAACACAAATCAAGTCATACTATTTGAACACAGATAGTTCCCTAAGAGATTACCTAACATAATAAAAATTAATTGATTATGAATGAAGATTGTAAGTTGAGGAAATATTACCAAAATCCCCATTTCTTGTGAATCAAATTTCATATGAAAATCATATGAGCATTTGTAGAAAAGTATTTTAGAGTCATATCAAGAATGCGGCACACTCGACCAATGAAAAATTAAATAGTCCTCATAATCAAACTGTATCATTATATTCTTTTCATTTAGAGGCCCACCCATTTCTCTTAATTTTAAGCCCCAAGGTTTACTTTACATTCTAATATAATATAACTCATGAGATATCTTTATTTAACAAATAAATAAGAGAAATATGTATTTTGTTTCTCATCCATATCATAATGAAATTCATATATATGTGTGCCATAAATTTATAAAACAACCAGCTAATCATATCATTTTAAAAGTAAAATGGTTTTATAAAAATCTCATTAAAAAAACTTCTTGATAATAAATTATTTTCATAAATATTTTATAATTTCTCTGTACACAATAACTATCCAATGATTGAGTAAATATAATTTAAATTTATAAAATCCATTGTATAAATTCATTTAACATAGATGTATATAATCATTTATGAAAATTACATTTATATATCTGTTGGAATATTTATCATTTAAAATAACAATTCCGCAGTTAAATGTATTATATAAAATCAATAAATTTCAAAAAAAGAGAGAAAAAAATCCCTTTACATCAACATTGTAATCATATAAAGAAACCATAAAATAAATTAGTTCTCATGATTGTGGGAAATTCCATTCATGTAAAAAAAGTAAAATGAAAATATTCTGGTCAAAATTTTATAAAAAGTACAACATTGAGAAAATGAAAATAATATTCATTTATAAAAATTAAAATGAATATTAATGTTATAAGTGACTTTAATAATTCATTGGAAAACACAAAAAGATTATTGAATTATTTGTTTTAAACAAGGATATGGATAAAAATGGTTTTTAGACAAGAGAATGTATACCATTGGTTTTCATTAAAAATGTTCTTAAGGTATATAGAGTAAATAATGTGAGGAAAATAAAATGATCAAAAGGATTATAAAAAAGTAAAAAAAAATGTGAAGAAATTTAACGAGTTTATTTAGGGTTATATCATGAAATTTCCTCATAAGGAACATAATAAAAAATAATCTTGATAAACAATTACATTGTAACATTAAATGATTTCCAAGAGTTCCAATTCAGTGAAAATAATTATACCATCCAATATAATAAGTTTTAATTTATAATAATTATATAATAGAGTCGTGTATATACATATAATATCATATATTATACACTAATTACATTTTACCTCTAATTTATTAATAACCCCTTATTAAAATCTCTATTTTTGAGTGTTAACTATTGAAGTTTTCATCAATATTTTAATTTAGTAGATCATGTAAAATTTGATTTTTAATGGTCCCATATTATAGAAAATTTAAATCAATATATCAATATAATATAAATTAAATATATTCATATTGGATAAATCCATATATGTAAGTGAAAAAATTTATTACACTGTTTCTGGAGATGTTAGGCCTAAAGTACAGTTGAATATTGTTTTCACATTTTAAAAGATGGAATAAAATAATAGTAAATAATATCTCACTATTAAAAATATGTATTATATCAAAAATATGATAAAAATTACACAAATTATTCCTTGTTATAATAAATGAAAAATTTAAATGAAAAACAAATCACATCATTTCCCAGAGATGAGAGTTTATATATACGCACAAACATCTTAATTATTTTTCAATGGATTGGATGGTAATAAATTAAATGTAATATTATAATTATAGTTATATAATGTTTTCTTAAATATTATATATATATTTTAAATCCATAATATTAATCATCCATGAATGATGGTGGTGCGAAATAAATTGTATCACTTCATAGAAGTGGTAGAATACATGTACGCACAAGCAATACATTCAAATCTCATATGATGAAATGGAGGGTCAATATTTTACCTTTCATAATCAGAATAAAATTTCAGTATATTTATTATATATCATTTATTATTTCCTAAAAATAAAATATATTTAGAGGAGGTAAAGGATGATGAAAAATGAATTGTATTGGTTAATGTGTTTACATTTTCTATGAAAGAAATCATTTAGATCTCTTCTTAAAGATCCTATGGATGGAATGCTAGTATCTACAAAACCTATAGAATGTTTCTAGGTATTATTTAAAGAGAAATTCAAGGGGTTTTAGGCTATAGGTATCAATGAGGTTTATATAATTGAGGGAAGGTCTGTCATTTTATATGTGGGGGAGAAGCTAACCATGAAATAACATAAATGATTAAAGTATAATAATGTAATTATCTATCCAAATGATTCAACATTTCAGAATTTTATATGATTTGATAATATATAGTCATTATATGTCAATACAGTGGTATTTAAACATTTTTTGTTTGGAAACTAGACATTATCTCATGGTTTAATCCTCGATCAAATAATATTATCATTTACAATGGTAGAATATATATAAAAATTTTTATATTCATTATGTCCAAAAAGAAAAGTCTACTCATTATTTATCATTTACATGGATATTACATATATTCAATAAATTTAATAATATTATATTCATATATAAAATAAAAACCACAAAACTTGACGAAAGACTATTTTTGAAACCAAAAAGTTCTTATGAAGAAGAAATATTCACACTAGAATAGAATGCAAAATTATGAATAATAAAAATAATTGTATTATTAGTATTAAAAAATAATGATTTATATTTTTATATATATATTTTTAATTTTTTTGAAAAGAAAATACTGTCAATAAAAATGAATATTCATCACTATTCATTGAAAAAGTAATATTTTTAAAAAAATTCTAAAAATTTCACTATAAGATAATTTTGATGTTTTGATTTCAAAAATGAAATTAGTTTTTATTAAAATAGAATATTATAATATTATTTTTAATTTTCTAACATAAAATAAAATTAAAACTAGTTTTTAAGAATATGAGTAGTTTTTTAGGCATATAAGTACATTACAAAAAATTGATAACATAGTCTTCATTAGGATTTATTGATCTAAAACCATTGTATATATTTTAAATGTATGTATTCATATATAATCCATATAATAATCATCTTTCTTGTAATTATATACTATATCAAATTTTTTTTATACTCAAGGATGGGATTACTAGAAACTAATAAAAAAATTAAATTTATTTGAACGAAAATATATCGTAAAATGTCAAGTAGGTACACCTACACCCTTGGAAATGGGAATGATGTCAATGATTCTTTAATTATGAAAATAATTTATTTATATATACTAAACCATTAGGTGAGGGGGGATATGAAGGATAATTACATTTGTTCTTTGGGGAGTTTAATAGGTTGTGAATGAGGTTGTTTTGGGGAGTGTTTTTTGGACATCCACTCAACTAGAGATGATTCTCTAGGAGAAGAAACATGCTTATTAGTTTTAAGTAACAATGAATTCTATATATTTTATGACTATAATCAATGAATGGTCACTATATTTATAAGGTATCAATTTTTTAGTAACTGATATGTTCATGTGTTGATTACACGACTATTTTTGATAAATTATTTTCATCATTCCTAGTGCATTGTGATCTAGTGAATAATGAAAATGTTTTATGCTATGAGGAAATTACATTCATGTCCATGAATGAAATTTGATGTTTTAATTTTTTTTTAATTTTTAAAAAACACTTTTATTTAATTATGATGGATGTGAGATGAAAATTTGACAGACATTATTGATTGGATTCAATGTACCTCAAATAAAAATAATGGAATATGGGCCATGATTGACTGATTGTTTAATATTTTCCAATGAATTATCATTAATTATACCATAAAAGGTTAGGTCATGGGAAATCTATTTGTGCATGAAATCATCACACTACAAGGATATATTTCTACAATTTCTTTCTATAGGTATCAATCATTCAATTATAATTTTTGGATAGGTATCTATGAGGATATGTGATTTACAGTAATAATGAGCATCAAATACTACCCTCAAAATGGCACTGAGATGAAATTTTCTATACACATTCTAGACAACATGATTCATGAGTATTTATTGAATTTTAAGGAATGTGGGATACCCAAATTGGTAAAATTTGAGTTTTATTAGTACAATAGTCTCTTATTGTCTAATAAGATGACACCCATTTAGTATTTGTTTTTCTATCCATGTAAATCCCAGATTTGTATGTCAAAGATTAGTGATGCTTCCCTTGATGGACCTATTGTGGATTGTGAGGTAACAAATATGATCTAGTTAATTATTTGGAGAATAATTATGATATAATGAAATTATAAATCATATTATGAATTTTGATTATGTCCTTTGGATTTATATGTTAGTGGATATGTGTTTCTATGAGTCTTTCCATGTTTGCTTCTACAACTTTATAGACCAGAATTGATTTTTTTCACCTAGAAATAAGGAATCATATTAGGTTGTTTGGAGGATAAGATATATAGAGTAACATTAAGATTTTTTCTCTCCATGTAATAGTAGTTATTGACATGCCTCACGTTTCACATCTCACGAAGAATATTTCCAAACATTTCACATCATGTATTAGGAAGTCCACTATGTGATGCCCAATATGTCCCTGACTAAGAATCAATTTTAGATAATAGATTCTTAGATAATGGTTCTTTATGTAAATTTTATTCTTTTGTTTTTTGTGTTATGATATAATATTTATGATCCACATGATACATGGATGTATGTTTCACTAATGAGAGAGAAGTGGAATCAACATATTGTAGACCTGTCGTCTTGAGAGAAATTTTGTAAACATAAATCAACCATTATGGGTGGAATTATATCATACCACCACCGTATTTCATGTTATTACTATCATTTTTGGACTATATCTTATTTAATGTTTATCTAAAAAATTTTGGTTGATTTTTGGGTTTTCAAATTTTTTAGGGCATGAGTATGGATGGAGAATACATTGTTTGCTTTCCTAAAAAACCATGTCCATTTTGAATGATTCCCAATAGTGGGTTCACTATCAGGAACATTGATTTTACTAATACATTTATATACTTCTAGAGCAGTTTTTCCTAAGATAGAGGGATCAGGAGGTATTGAAATATATTATTTTTAATGTTTGTTGTAAAATTGTGAAGCTCTTATAGTAGCAGAGAAGGGGAAACATAGTTGGCGTATGATTTTTAATAACATGCGGTCAAGAAATGACATGTGTATTATTCACTCTGAATTTTATTTTTAAGCATATATAATCACCCAAATTTTCTCATGCTTCACTCAGTGAAATAGTCTCTTATCTAACAAGAATCCATTAAGTACTGTCTTAAATTATTTTAATACCAGTGACCATTCTAAATGGATATACATTGGATGCATCTATATTTTAGATGTTATAATCCCATTCTTATAGTTCATATTCTTATATCTAGATCAAGAATTATATTATTTAACATTATAATATACTATGGAAATTTATGGTATATATAATTTTCTGTTTCATAATCTAATTGGTTTTCTTTAACATTTATTAAGTAATTCAGATTTATTTCTCAAATCATAATTGGTCATTTTGAGTTATTTATAAATCATTTGAATATGTTTTCAATCTCTCCTATTTTTTTTAGAGTTTTTCAATTAAATTTTATAAATTATGTATTTTGGTTTTAGTATTCTCATTGAATCATTATATATTTACTCTTATTATCAATACTTGTTTTTGACATTATTGATATTTTATTTGAATTAGGTGTTTTAGTTATGAAATTTAAAACAATTAAATCCATTGTTTCTTATATAACAAGAAATAAATTTCAAATTGACTTTTAATGAGTGATATTTTTGTTTTAGAAAAATTATTTTTAAATATCTTGATGTATGTGATAAAATTCATTAATTATGTATTATGAAATAATTTATTGATTTCCCTAAAATAATATTTTTTTGAAATGTATAATTAGATGAATGATTTGAAGATGGATTGAGATAGTAAAGGGCCTAGAATTTTTTACAATTTCAAATTAAATGATTTGGTTTTAATGGAATGATTTTTGATGAAAACCATTTAATGATTATTGTAATATCTCTTCCCAGATGACATTAAACTTGTTATTCGGGCTAGTAAGAAACATTCCCTCATGATGCCTCTTTATATGATAGAAGTTATGTAATAGTAGTGATGGTCTAGAGAGAATCATGGATGGAAAAATACCCTATTATTTGAATAATACAATAATGTAAAACCAAATAAATATCAACCATGTTAATATTAAAAAATAAAAAATATCAACAATTATTCTTATAAATTTTGTATGAAAATACATATATTACCACAAACTGATATCGTAAACATTAGCTAGGTCATTAATGATTATAGTTTCAATGGAAAATATAAATACAATATAAAAACCTCTTAAATGGGTCTCTACATCATGTATAGTCCCCTAATCCACTCTCCATCCCAAAATACTAACTCAAATATCTATCATAGTGCATATTCCATAACGAATTCCTGCATCGATGAAATCTTCTCAGGTACCGATGACATCCTGGGAATGGTGTGAGTAAAATTAATTTTACTCCCAAAATTTTTTCTAATTAAATATTTTCCTAATTATATTGTTTGATGGTGTAAAAAAGAATAGTATTAAAGGTATTAAATTTATAAAAAATTACAATTTTAAAAAATATCAAATAACCAAATTGGAATCCAATTATCCAAGGGACACATGATAAAATATAACATTCTTTTCCCCAAGATAGAACTATAAACCATACACTATAATGGTTTATAATATTATTGAATATGTGTATTAATTTATCAATACAGTTTTATCATAATTTTCTTTCAAGATTTATTCCATTTAATTATATTAGGACCAATTCATTGGACTTTACACAGTCAATTAATATACACATTTAATGTCTAAAACATTGGAGCTTACTACATGATTCTGGAATCCTATATCATGTATTAAATTGCTAGGGCCTATGGTTGATTATCAGTGACCATATTATGAATTGAAAATAGAGTGTGCACCATTTAATTTATCAATATTTCCACAGTTCATTAAATTAGACACCATTATTGAAATTTCATAAGTATTCAATTTTACTATTTACTCTTATCCAACAAAATTAAATAGTCTTTCACGAAATTAAACTATATGAAAATTTCAATTTTCTATTTAGCACATTCAGTACTAATCATCATATAAGTAATTTATTTTGTCCCATAATAAATCAACCAACCCATTATATTATGACAACATAAAAAATAATGTCTAAAACGTTTAATCATAAAATTTCTCTAATTTTACATTTAATGAGTGATTTTATATTTCTAAAATGATTGTAAAAACTCATGTGATTTTTATTCCTAATATCTTAATCATCATTGGAACTAATGAATGCCATGAGTATGTTATCAATTAATTTTATGAACCAATATACTTTACATAGTCAAAGTCACAAATGATTAGAAAAAACACAATGGCAGAATTATATACTCGAGAATAACAATATGTATAGTGACCTAACCCAAATAATCTCATAAATGATATCTTGAAACCATTATATTGGAATTAGATATAAGGTCACCTAATCCAAAAGTATAGTAAACATGCTACAAACATAGTTAGAGTATTAAAAAGGAACAAAAAAACTAAAACATAATTTTTTCAATTAATAATAACATTATTTTCGATATTATATAATTGTATGAATTTCATAGTACATTTCATAGAATTCATGGGAGATGAAAAGAATAAGGTTGATATCAAATGATCAGTGAGGGTTATGTATAACAAAATAAATATTGAATCAAAAAGAATAATTAATATGTAATAGTAAATAATTGACCACACAATCCATTTTAATAGCAAGATAATTCAAAATCAATATGTAATGATAAAATAAATAAAAATATTTTCATTTAATTAATAAACATAGAATGAAATTCAACAATGGATTTTTTATAGTAAAAATTTAAAGTATAATTATAACTTAATAAAAATGAAGTCAATGATTAATTATCAAATGTCACATTTCCCATTACAGTGATACATTTACTTTCAAAATATTTCCTCTAGATTGTTTTAATCATACTGGGTAGAAAACAATCAATTGAGGCTACCCAACTAATTCATCCCATTTTCTAATGATTCATCAATAGACAAGTAAAAAGAGTTTGACAACCCATTATGTGTATGTCCATATAATTTGACACATATTAAAAAAACTATTTATCTCTTAAATAATGTGTCTTATCAAATACCCATTATTTTCAAAGCATTCAGATTTATAAGAATTTCCCCAATTAATAAAATATCGTTTAAATTATACAAAATTTGTTAAAAGGGAATAAAATTTAGAATATATTCATATAAAAGATATATTATATGTATATTTAAGAGAAATATAATTTATAGTTAAAAGTTATTACAATATTTTTTTGTTTCATGATACATTTAACAATCACAAAAGGAAGTGAAATTATAAAGATAAAATTTATCATTTTTGTAAATTTAATGTTGAAACCCCTTGTATGGAATAAATAAAAGTGAAAAATCATATAACATGATATATGAGTGAATTATTATGTTAAATTAAAATGGAAAAAATATAGCCCACATTAATGATAAATGGTTCTAAATAATAAAAAAGTCTCAATGGAATGTAAATTGAGATAAAATTCTTTAATATATGATTCCTTTTGATTAAACATACATTGAAATCTAGAATATTATTTTTAGGATTGTAATTAAATTATACCATAACCATATTAATATTTATGATATCATATATGATCCTCTCATAACATATTATTACTCCTTTTTTAACAATCAATCGCCATTTTTATCCATTTTTTGTTAATTACATTAATTTTTGAGTATGAATGGATTTTTTATTTCTAATTCCTATTAAATGGATGATGATTAATTTAATATTAGAAGGTTAAAATTATGTAAATAAAATATATATCTATTATAAATTTATTTTCCATAATCCTTAAACTTTTTGAGATATGAAATTAAATGAACCTTTTATGGAAATGGTATGTTGTATGTATGCATGAACTTTGATTCCTTTTTTTTCTATCATATTAATGGAAGGAAAACTGTATTCTTTGTATCTATATATAATAATTATAGTACCATATTTAATTCAGATATACCACATATTTTATTAATACATTCTTTAACACATTTTATGTAATGGGTGAACAAATCAAATATCTTTGATGAGGAAATAGTTCACATGTCTACAAACAATGTTATCATATTCCAAAAAATAGAATGAATGATAGTATATTTTTTATAATAAATATATAATCATATAGATATTATAAATATCATAAATATAATATAAAAACTATAAATAAATAATTATTATCATCCATTAATGGTGTTAATGAATGAGCAAATGACATCATTTTACATGGTAGTAGTCCATTATATACCCGAATGATGATTTTGTAACCTATATAATGCAAGAATTTTTAGATTTAAGTCTGAATATTATAATTGAAAATCATTTCATATTTAACCTACTATGTTTCTTATATATTAATTTTTTAATAATTATTTATGGATTATTGGAAGAAATAAATCAAAAAGCTTTAATAGAAGAGTGTTACCTCTTTTTTAGGTAACACTTTATGGTTTATACAGAATGAATTTATTGGTTTTATTTATGCCTAAATTGAGGAATTTTTGATGAGTGGAGATATATTTGGAGATTATTTGGGTAGGTTAAAGGAGAGAGAATGCTCTTGAGGGTGTGAATAAATTAGTGTTGAGTTCCCTTTTAAAGTGGAGGAGGTGTAGAATTATTTAAAATATAAAAATTTAAACACTATTGGAAGGTCTCTCTTGCATAATGTGAAATAAAAAATAATAAATATTATATGAATGTGATTATATTGAAGAAATATGGAAGTAAAATTGGTTATGGGAAAAATTTCATGGTCATTTTTCCCCATCTAATATTGTTTATCCACTAAGTAAACTCATTGCCACCTTAATCATTGTAATTAACATTAATTTCATTCACTAATATTTTTAGTCAAAAAAGGTCTTCACCACATTTTAAATTATAAATTATTCAAATTCAAAATATTAATTCAATTTCTATAAACTCAAATCAATAAATTAATATAAATTAATTAAAAAGTAATAATGTAGATAAAACTAGAAAACATGTTTTTAACAATAAAATGTTCAAATATTTGAAATATTCTATTATACAATTTCAATTTAAATTTGATCCCAATGAACAAAATAGGATTAATTTATTTATAAATTTACAAATTAAATTTTTAATCAAATTTTGAATATAAATTAACACTATAAATTTTTTTTACAAAAAGTAATTTATCATTTCGAATTTAGTATTTTCTAATATACATAAAAATTAATCTTTATAGAAACAATAACAATGTTTCCCCCTAAGATAATTTTGTAATTTATATTCAATAATTATTTTAATTTTATAATATAAAATTTATAAATGTTCCATAATTATGATTTATAATTGGTGCATCGTTAATGGATGAAAAAATTGACATTAGAAAAAATATTTATCTTTATGGGTAAAATAATATTTCCTTATCTTATGTTTACTGAAAATTTTGGATGACTATCTAAAATATATTATAGAATAAATTTATTATTTATTTGATTAATATAATTCACTAATAGTAATTAATTAATTTATAATGATATAACATCTTTTAGGGCCTAAAAATAGTTTCCCTAGAAATGTTTTCTTTTATATTCAATTGATTTTCATATTCATTTCTAACTAATTGGTTACCACTGAAATTAATAAAAAATAATTTTTAAGTTATCTAATAAAATAATTAACCTATAATTTTTTGGATATGATGTTTAATATTATTCTAAATACTTATTATTTAATTATATATTGGTGTTCAATTAAACACAGTCTTGCACGTAACGTAAGCTATTAAAAAAATTTATTCATACATTCAAGAATAGGTAACTAAGTGTTTTTTGAAGTTAAATCAATATATTAAATTTAAATTATATATAATAGTGTATAAATTTTAATGTATTAGGATTTTATATTCCCTTCCATACTTGTTTTTTCATGTCGTGGACACTACCTTATATGATATTATATCTTTATAATTTTAGTGTGTTACATTCTTCACACCTTATTTAAATTACTTACACATAATGAAAGCAAGATATTGATCATCATGGTTTTTATTTTTGAAAATTAATATGTGGATAAACCCATATTTAATAATCATTAAAAAATATTCTATTAATAAGAGTGTATATGATGTAAAATTTTACAAGGAATAACATATAACTAGTTTTATTATTACTAGAAAATTACACTGAAAATGATGAAAAATACATATAGAAAAATAAAAAATAAATATATAGAGTGAATGGGAATAAAAAATAAAAAAAAATTTAATGGTAAATGGAAGGTATAATGCCCCAAATCTATAAATCTGTGATGATTTAAAAGACCATCAGTTCAAAAAATTAAATTTATTAAAATCATATTTTAATTCATGATCATTTTCTTAATGTTGAGTAGTTGTTTTAATGCATAATAATATAATAAAATATACTTACTTCTATAAATAAAATTTTATCACTTTTTTGTGTTGTGATCAGTTTCCAAGTCACCAATTACTTCATCAAATTAATATCAAGAAATGAATAGTTTATATTCCTGAGGTACTGAAATTTAGATTAAATATATCATAAAAACCATAAAACTGTGAATGACAAATTTTTTTACCACTACGTATATTCCATAACTAATATATTTAATACATTAACACCTAACATAATAATTAATAATTTTGGTTCATCATTCATATTTATTTTTTAAATTTATAAAATAAAAATAAAGACATATCAAATAGGACATCGTGTAAGTTAGTTGGAGGATTTAATCCCTTACCGTCATATAGTAATGTGTTCAACCCCCACCAAATTTATTGAAATGATGGGTTGTCACCTAGAATATAGTTTTTCCTTTTTTACAATTTATTAATATGATTTTAGATATGAATATGATGGATATCCATGAAATACAGTTACAAAATAAATAACATTTTTTCTATTATATTCAACACAATATTATTGTACAATGAAGAATTATCTTATTTAAATATAATGTAAGTAATTATTATATCAAAACTAATGGTTATTAATATATTTGTACATATGTTTATAAAATTCAAAGGTATTATTACTCGAATACTTTTTAACTAAATATTATAATTTCGACATGTTTTTCAAGAATGTCATAAATCATGGTAATGTCTTGTGATATAATACAAAAAAGAGACGTTTAAGACATAGAAATTATGATCGATCCAAATATTAGAATCCTATAATTTTATACATAACACTAATTTTATTAAATATACATGCAGTTAAAAAAATTATAAAATTTATTAGATGGATTATTATTCTTTCAACTAAAATAATATTGGTAAAAGACATCAATAACTTATTTCTTGAATCATTATACATAAGTATTATATATATTTTGTTTCCACATATTTTGTTCAATGATGTTAGGGATATCCTTGATAAGATTGATTTATTTGGGTAATGCATGGGTTCTCCAGAATAATTTAAATTAACTATAAATAGAACCCGAGGATGATTTTTTCCCATCGATCACACTCTTCATTTTTCATCAGAAATTCATTTCATGATTACCTCCTTTTCCAAAAATAAAAAATTTCCCAATTCTATTGAGAGACATTTCTTGGTGTATCATTAAACATTTAATAAATGATGGGAATGGATTAATTTTTTTCCATTTTCTCCCCCACTCGTCTTATTAGAAAACAACATCGGTATCATATTTGGTAAGTCAATGATTTTTAAGGTAAATTATTTTAACAATATTTTTAAATAATTAAATAGGAATGCAAATGATTTTATTAATTCCTATAAACATCCAATTTTGTTCCTTATTTTTATCACCAAATTACCATCATATTCATGATTTACATAATCCTTTCTTGTTCCAACAATTGACTATACCAAGAAAATATAGTGTGAGAAATAATTAATAATGTGAGACTACGACATAATAATTTATATATTACCTAAATCATACCACAATATTTTCAATATAAAATTCATTAGGTTTAATATAGGATGTCCATCGTCACTATATATTCAAATAATTCATAATGACTTTTCATTAAAATTTGCATTATCTAAGAATATACATCGGATGTGTCAAATCAGCTATGTAGTAATGCCATTTTCCATGTATTTGGTAACTCGTGAGTCAATCTCACAAGATATTTCAAGATTTTATACCTCAAGGTACATCTATTCAAGATCTAAAACCACTTATGGTATCTATATTGGTATATATTTCTATAATGGTGTACAAAATCTATAACATAGAAAAAATTATGATGTTTAGATATACTTGTCAAACAAATCAATATTAGAGAAATATTACCTAATTAACGTTTCCCTAAATATATAACCCCAAATATCTACTAAAATTTCACTCATACCAACTTGAGCGACCCAACCACAGTATTCCCATACCTGATGATGTGATACCATTACATTGGAAAAGATACAAGGAAATCACATCCCAAAGGAAAAAACTATTTCGTAGTATTGGTAAACTATATACGTACATGAGTCATGTATTATAAATGAAGACAAAACTTACAAAAAAATTTCAATAATAATAACTTTATTCTGTATATTATATCCTTCCATATCCTCCTAAGTACACTTCATGGAATCCAAGAGAGTGGGAAAAGTTTAGTTTGATCCCAATGGATCAACAAGGGTTAAGTAGAGCAGAACAACAAATTAAGAAACAATTATAATCACTAATTAAAGATAAATAACATAGAAAACTTTTCATTTAAATAAATTGATGAGGAATAATCAAAATGGAATTATAAATAACTGAAAATTGTTACTTTAAATTAATAATATGAGAATTAAATGCTTCCATTAATTCCGTCAGAGTGAAAATTTCATGGATATTAATAACTGAATAAAAATGAAGGGAATTATTAATTATCAGAAATAATGTTTCCAATGGACATGATTCACTAAACTTCTTGATCTATACCCATTATAGTCTAAATCATACTAGATAGAAACACATTAGCTGAGGCTAGAAAACAGATTTGTACCACGAGAATGTTGATTCATCATGGGGCCTACATTAACTTTTCCTCAACCCATGTAGTGCATGTCCAAATCATTCCTTGTAAATAATATAATCAATTTAACTAAAAAAGGCTCCTTACAAAACATCCAAATTGTATAAAGGTTAAACATTTATAAATTATTCCATACTAAATCAAATAACATTCAATGTATACAATATAGGGAAAAAGGTATATGGTTTATTAAATAGTCAAATCAATGATATATTATATGTATATTTAAGAGATATTAAACTTACCATGTAAAATTATTATTATATATTGAATTCATTTAGGTAATGTAAAAAATCAAAAAATAACGTGAGATTGAAAAGATAACTATTACCTTATGATAATTTCTATGTAAAACCCCCATGCATAGAATAATTGAATGTAAAATATAATATACCAAGAATTATGATAGAAAGATGATATGAAATGGGACAATATAGTATATACACCACATCATTGTGATTTGGTGTATAATAACAAATAATGGTCAATGGAAAGAATATTGAGACAAAATTAATTACCTTACACTTCATTTTGATTAAATATACACTAACCTTATATATAATACTTACATCCATGTTATTAACTTATATAATTACTATAATTGTATATATGATATCTTATATGATATTTTTAGAACATATTACTACCCACTTGTTTATAACATTTCATTATTATCATTAGTTTGGGTGTAATTTCATTCTTTTTTTAAGTATGTCATGTTTTTTTATTTTCCATTACTATTAAATTGATTGTGGATAAATTGTCATCAAAAAATAAAAAATATTTTAATATCATATAAATTAAATATATATGTCTTTATTTATTCCATAAAAGTTAGAGATAAGAAATTAAATGAACTGTACATTGAGATAGTATTTCGTACATATGCATGAACACTTCTTCAATTTTTTATTATATTAAAATAAATAAAAATAATAATATATTTGAAAATATTAAAAATAAAATAAAATATTAATGTAATATATTAAAAATATTTTTTTAAACTCTTCCATTATAAATTCAATGTACATCATGAATGAATCTTGTCACCCTAAGGAGGCAGTAGTCCACATGTTCTCAAATGATGTTATTGTGTTTCTAAATAATGTAAATCCTGATGTATGTTTTATAAAATAATTAATGAAGAATAAATAATATATAAAAATAATATATATGATATATAATCAATAAATTCGTCATTATTCATAACCATGAAAGGGGGTAACGAAACAAAGAATGTCATTAGTCCGTGAAGCAGTAGTTGGCCCAACACAAGAATGATGATAGTGTATCCCATTTGATGGATGTGTGGGATGATATATTTCATAACCTTATCATAAAAAATTATCATTTTATACAATATAATTATGGTATAATATAATAATTATATTATAATAATTATTTTGGATAAGGAAAAAAACTATGTTATAGTTGAATAACATTATATTGTTTTTGAGTAATTACATCTAGATTATACCAAATGAAATCCTTGGATGAATTTATTATAAAATTGTGTTTTTTAAAATGAGTGATGGATTTTGTGAGATTATTTGGGATGGTTTTGAAATATTTAATGGTCATTTGAGGCATTATCATGTGAGGGGTTTTTTTACCATTTATTGTGGAGGAGGTGTGGCATTTTTATAAATATAAAAAGGTAATAAATATTGTGACGTCACTCTAAACTAATTTTCCACCTATAATGATGGAGATTATATTCAAGGTAGTATATGAACAAATAATTCAAATAAGATTATTTTTTTGAGAACATTATATGTTATATGGACAATTAAGATTAATGTTTAAATACTATGTAAACTCATTTTCACATTAATTGATGAAATTAATATTAAATTTCATCAAAATTGATTTTTTTAAAAAAATATTCTTACCATAAAATTCATAATAAATTATTATGATTTAAAATATGGAATCTATTTTTGAAAATTCAAATCAAATTAGTGGTAGGAATTAATTTAAAATTTAATCTAAAGAATCATTCAGAAATACAGTTTTTAAAGTGATGTTGATCACCTGTTTGAAATTTTTTTATATCATTAATGCACAAAAAATTGATAACAATAACCTAATATTTATTAATATAAGTAAATTATTTTAAAAAAATATTAAAAAAAATCCAAAAAATAATTTATCACTAATAATTTATCATATAAAATTTATCAAAGTTCCAAAATTCAGTTCTAAAATAGGTGTGAAATTACGAGGAAAATTACATTTAAAAAAAAATATTTTTATTTTTTAAAATTATATTTTTTATGTATTATGTCAATCAAATAAATGAGATGAATGTAAAACATATTTTATTTAATATATAAATTATATATATTAATAATATCATTCACTACTAGTAATTATTTAATTTGTTAAAAAAATTCCATTGGGAGCATAAAAATAGTTTTTATATAGAAATTTATTTTATATTCAATTCAATTTAATATTATTTTGTAACCAAATTTTAAAAAATTGAATTTAACAATATATTTTAATAATTTAGTTAATATGATTCATATCTTCCCATTTAACTACTCGGTTGTATTTTATTATATTAAATAATAATATTTTAATAATATCTTGTGGTATGATAAAACTAGGTTTTTTCTATGACACGAGGTATCTAAAAAATAAATTCTTGCATGAAATGAATGTAAAATCTTTGTTTCATGATTTCAAATAAATATACATAATTTAATTTATTTAAAATATTAAATATATTTTAAAGTCTAAATATCTTATACTCTGTTCCAAAATTTTTGTTGGTTGTCTTACATGCTCATGGATAAAATGTTACTACTTTAGAATTTTGGGGTGATACATTGTGACTATGGGTGAATTAATGAATCCTAGATAATATATGATTATAAATAATAACATGTACAATAGATACCCATTTTTAAACAAAAACGACAAAAAATACCTCTGTGAAATAATCCATCAATTTTTTTAATAATCATTAGATGAGTAGAAAAAAACCAACCATACTTCGTCAAGAAAATGAATTGAAATAGAGATGAATATATATCTAGAGAAATGATTCTCACGAAGTTTAACTCCAAAAACTTCTGAATCAATGAATATTGATCCATGGAAGAGGGGTGTTAACCTAGTTTTCAATATAGGCTACTAAGAAAGAAAATTGGGAAGAAATTGTGAAAAAATCATATAAATTTTGGCAGTGAAAATGGCTAGATTACCACTATAATGTAGGAACATGGTTTGGATTAATAGTTTTCCAAACCATGTATGAACCATGTAACCTACAATATCAATGTGATTCATATTTCACTTGTTTTTTAGGGGAGATAGCATTATTTTTCAAGCCATCTAGATGATGTTTGGTTGATTCTATCAACGGCCAGAAATCTTAAATTATCTATATGAATGATTAAAAAATTATGTTCCTACCATATCTTAGGTTTATAGTCTTGGAATACGATTTTAAATATTAAGGAGCCAACCCTGAACTATGAAATAGATGGTTCTCTATTCACTCATTACATGTCCTTATCCTTCATGGACACTCCACACCATCTCCATACTATTGAGAAGTATCTCATCAATAATTTTCCTTGGTTGTTTACCATAATTAAATCTTACCCACATCCTTGAAATTTCATGGGCCAAGAACCTCTGTAAAATATAAAAAATCAGTATTGAGTAAATATACAAGGAATCACTATGATTAAATGTAAAACATTCATCCTTCTACAAATATATATCCTCTTCAGTCCCCATAATTTTTTTATTGAATTTATCCATTCTACAACGTCACTCATACTAAAGGAAAGGTCTTTCCCGGATAAGACATCTCACTTTCATCCACATTAAGTATCAAATTCTCCTTAATCAATGAATCATCCATAAAATCTACATTAGTAAAAAAATCTGATGAGACGGATCAAGGTGATACTGACGAGTGAATGAAACATGAAAAATAATATACAGACCCCAATACTATTTTTGAAGATCGAATTGATGTGGTATTAGTTTGATGCACTCTATATTATAATATGTTCTAACATACCTATGATCAAACATTCCTCTCCTTCTATATCCCATGATAACCAAATCACCGTGAAACGTGATGGAGGAAATCATCACCCACAAAAAAACACATGAGGAAAATTTCAATAGATATTTTATTATTTTTTATACTCTCAGACATATCCATATACATCTAGATAAACTAGAAATTCACTAATGTATCATACATAGGACTCAGTACAAAAAACATTGACTTTGCTACATCCATCCAAAAAATTGTTCTGATACGGAATTTCATATAATAACTATATGGTTCCATTTCAATATTTTCAAAATTTATATTTTTCTCATTGAACTCAATAAGTGATAATTAATTATTTCCAAGATCCAATAAAATATTGTACGAATGGATTTTGTATGTCCTATATTTCCATCATAGTACATTCCAATTTCCATCAATCTATCAGTGATTTTTTACACAAATAAATACAGTAAAAATTACCTTATGAAAACATAATTAATAAGAAATTTAAATTGGGCATCATGATTTAGATTTATAATTTGAAGGGACCCTTGGATAAACACTGTATAATTATTATACAATTTACCCAACATAGAGACAATAAATTTTTCATGATCAGTATGATTTTTCATACATTTTTTCAAAAAATCCCATGATAGAAAAATTGTTTCATTTTCCTAAAGAGTACTCAAAATAAACACTAAATGTATTGATAACATCAAACCATTTGAACTCATGAATGATTAATGGTGGTCAAATAATAGATTTTAATTGAGGATCGACCTTCACAATCTGAAAGAGTATGATCACATTAGAAAACTTTTTATATAATTCATCCTTCTTACCCACCAATACATTAAATTAATAGAAGTTATTTAAAAAAACTAGTTTCCAACTTACACATATTAGTATAATGCATCCAATTATACCACATAAAAGAATGGGAAATAACACAACCTCAAATTGGGATAATCTCATTTTCAACAATAGTCTAGTCAGGAGGTAGTTACCGACTATAAATGTTGTCCCATAAAAGTTGGAACCTATGATCCCTATTTTATATATCCTTGATCTTATTTAGATATATGGCCATGATAGATAAATATATGACATTTTACTCCTATGACTTCTTTAAATTACCTACATGCATATTATAAGACAAGTACATCATATTCCACACAATACAATAAACCTGAAGCACTTGAGTCTATGTCATCCTACTCTATTTATCTATAACAATATTTCCATTTCATGTTGTATAGGATATATAAACACAAAATGAGTGAACATAGTCATTCCATCATAACTGCAAGGGATTTAAATCCCAATGTGAAAATATATTTTGGATCCTTGTATGATTAACACAAAAAATAACCACACTTTGAAAAGTTAATTTCCCCATAGTCTGAAATCCTAACACACTATGGAAAAATTGAGATCCTGACTTGGATAGATAAATTCATGTGGCATCAACTAACATGATCAATGTATAACATCCCTAAAATGAAACTCATATATCAAAAGATAAAACCATCATAATTTCATTTATAAATTTGATACTGTTATGGTTTGCACAATTTGCACTATAAAAACATACAAAATTAAATGGAAATATTCAATCATATATACAAACAAGGATCATTTATGATTACAGGTTTATATATTTAGTATAAACTTTTACCTTAAAAATACTAATGAATTCCATTGATTAATTTGATAAATATACCTTGTTTTCCTATTAAAAGTTATGTTTTAAATATCTCCCTAAAAAATTAACATGTTATAAATATGTCAAACAAAAATCACTTATAATATTTCAGGATAAGCTGGGCAAAAGGAAACATATGAATAATGATATCAAATTCACTATATGGGTAAACATAAGAATTTAAAATTTATATCATTAGTGATAATAATATGTGTATTTGGGTATTATTATGTAATCAATGTTAAATAGAATACGATTAAAGAAATAGTACACCTCAACCTAGTATGAATAATCATTTGGGATGTAAAAATGCATTAGTAAAGGAAAAATTAAGAGAATAAATAATCACATGTGATGTAAAATCAATGTTGATCAATGAAGGAATTTAAAAACACTCAAAATAATAATGTTATTTTTTTGTTATATTAGAAAAATCATCTTAAAAGAAACCATGTAGAACCCTTCTAAATTAAATATCCATAAAACCAATCTCTATACTAAAAGAATTGGTGAGATTTCTTAGTGCTCACTCATCATATCATGAGTTATAGTTGGGTTCGAATTTTCATATATTAAGTTAAAATAAGGATCAATAAATATTATATTCAGATAGAGTGTGGCTCAACATCTCATAAAAGCTAATTTAGGTTAACCGATGAGCTATATCGGGAAAAAAAATCTTAAAAAATTTCAATGAACCATAACTTAAATGATGTACATATATATTTACTATCATATTCAAGCATTTAAATAAAACCATTACTCATTTCATAATATTATTAACATGTGTAAAATTAATGAGTTACATGAAATTCACATTGAAACAATACTAAACCATCCATAGATATAATGAGGATGTTATCAGTGCAAAATATACCTATTGGAGATTAAATAATATTAATGAATATTGACATTGATAAATGAAAATAAATTTCAATGATCAGTAAAATCATTCATGAGGAAAAAAAATTCTAATTAATATTATATTTTAGAAAATAAAAATAAACTAACCATTTTTCAAAAAAAAAGTAATATTTTAATGGAATATTTAAATAAAATAATCATCATGAATGTGGAAAAATATGGTAATGCTGTAAATGTTAATAATAAAATTTATTTAATAAAAAACATTAACAGGGTTCCAAAAGTGACCCAATTGAATTTTTTTACAAATTATCTATTACTACCATATAATATAAGATTAAATTATAGGTAAAATAGAATTATGAAATCAATTTTTCATAAAAAAATAAATTTTCATTAAAAACGAAAACTATGGGAATAAATAATAGAATGATTCTTGATCTGGAAGAATATACAATATGAGCATCGCATAAAAATGACATTCAATATGATTATTCATTCAATAAGAGAATAAATTAATATTAGACATACTAAATTTATTCATAAATGCTAGATATGAAAAGTGACGTGGATCAAGATAATAATATAATATTATTTCATCTTAAGTAACCCTGAAAATAAAAAATCCCAAAAATAATAGAGAATGTGACATAAATCTCATTCCACATTAATAACTAATCAATCAAAAGTCCCATGAGATAATAAAATTATAAGAAATAATAAATATCGTCAACATGTGGATGTTCAAAACATACAATATCAACAATGTAGAAGTTACACCTCATTGAGAATGATATTATTATAACAAAAAATATCCCCAAAGAAGAAAATTTTAGATTAAAAACAATTAAAATGTCCAAAACCATTATGTATTAATTTATTAATTGAATAATTATTTGTATTAAGTGTAAATTTACATTAAGTATGTGAAAATAAAATAATATATTAATAAATTTTTTTACATGTGTTATATTATGATATCAAATACAAAAAATAAATAATTTATCCTAGTGAAAATAAATTGAGTAAAAAAATTACTTACCACTTGGTTACTTCCATGTCAAATATATTGGGATGAAATAATTATAATTGAAGAAAAATATAAAAAATGATGTAATCATTAAATAAAATATAAGAGTATGATATTATACACCATTTAAATGTAATTAAGTTTACAAAATTAAAATATTCTTTTGTGATAAAAAGTTTAGACAATTTCTTATAATTCAAGAACGTAATTTCAATGTAAGTCAATTAACTCTTTTAAAATAATCATGTATCGATTTCTTTCGTAAGATAAATTTAAATTTGTTATACCATATACATAAATGATTTATTTTATTTATTTTATATTTTAAATTTTAAAACATAATCTGTTTAATACATGTGCAGTGTTATGAGAATATGAGTACATTTTTTCAAAATAAAAGAATTTTAAAGATTTTGGTCAATGTGTTTATTGTTAAAAAAACATATCAAATAATAAAAATGAACCAATTGTAATATTTATTATTCAATTATATTTTTTATCATATTGTGGTATATGGATATGTAAAATTTAATATGATTCAATCATGTTGACAATAGCCTATACATATGAATTAGTATTTATTCAATTGGTAGTTATCATTATGTAACAATAGAAAGTATTATTTTATCAATAAATAATGAAAAAAATATCTTAAATCTCATATTTTTTCTAGAAATATAGATATATATATAATCAATGTTATTTGATGATTAAAAAGGGTCACATCCTATTGTGGAGGCAGTAGTCAACATATACTCAGGAATAGAATGATGATTTTTAGTGAGACAAAAATTATAATATTTTATTAAAATTGATAAGTATGTAATTAATATGAAAATGATGTAATTTATATGACATATATTTGTTAACATTATCTATAATACATTCAATGTAAAGAGTTAGTAAAAAATGAATCACATTACTTCACAAGGTGATAGTCATCCATAAACATGAGTGACAAAAGCTTCCCCCCCATGTAATTTAATGTATAAATATGAAGTTCAAGGACCAAATAAAAACTGGGGGGGGGGGTTGAACTAGTTTTCACTTTGTATATGTTTTTAAACATTAAAATACTTAACCCCTTCAACTTGTTAATATTTATTCATTATTAACCTTTAGTAAATAATAATTCATGCAATGGTAGGAAATAATGAATAGAACGGATGATTTATAAGGTTCGACCTTAGTGGGAGAACCTATATCCATTCCATAGAAACTCTTGTGGGTTTATGGAAATCCACTATTATGAAGAACTGAATACAACTGGGGCCAAATCCTGTTATACTACTTCTATCTCCCCATAAAGAGTATTTTACTAACTCCATTTATTTTGAAATGTTAGATTATAAAAAACTTACCAATATAAAAAAATAAATACATTATTGAATCAAATACACACATATAATGATGGAAAAGATTTTTGTAGAAATAAGGATCTACTTTCCTCAGAAAAATGGTTATTATTTTCTCAGAATACTAGTTTCTCTTTTCTCTAAATAGTGGTTCTTATTTTCATGAAATAGTGTTTTGGATTTTTCTCTGCTAAAAAACCTAATACAAATACTCTTTAATAAAGTGGGAAAATTTTACATCAAATTTTCTAGTGCATTTCCTTTTACGCATGTGTAAAAGTAGAAAATGAAAAAATGAACTAAAAAAGTATTTATAAGCAACTCCACAAACCAATGTCATGATACTTGAAATCTTTCCTTCTTCTATAAACATTAGAACTCTAAAAATATATCACTTTTAATGATTATTCTTTGACTAATTGAAACCTACTTAAATTTATCTGATATTTTTTCAAAATTGAAATTCATGTTGGAATTCTTAATCTCTTAATATAATTCTTAGAATGATAATATTGGATCACGGGTCCAATCTTTTTAGTATTATAAAGATTAATCTTGGTACTTATTTACTCATAATCTTAGTTCCTATTATTCTCAGAAAAATTGTTCTGATTTGCATAGTATCTGGGTACCAATATGGCTAAACAATTTGTTATAATTTCCTACGAACCATAGATCTTATATTTCCCAGATAACATGTTCAAATATTCTAAGAATCTTTGTTTTTTTCTCATAAAATGGTTCCCATTTTCATATATTCATGGATCTTTTTTTTCTCAGAAAAACGGTGCTGATTTTCATAGATTCTTGGTTTGGATTTGGATAAAAAAATATGTTCCTGTTTTCATCGAATATTGGTTCCAATTTTTATTTGAAAACTAGTTCCGATTTTCAATGAATATTGGTTAGGATTTTCCTTATAAAAATGGTTCTAATTTAGTCAGAATCATGGATACATTATTTTTATGAAAATATGATCCAATTTTCTCCGAATATTTTTTCCGATTTTCTCAAAAACAAAGTTCTAATTTTCTATGAAAATTGGTGCTGATTTTCTGAATAATAGTACTAGATTCAATTTTTGAAATATTTTTAGTGATTTTGATTCCTTCCTGATTTTCAACCAATTCTTCAATAAATATCATCATGAATATATCATGATTTGGTAACACTTATTTATTATAAATCCATCATCTAATTTGGTTTATAATTTTTTAAAAACATTATAGCTTATAAAATCTAAATATTCAGAAATATCCTCTTTCAAAACACTTCAACAACAAAAAGAGTTCTTCATTCAAAAACATCTTCCTTACTAATTTTTTTCTTCTCATATAACAAAAAAATTATTATATAGGAAAATTTTAGTGGTAAAAAAATACAAAAAAATTGTTAAAACAATTTATAATAAAGGTACTTCAATATCCCATTTTGTATTTGTTGTCTATCCTCTTTAAAAAAATTTCCAACTATGAGAATTTTTTCACAACTCAAATTTTTTAAATACTCTTGTGTTTTTAATTTTATCAAAACATATCTTTCCTTAAAAAAGTGTATCCTAACACCATACTACTAGATAATGTAACTTTTTCCAAGGAATTTACTTCCTCGATGGAAAGAAAATTTTGCAGCTATGAGAAGACAACTCCACCTCACTATTCTTTTCCTCTAACTCTTATGTTTTCCTTTATAACATTCCATTACCTCTAAATTTTATTCATTTCTCCCCCATTATAAAACAACCTTAAATTCCAATTCAAGAAAATAATGATAATAAAAAACCTTACCAAAGTTGTTATTTCTCTCCCCCATTGTTAACATAATCCAAAACATGGTTTGGGGGGGTTACATCTTTAATAATAAGACATGTGAAGAGTAAAAACAAGATGTTGCATCCTCAATTCAACAAAAATTTCCTTACCCATATATTTTGTAAAATTATCACAAATCTAATACATCGTTAAAATTTATTACAAAAAAAATCCCCAGAGGAAAAATTGTGTTTTATAAAGTAAAACATTATACCAATGTATTTTTATCTTTAATGATGGATAGGATAATTAAAAATATCAATTTCACTATAATTATCTTAAAGTATATTTATTTGTTTAGAAACATTTACATTCAGATCATCCGACTGAACTATCTTGCAAAAAATTTGAGTACAATCTGAACATGCTACAAAGTATTTAGTATCAGTTGTGCTCAATGTTACTAGTATTTGTTTCTTATGATGCCAAATCACACAACATTCAACAAGAAAAAATTTTCCTCCTGAAGTTGAATTTATATCATCAAAATCTATTTCCCAATAAGCATCTTTATAAACAACAATCATCATCTAACAATTTATTTTTTATAACAACCAATAGGATTTTTTTTATATCACATATCTCAGAATTCCTTTTATGGACATCATATGTGATTATTTAATATTACATTGATTCCTGGAACATAATGTAACAACATAAAAAATATCAGGGCTTGAGGATTTAAGATAAATAATTCTTCTTATCAGCTTCTGAAAGACATTATGATTCATATATATTCTATATTTATTTTTACTACACAATGTTCTCATTGATATAGCATTTGAAACTTATTTGGACCCATCCTTCCAAAACATCTTTTAAAATTACATGGCATATGTTTTATGAAATATGAAAAAATATTTTTTTTGTTGAACTTGTAAGCCAAGGAAGAAGTTAAATCTCCCAACATTGACATTTCATAATTATTCTTCATTTCATAAATAAACATTTCAAAACACTTTTATTCATCCATAGAAAATATTATATCATCCACATACACAATTACAATTAATGTTTCGGAGTCAACATCTTTCACATTGAGGTTTCTATCAACTTTTCTTTTAGAAATGTTTATCATTATCAAAAAATTATCAACCATCGGATACCAATAATGTGGAGGATACTTTTGCCCATACAATGAATTTTTAAATTTACAAACATTATTTTCATCCTCATCATATATAAGGATATAGGGTTTCTCAATGTAAACCTTTTCCTCAATCTTACAATTTATGAAATTCGACTTTATATCCATTTGATAATTTTTTTAATTATGATGAACATCTGTTGTATAAAACATTTGAATTGATTTTATCCTTGAAACTTGGGAAATGGATTCATAAAAAAACATACATTCCACCTCTTCATTTCCTTTACAAAATAATCTTTCTATGTTTCTTGAAATATATCCTTGATCAATCGATTTGATTTTACAAAATAACTTGGTTTCGAACACATTTTTGTTTGATAGTCCGGTAACAAGTTCCAAATATTCATTTTTCTGAATCAAATACAACTCTTTATCTATTGATTCCACCCATTCATTATATTCAATTTCCTCTCAATCTAATTCTAGATCAAATTTTGATATATGTGGGGATTTATTTTCTAATCTCAACATCCTTCTAGTCTGAACATGATCTTTATAATTCCCAATAATTTTCATTCGGATTCATCATCTTTTTGTATGTTAGGAAATTACAATGTTCTGTTTCCAGCTATTATTTTATTATCACAAGATTAATCTAAATATTGAGAAGAATGCTTTGAATTACATTCCTTATTTTTGGAAATCCCAAATTTATCCTCCTCAGAATTCTAAATAATCTTTGTTGAGGAAAATTGATTTTCAATAACCATCACAACATATGTTTCCACCATCATTTTTATACATTTTTTCCAAAATTTTATCTTCTCCCATTTGGTGAATAACCCAAAATAGTTTCCCCCTGAGACATCTCTTCAAACAATCCATAATATTTGTTTTTTACCATGATCAAACATAGACATCCAACAATATTGAATTATTTCATTGATGATTTATGTTATACCACATTTCCTAATGAGTTGTTCAAATTTATTGTCTGAGTAGTCTTCTATAATGATCATGTAAATCCACACTGATAACTTCTCTCAAAAAGAATATTAGATATTTTTTTTACTAAGATACTATTTCCCATTTCTACAAAGATTATATTTTTATTTCTAAAATTCTATTTTTTTTCTGTGGAGTATAGGGAGAAATAAACTAATTTATGGATAGGTATCTATGAGGATATGTGATTTACAGTAATAATGGGCATCAAATACTTCCCTCAAAATGGCACTAGGATAAAATTTTCTATACACATTCTAGAGAACATGATTCATGAGTCTTTATTGAATTTGAAGGAATGTGGGATACCAAAATTGGTAAAATTTGAGTTTTATTATTATAATAGTCTATTATTATCTAATAAGATGACACCTATTTAGTATTTTTTTCTATCCTTGTAAATCCTAGATTTGTATGTCAGAGATTAGTGATGCTTCCCTTGATGGACCTATTGTGGATTGTGAGGTAACAAATATGATCTAGTTAATTATTTGGAGAATAATTATGATATAATGAAACTATAAATCATATTATGAATTTTGATTATGTCCTTTGGATTTATATGTTAGTGGATATGTGTTTCTAAGAGTCCTTCCATGTTTTCTTAAACAACTTTATAGATCAGAATTGATTTTTTTTACCTAGAAATAAGGAATCATTTTAGGTAATTGGGAGGATAAGATATATAGAGTAACATTAATATTTTTTTTCTCCCTATGTAATAGTAGTTATTGACATGCCTCACGTTTCACATCTCATGAAGAATATTTCCAAACATTTCACATCATGTATTAGGAAGTCCACTATGTGATGCCCGATATGTCCCTGACTAAGAATCAATTTTAGATAATAGATTCCTAGATAATGGTTCTTTATGTAAATTTTATTCCCTTGTTTTTTGTGTTATGATATAATATTTATGATTCACATGATACAAGGATGTATGTTTCACTAATGAAAGGGAAGTGGAATCAATATATTGTAGACCTATCGTCTTGAGAGAAATTTTGTAAGCATAAATCATCCATTATGAGGGGAATTATATCATACCACCACCTTATTTCAAGTTATTACTATCATTTTTGGACTATAATTTATTTAAATTTTATCTAAAAACATTTGTGTGTTTTTTGGGTTTTTAAATTTTTTAGGGCATGAGTATAGATAGAGAATACATTGTGTGCTTTCATAAAAAACCATGTCAATTTTGAATGATTCCCAGTAGCGGTTTCACTATTAGGAACATTGATTTTACTAATACATTTACATACTTATAGAGTAGTTTTTCCTAAGATAGAGGGTTCAGGAGGTATTGAAATATAGTATATTTAATGTTTGTTGTAAAATTGTGAAGCTCTTACAGTAGCCGAGAAGGGGAAACATAGTTGGCGTATGGTTTTTAAAAACATGTGTTCAAGAAATGAAATGTGTATAATTCACCCTGAATTTTATTTTTATGAAAATAAAATCACCCAAATTTTCTCATGCTTCACTCAGTGAAATAGTCTCTCATCTAAGGATAATCCATTAAGTATTGTCTTAAATTATTTTAATACCAGTGACCATTCTAAATGGATATACATTGGATGCATCTATATTTTAGATGTTATAATCCCATTCTTAAAGTTCATATTCTTCCATCTAGATCAAACATTATATTATTGAACGTTATAATATACTGTGGAAATTTATGGTATATATAATTTTCTGTTTCATAATCTAATTGGGTTTCTTTAACATTTATTAGCTAATTCAGATTTATTTCTCAAATCATAATTGGTCATTTTTAGTTCTTTATAAATCATTTCAATATGTTTTCAATCTCTCCTATTTTTTTGGATTTTTTCAATTAAATTTTATAAATTATGAATTTTGGTTTTAGTATTCTCATTGAATCATTATATATTTACTCTTGTTATCGATTTTTCTTGACATTATTGATAATTTATATTTAATTAGGTGTTTTAGTTATGAAATTTCAAAAAATTAAATCCATTGTTTCTTACATAACAAGAAATAAATTTCAAATTGACTTTTAATGAGTGATATTTTTGTTTTGGAAAAATTATTTTTAAATATCTTGGTGTATGTGATAAAATTCATTAATTATGTATTATGAAATAATTTATTGATTTCCATAAAATAATATTTTTTTGAAATGTATAATTAGATGAATGATTTGGTGATTGATTGAGATAGTAAAGGGCCTATAATTTTTTACAATTTGAAATTAAATTATTTCGTTTTAATGGAATGATTTTTTATGAAAACCATTTAATGATTATTGTAACATCTCATCCCAAATTCCATTAAACTTGTTATTCGGGACAGTAAGAAACATTCCCTCATAATGCCTCTTTATATGATAGAGGTTATGTACTAGTAGTGATGGTCTAAAGAGAATCATGGATGTAAAAATACCCTATTATTTGAATAATAAAATAATGTAAAACCAAATAAATATCAACCATGTTAATAATGAAAAATAAAAAATATCAACAATTCATCTTATAAATTTTGTACGAAAATACATATATTACTAAAAACTGATATCATAAACATTAGCTAGGTCATGAATGATTATAGTTTCAATGGAAAACATAAATACAATATAAAAACCTCTTAAATGGGTCTCTACATCATGTATAGTTCCCTCATCCACTCTCCATCCCAAAATACTAACTCAAATATCTATAATAGTGCATATTCTATAATGAATTCCTACAACCATAAAATCTTCTCGAGTACCGATGACATCTTGGGTATGGTGTGAGTAAAAATAATTTTAATCCCAAAATTTTGTCTAATTAAATATTTTTCCTAATTATATTTTTTGATGGTGTAACAAAGAATAGTATTCAAGGTAATAAATTGATAAAAAATTACAATTTAAAAAATATCAAATAACCAAATTGGAATCCAATTATCCATGTGACACATGATAAAATATAACATTCATTTCCCCAAGATAGAACTATAAACCATACACTATAATGGTTTATAATATTATAGAATATGTGTATTAATTTATCAATACGGTTTTATCCTAATTTTCCTTCAAGATTTATTTCATTTAATAATATTAGGACCAATCCATTAGACTTTATAGAGTCAATTAAGATACTCATTTAATGTCTAAAACATTGGATCTTACTACATGATTCTGGAATCCCATATCATGTATTAAATTGCTAGGGACTATGGTTCATTATCAGTTACTATATTATCAATTGAAAATATAGTGTGCACCATTAAATTTATCAATTTTTCTACAGTTAATTTAATTAGAAACTATTATTGAAATTTCATAAGTATTCAATTTTACTATTTACTCATATCCAAAAAAATTAAATAGTGTTTCAAGAAATTCAACTATATGAAAATTTCAATTTTCCATTTAACACATTCAGTATTAATCATCCTATAAGTAATTTATTTTGTCCCATAATAAATCAACCAACCCATTATATTATAATAACATAAAAAGTAAAGTATAAAATGTTTAATCATAAAATTTCTCTAATATTAAATTTAATGAGTGATTTTATATTTCTAAAATGATTGTAAAAACTTATGTGTTTTTTTATTCCTAATCTCTTAATCATCATTGGAACTAATCAATTCCATGAGTATGTTATCAATTAATTTTATAAACCAATAGAATTTACAAAGTCAAAGTCACAATTGATTAGAAAAAAAACACAATGGAATAATTATATACTCAAGAATAACATTATGTATAGTGACCCAACCCAAATAGTCTCATAAATGATATCATGAAACCATTATATTGGAATTATATATAAGGCCACGTAATCCAAAAGTATAAAATAGTTTAGTTGTTTTAGTAAACATGATACAAACATAGTTATAGTATTAAAAATGAATAAAAAAACTAAAACATAATTTTTTCAATTAATAATAACATCATTTTTGATATTATATAATTATATGAATTTTATAGTACATTTCATAGAATTCTGGGGAGATGGAAGGAATAAGGTTGATATCAAATAATCAGTGAGGGTTATGTATAACATAATAAATATTGAATCAAAAATAATAATTAATATGTAATAGTAAATAATTGACCACACAATCCATTTTAATAGCAAGATAATTCATAATCAATATGTAATGAGAAAATAAATAAAAATAATTTCATTTAATTAATAAACATAGAATGAAATTCAACCATGGATTTTTTATCATAAAAATGTAATGTATAATTATAACTTAATAAAACTGAAGTCAATTATTAATTATCAGATGTCACATTTCCCATTATAGTGATACATTTACTCTCAAAATCTTTCCTCTAGATAGTTTCAAACATACTCGGTAGAAACCAATCAATTGAGGCTACCCAACTAATTCATCCCATTTTTTAATGATGCATCAATAGACATGTAAAAAGAGTTCGAAAACCCTTTAAGTGAATGTCCATATAATTTGACACATATTAAAAAAACTATTTATCTCTTAAATAATTGGTCTTATTAAATACCCATTATTTTCAAAGCATTCAGATTTATCAGAAATTCCCCAATTAATAAAATATCGTTTAAAGTATAAAAAATTTGTTAAAAGGGAATAAAATTTAGAATATATTGATATATAAGATATATTATATGTATATTTAAGAGAAATATAATTTATATTTAAAAGTTATTACAATATATTCTTTTTTTCATGATAAATTTTACAATCATAAAAGAAAGTGAAATTGTAAAGATAAAATTTACAATTTTTGTAAATTTAATATTGAAAGCCCTTGTATGGAATAAATAAAAGTGAAACTTCATATAACATTATATATGAGTGAATAATTATGTTAAATTAAAACGGGAAAAATATGGCCCACATTAATGATAAATGGTTCTAAATAATAAAAAAGTCTCAGTGGAATGTAAATTGAGATAAAATTATTTAATATATGATTCCTATTGATTAAACACACATTAAACTCTAGAATATTATTTTTAGGAATGTAATTAAATTATACCATAACCATATTAATATTTATGATATCATATATGATCCTCTCATAACATATTATTACTCTTTTTTTAATCAATCAATCGCCATTTTCATCTGTTTTTTGTTAATTACATTAATTTTTCAGTTGAATGGATTTTTTATTTCTATTCCTATTAATTGGATTATGATTAATTTAATATTATAAGGTTAAAATTATGTAAATAACATATATATCTATTATAAATTTATTTTCCATAATCCTTAAACTTTTTTAGATATTAAATTAAATGAACCTTTTATGGAGATGGTATGTCATATGTATACATGAACTTTGATTACTTTTTCCTATCATGTTAATGGAAGGAAAACTGTATTATATGTGTCTATATATAATAATTATAGTACCATATTTATTTCATATATACCACATATTTTATTATTACATTCCTTAACACATTTTATGTAATGGGTGAACAAATCATATCTCTTTGATGAGGCAATAGTTCACATGTCCACAAACGATGTTAACATATTCCAAAAAATGGAATGAATGATAGTATATTTTTTTATAATAAATAAAGAATCATATAGATATTTTAAATATCATAAATATAATATAAAAACTGTAAATAAATAATTATTATCATCCATTAATGGTGTTAATGAATGAGCAAATGAAATCATTTCACGTGGTAGTAGTCTATCGTATACCCAAATGATGATTTTGTAACCTATATAATGCACGAATTTTTATATTTAAGTCAGAATATTATAATTGAAAATCATTTCATATTTAACCTATTATGTTTCTTATATATTAATTTTTTAATAATTGTTTATGGATTATTGGAAGAAATAAATAAAAAAGCTCTAAGTGAAGAGTGTTACCTATTTTTTAGGTAACACTTTATGGTTTATACAGAATGAATTTATTGGTTTTATTTATGCCTAAATTGATGCATTTTGGATGAGTGGAGATATATTTGGAGATTATTTGGGTAGGTTAAAGGAGAGAGAATTCTCTTGAGGGGTGTTAATAAATTAGTGCTGAGTTCCCTTTTAAAGTGGAGGAGGAGTAGAATTATTTAAAATATAAAATGTTAAATGCTATTGGAAGGTATCTCTTCCATAATGTGAAATATAAATTAATAAATATTATATGAATTTGATTATATTGATGAAATATGGAAGTAAAATTGGTTTTGGGAAAAATTTCATGGTCATTTGGCCCCATCTAGTATTGTTTATCCACTAAGTAAACTCATTGCCACCTTAATCATTGTAATTAACATTAAGGTCATTCACTAATATTTTTAGTCAAAATATGTCTTGACCACATTTTAAATTATAAATTATTCAAATTACGAATATGCATTCAATTTCTATAAAATCAAATCAATAAATTAATAAAAATTAATTTAAAAGTAATAATGTAGAGAAAACAAGAAAACATGTTTTTAACATGAAAATGGTCAAATATTTGAAATATTCTATTATACAATTTCAATAAAAATTTGATCTCAATGACCAAAATTGGATTAATTTATTTATAAATTTACAAATTAAATTTTTAATCAAATTTTGAATATAAATTAACAATATAAATTATTTTTACAAAAAGTAATTTATCATTTAAAATTCAGTATTTTCTAATATACATAAAAATTAATCTTTATAGAAACAATACTAATGTTTCCTCCTAAGATAATTTTGTAATTTATATTTAATAATTATTTTAATTTTATATTATAAAATTTATAAATGTCCTATAATTATGATTTATAATTGGTGCATCATTAATGGATGAAAAAATCGACATTAGAAAAAAATATTTATCTTTATGGGTAAAATAATATTTCCTTATCTTATGTTTACTGAATATTTTGGATGACTACCTAAAATATATTATAGAATAAATTTATTATTTATTTGATTAATATAATTCACTAATAGTAATTAATTAATTTATAGTGATATAACATCTTTTAGAGAATAAAAATAGTTTCCCTAGAAATGTTTCCTTATATTCAATTGATTTTTATATTCATTTCTAATTAATTGGTTACCACTGAAATTAATAAAAAATAAATTTTAAGTTATCTAATAAAATAATTAACCTATAATTTAATGGATATGATGTTTAATATTATTATAAATAATAATTATTTAATTATATATTGGTGTTCAATAAAACACAGTCTTGCACGTAACGTAAGCTATCAAAAAAATTTATTCATACATTCAAGGATAGCTAACTAAGTGTTGTCTGATGTTAAATCAATATATTAAATTTAAATTATATATAATAGTGTATAAATTTTAATGTATTAGGATTTTATATTCCCTTCCATACTTGTTTTTTCATGTCGTGGACACTACCTGATATAATATTATATCTTTAGAATTTTGGTGTGTTACATTCTTCACGCCTTATTTAAATTACTTACACATAATGAAAGCAAGATATTGATCATCATGGTTTTTATTTTTGAAAATTAATATGTGGATAAAACCATATTTAATAATCATTAAAAAATATTCAATTAATAAGAGTGCATATGATGTAAAATTTTACAAGGAATAACATATAACTATTTTTATTATTACTTGAAAATTACACTGAAAATGATGAAAAATACATATAGAAAAATATAAAATAAATATATAGAGTGAATGGGAATAAAAAATAAAAAATAATTTAATGGAAAATGGAAGGTATAAGGCCCCAAATCCATAAATATGTGATGATTTAAAAGACCATCAGTTCAAAAAATTCAATTTATTAAAATAATATTTTAATTCAAGATCATTTTCTTAATGTTGAGTAGTTATTTTAATGCATAATAATATAATAAAATATACTTACTTCTTTAAATTAAATTTTATCACTTTTTCATGTTGTGATTAGTTTCCAAGTCACCAATTACTTCATCAAATTAATATCAATAAATGAATATTTTATATTCCTGAAGTACTGAAATTTAGATTAAATATATCATAAGAACCATAAAACTGTGAATCACAATTTTTTTACCACTACTTATATTCCATAACTAATATATTTAATACATTAACACCTATCCTAATAATTAATACTTTTGGTTCATCATTCATATTTATTTTTTACATTTATACAATAAAAATAAAGACATATCAAGTAGGACATGAGGTAGGTTAGTTGGAGGCTTTAATCCCTTACCGTCATCTAGTAATGTGTTCATCACCCACCAAATTTCTTGAAATGATGGGTTGTCACCTATAATATAGTTTTTCCTTTTTTTTACAATTTATTAATATGATTTTAGAAATGAATATGATGGATATCCATGAAATACAGTTACAAAATAAATAACATTTTTTCTATTATATTCAACACAGTATTTTTGTACAATGAAGATTTATCTTAATTGAATATAATGTAAGTAATTATTATATCAAAACTAATGGTTATTAATAGATTTTTACATATGTCTTTAAAATTCAAAGTTATTATTCCTCAAATAATTTTTCACTAAATCTTATAATTTCAACATGTTTTTCAAAAATGTCCTGAATCATGGTAAAGTCGTATGATGTAATACCAAAAAGAGATGTTTAAGACATAGAAATTATGATCAATCCAAATATTAGAATGCTATAATTTTATACATAACACTAATTTTATTAAATACACATGCAGTTAAAAAAATATATAAAATTTATTAGATGGATTATTATTATTTCAACTAAAATACTATTGGTAAAAGACATCAACAATTTATTTCTTGAATCATTATACATAAGTATTATATATATTTTGTTTCCACATATTTTGTTCAATAATGTTGGGGATATCCTTGATAAGATTGATTTATTTGGGTAATGCATGGGTTATCCAGAATAATGTAAGCTAACTATAAATAGAACATCAAGATGATTTTTTTCACATCCATCACACTCTTCATTTTTCATCATAAATTCATTTCATGATTCCCTCCTTTTCCAAAAAAAAAATTCCCAATTTTATTGAGAGACATTTCTTGGTGTGTCATTAAACATTTAATAAATGATGGGAATGGATTCTTTTTTTCCCATTGTCTCCACCACTCGACTTATTAGAAAACAACATCAGTATCATATTTAGTAATTCAATGATTTTTAAGGTAAAATTTTTTAATAATATTTTTAAATAATTAAATAGGAATAAAAATAATATTACTAATTCCTATAAACTTCCTATTTTGTTCCTTATTTTATCACCAAATTACCATCATCTTCATGGTTTACATAATCCCTTCTCATTCCATCAATTGACTATAATAAGAAAATATAGTGTGAGAAATAATTATTAATAGGAGAATATGACATAATAATTTATATATTACCTACATCATACGACAATATTTTCAATATAAAATTCATTAAGTTTAACATAGGATGTCCATATTCACTATATATTCAAATCATTCATAATTACTTGTAATGAAAATGTGAATTATCTAAGAATATACATCGGATGTGTCAAATAGGCTATGTAGTAATGCTCTTTTCCATGTATTTGGTAACTCGTGAGTCAATTTCACAAGATCTTTCAAGATTTTATACCCCAAGGTACATCTATTCTAGATCCACATCCACTTATGGTATCTATATTGGTATATATTTCTATAAAGGAGTTCAAAATATATAACATAGAAAACATTATGATGTTTAGATATACTTGTCAAACAATTCAATATTAGAGAAATCTTACCTAATTAACGTTTCCCTAAATATATCACCCCAAATTTCTACTAAAATTTCACTCATACCAACTCGAGCGACCGAACCATAGTATTCCCATACCTGATGATGTGATACCGTTATATTGGAAAAGATACAAGGAAATCACATCCCAAAGGAAAAAACTATTTTGTAGTATTGGTAAACTATATACATACACGAGTCATGCATTATAAATGAAGAAAAAACTTACAAAAAAAATTCAATAATAATAACTTTATTCTGTATATTATATCCTTCCATATCCTCCTAAGTACACTTCATGGAATCCAATGGAGTGGGAAAAAATTAATTTGATCCCAATGGATCAACAAGGGTTATTTAGAGCAGAACAAAAAATTAAAAAACAATTATAATCACTAATTAAAGATAAATAACATAGAAAACTATTCATTTAAATAAATTGATGAGGAATAATCAATATGGAATTATAAATAACTGAAAATTGTTCCTTTAAATTAATAATATGAGAATTAAATGCGTCCATTAATTCTTTCAGAGTGAAAATTTCATGGATATTAATAACTGAATAAAAATGAAGGGAATTCATAATTTTCAGAAATAATGTTTCCAAGGGACATTAATCCCTAAACTTCTTGATCTATACCCATTATAGTATAAATCATAATAGATAGAAACACATTAGCTGAGGCTAGAAAACAGATTTGTACCACGAGAATGTTGATTCAACGTGGGGCCTACATTAACTTTTCCCCAACCCATGTAGTGCATGTCCAATGCATTCCTTGTAAATCAGATAATCAATTTAACTAAAAAAGGAACCTTATAAAACATCCAAATTGTATAAAGGTTAAACATTTATAAATTATTCCATACTAAATCAAATAACATTCAATGTATACAATATAGGAAAAAGGGTATATGGTTTATTAAATAGTCATATCAATGATATATTATATGTATATTTAAGAGATATTTAACTTACCATGAAAAATTATTATTATATATTGAATTAATTTAGGTAATGTAAACTATCACAAAATAACGTGAGATTGAAAAGATAACTATTACCACATGATAATTTCTATGTAAAACCCCCATGCATGGAATAATTGAATGTAAAATATAATATACCATGAATTATGATTGAAAAATGATATCAAATGGGATAATATAGTATATACACCACATCATTATGATTTGGTGTATAATAACAAATAATGGTCAATGGAAAGTATATTGAGACAAAATTAATTACCTTACACTTCCTTTTGATTAAACATACACTAACCTTTTAAAGAATACTTACATCTATGTTATTAACTTATTTAATTACCATAATTTTATATATGATATATTATATGATATTTTTAGAACATATTAATACCCACTTGTTTATAACATTTCATTATGATCATTATTTTGGGTGTAATTTCATTCTTTTTTTGAGTATGTCATGGTTTTTTGTTTTCCATTACTATTACATTGATTGTGGATAAATTATCATCAATAAATAAAAAAATAGGTTAATATCATATAAATTAAATATATATGTCTTTATTTAATCCATAAAAGTTAGAGATAAGAAATTAAATGAACTGTACATTGAGATAGTATTTCGTACATATGCATGAACACTGCTTCACTTTTTTATTGTATTAAAATAATTAAAAATAATAATATATTTGAAAATTTTAAAAATATAATATAATATTTATGTAATATATTAAAAATATTTTTTTAAACTCTTCCATTATAAATTCAATGTATATCATGAATGAATCATGTCACCTTAAGGAGGTGGTTGTCCACATGTTCTCAAATGATGTTATGTGTTTCTAAATAATGTAAATATTGATGTATGTTTTATAAAATAATTAATGAAGAATAAATAATATATAAAAATAATATATATGATATATAATCAATAAATTCTTCATTATTTATAACCATGAAAGGGGGTAACGAAATAAAGAATGTCATTAGTTCGTGAAGCAGTAGTTGGCCAAACACAAGAAGGATGATAGTGTATCCCATTTGATGGATGTGTGGGATGATATTTTTCATAAACTTATCATAAAAAAATATCATTTTATACAATATAATTATGGTATAATATAATAATTATATTATAATAATTATTTTGGATAAGGAAAAAAACTATGTTCTTGTTGAATAACGTTATATAGTTTTTGCGTAATTACATATAGCTTATACCAAATGAAATCCTTGGACTAATTTATTATCAAATTGAGTCTTTTAAAATGATTGATGGATTTTGTGAGATTATTTGGGAAGGTTTTGTAATATTCAATGGTCATTTGAGGCATTAACATGTGAGGGGGTTAGTTACCATTTATAGTGGAGGAGGTGTGGCATTTTTATAAATATAAAAAGGTCATAAATATTTTGATGTCACTCTAAACTAATTTTCCTCCTATAATGATGAAAATTATATTCAAGGTAGTATATGAACAGATAATTCAAATAAAATTATTTTTTTGAAAACATTCTATGTTATATGGACAATTAAGATTAATGTTTACATACTATGTAAACTCATTTTCACCTTAATTGATGAAATTAATATTAAATTTAATCAATATTGATTTTTTTTAAAAAATATTCTTACCATAAAATTCATAGTAAATAATTATGATTTAAAATATGGAATCCATTTTTTTAAATTCAAATAAAATAAGTGGTAGGAATTAATTTGAAATTTATACTAAAGAATCATTCAGAAAGGCAGTTTCTAAAGTGATGTGGATCACCTGTTGGAAATTTTTTTATATCATTAATGCACAAAAAATTGATAACAATAACCTAATATTTATTAATATAAGTAAATTATTTTAAAATAGTATTTAAAAAAAATACAAAAAATAATTTATCTCTAATAATTTATCATTTAAAATTATTTAATGTTCCAAAATTCAGTTCTAAAAAAGGTGTGAAATTAGGAGGGAAATTACATTTAAAAAAATATTTCTTTTTATTTTCTAAAATTATATTTTTTATGTATTATGTCAATAAAATAAATGAGATGAATGTAAAAAATATTTTATTGAATATATAAATTATATATATTAATAATATCATTCACTACTAGTAATTATTTAATTTGTTAAAAAAGTTCCATTGGGAGCATAAAAATAGTTTGTACAGAGAAATTTATTTTATATTCATTTAGATTTAATATTAGTTTGTAACCAAATTTTAACAATTGAATTTAACAATATATTTTAATAATTTAGTTAATACGATTCATATCTTCCCATTTAACTACTCGGTTGTATTTTATTATATTAAATAATAATATTTTAATAATATCTTTTGGTATGATAAAACTAAGTTTATTCTATGACGCGAGGTATCTAAAAAAGACATTCTTGCATGAAATGAATGTAAAATTTGTGTTTCATGAATTCAAATAAATATAAAAGATTTAATTTATTTAAAATATTAAATATATTTTAAAGTCTAAATATCTTATACTCTGTTCCAAAATTTTTGTTGGCGGTCTTACATGCTCATGGATAAAATGTTACTACTTTAGAATTTTGGGGTGATACATTGTGACTATGGGTGAATTAATGAATCCTAGATAAAATATGATTATAAATAACGACATATACAATATATACCCATTTTTAAACAAAAATGACAAAAAATACCATTGTGAAATAATCCATCAATTTATTTAATAATCATTAGATGAGTAAAAAAACCAACAATAACTCATCAAGAAAATGAATTGAAATAGAGATTAATATATATCTAGAGAAATGATTCTCACTAATTGTAACTCCAAAAACATATGAATCAATGAATATTGATCCATGGAAGAGGGGTGTTAACATAGTTTTCAATATAGGCTACTAAGAAAGAAAATTGGGAAGAAATTGTGAAAAAATCATATAAATTTTGGCAGTGAAAATGGATAGATTACCACTATAATGTAGGAATATGGTTTGGATTAATAGTTTTCCAAACCATGTATGAACCATTTATCCTAAAATATCAGTTTGATTCACATGTCACTTGTTTTTTAGGGGAGGTGGCATTACTTTTCAAGCCATCTAGATGATGTTTGGTTGATTCTATCCATGGCCAGAAATCATACATTCTCCATATGAATGAATAAAAAATTATGTTCCTACCATATCTTAGGTTTATGGTCTTGGAATACGATTTTAAATAATAATGAGCCAACCCTGAACTATGAAATAGATGGTTCTCTATTCACTCATTACATGTCCTTATCCTTCGTGGACACTCCACACCCTCTCCATACTATTGGGAAGTATCTCATCAACAATTTTCTATGGTTTTTTACCATAATTAAATCTTACCCACGTCCTTGAAATTTCATGGGCCAAGAACCTCTGTACAATATAAAAAATCATCATTGAGTAAATATACAAGGAATCACTAAGATTAAATGTAAAACATTCATCCTTCTACAAATATAAATCCACTTCAATCCCCATAATTTTTTATTGAATTTATCCATTCTAAAACATCACTCATACTAAAGGAAAGTCCTTTCCCTGATAAGAAATCTCACTTTCATCCACATTAAGTATCAAATTCTCCTCAATCAATGAATCATCCATAAAATCTACATTAGTAAAAAAATCTGATGAGATGGATCAAGGTGATACAGACGAGTGAATGAAACATGAAAAATAATATTCATACCCCAATACTATTTTTGAAGATCGAATTGATGTGTTATTAGTTTGATCCACTCTATAATATAATATGTTCTAACATAACTAGTATCAAACATTCCTCTCCTTCTAAATTCCATGATAACCAAATCACAGTAAAACGTGATGGAGGAAATCATCACCCACAAAAAAACACATGAGGAAAATTTCAATAGATATTTTATGATTTTTTATACTCTGAGACATATCCATATACATCTAGATAAACTAGAAATTCACTAATGTCTCATACATAGGACTCAGTACAAAAAACATTGACTTTTCTACATCCATCCAAAATATGGTTCTGATACATAATGTCATATAATAACTATATGGTTCCATTTCAATATTTTCAAAATTTATATTTTTCTCATTGAACTCAATAAGTGATAATTCATTTTTTCCAAGATACAATAAAATATTATACGAATGGATTTTTTATGTCCTATATTTCCATGATAGTACATTCCAATTTCCATCAATCTATCAGTGATTTTTTACTCAAATAAATACAGTAAAAATTAACTTATGAAAACATAATTAATAAGAAATTTAAATTGGGTATCATGATTTAGATTTATAATTTTTGGAGCCCCTTGTAGAAACACTATATAATTATTATACAATTTACCCAACATAGAGACAATAAATTTTTCATGATCAGTATGATTTTTCAAACATTTTTTCAAAAACTCCCATGATAGAAAAATTGTTTCATTTGCCTAAAGGGTACTCAAAATAAACACTAAATGTATTGATAACATAAAACCATTTGAACTCATGAAAGATAAATGGTGGTAAAATAATAGATTTTAATTGAGGATCGACCTTCACAATCTGAAAGAGTATGATCACATTAGAAAACTTTTTATATAATTCCTCCTTCTTACCAACCAATACATTCAATTAAGAGAAGTTATTTATAAAAAACTAGTTTCCAAGTTACACATAATAGTATAATGCATCACATTATGCCACATAAGATAATGGGAAATAACACAACCTCAAATTGGGATAATCTCATTTTCAATATTAGTCTAATCAGGAGGTTGTTACCGACTATAAATTTTGTCCCATAATAGTTGGAACCTCTGATCCCTATTTTATAAATCCTTGATCGTTTTTAGATATATGGCCATGATAGATAAATATATGACATTTTACTCCTATGACTTCTCCAAATTACCTAAATGCATATTATAAGACAAGTACATCATATTCCACACAATACAATAAACCTGAAGCACTTGAGTTTATGTCATCGTACCCTATTTATCTATAACAATATTTCCATTTAATGTTGTATAGGATATATAAACACAAAATGAGTGAACATATTCATTACATCATAACTACAAGGGATTTAAATCCCAATGTGAAAATATATTTTGGATCCTTGTATGATTAGCACAAAAAATAACCACTCTTTGAGAAGTTAATTTCCCCATAGTCTGAAATCCTAACACACTATAGCCAATTTGAGATCATGAATTGGATATTTACATTCATGTCGAATCAACTAACATGATCAATGTACAAAATCCCTAAAATTAAACTCATATATCAAAAGATAAAACCATCATAATTTCATTTATAAATTTGATACTATTAAGGTTTGCACAATTTTCACTATAAAAACATACAAAATTAAAGGGAAATATTCAATCACATATACAAACAAGGTTCATTTATGATTGTAGGTTTATATAATTAGTATAAACTATTACATTAAAAATACTAATGAATTCCAGGGAGTAATTTGATAAATATACCTCGGTTTCCTATTACATATTATGTTTTAAATATCTCCCTAAAAAATTAACATGTTATAAATATGTCAAACAAAAATCACTTATAATATTTCAGGATAAGATGGGAAAAAGGAAACATATGAATAATGATATCAAATTCACTAGATGGGTAAACATAAGAATTTAAAATTTATATCATTAGTGATAATAATATGAGTATTTGGGTATTATTATGTAATCAATGTTAAATAGAATACGATTAAAGAAATAGTACACCTAAACCCAGTATGAATAATCATTTGGGATATAAAAATGCATTAGTAATGTTAAAATTAAGAGAATCAATAATCACATGTGATGTGAAATCAATGTGGATCAATGAAGGAATTTAAAGACACTCAAAATAATAAAGTTATTTTTTTGTTATATTAGAAATATCATCTTAAAAGAAACCATGTAGAACCCTTCCAAATTAAATATCCATAAAACCAATCTCTATAATAAAAGAATTGGTGAGTTTTCTTAGTGCTCACTCATTATATCATGAGTTATAATTGGGTTGAAATTGTCATATGTTAAGTTAAAATAAGAATCAATAAATATTATATTCAGATATAGTGTGGCTCAACATCTCATCAAAACTAATTTAGGTTAACCGATGAGCTATATCGGGAAAAAAACATCGTAAAAATTTTCTATGAACCCTAACTTAAATGATGTACATATATATTTACTATCATATTCAAGCATTTACATAAAACCATTACTCATTTCATAACATTATTAACATGTGTAAAATTAATGAGTTACATGAAATTCACATTGAAACAATACTAAACCATCCATAGATATAATGAGGATGTTATTAGTACAAAATATCCCTATTGGAGATTAAATAATATTAATGAAAATTTACATCGATAAATGAAAATAAATTTCAATGATCAGTAAAATTATTCATGAGGAAAAAAATTCTAATTGTTTTTATATTTTAGAAAATAAACATAAACTAACTATTTTTCAAAAAAAACATGTAAAATTTTAATGGAATATTTAAATAAAATAATCATCATGAATGGGGAAAAATATGTTAATGCTGTAAATGTTAATAATAAAAATTATTTAATAAAAAACATTAACAGGGTCCCAAAAGTGACCCATTTGATTTTTTTTACAAATTATCTATTACTACCATATAATATAAGATTAAATTATAGGTAAAATAGAATTATGAAATCAATTTTTCATAAAAAAATAAATTTTCATTGAAAAACAAAACTATGGGAATAAATAATAGAATGATTCTTGATCTGGAAGAAGATACAATATCAACATCACATAAAAATGACATTCAACATGATTATTCATTCAATAAGAGAAGAAATTAATATTAGACATACTAAATTTATTCATAAATGTTAGATATTAAAAGTGATGTGGATCAAGATAATAATATAATATTATTTCATCTTAATTAACATTGAAAATAAAAAATCCCAAAAACAATAGAGAATGTGACATAAATCTCGTTCCACATTAATAACTAATAAATCCTAAGTCCCATGAGATAATAAAATTATAAGAAATAATAAATATCGTCAACATATGGATGTTCAAAACATACAATATCAACAATGTAAAAGATACACCTCATTGAGAATGATATTATTATAACAAAAAATATCCCCAAAGAAGAAAATTTTAGATTAAAAACCATTAAAATGTCCAAAACCATTATGTATTAATTTATTAATTGAATAATTATTTGTATTAAGTGTAAATTTACATTAAATATGTGAAAATAAAATAAAATATTAATAAATTTTTTTACATGTGTTATATTATAATATCAAATACAAAAAATAAATAATTTATCCTAGTGAAAATAAATTGAGTAAAAAAATTACTTACCACTTGGTTACTTCCATGTCAAATATATTGGGATGAAATAATTATAATTGAAGAAAAATATAATAAATGATGTAATCATTAAATAAAATGTAAGAGTATGATATTATACACCATTTAAATGTAATTAAGTTTACAAAATTAAAATATTCTTCAGTGATAAAAAATGTAGACAATGTCTTATAATTCAAGAACAGAATTTCAATGTTAGTCAATTAACTCTTTTAAAATAATCATGTATTGATTTTTTTCATATGATAAATTTAAATTTGTTATACCATATACATAAATGATTTATTTAATTTATTTTTTATTTTTTATTTTAAAACAGAATCTATTTAATACATGTCCAGTGTTATGAGAATATGAGTTCATTTTTTCAAAATAAAAGTATTTTGAAAATTTTGGTCAATGTGTTTATTGTTAAAAAACATATCAAATAATAACAATGAACCAATTTTAATATTTATTCTCCAATTATATTTTTTTTATCATATTGTGGTATATGGATATGAAAAATTTACTATGTTTCAATCATGTTGACAATAGCCTATACATATGAATTAGTATTTATTCAATTGGTAGTGATCATTATGTAACAATGGAAAGTATTATTTTATCAATAAATAATGAAAAAAATATCTTAAATCTCATATTTTTTCTATAAATATAGTTATATATATAATAAATGTTATTTGATGATTAAAAAAGGGTCACATCTCATTGTGGAGGTAGTAGTCAACATATACTCATGAATGGAATTATCATTTTTAGTGAGACAAAAAATATAAAATTTTATTAAAATTGATAAGTATGTAATTAGTATGAAAATCATGTAATTTATATGACATATATTTGTTAGCATTATCTATAATACATTCAATGTAAAGAGTTAGTGAAAAATTAATCACATTACTTCAGAAGGTGATAGTCATCCATAAACATGAGTGACAAAATCATTCCCCCCATATAATTTAATGTATAAATATGAAGTTCAAGGACTGAATAAAAACTTAAAGGGGGAGGGGTTGAACTATTTTTCACTTTGTATATGTTTTTAAACATTAAGATACTTAACCCCTTCAACTTGTTAATATTTCTTCATTATTAACCTTTAGTAAATAATAATTCATGCAATGGTAGGAAATAAAGAATAGAACAGATGATTTATAAGGTTCGACTTCAGTGGGAGAACCTATATCCATTCTATAGACACTATTGTGGGTTTATAGAAATCCAATATTATGAAGAACTGAATACAACTGGGTCCAAATCCAGTTATACTACTTCTATCTCCCCATAAAGAGTATTTTTCTGACTCCATTTATTTTAAAATGTTAGATTATAAAAAAAATCAACAATATAAAAAAAATAAATACATTATTAAATCAAATACACACATATAATGATGGAACATATTTTTGTAGAAATAAGGATCTGCTTTACTCAGAAAAGTGGTTATGATTTTCTCAGAATACTAGTTCCACTTTTCTCTAAATAGTGGTACTTATTTTCATGAAATAGTGATTTAGATTTTTCTCTGCTAAAAACCCTAATAAAAATACTCTTCAATAAAGTGGTAAAATTTTACATCGAATTTTCTAGTGCTTTTCCTTTTTCGCATGTGTAAAAGTAGAAAATGAAAAAATGAACAAAACAAGTATTTATAGGAAACTCCACAAACCAATGTCATGATACTTGAAATCTTTACTTCTTCCATAAATATTGGAACTCTAAAAATATATCACTTTTAATGATTATTCTTTGACTAATTCAAACCTCCTTAAATTTATCTGATATTTTTGAAAAATTGAAATTCATGTTGGAATTATTAATCTCTTAATATAATTCTTAGAATGATAATATTTGATCATCAGTCTAATATTTTTAGTTTTATAAAGATTAATCTTGGTACTTATTTACTCATAATCTTAGTTCCTATTATTCTCAGAAAAATTGTTCTGATTTGCATAGAATATGGGTACTAATATGGCTAAAAAAGTGGTTCTAATTTCCTAAGAACCATAGATCTTATATTTCCCAGATAACATGTTCAAATATTCTTAGAATCTTTGTTTTTTTCCCATAAAATGGTTCCCATTTTTATATATTCATGGATATTTTTTTTCTCAGAAAAACGGTGCTGATTTTCATAGAATCTTGATTTGGATTTGGATAAAAAAAATATGTTCCTATTTTCATCGAATATTGGTTCCAATTTTTATCTGAAAACTAGTTCCGATTTTCAATGAATCTTGGTTAGGATTTTCCTTATAAAAATGGTTCTAATTTAGTCAGAATCATGGATACATTATTTTTATGAAAATATGATCCAATTTTCTCAGAAGATTTATTCCTATTTTCTTAGAAACAATGTTCTAATTTTCTATGAAAATTGGTGCTGATTTTCTGAACAATAGTACTAGATTCAATTTTTGAAATATTTTTAGTGATTTTGATTCCTTCAATATTTTCAACCAATTCATCAATAAATATCATCATGAATGTTTTCATGATTTGTTCATGCTTTTTTATTATAAATCCATCATCTAATTTGGTTTATAATTTTTTAAAAACATTATAGCATATAATATCTCAATATTCAGAAATACCCTCTTTCAAAACACTTCAACAAAAAAAAGAGTTCTTCATTCAAAAACTTCTTCCTTAGTAATGTCTTTCTTCTCGTATAACAAAAACATTCCTATAAAGGAGAATATTAGTGGTAAAAAAATACAAAAAAATTGTTAAAATGATTTATAATAAAGGTACTTCAATCTCCCATTTTGTGTTTGTTGGCTATCCTCAATAACAAATTTTCCAACTATGAGAATTTTTTCACAACTCAATTTTTTTTAAATACTCTTGTGTTTTGAATTTTATCAAAACATATCCTTCCTCAAAAAAGAGTTTACTACCACCATACTACTAGATAATGTAACATTTTCGATGGAATTTTCGTCCTCGGTGGAAAGAAAATTTTGTGGCTATGAGAAGAGAACTCCACCTCACTATTCTTTTCCTCTAACTCTTATCTTTTCCTTTCTATCATTTCATTACCTCTAAATTTTATTCATTTCTCCCCCATTATAAAACAACCATAAATTCCAATTCATGAAAATAATGATAAGAAAAAACCTTACCAAATATGTTACTTTCTCTCCCCCATTGTTAACATAATCCAAAACATGGTTTGGGGGGGTTAAATCTTTAATAAGAAGACATGTGAGGAGTCAAAACAAGTTGTTGCATCCTCAATTCAACAAACAATTCCTTATACATATATTTTGTAAAATTATCAGCAATCTAATACATCATTAAAATCTATTCCATAAAAAATTCCCCAGAAGAAAAAATTGTGTTTTATAATGTCAAACATTATACCAATTTGTTTTTATCTTTAATTATGGATAGGATAATTAAAAATATCAATTTCACTATAATTATCTCAAAGAATATTTATTTGTTTTGAAGCATTTACATTCAGATCATTCGACTGAACTATCTTGCAAAAAAATTGAGTACAATTTGAACATGCTACAAAGTATTTAGTTTCAGTTGTGTTCAATGTTACTAGTATATGTTTCTTATGATGCCAAATCACACAACATTCAACAGGAAAAAATTTTCCTCCTGAGGTTGAATTTATATCATCACAATCTATTGCCCAATAAGAATCATTATAAACAACAACCATCAGCTAACTATTTATTTTTTATAACAACCAATAGGATTTTTTTCATATCACATATCTCATAATAATTTTTATAGACATTATATGTGAATATTTAATATTACATTGATTCCTGGAACATAATGTAACAACATAAAAAATATCAAGGCTTGAGGATTTAAGATAAATAATTCTTCTTATCATATTCTGAAAGAAATTATGATTCATACATATTCTATATTCATTTTTACTACACAGTGTTCTCATTGATATAGGATTTGAAACTTATTTGGACCCATCCTTCCAAAAAATCTTTTAAAATTACCTGGCATATGTTTCATGAAATATGAAAATATATTTTTTTGTTGAACTTGTAAGACAAGGAAGAAGTTAAATCTCCCAACATTGACATTTCATAATTATTCTTCATTTCCTAAATAAACCATTCAAAACCTGTTTATTCATCCATATAAAATATTATATCATCCACATACATAATTACAATTAATGTTTCAGAGTCAACATCTTTCACATTGAGGTTTCTATCAACTTTTCTTTTAGAAATGTTTATTATTCTCAAAAAATTATCAACCATAGAATACCAATAATGTGGAGGATACTTTAGCCTATACAATGAATTTTTTAATGTAAAAACATTATTTTCATCCTCATCACATATAAAGATAAAGGGTTTCTCAATGTAAACATTTTCCTCAATCTTACAATTTATAAAATTCGACTTTAAATCCTTTTGATAATTTTTGTAATTCTGATGAACATCAATTGTATAAAACAATTGAATTGATTCTATCCTTGAAACTTGGGAAATGGATTCATAAAAGAACATACATTCCACCTCTTCATTTCCTTTACAAAATAATATTTCTATGTTTCTTGAAACATATCCATGATCAATCAATTGGATTTTACAAAATCACATGGTTTAGAACACATTTTTGTTTGATAGCCTAGTAACAAGTTCCCAAGATTCATTTTTCTGAATCAAATACAACTCTTTATCTATAGCTTCCACCCATTCATTATATTGAATTGCCTTTAAATCTAATTCTAGATCAAATTTTGATATATGTGGGGATTTATTTTCTATTCTCAACATCCTTCTAGTCTGAACATGACCCTTATAATTCCCAATAATTTTCATTCGGATTCATCACCTTTTTGTATGTTTGGAAATTCTAATGTTTTTTTCAACTATAATTTTATTATCACAAGATTAATCTAAATATTGACAAAAATTATTTGAATTACATTCCCTATTTATGGAAATCCAAAATTTATCCTCCTCAGCATTCTAAATAATCTTTGTTGAGGAAAATTGATTTTCAATAACCTTCACAACATATGTTTTCAACTTCATTTTTATACATTTGTTCCAACGTTTTATCTTCTCGCATTTGGTGAATAACCGATAATTGTTTCCCCCTTAGCCTTCTCTTCAAACATTCCATAATATTTTTTTACCATGATCAAACATAGACATCCAACAATATTGAATTATTTCATTGATGATTTATGTTATACCACATTTCTTAACGAGTTGTTCAAATTTCTAGTCTGAGTAGAATTCTATACTGATCATGTAAATCCACACTAATAACTTCTGTCCAAAAGAATATTAGATATTTTTTTACTAAATACTATTTCCAATTTTCACAAAGCTTATATTTTTATTTCTAATATTATATTTTTTTTGTGGAGTATAGGGAGAACTAAAATAATGTTTGATATCATGTTTTCTCATATAAGAATCAAAATAATTGTTTTTGAATACGTAACCATTATATGTTCATAAATTCTATATGGATTCCCCAAATTATTTCTCAACATCTTTTCGACAGAATTTGAACATTTCAACATCCATTAACATTTGCTTCACAAACGTGATGTTTTTCATCCGAGTGAATTAATAATTATTCATTTGTTGGATGTTATAACATCTTGAGAATTCACCTTGTCAACATCTGATAATATTAGAGTGTTACTTATTCTTCATTCACTATTTGTTTCATTTTTCTCAAACCTTCTTCCATGTTATGATATATTCTTCCAAAATTTTTAAATACAACACCTTCAATATACATCAAATCTAAATTTACTATTCAAAAAATATATTTATGTATAGACACTTTGTTGATGTTGGTGAATTATTTTAGCTATAAAATAATTAGGATGATCATTGGGAGCCTACTATACCTGAGAGTGACATGACTAGATATTTTTATTGCAACATGTCTAGCATCCCACTTTTAGAGTAATAAAAAGGAAGAACATATGGAAGAAGTAAAAAAAGAATAATAAGGTACATTCATGGTACTCATAATTTTGGGTCATACTTTACAGTAGGAAGGAACAATAAATTATTATATTTTTTTGATGTTGAGTGCTTTGGCGATGTAGTGGATAGAAAGTCCACTAGTGGTGGAGCATTCTATATTGGAAATAAATGTGTTGGATGGTTGGGTAAGAAACATGAAAATTATTCTCTAAGTACTGGTGAAGTTGGGTATATCATTACAAAAAAGGCATGAACTGAACTATTATGGATGAAGAAACAACTGACAGATATTGGTGATGAGGTGGAACAACCAATGGTGATTTACTGTGATAACAAGAGTGCAATTGATCTCCCAAATAATACTGTTCAACACACCCATTCAAAACATATTTAAATCAGATATCACTTTATCAAGGAAAAAGTTGAACATTGCGTGATTAAAATGGATCATGAGGGAACTAATTAGAAAGTGGATGATATCCTGACCAATCCTCTATTAGTGTTTGTGTTTGAGATACATTGGTTGAACCTCAGTGTTCAATCACCATCCAGTATATAAGGTGGTTTTGAGTTCCCCTCTCCCCAGTTATGTTAACAATTTTTTATTTGTTCATTGATGTGATGTATGTTTCTGTGGGAGATACTATACAGGAACTATCATGATATTTTAAATGAAAAAATACCGATCTTTGGGTTTATTAACAATTAGGGAGAATGAATAAATTCAGGACCTGTTCTGTGACCTGATGAGAATTCATTGTTAGTAGGATCAAGAATACATTCAGGGCATGTAATGAATCATTGAAACAGTAAGATAATTTCTTGGGTGTCTTTAAGAATTATAAAACATTGGAACCCAATTCAAGCTTCCCCTCTGGTTTTCGACACACATCATTGCTCTCATATACATAGAGTTTTGGTTGAGTTGATACTTGAATTACATTTTTTGATTGTGGATGGTGCTCTATTGAATTTATCTGGATATTTCCAACAAACTCAATGGTGGAGATTTTCCGAACCATTAAATTTGTATGCAATAAATGAAGTTTGTTTTGTGTTTTTTTCAATCCTCATTGGTTTTGATCTCAATAGTGAATGGTTTATGGTTTTTTCATGCCAAAGGTGTATTGGGACTAGAATGATGAAAAATGAAAAAGCATGAGGTGCGCAGAGAATCTGGAGATGTGTGTGATAAATGGTTGTTGCATGAAAAACATTGCACGTAGGAAAAGAGTTTTGAATGACACAATGGGTTTTCCACATGGGGGTTGGATATGTCTATAAATAAGAGGTGACCCCCCTCATTCAGTATAGTTGATGAATTAGAGAAGATATATGTTCTGATGCATGTATAAGGTGCATGAAAAAGGGGTTACACGGAAATATTTAAGTTGCGCAGAAATAGAGAAGCTACGTGTAAAAGTTAAGGTTGCACGTAAAAGTTAATGTTGCGAGTGAAGGGTGTTTCTATATGAAATATTTTTCACGTGAAATGAAAACAATTGCGCAGAAAAGTGAGATCTTGCATGCAATGGGTAGGTGTTGCGTGAAATTGTCAGTGTAACCTGTTTTCACGTTCTGAATATCTGATTTAGTGGTTCAGTTCTTCTAAGTGCATCAATCCAGGATTTCGATGCAAGAACTCTCTCATGATAAACAGACACAAAGACGTTAATTATATTCTATTGTGGAGACCTTCATGTCTAAAAATTGAGTTCGACTTCACCCAAGGTAGTGATCATAGGGGAGTCAATGAAAGTAAGCTGAGGGATGCAATGAGCTATCCCTGGATGTTTGTAAAGGCTCTATGACTTGGACAGAGTGATTTTACCCTATCATTGTAATCCCCATCTAGTGAAGTTTAGGGTAATTAGGTATGATTGGAAACCTATCTGTGCATGCTCCTTGGAATTTGTCCTTAGTGGTGAACCTAGTAAAAATGATGTGTGGTTTCTTTTCTTGTGGTAATTTTCATTTTGTTCACATCAATCTTACAGGTTTAATGAGTTCCTATCACCATGGGTACACGATCCTTATTTATAAAGAGAAAGTTGACACCATGATTCGCCCATCCTCTCTCAGGGTGTCCTTGGGTCCAACAAGTGGTATGGGAGGGTAATTGTTAATTGTGTTAGATCTATCCCTTGCCTTCATAGAGAATGAAATCAATGCCAGTGGAATCTATCTCTTCAATGGAATTAATTTTCCAATCAGGAATAACAGAATGAAATATCATTTAATATCCCTTGGAATGGATGTCCACTTTTCTATTGTACATGTAATAAAAGTTACAGATCCATCATGACTTTTTATGACTGATACAGATTATAATGTTCATGATGCAGATGCTAAAGCTTATAATGCTTTCATTGTCGCTCTTTTAGATTAGATCTATCTAAATATGATGAGTTTCACCTTATCAAAGTCTATGTGGGATAAATATGAAAATATTTATGAAGGAGACAACCAAATGAAGGGGAAAACATCTAGTCCTGTATAACAGGTTTGGCAATCTAAACATGTATCCTAATGAGAATGTGGATTTTTTCTTCAATCAAATTCCTAAAGTAGTGGGAGGAATTCGAGGTCTTAGAGTAGTAATCAAAGACATTGATATCATAAATAAAATTAGGAGAAGTCTTCCTCCTTTTTACAATGAAAAGTTGTCATCTCTTGAAGAAATTGATCTATCTAAACTATATCTGGATAATCTGCTAAGTAGTCTTGTAGCATATGAGATGAGAGTCAAACCCGAAGATGTTAAAACTCATGTTATCAAGAAAATGGCGTTCAAATCCAAAGAAAAACTGAAAATTTAAAGAGATTATGGTGGTGAATATGATGAGGAAAAAAAATTCTTTATCTAATTTCCAAGTAGCTAATTAAGAGAAAAGGTAAATTTAAAAGGTATGTTACCTCTGGCATGTTTTCATTGTGGAAGAGTTTGGCACATTACCTCTTAGTGCCAAAGAAAGATAGATGATGAAGAAATGGAATAAGAATACATTGAAAATTATTGGAAATGTTTTTGCGAAAAGGAGACTTCAATTCTAGAATGAAAGTATAGAAGTATATTTTTTTCACAAAAGTGGAAGATAATTTTATTGAATTCTGTGATGAAGAAGAACCAGAATTTAAAACTAGAAACCATGCTTCTATCATCGCTACCATTTAAATGTCATAACCCTCAATTGATAAAATCAAATATAATCAGATGACTCTAAATGGTGATACAAAATTTCAAATTAAGGATTCCGTTTTCATGCCTGAGAATATATGTAAGAGAAGAAATCAGTGGAATGAAATGGTGGAAGATTCATCAGAATATGTTGATGAGCTTGAAGCTAAAATTGAATGAATAGAAGAACTAGTGAGAGTTCAGTTTTCAATCCTTGAAATCACAGATGGCATTATGGAACTGAAGATTAGAATTGAAGCACATGAAAATGTCATAAATGACCTTACATCTAGACTTGATGAGTGGTCCATGACATTTGAGGGTCTTGAGGAAGAAGTTGTCACTTTTAGTATTAAACTTGAGTGTTAATCGACCATAAATGAATGTAAAAAGAAAACTCATTTTGGAAGATTCTTAGATAAAAAATTTCTAGTAAGATCCATGCATGGATCAGATGGGTTTGGAAAAAACATGAGTGATCAAAGACATGATTTCATTGGAAAGAATGGAATCAGTGGTGAAGTTGAGACATAAATTGCTCAAAGTAAAGAGAGCCAAAATAAATAAAAGATAAAAGTTTTACAAGTTGAAAAGTTTCTTGAATTGCTGAAAAAGAAACCCTAAATCCAAACTAAAATAAGAACTGAATATTATCCTCAAAATTTCAGAAATGACAGGCATTCCATCTATTTTCCCATGGAAGAAGGCGTGATGATAAATATAAGTGAAAATAAATTTCCCCTCATAAAGTGTTAGTTATATGTCTATCTAGGCCATACCCGGCCATATTATTAGTAGGAAAGGGGAAACTTGAAAGGGGAAACTATGGAAGGACAACAAAGGATACCAATTTCATATCTTAAATAATATAGAAGAACTAATTTCAATGTATACTACTTTTTTGTTTAAATTGTGGCCATAAATCCATGTTTTGTAGGTAGAGGCATGACTTGAGAAATTCATACAACTCTCAGAGATGGGTCAATACTCACCCTCTCGATGGTGTTGTTCCCATAAATAGTTTTTATCCTCTAGAAAAGGAGTATGGGTATGATGAATCATATTTTGTGGAATAAAGAATTAGAATGCCATCAGTGTCTTACACTCAATCCAATATCTCAAAGAATGAAAAGAAGAAAATTGAGAAATCCATTCTTGTAGAAGTATCTTTCAAAGATATAAAAATAATCAGCTCCTAGAATCTTGATAGTGGATGCATGTATCATATGACAAAAAATTATAACCTTTTGAAGAACATTAAAAAGAAGGTTGATGGAATATTGAGGTTTTGTAATGATGGTCCTTTGAAGATTAACGGTAGTGGAAATACTATTATGGCCAATGGAGAGATGAAGAAGAAAAAATTTCTTTTTGTGGACGGTCTACATCACAATCTCTTCTTTGATAGTCAACTCTGTGACTTAGGGCACATAGTAACTTTAAATTAAAAAGGCTTCTATATAAAGGTTAAATCAGGGAATTACCTTATAAAAGTCTTCAGAGTAGATGAAAACTTATATCAGGTTGACAGTAAAGGGAAATCTTGCAATTTTTTTTTGATGAAGAAAACAACCTATGGCATCGAAGGCAGGGGAACATTAACAAAAAAGACATGGACAATATATCTAATTTGAAGATAGTAATTGATGTCCCCATTCTGAAATGTGAACGGGAAAATACTTTTGAAGCATGGATACGAGGGAAGATAGTCTGTAATTCATATCAAACAAAGGAGAAAAGGGCATCACACTTTTTAAATATCATCCACATAGATCTATGTATTTGTTATTCCCAGGAAGCATCATGTACTTGATTGCATGAAAACATATCACCAGATTGTCAATAATGATGTTGGATGGAAAATAAATGTCCTGCGATCTGAAAATGGAGGGCAATACATGTCCATTGAGTTTGAGAATTTCCTGAAAAAATGGAATACGACATGAGGTATCTTCTGTGATAACTCCACAACTTAATGGGGGTTTTGAGTACCAGAATTTATAGGTCAATAACATGGCCAAGGCTATGCTAATTGAGATTCATATCTCTCATCATTACTAGATAGAATTTTTTGAAGCTACAATGCACATTCAAAACCGAACAATGCTTTATATAGTAGAAACAAATACACCATATGAATTGTGGCATAGAAGGAAGCCTTATTTGAAATACTATAATGTTTTCGGAAGAAAATTCTTCATCCAAAATAAATAATGAAATCAGGGGATGTTTGGTGAAAATTCCGATGAAGAAATATTTCTTGGAAATCCAATGAATAGAAAAGCTTATTATTGTTTTAGTAAGCACTTAGTGAGGATTGTGAAAAGCAGTGATGTTATGTCCATTTAAGAAAATACATAAAATTCTTCCAATAATTCCTATGGGATATGATAGAAGATGATGAAGTATGTGAACACCGAGTAAATGAAAATATAGATATAGAGGATAGTGTACAAAACACCTCGGAGTAACATTGTGATGTTGACCCGGAAGAAGAATCTGAAGTTGAAACTGTAGCCAGGGAGAATTCTGTTGAACTTCAAAGGAGGAATTAAAGAGTAGAAATTGATCAATCCATATTCATTGGGTATTGAACTAAACCCACAAAAATGAGAAGAATAAAGAGTATTGCACAATATATATTCTTATCTACAATGGAACCATCCTTATTTAAAGAAGGTGTAAAGGATGAATCATGGGTGAAATCCATGAATGATGAGTAAGATAGTTTTGGAAACAATCAGACCATGGATCTATTCAAGAGACCTGATGGTTATAATGTGATTGGTACAATGTGGATTTTCATGAAGTAATTTGATGAGCAGGTAAGTGTTATCAGAAACAAAGCATGATTGGTATGTAAAGGATATTCAAAGATTGAAGGTGTCGATATTGAGGAAACCTTTTCACCTGTGGAAAGAATTGAGTCAATCAAGAATTTTCATGCTATGGAAATCCGAAGAGGATATAATGTATATTAAATGAATTTCAAGATAGCATTGTTGAATGGTGTTCATGTAGAACAAGTCTACATCAAACAACCCTTTGGTTTTCATCATGGTTCTGATTAAACAATGGTTTTTGAACTAAAGAAGGCCCTCTATGGTTTGAAGTAGGCACCACGATCATGGTATTCTCAGCTGGATTCTTATCTCAAGAAGATGGAATTCAAAAGATCAGGAGTAGATCACAATATATGTGTGACGAATTCTCTGACAGACCAGTTCTTTGTTCTAGATTACATTGATGATATTATATTTGGTGGAAGTAGAAAGAAATTAGTGGATTAATTTTCGAATCATATTAAAGAAAAATTTGAAATTTCAATGAATGGGTTGCTCACATATTTATTTGGATTGCATTTGACTCAAAATAAAGATTACACTTTCATCTCTCAAGAAATTCATGTAAGGGAACTGCTTAAGAATTTAAATATTCATGATTCCAAAACAATTTCGACTCTGATTGCAGTTGGAAAAAAATGTAAAGCATGAGGATGAGACCTCTATAGATCCCACCATGTACAAGATGATCATTGGGATCCTACTGTACCCAACAGTGACAAGACTAGAAATTGTCTTTTCAACATGTATAATGGCCCACATTGAAAGTAATCCAAATTAAGATCATATGAATTAAGTAAAAAAGAGTCACGAGTTTCATTCAATGAACTCACAATTTTGGGTTATACTTTGTAGTAGGAAGGGATAGTTAATTATCAGCATTTTCGGATGCTGTCCTGGCTGGAGATGTAGTTGACATAAATTCCATACATGGTTGATTATTCTATATTGAGAAGAAATGTATTGGATAGTTGAGCATGAAAAAATGTACATCTCTTAGTACTATAGAAGATTAGTATATCTCTGCTATAAAGGCATGGACTCGACTGTTATGGATGAAACAACAACTAATAGATATGTTTGATGAGGTGAAACAACCAATTGTGATTTACTGTGATAACAAGAGCACAATTGATCTTTTGATTAATCAATTTCATCAATCTTGTATAAATCATATTGAAACCAGATATCAATTTTTCATGCAAAAAGATGAACAAGGTTCGATTAAAATGAATCATGTAGGAACTAATGAACAAGTGGATGATATCATGAACAAGACACTATCAGTGACTCTGTTTGAGAAACATCGGTTCAACCTCATAGTTCATCTAACTCTCAATGCAGAATGAGGTTCAGAAGTTCCCCTCTCCCAAGTTCTGTTAGCTAATTTTAATCTATTTGTTGATGTGATGTAGGTTTATGGGGGAGATACTATCTAGAAAGTGTTTCGATCTATTCATTTAACAAATAAAAGTCTTTGGGATTATTGTAAATGGGTGAGAAGGAATAAATTCAGGACATGTTCTGTGACACAATGAGAATTCGCTTTTAGGAGGAGGAGGAATACATTTAGGGTATGTAATTCTATTGTGACATAGTAAGATAATTGTTTGGGCATATTTAATGATTCAAAAACACATTATCCAAATTCATTTTTCCCCTCTTGTTTTTTACACTAAGCATTTCTCACATAGACATAGAATGTTGGTTGAGTTCATTCTTTCATTTACGTTTTTTATTATGGTTGGTTCTCTTTTAAATTTATCAAGAGTTTTCCAATAAACCAAAGGGGGGAGATTTTGGGAACCATGTCCTTTATATGAATGAAATGGAGTTTGGATGGTGTTTATTGTCAATCCTCATTGGCTATTACAAATGTTTTCCACGAAAGGGATCATACTGTTTCAGAAAGACAAAAATATTGAAGACTTAGAGAAGATCTGAGGTGTACAAAAAATCTGGAGATGTGTGCGAAAAATGGTGCTTGAATGAAAAAAATTTCATGAAGAATGGAAGTTTTTCATGACAAAGTGTGGATTGCACATGGGGGTCAATGAAACCTATAAATAAGAAGTGACCCCTCATTCGGTACGAAAGAAGACATAGAGAAGAACTGAGTTCTAAAGCTCATAAAAGGTGTGCACATAGGGGGTTGCATGGAAATGTTTAAGTGGAGTGTAAACTGTGAAACGACATGTAAAAGTTGAGGCTGTGCATAAAAGTTAAAGTTTTACATAAAGGGTGTTGCTGCATGAAATATTCTTCACGTGAAAAACAAATATTGAGTGCAAAACTGAGATCTTTCATGCAAAGGGTAGATTTTGAACCCAATTTTCAATGTAACCTATTTGCATGTTCTGAATATCTAGTTTAGTGGTTCCGTGCTTTCAAGTGCAACAATCCAGGACATCGATGTATACAGTGTCTCAGGCTGAATAGTGAAAAATACATCAATGAAAATCTATTTAAGAGACATTAATGTCTATAAATTGAGTGGGAATTCACCCTTGGTAGTGAGCCAGGGGGATTCAACGGGAGTGGCCCAAGGGACACAATGAGCTATCCCTAAACATTTGTAATGGCAGTTTTCTTGGGATAGAGTGATTATACCATATCATTTTAATCCACATCTAGTGAAGTTTAGTGGAATTAGGTATGACCAGAAATATGTTGGTGTATGCTCCATGAACGTATTTCATTGTGGTGAACCAAGTAAAATTGTTATGTGGTATTTTTTATTGTGGTTTTTTTCTTTCTGTTCTCATCAGTCATACAGGTTTAATGACTTCCAACCACCTTACAAACAAGATCCTTGTTTTGAAAGAAAAATTTGACACACTGATTCCCCCATCCCCTCTCAGGGTGTCACAGGGTACTACATGATTGATAATCTTCTAACCATTCATTTTATTGTATATAAAAAAATTAAATGTAAATCATGTACATGTTCTAAAGAAAACAATAGTCAACTACCTCTTGGGAAAAAATTTACATTAAAATATATCTTCCGACCCCATTCAAAAAAAACATTAAAATTTATATTACCCCATAAAAGAGCTCCACCTCTTGGCCCTAACCTTTTAAAATATGATAAAATATAAAATAATGATAGTCTCATGTAAAATATAAATCAATTACTAGTGTTTTAGAAACATGTAATGTTCCATGGGTAGTTAATAGTCCAGCCTTTCTACCGATAGGTTAATGATAACATTATTGTGTATAAATTATTCTATTTCTCAAAACTCCTTTTTATGTCCCAGTCACTAAACTATTCTATTGATATGAAATATCTTGTCTCTGTGTACTATGTACACTGCCTCATCCAATAAATCTGGTGGAACTACAACTACTCAAATGATATGGGGTTAAAATTACACATATAGTGAATTGCATCGGAATATGTCCCCAATAACTTCCCATATGTTAATGAATCAAATATAATTTTTTATGTGAACCATGTATCTAGAGGCTTGAATGTTGAATATTTTTCATGGATATTGACCGCACATGTGACCTAGTCTACCACAAATATAAGAAGAACACTCTATTATTATGATGAGAGGCTAGTTATCTCCACTAGCTACTATGTATTCGACCTCCCTAGTGAATGTTATAAAAATTATGAATCCTATTATCTGATGATGTACCACCATATTGTTAAAACGACACCATATAACCACCACTTGAAAGCCTCATTTGGGATTACTTTAGATTTGATCACCAAATTCACCACCCCTATGAACTTCATCAATATTGACAAATTTATGTTGTACTGGATCTCACATCCAAATACATCTAACAAATACTTTCTCATAGATTCTGTATAAACCATTATAGTCAGAGAAAAAAGTTAAAATGAGTGAAGTGGCTAGAATATCCGATCACAATCATTTCCCCCACTTTCAAATGCATAAACTCGATAACTCTGTCTTTTCTTATGATCATTCTGGGTATGTGTTTCTGTAATTATCCTTGAAATCATTTTGTACCATGAAATATGGATGCTCAACCTGAGCCTAAATATCTCTAAAGAGCTACAATACTATTCGAAACATATAATCTCCTAAATTGAATCTCATTTACAATTGATTATCTATGTGATAAATATCCATCATGATAAACAAAATCTTGAAATAAGCATCCTTAGGTAAAACCCACTCTAGTGAATGTCAGTGGTTGATGCTACTTAATCAAAAATGTTATATCATTCATACTTGTCACATACCACCAAGGGTCCCTCCCAAAAAACTGCATAATTGTAATTAAATTTTCATGAATCTTCTCTTCCATGATATCACCTAGATATATTGGGTTATCTATCCCCACTTCCAAAGGTGAATTCTCAGTAGTACACTCATATTTCAATAGTAATAAATATCATTATCATGGAATATATATACAATACAATATTTATATTTCTGGAACATATTATACAATAAAAAATTCCACAATTGAGGGTTAATTAAAATCCATAAAAATAGCATGCATAATATATCCCAATGGGTAAAACCGAAACACAATCACTACCCTTAAATACCCATATCCAGGGATATAGGAAACCTAGGGTAAACCAAAATTCAAAATTAATTATTCTGTTTTGATACCACTTTAAAAATTGAATTTATATTAATTAAACTCTAAACAATTTTCATCAACATTATTAGGATCATTTATTTAAAAATATAAAAAAACATAAAGTAGTTGTCATTTCATACAACCCCATTTTTCTTCACAATGCAACATAATACAAATTGATTTCCTATGTGTACCTTTTGTGATTCATGTCACATAAATCCATGAGTTCATAAAATTATATATGTATAAAAAACAATATTTCATACTGTCACATGAGTGAAATCTCATAAATATAATCGTAGAAAATATGTGTACCACCCATAGTGAAATAACATCCATCCATAATAAGAAAATATTAAGAAAAATAATCCTATAGTATGAAAATCGGGTATCCCCACACATGGGTAAACTGATCCCATGACCAAACTCATTTCAAAGGCCTATAAATCCTAGACTTCTATCTACCATTCCCAAAAGGTAATGAAACATAAATTATATCCTTCTAAATAAAATTTTGTAAAATCCCAATTTTGATGAAACACAAATTGTGTTCTATTCCGATATGCTACATGTCCTCAAGTGAACATCCCCATATGTTAGAAGCTGCTCAATAGTAGTGAGTTTCTAATTAAGAATGTGAAATACTATATAATATTTTACAGAGTTAGACAATGACATAAAAAAATATCAACTGAGTTATTAATGATAAGTCACTAAAAATAAAAATGAATCACATTAAAAGGATCCAAAACATGTTTAATTACCACAAACAAATATTGTAATATTTATATATCTCATGATATTATTTATTTTCTATGAAATTAATAAATAATAAATATGGAAAATCTCCCAGAATGGGCCCAGACATAAGGTATGATCCACTTAAGCATTCCCCAACCAGAAAAACCCAACTCTTCAATCTATTATAGGGTATTTTTTACTTACCCTGACATGATAATCATGAAATTTTCTCAAATATGAATAGTGGACCAAGAATGGTTTGAGTATAACTTAGTATGATAACACAAATAGTGTTTACTACATTATCCAGTATAAGATCCATTTAGTATAGTGTACAAATAAATAATTGTCATGGAAATAAGTGAATCATATTTCATTATTTATATAGTTAAAATTTAACTAGTTTAGCCTCATAGTTTCCATGTGACACATGAGTTAATATTACAAAATTTGGCCTTATATGGACGTGTGAATCATACACCAGAATTGATTATCATTTCATATTATATGGGAATTAATTAATCAATTCATATTTATTCCAATATACATTTGATCATAATTTTACGAACTCATCACATATACAATAAAAAATAGTATAGAGAATCATTCCAACTACTTATATCATGTCCACAACACTATAGATTGGATAAAAAATCTATGTTATGATTTCAAGAATTATATAAGAGTGTGATAGAGTATTATTATGACCCAACATAAGGAGGAAGAACCTAAGTAAAAATTATTAATAATAACATTACTAATATACTGACATGGCTTATTTTCAATTGAATATTATAAAATAGGTCAAAAAGGGTGCACAATTTAAGTTTTTACAATTTCCATAGTTTATTTCATTAGACACCATTAACTCAATTTGATTACTTGTCCATTTTACCATTTATTAATAATTCCTATCATTAAAATCTATTTCAATAAATTCAAAATTTTGGGAATTTCCAACTTTATATTAAACACTTCTCCAAGAATCTTCACATTACCCATTTAACATTTTCAATCTCAATCATAACTACCCCTTATATTGTACTAATAAGAATTTATTCGTGTATAGATAGTTTCATCTTATAATCTATCTAAATTATCACTTAATATCTCATTTCACTATTATCATATGAGTATATCACACCATGGATGGCCTTAATCAATTTCATTTAATAATTTACATGAACAATGAGATATGTGTAACGCCCCGACCCTAGTTACCCAGAGTCGGTGCATTATTACATAACATTGGCATGATCATGAGAAAGATCAAGTCTCGAAAGACCGATTAGTTTAGTAGCCTTGGAAACACTAGATATATTCATAAGTTTTACATTACATCATAAAATGAAAAACTACTACAACAACATAATGCCTCCATAATTCACACTCATATCCCCACATAATATCCCTGCAGGTCATTCATAATTTACTTCTTCACTTCCTGGGAAAAATAAAACATAGAAAAGGGGTGAGCTCAAACGCCCAGTAAGGATAACAATATAGCGGAAACTTTCATAAATAAGAATAAACATTTAAGGCAATGTATAACTAAGACAAAAGCCTTTCAAACATGAACTTTCAACATGGTATGTCATAAATAAAATGAAATAATTCCATTTACTTATTCACATTGATATTCTACTAATCCAATAATCACATGTAAAAATCAATAACCACTTTCATAATGTTGGAATGCATAATGCCAGACTATCATAACCACATATCCAAGGCCTCGTGCCAAGACTACAAATAAGATTTTGTCAAGGCCTTGTGCCAGGACACTAGTTTATATCATGAGACCTACCGATGCATCGAGGAGCTATAGCGGGCTCCACCCGTCACATATTAAGTCCAATGCATTCCCATATGAAAAGGTTTAAACATAACATAAACATTCGTATTAAAACTAGCATACGAAATGTCAATAATTTCACCATAAAATATGAATGGTATAAAAATATCACATCCACAGTCAAACATATCACAAAACCTTCAATACAATATAGAAGTTTTGTATCATAATAAATCAACTTCAATTAAGCGTAAAATCCGTCGAAGGATGTTGACATAGATGAAATCAAAACACTTTTTAGAGAAATATCTCTTTCTATTTTTGAAATCATTTAAGAGCCATATAAAATAAAAAATTTTCTTGAAAGTATTCTTATAAGCTTTTAAGGGAAGCTTTGACGATTTTATAATGGCAGAAAATAACCGCACCCGCCGTATAAGTTAAAAAAACATTCTTACCTCAATTCTGTCGAAAAGGTTAAAAAGGACCTTGTTTTGAAAACGACGGAAAGATTCCTTTATAAACCTCTTATAAAAAGTCAAACAAGGGTATAAATGACTTTAACCCATATTCTTGTAAATAGTAAAAATGTTTTGAAATACATTTTTAAGAAACATGGATGTGGATGATAACGAGGTCCCAGTAGATTATTACGTATAAACAACCTCAGATAATGAAGAGATTGTGAAATAACCCTTACCTTGTACTTTTCCTTGGTTGGGGTAGATTAACCTCCTGTATAATGGTGAAATAATTGTTATTAAATTATACAAGAATCATATACATTAATATGATATCATATATGATCTTTTAATATTGATTTGATAATAATATCTTAGTATTATCGCTGTTTCGGGTGTTAACTTACTCATTTTCTTTTATATGTTTTGTTACATAAGTCATGTTTGCTGTATCTTATTCATATCCAGAATGATATCAAGTCTTTAAACATCATTTTTAAATCATTAAATGATAATTATACTTGAATGGATACGATGGAGAATGCATCTCATTGCGTTCGTGGAGACGGTAGTCCGTACATACGCACGAACGCTACTTCCATTTAATTTTTATTTTAAAAGAATTGAATCCAAATGATACATAGGTATATTACTATTCCAGTATAATATAATATTTTATATATGTTACTTAAGTTCATTAACACCATCCTTTATACGTTCCATGTGTGGTATGAACGAGTCATATCATTTTAAGGGGGCGGTAGTCCGCACTTCCTCAAATGAAATTATCGTATGTATATACAACATGAAACGAATAATGGTATGAAATAAAATGGAATTACAGAAGCTTATATATAAAATATATATCATTAATATCATATTTAATTACAGTTCCATCATAATGGCCACCATGAGAGGTGGTAAGATGTATTTGAACAATCATCGTTTCGTGAGGCGTTAGTTTTCCATCCATAGAAATATTATGTTCATCATCCATTAGATGGAGTTGTGTGTATGTGTAGTTTGAATCCTTCTTATAACAACATCCTAGTATATTGAGGATACTGGTTTTGTTACAAAAGAAAGGAAATAAAAAGAGTTTGGGAGTTGAAGAAGCAAAATAAATGAAAATAATTTAAGAGAAATCGTTACCTTTAATTTAGGTAACTCACTTTGGTTGGAACCAAAGGACTTGTTGAAATGCTTTCTGACTAAGGGGAAGCTTCAAGGAGGAGGAGAGGGATGTGGGGAGCTTAGTTGGGCAGAGTTTGGACGAGCCAAGTGGCTTGAGAGGTGTGAGGAATGAGTATAAGTGGTCTCCTTTTATAAGGGAGAGGAGGGGCTCTTTAGGAAAGAGTGAAAGTATTACTTTATAATATAATTATATTCGGTTTATAATGGTCCAAAAATCATTGAGGTCAAAGATAAGATGACTAATTTTCTAAATAACATCATCCAATAATAATTGGACAGGTTTTAGATAATATTTTAATCATTATAAAATTATTTATTTCAATGATTTATTAATGAGGTAAACATTGCATCATTATTGTGTCATTAATAATTTAACTTATTTGATGTCTAAAAATTATAAATAAAATATCCTCATGTAGGAAATCCTTTTATCTTTCTAATGAATATTTATAATCGAAAATCCAACATGTATAACCCTATGTAAAAATTTTTCTTCTAAAAGATGTAAGCTTATGCCATTTTTATTTTTATTTTAACTTTATTAATATAAAGTGTCCCTACCACATACAAGTGGCTCCAAGGGGTCCCCAAATTGACCCAAGGATGCCCATGGTCGGGTATGTGTCCACCAATAATGTTAGGACACGTTTTAGGGTAATTTTGTATTATTATAATATTATTTTTTTAACCCTTATTTACCGGATTTACCCTTTAACCATGGTAAATAAAATATTTACCACAGTAACTATTCAAAATGTCTAAAAATAAAAGTTACCTATTTACACAATTTGAACATCCTAATTCCAAATATGGAATCCATTTTCCTAAATTCACAACACAGAAGTGGCAGAAATTAATTTAAAATTAATTCCCGCTGTCAAAACAAAAAGCGTGTTTTTAAGAGATAATAACTATAAAAAGATTGACACTTGTTTATGTTCGGTTTAATTGTAAAATTATGTCCAATGACCAACATTATATTAAATGGTAAAAATATATTCTAAATATACTTTAAAACCACTCAAAATCACAATTTATCACTATTAATTATTTTGATTAAAAAAGTTGTTTTTAATTAAAATTTAGAAATTTTCACTATTCATCTAAATATGAAAGTTATCCGAAATGTACCAAAATTTCACCCTAGGCTAATTTTGATATTCCGAATCTAAAAATGAAGTCCATTTTGAAATATTGAATATATATGATTTCAAAAAGTAGGTATTACTATTCACAACGGCTAGTTTAATTAGTTGTGGTGTGTGTTAGAACTCGAGGTTGCGTACAACACACGCTATCACATTATTCGAAGGGAAACGAACCATAGAAGCTTGGGGTGTTACATTCTCCCCTCCTTCAAATAATTGCGTCCTTGCAATTTCTAGGGTATTACTGCATAAAAAGACTCGGGTGGTTCTTCATAATAAGTTCCTCGGGTTCCCACGTTGCCTCTTCCATCTTATGGTTTCTCCACAAAACTTTTACCAGACGCGTCGTCCGGTTTCTCAGCACTTGTTCTCTCGTATCAAGAATCTTGACGGGCTCTTCGCAATAAAACATATCGGGTTCCAGTTTTAATTCCTCATAGGTGAGTACATGCGTCGGATCAGGCATGTATTTCCTCAATAGAGATATGTGGAACACATCGTGAACTTTGGAGAGACTTGGCGGCATTGCCAATCGATAAGCTACAACCCCAATTCGTTCTAGAATTTCGAAAGGTCCGATGTACCTGGGACTCAATTTACCTTTCTTACCAAAACGTATGACTCCCTTCCACGGAGATACCTTCAGGAAAACATGATCACCGACTTGAAATTCCAAATCCTTCCTTCAATTATCGGCATAGCTCTTCTGCCTACTTTGAGCTGCTTTGATGTGATTTTGGATTACTTTCACCTTTTCCACCATTTCCTCCACCAGTTCTGGGCCTACAAGTTTTCTTTCACCAACGTCATCCCAACAGGTTGGTGTACGACATCTCTTTCCATATAACGCTTCATATGGTGCCATCTGAATACTTGAATGGAAGCTATTGTTATAGGAAAATTCTACCAGTGGTAAATATTGATCCCACATACCCTGAAAATCAAGTGAGCAAGATCTCAACATGTCTTCTAAGGTTTGAATAGTCTGTTCTGATTGTTCGTCTGTCTGAGGGTGGTAAGCAGTGCTCAAATGAAGTTCAGTATCCAGGGATTTCTGAAGACTTTTCCAGAATCTTGAAGTAAAACGGGGATCACGATCAGAAACAATCGATAGGGGTACTCCATGAAGCCTCACAACTTCATTAATGTATAGTCTTGCTAGACGTTCCAGGGGTAGATCTTCTCTTATAGCAAGAAAATGTGCTGACTTGGTAAGACGATCAACAATAACCCATATTGCATCGTTCCTTCTAGGAGTCTTTGGTTGCCCCATGACAAAGTCCATCGTAATATTGTCCCATTTCCACTCCGGTATGGGAAGAGGTTGCATGACTCCTCCAGGCTGTTGCCTTCCAGCTTTCACTTGTTGACAAACCATACATATTGACACAAAATCAGCAATCTCCCTCTTCATGTTGTCCCACCAAAAATGTTCCTTCAAATCTCTATACATTTTGGTGCTCCCAGGGTGTATAGAGAAATTGGAACTATGAGCGTCATCCAACAATTCCCTTTTTAGATCAGGTATATTGGGAACACAAAGTCTCTTCCCGAATTTCAAAATTCCATCTTCATACACAAAGTCTCTCAATCTCCCATCATTCAAAGCTTTAATCTTCTTCTGAAATTCTTCATCATCGGTCTGGGAACTCTTAATCCTTTCTAGTAAAGATGGTTTGGCAACCATTTGAAAAAGCATTGATGTTTCACCTTCCCTGGTTATTCCCATGTCCATCTTCTCTAGATCCATGAAAATTGGATCCCTTTCAATTCTCATCATGTTCAGAACTCCATGGTCTTTTCTGCTCAAAGCATCTGCTACTTTGTTTGCTTTCCCCGGGTGGTAGTGTATCGTGAAATCATAATCCTTGAGTAATTCATGCCATCTCCTTTGCCTCATGTTGAGTTCTTATTGTGAGAAAATATACTTCAAACTCTTGTGATCAGTATAAATCTCACATTTTTCACCATAGAGGTAGTGCCTCCATATCTTCAAAGCAAAGATCACAGCTGCTAACTCAAGATCATGAGTAGGATAGTTTTGTTCATTAATTTTCAACTATCGTGATGCATAGGCAATAACTCTATCATTCTGCATAAGGACACAACCAAGTCCTTTCTTTGATGCATCACTATAAATAACGAACCCATCATTCCCCGATGGTAGAGTCAATATAGGAGCATTGACTAATATTTTCTTCAATTCTTCGAAACATTCTTCACACTCTTTTGTCTAAACAAATTTAACCCCTTTACGTGTGAGCTTCGTTAATGGGTTAGCCAATCGGGCAAAATTCTGGACGAAACGTCGATAATAACCTGCCAAGCCAATAAAACTACGTACCTCAGTTATACTCGTAGGTGCTGGCCATTCTTGGATTGCCTTGGTCTTAGAAGGATCAACAGAGATTCCATATTTAGAGACAATATGGCCAAGAAAAGAAATCTCCTGAAGCCAGAATTCACACTTGCTAAACTTCCCATATAATTCATGCCTCCTCAGAGTCTTCAAGATAATGCGCAAGTGATTTTCATGATCTTTGTAGGTTTTGGAGTATACCAAGATATCATCAATAAATACCACCACAAATTCATCAAGATACTCCTTGAAAACTCTATTCATTAGATCCATGAACACAGAGGGTGCATTAGTCAATCCAAACGGCATTACAGTAAACTCGTAATGCCCGTACCTGGTTCGAAATGCTGTTCTCGGAATGTGTTCCTTCTTCACACACAACTGATGGTATCCAGATCGAAGGTCAATCTTTGAAAAGTATTGAGCTCCATGCAGTTGTTCAAATAAATCATCAATATGAGGTAGGGGATACTTGTTCTTTATCGTTATAGCATTGATCTCCCTGTAGTCGATACATAACCTCATAGATCCATCTTTCTTTCTAACAAAAAGAACAGGGGATCCCCATGGAGAAACACTAGGGCGAATAAATCCCATATTACTCAATTCCTCTAGTTGTTTCTTTAGTTCGACTAACTCTACAGTGGCCATTCTATAAGGGGTCTTCGATATAGGCCTTGATCCAGGAATCAAATCAATGGAAAACTCAACTTCTCGTTCTGGAGGATGTCCAGGTAAATCTTCTGGAAATACATCTACAAATTCTTTCACAATAGGTACATCCTCTATTTGAACATTCCTTTCCTCACCCGCAGTTATTTCATTCTCTTCCTCCCCAATAATTGAATTTAGTTGAGCTATTGAGGGTGGATCTAAATAAGAATTAGGTGGTGACGATTCTGCTCTAAAAATAAGGTGTTCCTTATCATTATCATCAAGAATCGTAACCTCTTTCTTCTTACAATAAATCTTCGCATCATAGTCTGAAAGCCAGTCCATACCAAGGATTATATCAAACTCAATCATAGGTATGACGATGAGATCAGCAGATAAAGAAAATTTATGTGCTCTAATGAGGACTGATTCACAAAACTTTGTTGCAACGATACTTCCCTTAGGAGTTTTAACTGACAACTCCCTTATTAAATCAAATTGGAAATATATAATTTTCTTAGCAAACTGGGAAGATATGAAACAATGCGATGATCCAGAATCAAATAATGCATTTGCTAAACTTGAGGAAACCCTTAAATTACCTGCCACCACATCTTTCGGAGCTTCTACCTCAGCAGTAGTGATAGCATAAGCCTGGCCTTGATCCCTTGGCCTTTTCTGAGGTAAGTTATCCTGACGCTTAGGACATGCATTTGCATAATGCCCCATCTCCCTGCAATTGTAGCACTGAACGTTGGTAGCTTCCTTCTTCCCCTTGCAATCATGAGCTTGGTGGCCTTTTTCACCACACTTGTAACAGACTCCCATTCCCTTCAGGCAAGCACCGGGGTGTTTCTTCCCGCACTTACCACAATATGGATATTCAACCTTTCCCTTCTTCCCCTTATTTCAATTCCCAGATTGATCAGTAGGTCTCTTCTTCTCTTGCTTTGCTTTAAAGTCATAAGACTTAGAGAATTCCTTTTCTGTCTTGATAGCACATGAGACAATGTCTTCGTACGATGAAAAGGATTGTGAGACTAATGCTCGACAGAGAAATGGTTTTAACCCATCAAAGAAACGATCAATATTACATCTTGGGTTGCGAATATAATCACCAGCGTACCTCGCTAACCTTGTAAAGTTAGCCTCATACTTTGTGACATTCTCATCCTCCTTTTGTCTCAGACTCAGAAATTGTCTTTCCATATCTGCTCGATGGTCGCGAGGAAAGTATTTTTCTAAAAACAGATCTTTGAACTCCCTCCATTCCATATTTGATACTTCATCATCTTCCTTCGTATTTTGAATCAATGACCACCATTGATCAGCATCTCCAGTGAGGCGGTAAACTGCCATGATAACTTTTTCCCTTTCACTGCTCCCCAAAGCCTGAAATATTTTCTCTAGGGAAAATATCCATTGCTCAGCTACTAAGGGATTTGTATTCCCATTGAACGTTGGTGGTTGCTGTCTCATGAATCGATCTAACATTGATCCTCCACGCTGCGGATCAGGGTGCTCCATACGGGTAAGGTTATTATTCATAACCTGAGTAAGTTGTCCCAGTATGGTGATTAGCTGATCAGAACCAGTTGCATCACCAGCCCCACTATAATTATCTTGAGCAGGAGGGCAATCCCTACATGGAGTGCGTGCATTGATACGGTTTCCATTTCTTCCACTAGGCGCCATTTCTAAACAATGGCATAAACTAGATCAGTTTATGAATCAAAATACATAATCCCATACTTATAAAACACTTAACATAAATTGAACTATTTATGGATATAATCCATAATCATAAAAATGTTTTCTTTGAGGAAGTATATACTCATAAACCCTTCATAATGATTTGTAAAGAAAATGAGAGTTATCCTAAGCATATCCCCCGGGAGTGTCGTAACCAAGAGTGCAGCAAGGCCCGTTGTCGTGCACCAGTTCCCGTTCGAGTCTAGCTCAAAGCGGTGTTTTCGGGTTTTACCCCTAGGTACATCTGTGCCAGAGCCGCCTCTACCTGCTCGTATCCAGACAGGGATGTATTGCTCGGAAAACTCACAAAATCTCTACAATACCAAAATTCTAGGAAGTTATTCTATACTAATCCTCAAAGTTCATCTTAGGTATACGTGCTCTAATCAGAGTTTATCTAAATCTAGCTTCCAAGGTTTGTACTAAACTTCCTCTGATACCAACTGTAACGCCCCGACCCTAGTTACCCAGATTCGGTGCATTATTACATAACATTGGCATGATCATGAGAAAGATCAAGTCTCGAAAGACCGATTGGTTTAGTAGCCTTGGAAACACTAGATATATTCATAAGTTTTACATTACATCATAAAATGAAAAACTACTACAACAACATAATGCCTCCATAATTCACACTCATATCCCCACATAATATCCCTGCAGGTCATTCATAATTTACTTCTTCACTTCCTGGGAAAAATAAAACATAGAAAAGGGGTGAGCTCAAACGCCCAGTAAGGATAACAATATAGCGGAAACTTTCATAAATAAGAATAAACATTTAAGGCAATGTATAACTAAGACAAAAGCCTTTCAAACATGAACTTTCAACATGGTATGGCATAAATAAAATGAAATAATGCCATTTACTTATTCAAATTGATATTCTACTAATCGAATAATCACATGTAAAAATCAATAACCACTTTCATAATGTTGGAATGCATAATGCCAGACTATCATAACCACATATCCAAGGCCTCGTGCCAAGACTAAAAATAAGATTTTGTCAAGGCCTTGTGCCAAGACACTATTTTGTCTCATGAGACCTATCGATGCATCGAGGAGCTATAACGGGCTCCACCCGTCACATATTAAGTCCAATGCATTCCCATATGAAAAGGTTTAAACATAACATAAACATTCGTATTAAAACTAGCATACGAAATGTCAATAATTTCACCATAAACTATGAATGGTATAAAAATAGCACATCCACAGTCAAACATATCACAAAACCTTCAATACAATATAGAAGTTTTGTATCATAATAAATCAACTTCAATTAAGCGTAAAATCCGTCGAAGGATGTTGACATAGATGAAATCAAAACACTTTTTAGAGAAATATCTCTTTCTATTTTTGAAATCATTTAAGAGCCATATAAAATAAAAAATTTTCTTGAAAATATTCTTATAAGCTTGTAAGGGAAGCTTTGACGATTTTATAACGGCGGAAAATAACCGCACCCGCCGTATAAGTTAAAAAAACATTCTTACCTCAATTCTGTCGAAAAGGTTAAAAAGGACCTTGTTTTGAAAACGACGGAAAGATTCCTTTATAAACCTCTTATAAAAAGTCAAACAAGGGTATAAATGACTTTAACCCATATTCTTGTAAATAGTAAAAATGTTTTGAAATACATTTTGAAGAAACATGGATGTGGATGATAACGAGGTCCCAGTAGATTATTACGTATAAACAACCTCGGATAATGAAGAGATTGTGAAATAACCCTTACCTTGTACTTTTCCTTGGTTGGGGTAGGTTAACCTCCTGTATAATGGTGAAATAATTGTTATTAAATTATACAAGAATCATATACATTAATATGATATCATATATGATCTTTTAATATTGATTTGATAATAATATCTTAGTATTATCGCTGTTTCGGGTGTTAACTTACTCATTTTCTTTTATATGTTTTGTTACATAAGTCATGTTTGTTGTATCTTATTCATATCCAGAATGATATCAAGTCCTTAAACATCATTTTTAAATCATTAAATGATAATTATACTTGAATGGATACGATGGAGAATGAATCTCATTGCGTTCGTGGAGACGGTAGTCCGTACGTACGCACGAACGCTACTTCCATTTAATTTTTATTTTAAAAGAATCGAATCCAAATGATACATAGGTATATTACTATTCCAGTATAATATAATATTTTATATATGTTACTTAAGTTCATTAACACCATCCTTTATACGTTCCATGTGTGGTATGAACGAGTCATATCATTTTAAGGGGGCTGTAGTCCGCACTTCCTCAAATGAAATTATCGTATGTATATACAACATGAAACGAATAATGGTATGAAATAAAATGGAATTACAGAAGCTTATATATAAAATATATATCATTAATATCATATTTAATTACAGTTCCATCATAATGGCCACCATGAGAGGTGGTAAGATGTATTTGAACAATCATCGTTTCGTGAGGCGTTAGTTTGCCATCCACAGAAACATTATGTTCATCATCCATTAGATGGAGTTGTGTGTATGTGTAGTTTGAATCCATCTTATAACAACATCCTAGTATATTGAGGATACTGGTGTTGTTACAAAAGAAAGGAAATAAAAAGAGTTTGGGAGTTGAAGAAGCAAAATAAATGAAAATAATTTAAGAGAAATCGTTACCTTTAATTTAGGTAACTCACTTTGGTTGGAACCAAAGGACTTGTTGAAATGCTTTCTGCCTAAGGGGAAGCTTCAAGGAGGAGGAGAGGGATGTGGGGAGCTTAGTTGGGCAGAGTTTGGATGATCCAAGTGGCTTGAGAGGTGTGAGGAATGAGTAGAAGTGGTCTCCTTTTATAAGGGAGAGGAGGGGCTCTTTAGGAAAGAGTGAAAGTATTACTTTATAATATAATTATATTCGGTTTATAATGGTCCAAAAATCATTGCGGTCGAAGATAAGATGACTAATATTCTAAATAACATCAACCAATAAGAATTTGACAGGTTTTAGATAATATTTTAATCATTATAAAATTATTTATTTCAATGATTTATTAATGAGGTAAACATTGCATCATTATTGTGTCATTAATAATTTAACTTATTTGATGTCGAAAAATTATAAATAAAATATTATCATGTAGGAAATCTTTTTAGCTTTCTAATGAATATTTATAATCGAAAATCCAACATGTATAACCCTATGTAAAAATTGTTCTTCTAAAAGATGTAAGCTTATGCCATTTTTATTTTTATTTTAACTTTATTAATATAAAGTGTCCCTACCACATACAAGTGGCTCCAAGGGGTCCCCAAATTGACCCAAGGATTCCAATGGTCGGGTATGTGTCCACCAATAAGGTTAGGACACGTTTTAGGGTAATTTTGTATTATTATAATATTATTTTTTTTAACCCTTATTTACCGGATTTACCCTTTAACCATGGTAAATAAAATATTTACCACAGTAACTATTCAAAATGTCTAAAAATAAAAGTTACCTATTTACAAAATTTGAACATCCTGATTACAAATATGGAATCTATTTTCCTAAATTCAAAACACAGAAGTGGCAGAAATTAATTTAAAATTAATTCCCGCTGTCAGAACAAAAAGCGTGTTTTTAAGAGATAATAACTATAAAAAGATTGACACTTGTTTATGTTCGGTTTAATTGTAAAATTATGTCCAATGACCAACATTATATTAAATGGTAAAAATATATTCTAAATATACTTTAAAACCACTCAAAATCACAATTTATCACTATTAATTATTTTGATTAAAAAAGTTGTTTTTAATTAAAATTTAGAAATTTTCACTATTCATCAAAATATGAAAGTTATCCGAAATGTACCAAAATTTCACCCTAGGCTAATTTTGATATTCCGAATCTAAAAATGAAGTCCATTTTGAAATATTGAATATATATGATTTCAAAAAGTAGGTATTACTATTCACAACGGCTAGTTTAATTAGTTGTGGTGTGTGTTAGAACTCGAGGTTGCGTACAACACACGCTATCGCATTATTCGAAGGGAAACGTACCATAGAAGCTTGGGGTGTTATAATATGTGAGAGGTATTTCACATAATTTTATTTACCAATTAAATTTCCATTATCAACAACACTTATCCAATGCATGAAATAAAAGGGACATTACCATATAAAATAATTACATTGCAACTACCAGATAAATATTATACACCATTGCACTTATACTCATATACAACCACTCATCCATCCATTACCATTGATTCAAACTAAAAAGTTTGAAATTCCACAACGAATAGCTCCACGAAAATAGTATTTGTATGCATTAGAAAAAGATAAATGGAAAATTGGTTCTGTCGTTAAATACAATGATAAAATGTCAATGACATACCCAAAGCATAGATTTTAACAATAAGACACTCCAAAAACCATGAAATCATATATAAATGATTTTTGGAAGGATTTAGAGCTCCTGGTTCATATACAATGCAGCATGGGGAGAAAATGTTGTCTAAATAAGGTGAAAATAAAAATATTATTGTGTGGGAAGAATATAATTTTCCTTTTCTTAATAAGGAACATTGTTTAAATGCATGGTTTTTTAAATAATGTACTAACTGTTCTAACACATATGTTTAAGAGAGTTATAGATCACACAATTCTATAGGTAGCCCAGAAAAATTGAAAACCCTTCTAGAGTTTGTGAGGTGGTCATTATCTAAGTAATTTTTCTTTCAATAATCCCATCGAATGGTTTAAAAAAAGTTATCCTACCTTCTCCTAGGAACATTGTCCTAACATGTAGTTGGTACTAACTATGTACCAACCATATTTCTTATACCAAATTACCCATTTTCACTAATATCATGTATTGAACCCCAGGTAAAATATAAAGACAATCCAAATTCTTTGGAAAATTATTATCAACCATTTTTTTATGATTAGTTAAATTTAAATTGAAACATTACTCATTGATTGTTGCGGTATTACATGAATTTTTTGAATTTATTTGGCATGTTTCAAAACAGGAAGTGGGGGATGATATAATATTATTTATTAAATGAATTGTGATTTATTTAAAGGAATAACAACCCCCAATGTGTTTTATTATCATGAATAACATTAGATATTAATTAGATTGTAAGAAGATATTATTACATGATAAAAATGATTAAAAAGAAATGGATTAAGAATGATAATGATTTTAAAATCACTGAAGGTAACAGAGTTCATTCTTTGAGGTGTTAAACTACTCCCCATTATGAGGTGGATCTTTGGAAGTGTTTTCACACTAGGATCTATATGTCATTGAGATTATGAATAACATATTGCTAGATCTAATTAATCCCTGAGGATTATGTCTTTTTTCCTAATATTGTAAATGACTATACCAAGAATGTGATTATGAAATATTTTATCAATTTTAATTTGATTAATAAAATTATTATTCTTGATTGTTTTGGAAAATATTCCATTATATATTAATTTCAATTGAAATTAAATATTTTAATTATTTTACATCATCTATTGAAATGATTTGGAATGATTTTTTAATAATAAATGTTTAAAATATTTTCAGGCCATGTTATATTTATAATCACACACTTTCAGTTTTTATTAAAATGGATTTCTTGTGAAATTTTTGGTGAGATAATTTATGGATATTTTTTCTCATAGAGAATATTGTAATTTTGGATTATTTTACATTCTATAGAAAGGTATAATAAATTTGATAGTAAAACATAGATACAACATTTGTTCTTAATTACCAAAAATCACGTGTTGGTAGTTACAGATTGATAATGTGTTTTAATTATTAAAAATAGTCATTAAGATGATTTCTATGATGGTTTTTACATTGGTAAATTTGTAGGAATAATGTTTTCGAGACTTATATATTTAAAAATGTGGTATTTTTCCCTCGAGGATGATTTTCATAAATATTGTTGATTGATTCTTATCAACCAATTTTTAATGATAAGTAATTCTTGTTATCTAATCATTGCATCATTTTTTAATTATTCACTTTCTCTATATTTAATCCTCTAAGGATCAGTAATGATCCAATGATAATTTGAATATATTTTATATACCATTTAGTTAGGTTATCTAGGTTTTTTAATTAAATTATACATCGAAATCTTGTGGTCACCTATGAGAATATAGAATGGGAACATGATGTATCATATTATAGTGGGAATATCTAATGTCTATATACTGGAGATCAAGTATGGGGGATCAGATATATCCATTTTTGATGGTACATTGGTGAAATTTAAAAATAACAGAAAAAATATAGGAACACAATTAATTAATGATAAATTACTACCGATTTTCATTCATGACATGCCATTCAAAATTTTTGAATTTGAATATTTATGATGGATGGATGAATGTTACAACCAATATTAAAAATTATAATTGTATGATTTTCTTAGACTATGGTATAATTCACATATAGTTATTATATTAAAAACAAACTTATAAAAATTTATAAATTTAATTTGAAAAAATTAATTTCAATTTTTAATTATTCATATCAAATTTATATTTTTTTTATTTTTCTGTAAGAGTTTATTTTCATGTTAATATATAAAATTTATAAAAATTAAAAAACATTATATTTTATGAAATTATAATTATATAAGAATAACATAATTTTTTAAAAAACATTTTCTTGAAAATTTATATATAGTATAAGTAATATAATTTATATAAATATTTAATATTGAACATAAGACTATATGCTTAAAATTATCGAAATATATATAATTCTTTATTTAAAATAAATATATATGTGTGTTATTTTCTTATAATAAATTATTTAAAAATTTAAATATAGTAATATTTTTATACAAAATGAAAAAATATCATTTAATTCAATATAATCCAATTATTTCTCCTAGGGTAAACATTGTAATTTATTTTTCGATAATATCTTATTTTTCTATATTTTTTAAGAAACATGTTTCATTGTGTTTTGAAAATATATAATATAGTAATATCTATCATTTTTAATATTTTAATTATGATTAATGGAAAAAATATTTTGAATCATCAAATTATATATTATGTAATTAATTACACTTCATTAATTTTAGAATTATATAGTGAACATTATAAGAATTTAACACATCAGCTAGAGTTATGATGGGTGGGGTTAATAATAAATTTAAAATGATTAAATATAACAATATAAAAATAAATAAATCTCATTGGATGGTTGTATTTATAAATTAAAATTATGTAATTTTAATTTATTGAATATTTCCAGGCACATGAATATTAAAATGACTTTATATTATTAAAATAATTTAATTAATTCCACTCGTTTCCCTCTACTCTATTAATGGTAACCACTTATTTCTCCATAATAACAAAACATTAATCAATATTTATTTGAAAATAACAACCCAAATACATTACATTATTCCTACTCATAATTATTGATCATTTTTTCTTACTATAAAACCATTCAATGAAGGATTAATATGATATTAAAAAGTAGTCACCCAAAAAATAGTACATGGTCTTAGCCGAATGATTCAAGGTTTATTTATTATTATAAATAATCTAAATCTATTACAAACATACCAACAAAATAAATATATATCGACAAATTTATTGAGATATTATTATTTCTATATGATAATCATCTTTAACCTTATTTTTAACCTATGGAAAATGAAAATGTCGCTTCCACATGCATATGACTTGGTTTATCAATGTTACGACGTAATCCATTTTACATAACAATTTAATTTTGATCATTATAATAATTAACTCCATGATATATATTCCATGTTAATTATGAATTTATTCATAATTAAATATAATATATCTTTTAAATTCATACCATTCCTTCCATTGGAGAATGGTAATGTCTCTTGTGCGTACGTGTGGTTTAAAAACTTTATAATGTAGAGTGATTTGTAATTATTTTTCCACCATGTATGGATGATTATAAATTTCGTTATAATGAATTAAAATTATATTCATGAAATTATTAAAATTCTTTATATTTTTTAACCATTAAATAATTCTATCAACCATGAATAATATATAGAATAAATATTTTAGAATTTTAATTTTTAACTATAAGTGGTTGATGAGTGAATGAAATACTAAAGTATTGTATTTGGAATAATTATAAAATCAAAAAAAATGTATACATAACTAAAAGGTAATTAATAACATATTTTAAAATTTTTAATTCATTATTAAAGAGGATCAAACATGTATCTCAATTTTTAGACCCAAGGTAAGTATTTATTTTACAATCTCATTTTATTTTAGTATGTATATAATCAGATATATGTTGGGATTATTAATTTATCCTAACAACATATATACCATCTACATTCTTTTTCTATGTTTATGATTCTCCCAATATGTTATTAATTATTATTTATAAAGTTGTTGGGAATAAATCCATAATTATATTTTATGTATGATACTTTTAGATAAAAAAGTTATTTAGATGTTTTCCTTCCAACTATATTTCTTCCATGTCTATAATTATTTAAATGTTTTTAATAATGTGTGTCCTATTCTATAAAGATTTATTAATTTCTTTCAATATATGTTTTATTTCTATAAAATGTTTTAAAGCTAATTTATTTTCACTTTTATAATAGGGTGTTTTTTAACAATGGTTTGAGATTTATTAAAAAAATTTATAATGCATGAATATAATTTATCACTATCATGAATAAAAATATATTTGATGATTAATTTACTATTGTAAATTTTTATTTTCGATGTATTTTTTTCTTAATATTTTTTAAATTTTTATTTAACATAATAACAAATGAAATGTGTATTATTTTCATTAATTAATAAAAATAATTTTGAATAGTGATTTATAAATCCATTGTTATAGAATAATAAAATATGGTAATTTCTTAAACATATTTTTTTTTCAAATTTATAAATTTTTTAAAATCATTCATTTACGATGAACTTATAGTGTTATATGATCCCTCATAGATCAATGATTGTACCATATTTTAAAATTATTCAGATTCTTAAGATCATGTTCCTTGACACTCTCTATTAGTTATTAGACATTATATTTCTCATTCATGTCTATATTTTAAATATCATAAATAAATTTGGACTCATATCTATTAAATAAATGTTGTTTCAAATTAAAAATATTTTCAAATATTGTATCAACTGATGGAAAATTATTTACTAAGATATTGAAATCACTACTAAAATATTGATGTTTAGTACTATTGATTAAATATGGGAAATTATTTAATTATGGGGTTTTGTAAAATTTGTTATATTTTTAATTCAATAAAATAGGATTTCAATGGCTGTGTTTGTGATGGGTGGAGGTCAGCTTTAACTATCTAAATGATGCATCGAAATATTTCACGGTAAAAAACAATATTCATTACATATTATATGGTTATTTATTTTAATTTTACCAATTTATTAGGAATGATGTCATGGTTGAGATTCATTATGTATTTGATTCATGATAACATTGATGGTTCATTTACTGAAAATTAATGATTATATAGAATTATATATCTCTTTTATTAATAATTAATTTTTCATTTTCAATGTTATGGGATATACTAAACATAGGGATTTTTGTTAATTAGAATCAAGTGATTGATTGAATCATGTCATTTTTAATTATCTACTCTACCATATTTATTAGGATTTATTATATCGTCAAATCATCCAATATTATTTAACCATGTTGACTATCTAAGATCACACTGTATATTTTTTACATTAACAAATTTATGAAGAATGATTGTTTTAACAAACCATGATTTTAATTGTTACTTTATTCTATTGACCTCATTTCCCCAAAGAGTGCCATTTCTTGGCTGAAAATGAGAGGAGAGTGGTGAGTACCCGAGTCCCACCCCTAGTAGGCTCGAGATTAGAAATTAGTGACAAGGGTATAATAAACATATATATGTGAGTCATTGACATCTAAGAGAACATCTGGAAATGATTGATAAAATAGATACATCAACAAGAACCTCCTCATATATATATATATATATATATCACATGTGCATACATGCAATGATATATAGTAATTAATATTTTAAAATAAAACTATAATAACTAAGAGGTAGATATGGAGGAATCCCTGAATAACAACAGCTCCTACAAAGCCATGATCTAGTAAAATCTTTCATAATCTCCATCCTTATTCTCCTCACCCCAAAAATGGTTTATATATACACAGGGTGAGCATAATAGTATACTCAATATGATCTTTCCTAATGCCTCAAATAAAAAATATAAATAAATCTTAATAATGAATAGTGAACAATAGTGAATCAGACACATCACATATATATGTACACATAGTTCCTAACCACACCAAGGATAACACTAACCACTACAACTTCCCCACATGTTATCCAAACCACCCTAATGATGCATGTTACAGTCTATCTCAATCAAAAATAATCCTACTAGATGAAACCCATATAATGTATCATAACATGCACCTAATTCATAAGATCATCCTATCATACTATATTTAACCTTCGAATATTAAACAAGTATTTTTTGGGAGACACTATATTCTATATGATGGGTATCTGACATTGGGTATCATACCTCCATCCATTGCAACCCATACAACAAGTAAGGGACCTCAAGCTATCACAACATCTAAAAATTATACCTATAATAAAAAATTTGATACTATATTTATAGATAAATGTTTTGGAAATAACCATAATCCATCAAAAACCATTATACACAGATATGGGGAAAATAACCACCCTCCATACAAACTGAAGTAATGACCATGAGAAGGGATCGATGCCATAGGTTGTAGTAATCCATCTATCCCTCACCAAAATGTTGTGGAATGACACCCTCAAAGGGTCCACTTTTTGTTAGTTTCCCTAATAGAATATGGTGTTGCAGCCTATGAAAAAACATAATATAAAAGATAATATGGATCCCAACCACACTCTGGGTACAACGTTTTCCAAAATGAAATTGTATCAATCTTTTGTAAGATATCTGACTTACAATTCTAAGGTCTAGATATTCTATTAGAAAATATTATTTCAATGAGATAAATTAAATCCTATAAATTATTTTTTATCATTTAAAATCACTAACCAAATAAAATAATATAAATTAACAATCAAAATTATTCCAAACTATATGACAGTAAATATCATAGTATAGTACATGACCTCCTGGAAAACACCAACCGATTTCACTATTTCACTAAAATAAATTAATCATTTACATTCTAGTAGAATCCACCCCATGTGTTATAAATTATTTATTAATTAGTATAATCATTAAATAATCGATGTAATCTAAGAAACCCATCATTTTTTACCAGTAAGATGAATCGTGAAACCAGGCACATCCATCTACCTCATTTGGTGTGGAAGAAAATGATGAAAAAAATAAGAAACTCAACCATTGTCCATAAAATATATTCATTTCAAGAAATAATTTCTCTTTAACACATCAATGATTAATATTAGATTAAAACCATTAACCCATCTCAACTTTAACCCTTGAGTCATCAAAATCTTCCACATCATACAAAACTTCTCACCCCAAATCAAATCAATCATCTCATGATCAACTATCCAAAGTTCATATTTGGTTGCATAGTAATGTTGACATCCATATAATATCAAAAAAGTGGTAGGAAGAAACTCAAATTCTACAAGAAAATATTGGTCAAAAAAATAATAAATCAATCCCTCAAACACAAATCAACTCTCATGGCTCCAACAAAATACTCTCACCCTTCTCAAGAAAATGGGAAACTGAGGGCCTATAAATTTTCCTTATAAAAAACTAGTTTTTATTCCTTTTTGAATTAACCAATTCATTATTTATAAAGAAATACTGTATTCCTATTTCATCAACTATTTAAAAATAATAAAGAAGTTAAAAAATAAATTTAATATGCTTCCAAACATAAATTCTAGTTCCAAGAAAATTATGGAAATACAATTTATTAATATGAAAACAATTATTTTCCTTAACCATCTATAAAATTATTAAAATTATTTATGGAATTAAATCACCGTATTTAATTACACATAAAATTATATATTCATACTTGAATAAAATTGACCATTATAAAATAATAATAAACTTGTATTTCAATAATCATTTATTTTTATTACATAGAAAATTGAATATCAATTAATTTTAAATTTATGTTATTTACCAGTTTCAATCATGAACAAATTGCTAAAAAGCATAAAATATTTCTAAATAATTATATATTTGATCTAAAAATATTTAAAAAATAAAGGCGAGATATGTTTTCATGTTAGAATGAAATAAATGATAATCAAAATCTAATTCATTATTAAAATATTTTAATCCTTATTATGTTAATTCCATTTTTACAGAAATGGTATAAAATGTGATAACATTATGATTACATGTAAATAATTTAGATATGAAATGAATCCACTGCCTGGAAGAAGAATCCACATGTGACCTACTTCAAAAAAAATATGGGTCACACATAAGATGGAATAATCGATACAGTAAACACAATACCACAACCTTAGGAATCCCAGACTCAACGGGAAGACTCTATAACATCCAATCCTCAAAGAATTAATGCAGGATCAGCATATAGTGTAGTAATTTTATTTTTAATTTAAAAAACGGGACAATCATGGTTTTATGTTTGAAAAAAAAGTAATTATAACTATAGTGGATCACATTAATATCCATGAAAAAAATCATTTTCTGCCATAACCATCATAGAATATCAAGGATGTACTTTTCCCAGATGAATCAACCATTGAATGAACGTAATTTACAGTTATAAAAAACCTAAATTGATTTTATAATAAAACTAAAAGAAATATCCTTGTAGATAATTACATATATACGAAATACCAATGTGTCAAAAATTACTACATATTTATTTTCACATTACATATCACTTTTCTAGAAAATCTCCCAGGTAACTTATCACTCGCATAGCTGATCTATGTAGTTGATCCATGCAGGAAGTGGATTCATGTTGTAAATTCAACAATGCAGACAATTCATCCATATAGCTGATTAACGTAGATGATCCAACCATGTAAACAATTCAAAAATATAATATCTTTCATAGCAGTTCACTCATATAACTTTTTGAGTTACCAAATACAGCAACATAGAAAATTTATTTTTTTAATCTAGCCACATAGACAATTCATAGAGTTGATCAATCCACAATGAAGATTCATTTGTGTATCTTATCATGCTTGATATCAAATTTCACATAGCCCATATCTCTACTTAGTTAGAAACTCCACATTCTAAATTACTCAATGTAGACGATTCGACTGACCATGAATATAGTTCTCGTTGATGTTGAGAGCTACACATTAATTACATAAACCCCTTAGAAATTTTTAATCCTCTATTTATCCATATTTCAATAGGAAAACACCTATGGAAATGATACATGCCTCCATCAACCACCATTGGCTTGATAAATACACAATGAGTTGGACTAGATAGATTTTGGACCTTACAATAGAAAACTCTTATTCAATCCTCATCCATAAAGGTATCAACCAAATAGACACCCCATAATATTTCTCTGAAGTAAATTTCCATAACTGGATACCAACCACCTCATCAATGGATAAAAGTATAAACCCACCGAATAGTAACAATTAGATCCTAAACTCTATCCCTTATATATATACCAATTAAACTAGTGCATGGTAAAAAAGATGAAATAAGTGGGAACCATTTAATAAACCGAAAAGTTCCACATCCAAAAAAATAATCAATTTTATAGGATAATAGATAAATAAATAATATCTTGGATCACGGAAGACAGTATGATCCAACCTGGAAACTATAAAAACTCTATCAATGATCTTATGATTCTTTGTCAACGAGGATTTCAAAAAAGGTGAATTCTACCAAAATGTTTTATAGGAATTTTTTTGGAAAGGTCTCATCCCCGATGGAATCAAGAATAATGTGGACGGTGCGTCAAAGTTAATCCTAGGCCCTTTAGGTTGCATATTAGGGTGCAAAGATCAAAATAGACTGGTCCTTGGATACAATTATGGTACTTTGGGATATTCCTACACTCTGGAAGTTCATATGTATAGAGTCATTATAGTAGTTGAGTTTATGAAACACTATGGTTGGACCTAAATATGGATTAAACGAAACTACACCACCATTGTGCATTTCCTCTAGATTTGTGTTATGAACATTTTGTGGCTTCTCATTTTGAAATGGATAGACTGTCTCTAACACCACTCAGATTGAATTCATATAGTCACCCAAACATATCATAGGGAGAATGTGGTGGTAGATGGTCTTTCCAACAATGGAGTTTACTATAGCAGAATGAGGTTGGATAACCATCCAAAAGATCTCATTTCATTGCAAGAAAATGATTGCAAAATTATTCCAACATTTAAAATTTTATATTGTTTTTATTTATTTAATAAATGTTTTTGATATGTCCATTTAACCGAAGCCCACATGTAAAAAAAATAAAATAGCTTGGGGTAATGAGTTAGCATATAGAACTCATTTTCCCAGGTACTCTCAAACATTATACCATTCCTCCAAAACATATGATCTATGGTAATATAATTCCCACTAATCTTCTTATGTTGGTGGTACTAGATCACAAAGTGATGATCCTTGATGATCACATATTCCTCAGAATTGATCATTCCATAATCAATTAAATGAGATTCAGCATGATGATATCCACAAAGACATTTCATAAAGAAAAAATCATGTATTCAGGTCTTTTATGGTGGATTTTCTATCGCGTACGCATAACACCAACACATTCCAACACCCGGATGGGTCCCAAAAAATGGGGAGAAAGCTTACACATATGTCAAAACCATCACTTTCCTTGATATGGAGTATCATTTATTAAGACATGATATTTGAAATCAAACTGCATAGCTCTCCATCAATGATCGACATAGGATTCATGATTATCTTTTGCTACAATCATTGTCTCACAAAAAAACTAAACAATCAATATCGTATGTTGTACATGTTCCAGCTCGAGTATTGTGGACTCTCTGAGCAAAGACCCAAAAAATTGAGAATGAAAAATTTTTATATTAAAAATTAAAATATTTCATAATAATAGTGGTATTGATACTATTACTTTACGAAAACATAACCCTGGGTAGGAGCCTCATCCAAGAACATAAGAAATCAAGGGAAAAAATGTGCAATATCTCAACAAGACTTTGGATTGTCCTCTCTCTCTAATCATATGCCTCTATATGAATAATATAACTTGAACAAAACTATGATATAAAATAATGATATAGAATTGTTCACACTCTATAGGTAAAATGATTATCGTGAAATGACAAAATCACCCTTGAAACTCTATAGAGTTTCACCACCTCATCCTTGTACTTCCATGGGAAAACCTCAACTAGGCCTGACTCCATTACCACTAAAATGTTTGATAATTTTATTCCATGATAAAATATAATCTATATATCATCATAGATTTATTTTTATCATGGTAATAATGTAATGATAACCATTAAGAAGTCCTCCCACTTCCATTGGGGAACAGCTAATAGTTGGAGAAACCAGTAGGAACCCAGTTCTTTCCATTCATGATATAGATGACAAAACATCAAGAAACAAACTCATAAGCAACATGGTTAAAAACATTAAAAATAAACTAACCATTTAGGGATCATTACAACATTGTCACAACTATATGTACAACTAATGGAAAGTTATGTATGTCATAAATAACTATATCACACATAACTGAATGGATGAAAATCCTTTTTTTTAAAAGGGAGTGTTATCCATTCCTAAACCACCCATTTTTTCAAATAGGAAAAATAAACTATTCCTCTTCATACCACCATATCATAATTCCCCAAATGGGATTCCTCCACTTGCTACAACAAGGACTACTTCACCAAAAACAATAAATGAAAAATTATATCTCTAACCTCTCCCATAGCAAGTTTCATCGGTTAGTGTTCCTCTATCACTATTCCATGAATCCTCATATTCGCGCATGATATCACAATGTGACTTATTAATTAGAATATATACCATTCTATTTCACTTACATGTCAAATTATAGATCTTGAATTTATAATTATCCAAGTATTACATTCAACAATGATAAAACAAGTCAATGTAATGATGGTAGAATACATAACCCAGGTTTATATGATTTTTAAAAACCAAAAAACACTCACTAATGAGGTAATGTAAACAAAAAATACATGAAAAAAACATCCATATACTCAAGATCATGGGTGGAATAGTTAAAATCATGCTGATGTAATTATACTTAATTATATTGGAAGACCAATATATAATTAATAAAGATAAAAACCAAACCAATATGTAAAGAATTATAGAAAATCTAAAATTGAATACCCTCAAATAAAAAAGGATTGGATAGATGAAAAATTTATGTATCAGGTATTCGAATGTTTTCTAACATTTATCATTCAAATATAATGTGAAATCTTTTCTAGTAAATGCAATCATAGGTGTTTCAAACCAAGGAAAATTAGCTATGAAACTTTTTTAAAAGCCCACGTGATCAAAGAAACTCAAAACCTCTACCACTATCAAGGGGGATTCCTAAGACAGAACAAAAAAAATTTCCAATGGTTCAAATGGTACTCCCAAATTGGACATTGCATACCTCCTGAAATGAACATCATTATCCTGTAACACACACTTTTAGTTAACAAACAGTTTCTCTTGATGAATAACTCCCAAAATGTCATGATTATACTCTAAATTCACTTACCAATACATATATTAGATGAGTATTTCATCAATGAAAACAACCATTAACATATCCATGAACTCTCTAATAATTGTGTTCATCAACCCCCTAATCATGTATGGAGAGTTCACACACCGAATTCCATCAAAATTATCTCATAATTCTAATGAATACAGCATAATTATGTCATCATAACATCTTAATCCTTAAATTGTATATGAGAATATCCATAATGAATATCAATTTTCATGAATTCATATTATCCCTTATGTTGATTAGGAAAATCCATAATCTCTACATTGGTTCTTCATTATTAAATGAGTCATGTGATGATAATCAAAAAAATACATAAAATACTATCATCATTCTTCACAAATAAAACCAGTGTACCCTATGGTGACAAAAAATGACAAAAAAATAACTACGTTAGATCGTTGGGATATACTTAAAGATCCCACTACTTGGAATGTGCCATCTTATGTGAAGAAATACAGAGAGTAGACACACCTGACTATAGCTCATTCCAAAATATTATCCATCATTAAAGAGATTTTGACTACCCTTTATCAGGAAATGAATAATGGTACTCTTAAAATATCCTATGAAACACAAACTAATATACCTATGATGAGATCAACATAAACATAAGAATCAAAGATGATAAGGAATGAATTTTCCTCTCATCCATTTGAGGGAATCATTCTTCGACGAACACTACTAGATCTCCATCAACATCATAGAACAAAACCTTACTCCTGAAATAATATATTATTTCCTTAACTGAATATTCTTAATATATGTTGAGGATTATTTCAATTGGTTTTATTCATAAACATAAGATGTCTCCACTTGATAATTTTACCTAGATATGGAAAATAGTCTTGTCACAACCCGCCTTCACCAAAAGGAGGGAAGGGTTAGCAGATTGCCAGGCCCTTCCTTCTTTAAGTTGAAGGAGAGATAATGACCCACGAGACCCACCTTCAATAGATCCCGGAGTGGTGACTATCACAAAGGGTATAGAAATTTCTCACAAATCGAAGGAATTACCCCTTTTTGTTTTATAAGGTTGAGAGATAAGATGATAAAACTCCTCAACACCAAGGTAAAAGAAAAGTAAAGCCAAAAGTAAACCATTCCCACATGCATGTTCCAAAAGTAAATCCACAAAGTACAAAAGGTGACTACAAAGGTAAGTACCAAAGAAGAAAAGAAACAACTGCAACTACCCCAAATGTCCGAGCTAGTATGGTCCTGCATGATCCACGAAGTCCTACTGGAAACCTGAAAGCAGTTTTATATACGTAGGGAGAGCATAAAAGTACTCTCAGTAGGGAAAAACAAAGACTCTCGTGCACAAGTGGGGGAACGTACTAATGTCCCGTGAGAAAAATAGTAAACCAAACACCTATCAAGGTAAACTATCCACCCCAGGCCTCACCAAGGCACACTCTCAAAATAACGCAAGTCAAGTAATATATATAATAAGAGAACATCGATGTTTGGGTACCCCGCGCCACTTTCCCACTGGTTATTGAGACATCATATGCATCAGACCAATCCTGCCATTCTCACCGCAGTCCCACTGCCACACCCACCCGCACACACCTGGGCCACAACTATCACATGCAGTCCCACTGCTGAATCCTGCCCGAAAACACCTAGGCCACAACTATCACATGTAACCATGCCTACAAACACCTAGACCAGAACAACCACCACCACGCCCGAAGATACCTGGTCTAGAAAATCCACTGCCACGCCCGAAGACACCTGGGCCTCATCCCGATGACACTTGGGAAACCACCTGCCACACACACCTGGCCAACCACCACACTACCCCGACCGAAGGTTCTTGGGATAATAATGGACCTCAGGCCATCACAGCCTACCCGAAGATACTTTGGATATCTGGGAAAGGGAGCAGAAAGGGAGCTAATAACCAGCCACTAAGAATAGTGTTGGGAAAAACACCCTCCCCCATGAAATGGGGGTGTTCTGCACTAATTGCTCAACTTAGGTGGGGCATGAATAAGAAACACAAAACTACAAGTATAGATATAGGTAACAAGCACTCACCCAAAGCCTAGGTTTTTCTTCGGCCAGCCTAAGAACATGACAGCACTCAAGTCCGAGTCACAACTCATGTCAACCAAAACCCATTTATCCCATTCTTGTTTCATGTTCAGTAACAATGTTCAAATAATTTTTTTCACTACTGGGAAACTAAACCATAAGCATAACCAAGGAATGTAACCAGTCAAGCATCAACCATAACACCCGCACCTGGTTCTTAACAAGAGAGGATCCCACCCCAATTCGTTATATAAACAAGGTAGCCACCTGGTCTCAAAAGATCATAACCACTGAACCCATAACAACAGGGGATCCCATCCCCGATTCCACAACCACAGAGAGTGTAAAAATAAGGAATCCCATCCCCTCCCACATCTCCAGCAATCGGCCCCATAACTTGGTAATTTCAGATTTAAACGATTTATCACACTCCATGACTTCAATTTCAATGTGTTTTAACTGGGAGTTATCACAGAAGGGTTGATCCTGGTGCTTTCAATTTATTTAGTCGGGTATTCATGATTAACCAATTTACTTTTCACAGCAGGAGTTCACAATTAAAAACAAGCCATTTAAAACACACGACAGGTTAATTAGTGTATAGGGAAAGACCACCAATGGCCATGAATTTTTCGGAAGGCATAAGCCAGCACAACTCATAATGATAATCACAATATAAAGCAGAGACAACGATTACAACCCCTTCCCCTTCATTCTTTAGTACTTCGTTTATTATCTTCATTATGGTTCGGTCCAACCAACTCTACAGAAACAAAATAACGCCCACCCTGCATGATACACAAAAGTGAGAGACGATGAGAAATTCCCTACCTGTTGATAGATGATGGATGTTTAGGCCGGGCGTGGAACTTTATGGATAACGATGTGGTGCACCCGATGCACCAGAAGCTGTTTGTGAAAATCCGTGATCAAGGAAAGGAGAAACCATGGCTAACCCTTAGTTTATAAGAGCCACAGACGGTTGAGGTGAGAACGCGAAACCGCGTAAGGCGCGGGGATTGTGGGTTGACCATGTGGCTAGGTAGTTACACACCGAGGTCTCTCGGGAGTTTTAGGAATTAATTATGGGCTTTAAATGGTTTTAAAAGGAGTAAAAGAATTAATTTACGTCAAAACCTACGTTGCAGGAGCGGAAAAGTCAGGTACTGGAAGAAGAACGAAAGGCTCGGCGAGGGGGACATGGTGTCACTCTCACGGTGCCACCGTCACAGTTCCATCATCACGGTGACACCCTCATGGTGCCACCGTCACGGTGTCACCCTCACGGTGCCACCGTCACGGTGCCACTGTTTTGGTGGAGCCTCACTTTTGGCAAAGTAATGGGCTAGGAGGGTCCGAGTCGTTACATTAGATACCTCTTAAATGATTCTCGTCCTCGAGAATCAAAACAAACCAAGAAGGAAGGAGAGGGTCCGAACAACCACCTCGAAAGATACCTCTTAGAAGTGAACCCATGCTATCCACAAACACTTCACTTTCAAGAACCAAGAAACATATCATTCCAAACTGCCCAGGCATGTGGGTTGGGGAGTCTCCTCCCCCCATGCCAAGATATTATCCACTTTGGTCGGCACTGACTCACCCGCACGGGTTTAATCGCATCCCCCTTAATGTGTCTTGATTAGGGGTCGGGTTCTGTACTCCCCCATAGCCAAGGCTTTTCACACACAATCAGAGGAAAGGAAACCAATACATTTCATAGCCAAAAGACAAAATGTTCTATCACAACAGGTAAAACAAGGAACAAAACTTAAAACAACTCTGGGTACTGGGTACGCATCTGTGCTTCCCTCTCCCATGTACTCTCCTCAAGCCCACCATGTCTCTGCAACACGCGAACCAAGGGAATGGTTCACCCATGAAGCACCTTCTCCTTGCGATCCTCGATCATCACTGGTCTCTCCACAAAGGTCACGTTGTCCTCGATGTCTAACTCACCCCAATCAAGGACGTGTGAATCGTCGTGCAGATACCGACGGAGCTGGGACACATAAAAGACATCATGTATCCTCAGTAGTGGCGGTGGTAATGCTAGCTGATAAGACACTTCGCCGACCCGCCGCAACACTTCGAAGGGTCCGATGAACCTGGGAGAAAGCTTACTCCCCTTGCGGAACCTCCGCTGCCCACGCTGAGGGGAGACCTTCAAGAACACGTGGTCTCCAACCTCAAACTCCAAGGGCCTCCTCCTGGTATCAGCATACGACTTCTATCGGTCCTGGGCCGCCTTCATCCTTTCCCATATGAGCTGAACCTTCTCTGTCGTGTTCTGCACCACCTCCGAGCCAAGGATGCCTACCTCTCCTACTTCGGCCCAACACACAGGTGAACGGAATGGCCTCCCGTACAAGGCTTCAAATGGGGCCGTACCGATGGTAGAGTGGTAGCTATTATTGTAGGCGAACTCTACCAGGGGCAAGTGTCGTACCCATGATCCTCCTGAGTCCAGAACTCATGCCCGTAGCATATCCTCCAAGGTCTGGATGGTGCGCTCTGTTTGTCCATTTGTATAGGGATGGAAAGCAGTGCTAAGGCGTAACTGGGTGCCAAAATCATGTTGCAATCCTCTCCAGACCCGCGAGGTAAATCATGCATCCCTATCCAAGACTATATACCTCAGAACTCTATGAAACCGCACTACCTCATCCATGTACTTTCGTGCCAAAGCATCCACAGAACTCGACTCCCTGATTGCCAGAAAGTGAGCCGATTTCGTCAACCTGTCCACTACCACCCAGATGGCGTCATATCCTCCATGGACCTTGGGTAGTCCCGTGACAAAATCCATCAAGATGTCGTCCCAATTCCACTCGGGGACATCTAGAGACTGCAGATGGCTGCTTGGAACTCAGTGTTCACCCTTCACTTGCTGACACACTAAGCACTTGGCCACAATCTCTGCCACAGCTCGCTTCACTCTAGGCCACCAAAACTGTCCTTTCAGTCCCTGGTACATCGTGGAAACTCATGGGTGTACCACTAGGGGTGAGTTGTGTAACTCACTGAGAACCTTTCCACACATCACTCTTGTAACAAAAAACCATTTCTGGAAAAGCATCCGGTTCTGACCATCCCCTTCCCATCCTTCCAGAGCATTGCCCTGGTCAACCCGGTCACACATCACTTCACACTCCGGGTCTCCCCACTGAGACTCCTCCACTTTTCGAAATAGAGATGACTGCACTATCATCTGATATAGGCAGCCTCTGCCGCTATCCATCTTTGCATCCAGGTGTAAGGCAGCCAACTCCTCCATTGCCTTCCAGGCATCCTGCGACTCTCGGACCGCATCCTTTTACGTCCTCCTACTGAAGGCATCGGCCACCACATTTCCCTTTCCCTCAGTATAGGAGATCTCGAAGTCGTAATCCTGGAAGAACTCCACCCATCTCCACTGTCGCAAGGTTAAGTCTCGTTGGGAGAAGATATACCTCAAGCTTTTGTGATCCGTAAAGACCACAAAGCGTTCCTTGATGAGGTAGTTCTACCATAAATTTAGTGCAAAAAACGACCGCTTCAAGCTCCAGGTCGTGGGTGGCGTAATTACGCTCATGGGTGCGTAGCTGCCTGGACCCATAAGAGATCACCCCTTGTCGCTGCATCAACACACATCCCAAACCCTGTCCTGAAGCATCACAGAACACCTCATAGGACACCCCTTCTTCTAGTAATATCAGCACTAGGGCACTAACCAACTTCTCGTTCAGATAACTGAAGGTTGACTCGCACTGCTCACTCCACCCGAAAACCTGGTCGTTCTTGGTAAGGGTTGTCAAAGGGGCTGCTACTCAAGAGAAGTTGGGTACATACCTCCAATAGTAACCGCCCAGCCCAAGGAAACTACAGACCTCTGCCACATTCTTGGGTACTGCCTAAGAAACAACCACCTCAACTTTTGATGGGTCCACCACTACCCCCCACTCGGACACCACGTGTCCGAGGAAGTGCACTTCCCTTGTCCAGAACTTGCATTTAGACAACTTACCATAGAGCTGGTGCTATCGGAGGACCTCCAAAACCGTTATCAGGTGCATAGCATGGTCCTACTCTGATCTTGAGTAGACAAGGATATCTTCGATGAACACAACCACAAACCGATCCAAGTACTCACAGAAGATGGAGTTAATAAGCCCCATGAACACAGTCAGGGCGTTCGTATCACCGAAGGGCATGAATACGAACTCGAAGTGTCCATATCTTCATCTGAATGCCTTCTTCGGGATGTCTCCCTCTTTCACTCTCAGCTGGTGGTACCCAGACCGCAGGTCGATCTTTGAGAACCATCCTACCCCCTTCAGTTGGTCGAAAAGATCATCTATCCTCGGAAGAGGGTAGCGATTCTTGATCATCACTTGATTCAACCTCCTATAGTCTATGCACAACCTGAGACCACCATCTGCCTTCTTTTTGAACAAGACTGGAGCACCCCACGGTGACGCACTCGGGCGAACATAACCCCTCTTCATCAGATCGTCAATCTGGATCTGCAACTCTCATAGCTCTGAAGGTGCCATCCGGTAAGGAGACATCGATATCGGTCGAGCGCCGGGCAGCAGGTCTATCCCAAACTCGATATCACGCCGAGGGGGTAGAGTCGTCACCTACTCAGGGAAGACATCCATAAACTCACGGCCGATCTCGGGTACTTCCACCAATTCAGCATGTACTGCTTCCACTGTCATCTTGGCCAACAAGGAGAGGAGAGGTTCCTCTCGCCTCATTCCCTTCGGACTGCTCCGCTCGCCGGTGAAGGTAACACGCTAGCCGTCCAAGTCCGAGAACACTACCCTTCTTCGGAAACAGTCGATGATGGCACACACAGAAAATAGCCAGTCGATGCCTAGGATGACATCGTATGGATGAATATGTAGAAAAAGAAGATCCCTAACCGACTGATGCGGCCCTATCATAAGTTACATCCCCGACAAACAAACAAAAAGTTGGTCTAACCTCCGACTGGTGTGCTCAACACCAGGGGAACTTGAAGTCTCTCTGCATCTAAACCCAAGGCAAGGTCTATACTGGGTGCAAAAAAGGAGTACGAATCTCCGGTATCAAACAAGGCATAAGCAAGAGTGCTAAACAGACTGATCGTACCTTAACAAACATTTGGCCCTGCTGGAACTGCTGCCTCTGCGGCGTGCAACTGTCCACGCCCAGCTCCTCTGCCCCTGGTTGCCTGCCACCTCCCCGACCACGCCCTGGTCGAGGTCCCTGAGGTGCGCCCTGAGGTCGGCCTCCTCCTCCTACGTCTGCCCTCGGAGGAACGGGAGCTCACTGCCCTTGCTGCTGCTGGAAAGGTCTGGATGGAAGCTGCTGTTGGGGCGGGTGGTGGGGCTGTCCACCACCGCCGTACTGCACCTGGTCCGAGCACTGACTCCGGATATGTCCAAGGATCCCACAGATGAAACATCGCGGTCCTGGGCCCGAAGAAACGGGGCGAGTACCAGGGGATCGAAACTGAAACTGTTGTGGCCTTCTCCATGTGGGTCGGAACGTAGAGGGTCCTGACGCTGGAGGCCTGGTGCTGACGGCCTTCCCCATTGATGGTCCCTGCTGGATCCCCTCTCATGACCCACCTCCTAGAGCATGCATCCGCTCCACCACTTCATCCTTCTTCTGGACCTCTAAGTACGTCGGCAGGGTAAAGGGGGTAACAACATACTGGAGGGAGGGTCGGAGTGCCTCCTCTAAACGTCTTGCCCGAGACTCCTCGTCGGGAAAGAGGTCTGGAGAAAAACATAGGAGGTCCTTGAACTTGATCCCTAGCTCCCTCACAAACATAATCCCTTGCTGGAGGGAGAGTAGTTCCTACCTCTTTTCCACTTTCATCACCGAAGAGAGGAATTCCGCCCGGAACTCCCTCTCAAAATCCGCAAAACCACCTCAGCCTCTCTCCTCTTCCCCAGGTAAAGCGTCCACCACTGACGCGCCGCTCCCCACATCTGGCTGACAGCCAGAGAAACCCAGTACTCGGTCGGGGCCCGAATCAAGCTGAAAGCTATAACTAGCTCCTCTAGCCAGCCTTCCGTCTTCTTGTCGTAGGTGTTGCCCTCATACTTCTTGAGGGCCTGTCGCTGGAAGGCCCATAGAGTCTTCTGCCACTGGTCATCCTCTTCCTCTCGATCAGCTCTCTGCCGATCGGCCAAAGTAGTCTCTGGGGCCTCAATCGCCTGTACCACACGTGGTCGCCTTCCAGGTTCCATAGCTGCAAGGTAATTGAGGAATTCCTAAGCCCAAGTAGTGCAGAATATTGTTCTTAAAACTTCTTAAAATTTTAAATTTATTCTTAATTCCCAAGACATCCCAGAAACACAAGAACACAAGTCATTTATAATGCATGTACCTTTCCTAGGGTCTCTAACCTGCAATCAGTGTGGTCTCACTTGGTCTTTCGGTAGATGCAGAGTCCTTGCATCAGATCACGGGGGGCCCTAAAATCCCATGTCATAGCCGGTCTTCCCTAGCCTAATTCACGCGCAAAGGTCACCCAACACTGTTTACTTACCATCCCATGCAATCCTCACTGTGCCTAACTCCAGACTCCATACTATCTCTTAACCATCACCTCTGATACAATTCTGTCACGACCCGCCTTCACCAACAGGAGGGAAGGGTTAGCAGATTTCCAGGACCTTCATTCTTTAAGCTGAAGGATAGATAATGACCCCCGAGACCTGCCTTCAATAGATCCCAGATTGGCGACTAGCACCAAGGGTATAGAAATTTCTCACAAATGGAAGGCATTACCCCTTTTTGTTTTATAATATCGAGAGATAAGATGATGAAACTCCTCAACACCAAGGTAAAAGAAAATTAAAGTCAAAAGTTAACCATTCCCACATGCATGTTCCAAAAGTAAAGCCACAAAGTACAAAAGGTGACTACAAAGGTAAGTACCAAAGAAGAAAAGCAACAACTGCAACTGCCCCAAAGGTCTGAGATAGTATGGTCCTACGTGATCCCCGAAGTCCTCCTGGAAACCTGAAATCAGTTTTATATACATAGGGTGAGCATAAAAGTACACTCAGTAGGGAAAACCAAAGACTCTCGTGCACAAGTGGGGGAACGTACTAAAGTCCCATGAGAAAAAGAGTAAACCAAACACCTATCAAGGTAAACTATCCACCCCAGGCCTCACCAAGGCACACTCCCCAAATAATTCAAGTCAAGTAATATATATAATAAGAGCACATCGATGTTTGGGTACCTCGCGCCACTTTCCCACTGGTTATTGAGACATCGTACGCATCGGACCAATGCTGCCATTCTCACCGCAGTCCCACTACCACACCCGCCCGCACAAACCTGGGCCACAACTATCACACACAATCCCACTGCTGAATCCCATCCACAATCACCTGGGCCACAACTATCACATGTAACCATGCCTGGAAACTCCTAGGCCAGAACAACCACCACCACGCCTGAAGACACCTGGGCTAGAAAATCCACTGCCACGCCCGAAGACACCTGGGCCTCATCCCGAAGACACTTGGGAAACCACCTGCCACACACACCTGTCCAACCACCACACTACCCCGCTCGAAGTTTCTTGGGCTAATAATGGACCTCAGGACATCACAGCCTACCCGATGATACTTGGGCTATCCGGGAAAGGGAGGAGAAAAGAAGATAATAACCAGCCACTAAGAATAGTGTTGGGAAAAACACCCTCCCCCATGAAATGGGGGTGTTCGGCACTAAGTGATCAACTTGGGTGGGGCGCGAATAAGAAACACAAAACTAAAAGTATAGATATAGGTAACAAGCGCTCACCCAAAGCCTAGTTTTTTCTTCGGCCAACCTAAGAACATGACAACACTCAAGTCCGATTCACAACTCGCGTCCACCAAAACCCATTTATCCCATTCTTGTTTCATGTTCAGTAACAATGTTAAAATAAATTTCTGCACTACGGGGCAACGAAACCATAAGAATAACCAAGGAATGTAACCAGTCAAGCATCAACCATAACACCCACACCCGGTTCTTAACAAGAGAGGATCCCACCCCAATTCGTGATATAAACAAGGTAGAAACCCAGTCTCAAAAGATCATAACCACCGAACCCATAACAACAGGGGATCCCATCCCCGATTCCACAACCACCGAGAGTGTAAAAATAGGGAATCCCATCCCCTCCCACATCTCCAGCAATCGGCCCCATAACATTGTAATTTCAGATTTAAACGATTTAACACACTCCATGACTTTAATTTCAATGTGTTTTAACTGGGAGTTATCACAGAAGGGTTGATCCTGGTGCTTTCAATTTATTCAGCCGGGTGTTCGTGATTAACCAATTTACTTTTCACAGAAGGAGTTCACAATTACAAACAAGCCATTTAAAACACACGATGGGTTCATCAGTGCACAGGGAAAGACCACCAATGACCATGATTTTTTCGGAAGGCGTAAGCCAGCACAACTCAGAAAGATAATCACAATATAAAACAGAGACAGTGATTACAACCCCTTCCCATTCATTCTTTAGGACTTCGTTTATTATCTTCATTAAGGTTCGGTCCAACCAATTCTACAGAAACAGAAGAACGCCCACCCCACATGATACACAAATGTGAGAGACAACGAGAAATTCTCTACCTGTTGATAGATGATTGACGATTAGGCCGGGCGTGGAAATTTTCGGATAACGATGAGGTGTACCCGATGCACCAGAAGCTGTTTGTGAAAAACCGCGATCGAGGAAAGGAGAAACCACGGATAACCCTTAGTTTATATGTGTTGCGGACGGTTGAGGTGAGAACGTGAAACCACGTAAGGCGCGGGGGTCGTGGGTTGACCACGCGGCTGGGCAGTTACACGCCGAGGTCTCTCGGGATTTTTAGGAATTATTTATGGGCTTTAAATGGTTTTAAAAGGAGTAAAAGACTTAATTTACGTCGAAACCTACGTTGCGGGAGCGGAAAAGTCAGGTACTGGAAGAAGAACAAAATGCTCGGCGAGGGGGACACGGTGTCACTCTCATGGTGCCACTGTTTTGGTGGAGACTCACTTTTGGCAAAGTAATGGGCCAGGAGGGTCCGGGCCGTTACAAGTCTCAACATATTTCATCAAGTCAACTTTACCTCCAATTCTTGTAGTCAACATCAGGGGAACTAATATCCTATTTACATCATTTATTAAAGCATGGATAAGGGGAGGTGATATAAAATATTGTGTATCTCCCAAATCAATAAAATAATGATAACATCTAGAGGACATGTAAATGACACTGGGAATGATTTTATATCACTTGGCGGTATTAACACAAAAGAATGTTGCAAACAAAGCCTTATCCATGACCTTACTGAACAAGATAATGACAATATACATGATTTTGCTATGATCTCAATGAATGAAGGGAATATATGGCTATACTCTTACCACCCCATATTCTATATTCAATCCTACCTTGGCACACCATATATATGTTTCCTCAACTGAAGCATCCTCAATGGAAGACTTGTTCATGATAACAACTCAGAAAGGTCCAGTACACCTCATTATTGATGACCAAGAAAATAATCACAAAAAATTAATATAATATCTTATAAAAGGTCTTAGTGAGTCCACATTTAGATAAAAATATTATGTGGTCTGGGAAATACCATTTAATGATGGAAAGGACTTCTATCATGGAATCTAGGGTCCCAATACTGTAGTTATGATTAATAAAGAATCCTAATGACTTCACTCTTATGATAACGAGGCTCAAGACAACAACATATCAAAAAAATATTCTCTTTATAGAACCATGATATATATCATTATAATAAACATGGTGACATGGAACAAGGTATATATATATATATGAATTTCTTCAAAATTTCCCTATAAGGACTTCTAATCAAGAACAAGTTCGTAATGGTATTGTAGAAGGCTCCTAAAATGGATCCCAAACTCCCACATAGAAAAATTTCCTTTTAGAAGGGTAAGAAAACTATGAAGACCTGAATACTTCAATATCGATGAAATAAACTCTTATTAGAATTGGTCTCAGTACTTTTTATTGGTGAATATAGTCTCATTGGGATCCTTGAGGAACAAGAACGACCACTGCCTCACTACTCAGCGTAGCATCATCACAAACAACAAAATCCAACACATCTTCTATGAATGTATAGAAATGAAAGATATCATGGACACCTCCAAATAGACTTCTATGTGTGAGAAAAAAATATCAATTTTATATCTACAAATTTATTAATTGAAACTCTTGTAGTTTCCTAAACCAAGATCCATAATCATCGAACATTTCGATGTGGAAATCATATTACAAATCCTCATAAACATTATATTTGTTGAACTTATAAATAAATAAACCTAGATAAATTCCTACAGAAAAACTAATAGACTTATAAGACTATATTATGGAATAAATCACATTAAATTACTAATTATTTATTTTATAATTTTATTTATAATATCTCCCCCAATGAAAAACCGTTTAAAACAAATGGTCAATGAATTAAGATTCATGATCCCTTCCTAGGTATCTGCCCCACAACTAGTAAAAATCCATTTAGTTACATCTAGAAACAAAATGGTAAATGTATTAGATGAAAAAGGTCCCCAATACATATTCTTTAATAGGAATCCCATTTTTACATCTCTCCCTAAACTTATCTAACATTATTACCCTTCCAACTAATAAAAACCAACATGTGTATAGATAAAAACTGAATCATCTCCCTCCGACCTAATCCTTTTATCCCACTCTCTCATGACCACCTTCATCTAACAAGTATCCATCCATGGAATGTAATGATATAAAGATGATAGTTATTTTCCATGTCCCACCTCTAGTATTCCATTATATTGATACTAACACCAAGGATATACTAAAAATACATATGGTATGCATAATTATCTAAGAGATCATGCAGATGATAGAGATAAAATAGATCACCCAATAATAAACTTCATAGAATTATATATAAGGAAATCCAATGTGCATAAATGAATTTCCATAATGTACTAAAACTACTAAATTAGAATATATAAGTACTAAATGGTAAATATGGTAGTGACCATTAATCTCGAACATTTAATGTAAAACCACAAGATAATAACATCGAACTAATCTAAAAACTACACCATTTTACAGAAATTTTATTAATATATTTGTATGGTTTCTATAATAGTTACTCAGCAGGATCCTCCCCATATCTTATAGTTCAAAAAAATGAATATATTCTAATGCAAATTGACCAACCATGAAACTGACTCATTAAATAAATTGGAGTACAGAGTTTTCATCCTAATAATTGATAAATATCTTCAATTAACTAACACAGGTGTCTATATTATATAATAATAAACCATAAAGGGAACTATAGTACCACTTCCACACTAGGTTCCACTCTGCCCCGTAATCTAGGGTTTGAAGCGATCTCTCATGAAATTAAGCTTGCTTGAAGACACCTAGAAAAAAAATCACAACATGAAAATCATATATTGCATAATTACATCATCCCATATAATATTTCCACACTATAATAATCTATTTTATAGGTTAAAACATAACCCTAGTGATGTATATTATACATCGAGAATCAGGAATCTATACATCACATAACATACAATGAGTAAGGTACCTAAATCCATCACAAACATTACACATTATACCTATAATAATACATTTAATATTAAATCTATATATAAAAGTGTGTTAAATTAAAAAAATACATTACATCCCTCTACTGATATACAAGGTAAAAATAACATTCATTCATAAGAACATATGTAACAACAAACAGAAGAGATAACAGTTATAGGGTGTATTAAGCGATCTATCCTCCCCAAGTAAAGATGGGGAAGACACCCACCTAGAGTTCATTGGGATTCATTTTTCCTATTTGAAGTGGGTGGGTATTATATAAAATAATAGAATATATAGGATAATATAGCTCACAACCGCACTAGGGGAACAACATATTCCTAAACTCAAATGAAAATATTGTCTCTTGGATACATGACTGTCACTTCTAGGGACTTGATATCTGATAAACACCCCAAAATTTCACAATAATAATTAAATGAAATTTATTCATTTTTATTTTTAAATTTCATTAATTAATTTATTATCAATTAATTAATTATAATAATTATTCTAAATTACAGTAATATAATCAGTCAAGTAATATATATGACCTTCATGCATACTCTAACATAGTTCATAGATACTCATCAGTGCCATTATAATTTTCATTATAGAAACACCCTCAACAATATTTAAAAATTATTTATTCATTATTATAATCACTCCATATTCTTAGTGCTCTTAAAAAAATATCTTACGATTCCACTAAGAGGAAACATGAGATTTTCCACATCCAGCTACAATATGCAATTTGGAAAGGAATGTAGATAAAATAAAAAAGTTATCCAATGACCATAAAAATGACTCATTTAAATAAGGAATACATATTTATCAAAATAATGAGAAAACCTAAATTCAATGCATTTCATCATCTTCAGTGAATTCCCCCACACCGACATTCAATTCCCGATGCATCACACTATCATTGTAGTCAACTTCATCCACGTCATATAGGACCCCTCCCCATATTATATCATCTATCACATGATCATCCATAACACGTTTATATCAAATCACATAGTGATGATCGAATCCAAATCAATCATACCCAACAATCAAATCATTTTACTAAAACAATGAATCACTCAGTCACACATAAATGAGTTTTCAAAAAATCAAAACAAGTCTCTTTTCTATATAATAATAGGATAATATCAACCCCAACTAATTTGGTTTATAAAAAACTAGTTTTTTACCATTCTATAATTAATAGATTCAATTAACCACAGGTTCCAAATATTGGAAAACTAAGGTATAAAGCTATAAAAAATTAATACATAAATTAAACAATTATTGTAAATATGATTTCAACAATACATTCATGTTCTAAAAAGATTTATTCTTTTTTAGATTTATCAAAATGAATTTAATTTATTTCATCATCTAGAACTTATCATACATCAAATTATTTATCAATTTTAATCAACCATTGGAATTACATATTTAATTAAACATATATATTTTCATCAATATATTTTTTTATCATTCTTCAATAAACATATGAATCCTTAAACATATCATTGTATACACTAGACAATTGATTTTGAAATAATTCGATATTTATGTTATTACCATTTTCCATCGTGAATAAAATGATAAAAAACATAATATAACATAACATATGAATAGTATAGATCTCACAATTTGTATATAAAATCAAGAGGAAAACTATCAATAGAGTAAAAAAGAAATCACTTGAGTTCACAATTCATTCATTCATTTATTTGGTATAATATTTATTATGTTTATAATATTTCCAACTTAGGGAAAAAACCATGATAAAATTATGATTTCACCAAAATATTTTGAAGGAACAATTCCCATAAATCTAATAGGAATCCATACATGAATTAGTGAACTAAAAATATAGGGCACATGGAAGATTGAGTCAATACTAGAGGTAACACATGATAATGAAAATACGATTTGATAACTCAATGAGAAGGAACCAGAACTTCATAACCCAATATAAGGAAATAAAGAATTAAACGAAGGGAAGCACGATAATTTTTTGAGTTCTCAAATGGGGAGATAGAAATTTTTATATCCAAAAGATTTAATTACATCGAATGAGGAGGTCATCGAACTCTATGAAAAATTATTCATTCATAGCCAAAAAATCTCATAAAAACACAGATATAATTATCCATGAGGAATTTGTCAGTTTAAGTCCATTTATATGCACCATCGAAATACCGCATACAATTTTCAGAAAATTGGGAAAACAACTCCATGTGGTTGATTCCACATACCATAAATCACCTTGTAGACAAAAGTACCACCAATCCATTTTTAGACAACTACTATTTCACATTTCCTATTTATTTTGAATGTTATTATTTATGTAGATTATATCTAACATAGTTAATTTTGGAAGTCGATCTGTCAATATATCTGATTCAACTGCCTATCAGATTAATGTAGTAAATTCATCTTGGTAGCCCATATGCACAAATGATCCAACCACACAATCGATTCGTGTTGTTGATCCATACGTGTAGTTGATTTATCCACATAGTTGATACATCATTGTATCAAATCATACATTTCTTATGGAACCACATTGAAGATTTTATAGAACCAGAATCAGGTTCTCACCCAAGTAGTACAATTCCCATTCTTGATGTGAAACCCTATATGACATGAATCCTCCCTGTTTCCATATTTTAGAATCAAGGCACCTACCGACATAGTATAGGAATCCTTTGAAAACAACATGTATCATAAATATGAAAATTGTTAGGATAGATGGATCTAAGACCTAAAAACTATTATATATAGTATACATGATAGACAACAGATATCATAATCATAAAACAAAATATTATAATTTATATATGTATATTATAACCCAGCCATTAATTATATTGGGAATAAATTTAAAAAACTTATTTGTGAAATATATATAATGGTATTAATTAATAAAAGCGTAATTTAAATTTATTACCAAATAATCATTCAATTTTTAGTAAAGTACTATTATTATTAAAAAATAATATTTCATCCAAAACAATTCTTATTGACTATTTAATAAAATAGTCAATTTTTTAAAATTTTAAAATATGACATGGTAATAAAAAATTATTTTTAAAATCAGAATATCAAAATTAAATTTGGGTGATGTAAAGACCCGTAAAATTCAAGGAATGTTTTTCTTAATTTTATTTGGGATTTTACAAGAATGTAGTTTCTGACGGCACTTGATTCCGAGGCCCGGTGTGCCCGGAATTTCTATCCGAAGATTATCTCGGGTATTTTCAGTGAATGAATGAGCGGAAATTTCTAACTTTTGAACCGGTGCTCGGAATTGAATTCTGAGGGCACCGATGGATTCACAGCGCCGGTAATTTCTTAGGAACACCTATTCAGGAGTTTCGTTTTCACGAGAGAAGTTGATAAAAATTGTGGAAGTTAAAATAAAAATTTAACTACAATTTTTATTTTCTCTAAGTGGATTTAAGCTTTGGGTGGAAGTTGGATTACTACCCAACTTCTCTTGGGAGGTTATGAGGGTGGTGGGGCACACACGAACTCCACACCTTCACTTTCCTTAAGTCCCTCAACTCACAATTAAATTTGATAACTTAATTTTTAATAACATATGATATTAATGAAGTAAGTTTAATGTGAGTGTTTGAATTTCAAACTAATGTCAAGTTAATAAAATAAGTGTGGGCTTATTTTATTTTTGTTGGAGTCTTGTTTCTTTGAGAGTCTTTGGGAGAAAAGCTAGAATCTTGAAGAACTTCTTCCTCTTTGTCGAAGAACATGAAGAACGTGAAGAACGCGAAGAACTCCGGATTCCTCTGAGATCGACGTCTCCTTCCGCGATGTCTCCTTCCGCGATGTCTCCCTCCATGATGGTTATTTTCGCAACGAACCTCCGTTCAAGCTACGCTCAAGGTAGGGGATTTAATTATTTAGTTCGTGATTACTACATTGACGTTCTTCGTGTAATATAACCAATTTCTATCGATTAATGAGAGGGGGCAGACCGCAAAAACACATCTGACCCTCCTCCTTTATCCATGTTGGTTTCTAATGTGGATTGGAATCGAATGGTGTGGTGTCGTCACACCGCGCGGGATCGTGTTTCAAGAAATGTGCGGCGTCGTCACGCCTCACCGTGAAATCAAACAAGGACGTGATGCCGTCGCACCGCGTCGGGAAAACACGAAGACACCACGGCTGAAGCGGGGCCGTGGCGGAAGGGCACGACGCCATCGTGCCGCGCTGGACGAATAAAGGCCGCAGCCGGTTCCGGGCTGCGGAGGAGCAGAGTGACCGGCGGCCAGTTCTGGGCCGCCGGCATTGGAGCAGGGGGGGACCGGCCGTCGCCGGTCCGTGGTGGCAGAAACCGGCCGGCCAAGTGGGCCGGTCGGACAAAGGGTGTCCGGGGGTTACGAACCCCCAGCGGCCAGCTCAACTCCCCCCCTTCATTGGGGGCCGCAGTTACAAACCAGGGGCAGGCACCCCCCCACCCCACTAAACGGCTCGACCATTTGGCCGAGCGCCTGGCCAGCGCGCCCAGCGCGCCACGCCCAGGCCGAGCCGGCTTCTTGGCCAGTCTGCCAGGCCGGGCCGGGCCGCGCCCAAGCGGGCCGGACCCGGACCAGGTTTGGGTCGACCCTGGGGGTATCGGGTCGGGTCGGACCGGGCCCGAACCCCTTAATACCGAATCTTTTCCGGTAGGACGCCCATAACTTGTGCTACGGGCCTCTGATCGACACACCGTCAGATGCGATGTGATCCTTGGATCGAGATGGTCATTTAATATATATCTCACTCAAGGTTTCAGAATATTCTGGGTTCAGCCGAGTTGGTTCGTACAAGAAACCAACAGGGGCCTCGGAGCGGAAACGCTCATAACTTGAGCTCCAGACGTCCAATTGACGTGTCGTCGACTTTTTTGGATACCGATAAGTGAGACAGATCTGTTGGCTTAATTCGCCCGAGGTTTGGATGGAGGTGGAGTACAGTTGGGTTGGTTTTGCCAAAAAAACCAACCGGGCCCCTGGAACGAAAAAACCAATAACTCTCATACCGGGCGTCCGATTGACACGCCGTCTGCGACGCTGAGTTTCTGTTGACGATACAGAACTTTTGGATACATCAACTCCGGACTTTGTGTCAGTTGATGTATCGGCCTCTTGGCTCGTGGAGCGGACCCTCCCGAACGAGCTTGCTATGTGCAGGAACCCTAGAGCTGGCCGCGTTGCGACTGTGACAACGACGACGACTGTACAGAGATCCTCAGTGGATTCGATGGCGATGACTACATCACTCAGCTATCCTACGTGGATCAGTGCTACCGATCCTGTGTGGGTCCGATCCTATGTCGGTTAGTGCTCAGTGGTTCTGTGTGAGCCAGCGCCTACAGATCCTGTGTGGGTCCTATCCTATATGGGTCTTTGCAGGGGTTAGTTACCTATCGATCCTTTGTGGGTCAGATCCTTTGTGGGTCATTGCGGGGGTTAGTACCTATCGATCCTTTGTGGGTCCAATGGCTTCGATGAATCAGTGGAAATATCTAATCATCTCGATCATCATATGAAGAATTATACCTGTGTGAGCTAAATCCTGTTTTGCTTTCTGATGTGGATTGTGTTGTGTTATCCTGTGTGGATTTACGTTTTGCTTTCCTGTGTGGACTGGGTTGTACTTGGGCTCGGATGTTAGAGCCGAACGAGAATTGATGACTTAGGTATATGTATGGGCATATACCTAAGCAGTGTCGGATGTTACTATGTGATTGTATATTTTCATTGTGGATTATCCATCATGGATTCTGGGAGACCATCGGGGGTCTCGGGGTCCCTACTGAGTAGCTTATACACACCCCTACATGGGCTATGCCCGCACTACGTTGTGTTGGTTGAAGATGACAGACAACACTGATCGTGGTTGAGGCTTGCGGAGTAGGACAATACTTGGAGTTGGACCACTGGGTGGGACGTACTCGGAGTGGACGGTTGGACCCGAGGATCTGTGGAGGCTATCTGTACTCACCCTTCAGGTGGGAGTCCTGGTGGACGGATCGAGGCTGCGGCTTTACCTTTCAGTTGCTGTTTTACCTTTTCGAGTTGTACTTTACTTTCAGTTAATGTTTGTATTCTGGCCCACTTACTTTTCCGCACATACTGTTGTACTCAGTTTTTACTTAGTGTTTACTTCTGCTTTCTTGCTCTGTGGTGTTTGTTTACTTTACAAAGGCAATGCCTTCCCTTTTTACCGGGATTTACGCCTTGGTGCTAGTCCCCAGCCCCTGGACTATAGAGGGTGGGCTTGGGGTAGTCACAGTACGGGCCCCGAGGACGGGTCGTGACAAATTGGTATCAGAGGAGTTCGGTTCTACCGCAAAACTTTGGACTCTGATATTTTTCTATGTGAAGCAATATGTTACGCGTATTGAGTGTGGTTATTAGTCCAGGGAGTCCAGTGTTGGTGCGACGACCGATGTATCCGTACACCAGGACCCTGACTTTTGATTTCAGACTTAATGCACGAAAACATTGATTGCATGTGTGTTTCAAGTTTTCTATGTGATTACTTGTGTCAGCTCACCAGGTATACTGTTTTGACCGTGGTACACCTGTTTCTTTTCAGGATAGCCCCACGACGGCAGTCAGCTAGGGTTCCGAGAGTTGTTCATGACGACAGCCCACCGAGCGACGAGGCCTCGGTGCCGGGCCCTTTGACAGCTGAGGCACTGGAGATACCTCTACCCGCCGAGCCACCAATGCTTCCAGCCCCAGCCGATGACGATACGCCTCACCTTAGTGCATTGCACGAGTTTCAGTGCCAGCGACTGCCCAGGTTCTGCGGGGAGACGGACCCCCAGGTAGCCAAGGACTTTCTAGAGGCAGTGGTATGAGTTTTAAGGTTAGTGAGTACACCAGCAGACCTCATGGTGATCCTCGCAGTGAGACTACTACATGCATCAGCAGGAAGATGGTGGATCTTGATGCTCCAGGTGCACGATGAGGCATCACTTCTTCAGACGGAATTTGAGAGCCTCTTCTTCTCGGAGTTTGTCCCAGCCACCCTCCATGCGGTGCACATCCAGGAGCTTCTTCATCTGCGGCAGGACATCTTGACGGTCGCCCAGTACTCAGTGAGATTTACCGATCTCTCGTGCTACTCGACAGACATGGTATGGGACCCATTCTTTCGGGCCCAGACCTTTGAGAAGGGATTGAGGCATGAGATCAGGGAATCGCTGATCTCCTTCATCATTCTGACTCAGGAAGGAGTACTGGAGCGAGCCCTTTTGATCGAGAGCTTTCTTACTGAGCCTCATCAGTTCCGAGACCCACCGCAGGGCGGCAGGTAGTAGAGTCTTCTGTAGCAGGCCGTCGATGGATTACTCATGGGTCCAGGCAGACCAGACCCTCTGGCAGATGACATCATGACACTGGCTCAGTAGTGCGGGGCACACAGCGCAGAGCCAATCTTTAGAGAGGCAGACAGTGCTACGCATGCGGCGGGCAGGGCCCCATGGCTCGTGACTGCCCGAACCGCCATGCCGAGGAGACGTATATGGTTGAGGGGCCACCGAGGTAGAGGCAGAGGGTCGACCGTGGAGGTCCGCAGGGAGCAAGCGGATGAGGCAGAGGAGCTGGCCAAGCAGCAGGTGGTGGGCGACCCTTTCAGGCTCTACCACCACCACCACCACCAGGAGGTCCACCCCGACCACAGGGAGCTGCCAGGCAAAGACAGGCACAGCTCCAGGCAGCGGAGGCCTACGACCATGGCGCACCCGAGATGATTCGAGGTACTCTCTTTGTCTATTCCACCCTTATTGCGGTACTTATAGACACAGTAGAGAGTCATTATTTCATAGCTGTTGCCCTTGTTCAGATCTCGGAGATTCCGACAGAGCCGTTGGCTCGATCCTTACGGCTAGAGACTCTTACGGGAGCAGACTCGATGATTACGTATTGGTGCCGGTAGTGTGAGCTTACTCTAGGAGGTGAGAGCTTCGGCTGGGATCTTCTTGTAGCAGCGTCAAGGCCTTATGACATCCTCCTAGGCATGGATTGGTTATCTACAGTCCATGCTCAGATTGACTGTATTAGGCGCAAGGTGCGATGTGTACGCACCGACGGGAGCAGGTTCAGCTTCACCGGCGAGAAGGAGCCTTTGCAGCACATGATGGACTCTCGTAGAGAAGAGGACAGCCCATCACTCTTCAGTTGGCTAGTCTCATCCTAGGAGCAGTTGACATGGGGAGTCTTGGTTTTCCTGTAGTGGTGGATTAGTATGTAGATGTCTTTCCCGACGATGTTCCAGGACTACCTCCTCATAGAGAGGTAGACTTTTATATTGACCTGTACCCCGGGACAATCCCGATATTGACTCCAGCATATCGGATGGCCCCCGTCGAGCTTCGAGAACTATGGGTACAGTTGGAGGACTTGTAGGGAAAGGGGTTCATCAGACCCAGTGTTTCACCCTGGGCTTCCCTGATTTTGTTCCCAAGAAGGCGGACGGGAGCTTGCGAATTTGTGTTGACTATCGTCGCCTGAACCAGGTGACAGTGAGAAACAAGTATCCGCTACCAAGGATTGATGACCTCTTCGATCAGCTCAAGGGAGCACAGTGGTTCTCAAAGATAGAAATCAGGTCAGACTATCATCAGCTTAGAGTTTGGGATGAGGACGTGCAGAAGACGGCCTTCAGGTGTCGGTATGGCCACTATGAGTTCTAGATTATGCCATTCGGCGTAACCAACGCTCCAGTAGTGTTCAAGGACCTCGTGAATAGGATCTTTCAGTCATACCTCGATCGATTTGTCATGGTCTTCATCGACGACATTTTGATTTACTCGACCATTGAGGAGGAGCACACCTACTACTTGCGGGTTGTACTAGACACACTCCGAGAGCACGAGATTTATGGTAATCTCTCGAAGTGACAGTTCTGGATACGTGAAGTCCACTTCTTGGTACACGTCATCTCCGAGGCGGGAGTTGCAGTGGATCCTGCGAAGATCGAGGTAGTGCTAGTTTGGGAGCCACCCAGGAGCGTGACGGAGGTGCGGAGTTTCTTGGTACTAGCTGAATACTACTCAATTTTTGTGCCAGACTCTTGCAGAGTTGCGGCACCACTCTCAGCTTTGACGAAGAAGGGGAAACCCAATGTGTGGTCAGACATATATTAGCAGAGATTCCAGGAGCTGAGACAGAGATTGACCAGCGCACCTATCTTGAGGTTCCCTAAAAAGGGAGTAGGGTACGTAGTCTACTGCGATGCATCAGGGATCAGACTCGGATGTGTCCTGATGCAGGATCGGTCCGTGATCGCCTATGTATCACATCATTTTAGGCCGCATGAGCAGAACTACACTACCCATGACCTAGAGTTAGCAGCAGTGGTCTTCGCTCTAAAGACATGGTGACACTACATGATGGGAGAGCGCCTTACAGTCTTTTCTGACCATCAGAGTCTCAGATACATCTTCTCTCAGAAGGACCTGAATCTAAGACAGCGGCGATGGATCGAGTTCCTCCAGGACTATGACTATGAGATAGTCTATACTCATGGGAATAGGAACGTGGTAGTTAATGCTCTCAGTAGGAGGACAGGAATTTAGCTACTTGAGGAGGCGATAGAGCAGCTAGCCTCCATGCAGATATCCTTCGTGGATAGAGATGGATCAGCCTTCCATCAGTCTCTCATAGTCACCCCTCCACTACTGCAGCGGGTCTGAGAGGCACAACGTGGGGACGCTGACTGTGAGACGCGGCGTACACAGATATCCTCAGAACAGGCACCTGATGGTTTCTCTTTTGGAGCAGAGCACAACGTTTTTTTCAGAGGACGTACCTTGGTACAAGTTTCTTTACGGGAGGAGGTGCTGAGAGAGTTTCACACTTCTCCTTTGTTGGTACATCCTAGAGTGGCGAAGATGTACCAGGTTCTCAGAAGACAGCACTGGTGGCCGGGCATGAAGAAGGTTGTGGCAGAGTTCGTTTCTCGATGCCTCACCTTCCATCAGGTGAAGGCAGTGCACCAGGTACCAGCAGGCTTGGTACAACCTTTGGAGGTCCCAGAGTGGAAGTGGGACAGAATATCTATGGACTTTGTGACTAGACTTCCATGCACTTCCAAAGGTCACTACTCTATTTGGGTGATTGTCGACTGACTCACCATGTCGACACACTTCTTACCCATCAGAGAGCAGGGATCAGTGGAGAGCTTGGGGAATATATACGTTTAGGAGATTGTACGGCTTCACGTTGTTCCATCATCTATCATCTCCGATCGAGATGCTCTCTTTACTTCCTGGTATTGGAAGGGGTTGCTGGAGGCATTCGGGACGCAGCTACGTCTGAGCACTGCCTTTCACCATCAGACGGATGGTCAGACGGAGAGGACCATTCAGACTCTCAAGGACATGCTCTGCACATGTGTCCTCGACTTTGGTCGTAGCTGGAAGGAACATCTACCCTTGGTGTAGTTCACGTACAATAACAGCTACCACTCGACCATCAGGATGGCACCATACGAGGCGTTGTACGACCGACCTTGCAGATCTCCTTTGTGCTGGATAGACCCTGGGGAGTCAGTACTTGTGGGACCAGAGATGGTCCAGGCCACGATAGAGAAGGTCCAAGTCATCCAGGAGAGGATGAGGACAGCTCAGAGCTGGCAAAAGTCTTATGCTGACAGGAGGCGGAGGCCACTAGAGTTCGGGGATGGCGACCACGTCTTCTTGCGTGTCTCACCTCAACGTGGATTACGAAGATTTGGCCGAGGAGGCAAGTTGTCTCGACGCTTCATTGGACCATTCCAGGTCCTCAGTAGGATTGGCAAGGTAGATTTTCGCCTGGCTCTACCACCTCAGTTGCATCGGGTGCAAGACGTCTTCCACGTATCTCATCTGAGAAGATACGTGCACGACCCGACGCATATCATTGACCATGGGGAGATAGACGATGATGATGGTTTGACTTTTACAGAGGTTCCAGTGGAGATCGAGGATCGACAGGAGCGGGTCCTACGTGGACGTTCGATTCCTCTAGTGCACATCAAATGGCAGCACGAGAATCTCCAGGAGAGAACTTGGGAGCGGGAGGATCAGATGCGTGCTCAATACCAACATTTGTTTCCCTAGTTTCGATGTATCTTTACGGGGACGTAAATCCCTGAGGTGGGAGTAATGTAAAGACCCATAAAATTCAAGGAAATTTTTTTCTTAATTTTCTTTGGGATTTTACAAGAACGTAGTTTCTGATGGAACTTGATTCTGAGGCCCAGTGTGCCTGGAATTTCTCTCCGAAGATTATCTCGAGTACATTCAGTGAACGAACGAGCGGGAATTTGTAACTTTTGAACAGGTTCACGGAATTGAATTCTGAGGGCACTGATGGATTCGCAGCGCCGATAATTGATTAGGAACACCTTTTCTGGAGTTACGTTTTCATGAGAGAAGTTGATAAAAATTGTGGAAGTTAAAATAAAAATTTAACTACAATTTTTTTCTCTAAGCGGATTTAAGCTTTGGGTGGAAGTTGGATAACTACCCAACTTCCCTTGGGAGGTTATGAGGGTGGTGGGGCCCACACGAACCCCAGCCCTTCACTTTCCTTAACTCCCTCAACTCACAATTAAATTTTATAACTTAAGTTTTAATAACTTATGATATTAATGAAGTAAGTTTAATGTGTGTGTTTGAATTTCAAACTAATGTCAAGTAAATAAAATAAGTGTGGGCTTATTTTATTTTTGTTGGAGTCTTGTTGCTTTGAGAGTCTTTGGGAGAAAATATAGGAGCTTAAAGAACTTCTTCCTCTTAGTCGAAGAACACGAAGAACATGAAGAACGCGAAGAATGCCGGATTCCTCGGAGATCGATGTCTCCTTCTGTGACATCTCCTTTCGTGACGTCTCCTTCCACAACGTCTCCCTCTGTGACGGTTATTTCTGCGACGAACCTCCATTCAAGCTATGCTCAAGGTAGGGGATTTAATTATTTTGTTTGTGATTACTACCTTGACGTTCTTCGTGTAATATGACCAATTGCTATCGATTAACGAAAGGAGGCCGGACCGCCCAAACACGGCCGACCCTCCTCCTTTATCCATGTTGGTTTCTAATGTGGATTGGAATGGAATGGTGTGGTGCCGTCGCACCACGCATGATCGTGCGACAAGAAATGTGTGGCGCCGTCACGCCGCGCCGTGAAATCAAACAAGGACGTGACGTCGTCGCACCGTGTCTGGAAAACCCGAAGACACCGCGGCTTAGCGGGGCCGCGGTGGAAGGGCGTGGCACCGTCGCGTCGTGCCGAACGAACCAAGGTCGCGTGCGGTTCCGGGCCGCGAAGGAGCAGAGTAACCGGCGTCGGGTTCCGGTCCGCCGGCGTCAGATCAGGGGGGGACCGGCCGTCGCCGGTCCGTGGGGGAAGAAACCGGCTGGCCAAGCGGGCTGGCCGGACAAAGGAAGGCCGGGGGTTACGAACCCCCAGCGGCTAGCTCAACGACCCCCTTTAATTGGGGGCCACGGTTACAAACCAGGGGGCAGGCGCCCCCCCCCCCCCCGCTCAATGGATCGGCCGTTTTGCCGAGCGCCTGGCCAGTGCGCCCAGTGCGCCGCGCCCAGGCCAGGTTGGGCCGGGCCGTGCCCAAGCGGGCCGGACCCAGACCCGATTCGGGTCGACCCTGGGGTATCGGGCCGGGTCGGACCAGGCCCGAACCCCTTAATACCGAATCTTTTCCGGTCGGATGCCCATAACATGTGCTAAGGGCCTCCGATCGACTCACCGTCAGTTGCGATGCGATCCTTGGATCGAGACGGTCATTTCGGTATATCGCAATCAAGGTTTCGGAATACTTTGTGTTCGGCCGAGTTGGTTTGTACACGAAACCAACCGGGCCCTCGGAGCAGAAACGCTCATAACATGAGCTCCGGACGTCCGATTGACGTGCCTTCGACTTTGTTGGATACCTCTAAGTGAGACGGATCTTTTGGCTTACTCCGCCCGAGGTTTGGACGCAGGTGGAGTACGGTCAGGTTGATTTTTCCTTAATAACCAACCGAGCCCCGGAAACGAAAAAGCCAATAACTCTCAGGCCGGGCGTCCGATTGATGCGCCGTCTGCGACGCTGAGTTTTTGTTGACGATACAGAACTTTTGGACACATCAAATCCGGAATTTGTGTCAGTTGATGTATCAGCCTCTCGGCTCGTGGAGCGGACCCTCCCGAACAAACTTATTGTGTGCGGGAACCCTAGAGCTGGTTGTATTGCGACTGTGACAATGACGACGACTGTACATAGATCTTTAGTGGATTCGACAACGATGACTACAAAACTCAGCGATCCTACGTGGATCAGTGCTACCGATCTTGTGTGGGTCCGATCCTGTGTGGGTCTTTGCGGGGGTTAGTTACCTATCAATCCTTTGTTGGTCAAATCCTTTGTGGGTCATTGCGGGGGTTAGTACCTATCGATCATTTGTGGGTCCGACGTCTTAGATGAATCAGTGGAAATATCTGATCATCTCTATCGTCTTACGAAGAAGTATACCTGTGTGAGCTGAATCCGGTTTTTCTTTCCTATGTGGATTGTGTTTTTCTATCCTGTGTGGATTTATGTTTTTCTTTCCTCTGTGGACTGAGTTGTACTTGGGCTCGGATGTTGGAGCCGAACGAGAATTGATGACTTAGGTATATGTATGGGCATATACCTAAGTAGTGTCGGATGTTACTTCATGATTGTATCTTTCCTTTGTGGATTATCCTTCATGGATTCTGGGAGACCTTCGGGGGTGTCGGGGTCCCTACAGAGTAGCTTATACTCACCCCTGCATGGGCTATGCCCGCACTACGTTGTGTTGTTTGCAGACGACAGACAACGCTGATCGTGGTTAAATCTTGCAGGGCAGGACAGTACCTGGAGATGGACCACTGGGCGGGACATACTCGAAGTGGAAGGTTGGACCCGAGGAGCTGTGGAGGCTATCTCTACTCACCCTTCAGGTGGGAGTCCCAGTGGACGGATTGAGGCTGCGGCTTTACCTTTCAGTTGTTGTTTTCCCTTTTCGAGTAGTACTTTACTTTCAGTTTGGGTTTGTATTCTGGCCCACTTACTTTTCTAAACTTACTGTTGTACTCAGTTTTTACTTAGTTTTTACTTCTGCTTTCTTGCTCTGTGGTGTTTGTTTACTTTACAAAGGCAATGCCTTCCCTTTTTACCGGGATTTCCGCCTTGGTGCTAGTCACCAGCCCCTGGCCTATGGAGGGTGGGCTTGGGGTAGTCACGGCAGGGGCCCCGAGGATGGGTCATGACTGGTGATATGTTTAAATTTTTTTAAAAAAATATATTTTTCTCTGAATAGTGAAAATATTGTTTTAATTGATATGTGCATGTTTGTTTCCAAAAATAAAATAGTTACTTTATGTTTAAAATTTATTTGAAACTAAAATTAGTTTTATATTATTATCAATAATATAATTTCGTTCATTGAAATAAGTTTTATAAATTATTTTGGTACGAAGACATTTATATTCTTAAAATGGATTTTTCATGGAATGTCTCTATTTGTGTGTTTTACGTTTTAATATTAAATCACATTAATATAATAAATAAATTTTAATGATAAAAATTATGTTCAATAAGTGGAATAAATATTTTTAATGTTGGTAAGTTGTACCCTTTTATTTTAGTTCATTATTAATACATACCATCATAAATTATTAGCACCACAGTCTGGATAAATTTGGTAATAAGGTTGAAAGTAGTGCGATAAGGGAAATAAAATTGCCATTACTATTCATTGAATCCTATTTTATTAGTGTTTCTCTACCATAACCATTAATATTTCTAAATTATTGTAATTTTGTACAATATTTATTTGATTTTTGACCTTAATAATATTTAAGAAAAAAATTATGTTAGAAATGACACTTATGCTTTTAATAACAATTATATATTGTTTTAGTGATAAAAACAATATATGTATAATTATTAGTAGGAATTTTAAGTATACATTATGTTATGTTATCATAGATATTTATTTATAATTAAAATTTACTAAAAAATTATTTCAAATGCTTATGCAATGACAATATATTTTTTATTAAATAAATAAGAAATAGAATAAATGATTATAAATATATTATCATTATTTTATTTTAATGACTTTTTTCACTAATTATTTGTAAATATAAATATTTTTAAGAATGTTATAAAAAAGTATTTCAAAATAAATTAATTTAAGATGTTTTCTATCAGAATATGTAAATAGTTCATTGAATGAAATTTATATTATTTATAGATAAATAATATTTTGTTAAATTATTCAAAAAATATATAATATATGGAAGGTGTAAAATTATTATGTTATATTGTCTCAAATTTGATATTATTTCCATTTATGATCCAATTTTTTTAACTATAAAATTATTTCTCTTTAATATTAAAAAGACATTACCAAAGTTAATATTAAATTTTCTTGACCAAGGGGCTCAGCAAAATAATAATTTTAAAAATGTTATCAAAACCTATAAAAATAAGATTGAAATATTATATAAACAATGAACCATATTTATTTTCAAATACATTACATTTTAAACCATTTTTTTGAGTAAGATACATACTATATTACAATATTTCATATATTTCCCAAAAAATTTCATTAATGGTATTTTATAATAATTTTTAATTTATTAAATGGTATAAAATTTCCAAAAGAATTATTTTTTAAAAATTTAATAATATATGGTTGTAAATATAAACCGTTCTTAATTTAACGTTAAAATTAACAATTATTTTAGCTTAATTAGCACTAAAAAGTAAAATACAGTGTTATACTGTCAATTGTCCAAATGGTTAGTGGGGTGTTGAAAAAAGATAAATGATAATAAATTCACCTATAATTTTAAAAATTATCGAGGATAATATAATTTAATAAAATCATCATATCATTTTTTAATTTTAACAATTTGGATCATTTTTACCAAGAATTTTAATTTATATTAATTATATACATTAAATAATTCCCATATTTCCCTTCCACCACATTTAAAAGGGAACCTTCATTCCTCATATACGTACATTTAATGAGCCATTATGTTCTGTAAATCCCAACCCAAATCCAATCCTATCATCCATATATATGTTATTAAGGCATTATAATTGGAATAATATAGACATTAGCTGGTTTATGGTTAACATCAATGGAGGTTGTCCAAAAAAGTTGTATTCCTTTTAACCAAATAATTTAGATTTTCTTTCTTACCACACCTCCTTGAAATAACATTTATACATGATTAAATAATGAAAACAATAAATTACATATATATTTATTTTATTTAGTTAATTTAATCACCTCCACCTATTTCCACTTCCACAATATGGGAAACTAAATTGTTGTTCTTGTGTAGGAAGGACAACCTCCTTGTAAACTATCTTAATTCAGTTTCCTATGCCACCTCTCATAGATGGGTAAAATGATGGATTAAATAAATATATTAACCATTTATTATATTATACGTTATTTAAACAAAATTATTTATGATTTTCCATTATTTAATTTTATTAATTGAAAATGGAAGAAATGATCTTGCGTACATATGACATGTCTTTTCAATGAAAGGTGAAATTAATTTTTTGTGTGTCTAACATTTATGGATGGCCAAAAATAAAAATAAAAATAATTTATATTTTATTAATATCATTTTTAATATTCTCTAGTTTACAGAACAATGATAAATATATAAATATTGAGACTTTTAAAAAAACACTTGATAAATGATGCAATTATCACTTAGAAGAGTCACATAAAAAATGAATTGCTACTAACCAGATCGTAGGATACTATTGGAAGAAATAAATTAAAATATATTTATGGTTATGGTTCTAGATCATATTTATATTAAATATATATTCATTATAATATACATCATAACACATAGGATAAAATTTGAGGCATATCTCAAGGTTTCTTAAAAAAACAACCCTTTTCCTTAGATTATGAGCATTCTCTCTCAATATAACCATTTTTATCTCATTGTTTTCATTTTTAGATTATAAATTATATATATATATATATATATTTTTGTATGTATGTTTGTACATATCATACATAAATTATCACTTAATTATTATATCATTTAATATTTTAATTAAATCCATACATTTATTTCTAAAATTCCTTCATTAAATCAATATCGATTAAGGGGAAATTCTCTTCCCATTAATCATTATAAATAAATATAATTTAAAGTTTTAACTCACTAGTTAAATTAATTATTTGATATATGATATAATATACTCAGATATAAACATTCATATTATGTAATTGATTCTTATCATTAGAAAATTAAAAAAAATTAAATTGAAAGTGATATTGGGAACGGTTAGGAATAACATTTTTTTCCTTATGTATTTTTTGTGATAATGACTTATAATTCATTTCTATTAGTGAAAAAAATATAAAAATGTTATGATTGGTGTAAATAAAAAAACAAATTCCTTGGGTAAGACTTTTGTCTCTTGGGAAAGTATTTTTGGGAATGCATAGTAAACTAATCCATGATGGGATTGTGTCCACAATGTAATTTTTTCCTAGAAGTTGGACTTAACTTATGATTATGTCATGTTTTGTGTTTCTTCCATATTTCTTCTATTTCCATAATATTATGAAACGATGATAGTTATGTTCTCGACCCTTGTGTTTACTCATAGTGATTCTTTTTTATTATTTCATTTTATGCATTTGACTCACACATTATGATTTATTATCTTGTCTTTTCCACTACTAGTCTTTTTTATCACAACATTTATAATGTTTACATTCCCTATCTTATGGTTAAATGATTTCTGTATGTTATTCCTAAAATTGATACAATTTGTGAAGAAATTATGGGAGATTATTCATAATTTAATTAACGTTATTTTTTGTATTAATTTTAATATGAATGAGTTTACCATCATACTCTATAACTCTAAAATAATGTTACCTTAAAAGTAAAGTGATCAAATAATATATGTTTATTATAAATGTTTTCTATGGTTGAAATTGGGTCAATTTTGTAAATATCAAATCCAGAAACGTAAATAATATGATTTTGTTATCGAATCTAGGAGTGTGGCATTTGAAACGTCAAAGTTGGAATTAGTTGCATGTTTAGATAACAATGAATATTTTGATGATATAATTATAGGATAAAATATGAGTTTTGGATACCATCATGTGATTATAGGTATATAGATACTCACATTTTTAATGAAATTGTAACCCCCATTGATGTCTTATGTGATTAGTTTTTTATGTTACTTTTTTCCTACTTTTTTGTGAATACAATATTGATGTTCAAATAAACATCAGTTTAGTATATGATTTTATTTTTTGTTAACTGCGGTCAGTTAGATAGTAGGATATAGATTGTATTTATAGTTAAAAATTTATTCACTATGTATGTGATATTTTTATGAAATTTTTTTTTAGGATAATGATTAAATTACATGTTCGTATTTAAATTTGATTTAGGATATATTTGGGACATTCATAGGGATTTATACGGGATAATAATATAAATTTTTAATACAATTCATTAGGAAGTCGTATCTATAACACTTAAGTTTAACATGTTGTTTACCATGAATGGTTAGTTTGGAAGAATCCGGTTAAAATATTGATTATTAAATATAGTGGGTATGATATATCATTTAATCATAATAAATTATATAATTTTGTAGTTATTTGCAATGTATCATCATTAATATATAAAAATATTTATTTCGAAAATTGGGATTGAATATTAATAATATGTTTTATTAGTTTTCAGAATTATAATACGTTGTGATGACAAATTTTTAATTTTTTTGATGAAAAAATACCAGTGGAATGTATTCATTTCATTTAACAAAATCATCATATCTATTTGAGGATTATTTTCATCCTTCATGCAAGAATAATTAATCTTGAGTACTCCTCATTAGAATAAAAATATTTATTATAGTTGGAATTGAATATAGGATGAAACATTACTTGTAATGATTATATATTCCATTATGTTGTAAGTCTAGATTGTATATAAATTCAATAAATCTATAAAAATGACCATGTTAAAAAAGTAGTGTAATTTGGTTAATTTTGAGGAATTAATGGACTTTTTCTCACAACAGTGATCTCTAGATTTAGTTTCATTCGTATTCTTTTGATCATTCAGTTTCTTTTGATTGATGTACTATTTTAATCTTTATCAATATTTGGACTATTATTTTTACCCAATTTCCATTTTATTTCATCTGACTAATGTTTTAATATTTTTAATCCTATTCATTTTTTATTCTTGATGACGATCACATTTCCCTTTCATTTTTCCAAGAGGTTTATTTGTTAACCCTTTTTACGATGTACGTTTTCCAAAAATAATATTTAAATTATAATAACCTTGATTACTAAGAAAAAAATTTAAATGTTAAGATTCAATTTAATAATGTGGTGGGGGTGTAACACCCCCAATATTTTAAAAGAATAGTATGATCATTATCATATATGATACATAAGACTCTTAATAATCTAACCAATAAATATTAGTATTTCAATTTAAATATTACAATATTTCTTTTAAATTGTAATGTATGAATAATATTGATAACTATACTATCCTACAAATACAATTATATTCAGAAATTATTTTTAAATAATTACACAATTTTTAGTAAAGCCATTTTGTTTTTCATAATGTCATTTTAATGAAAAAAGATGTGTAAAAAATTTTATAAGAAAAATTTTTATTTAATATTTGGAAATCATATCAATGGAAAGTCAAAATAAATATAATATTTTATAATTTATCATGAAGAATTTATATTAGGATTAATTTTTAATACTTTTATATAATTATTTATTTTTAATGAATATTGAAAAATACTAATTTTTATTGAATATTATATTTTTTATTTGAGGTCATAAAAATATAATTTTTTTTAAAAAATTTATAAAATTAAATTTAGTGAAATTATATTACTATTTATCAAATTTAGTTCATTGGGATACATTTTACTATTAAATTTATTTTAAAATATTTTTTATAATTAAATTGAATTTTTATGAGATAAATCATTATAGTATCAATTTTCATTTTAATCACCAATTAATATCTACCACTTGTATTAACGTAATCCTAAAAAATTTATTCCACAATTTTAACCATGACTTATAATTTTTTTATATAGGTTACAATTGTTTTTAAATTATTATAGTACCCCTAGTATATAATTCAAACTATGATAACGTTGAATCTAGTAATTATGTTTAACATTATTCTTAAAATGATGAAGAAATTAATATAAGACCTTACTTTATCATATTTTATTATCTTTTCCAATCGAATTCAATAAATTTTTGAAAAATATGTAAAATTGATTCCCAATTTATTTTATATGTACAATCATAATATTTACTTAAAAGATAAAGTCAAATATGTCACTTTCTTGCTATTAATATCGATAATATTTTGTTATGGGGATAAAAAACATAATTTTTGTACTTATAGTTTATTTGAAATAAAAATGATTTATCTATGATAGTTATTTATTTATAATTATTATAGATGAAATGTTATCCTTTAATGCTTACTTAGTGCTGATAAAATAATTATTAAAGTTCAAACAAAGATAATAAAATTATTCAAATAATTATTAATGTAATATAATTTGAATTAATTATTTTATTCTATAGTTTTTATTTGATAAATATTAAAATGTTCTTAACTCATGAATGAAATATATTTAAATTTCATTAATATCAATATTATTTAAAATTTATATTATGTCAACAGCTTTTAAAATCACATTAACAATAATTTATGTTATGTAATACTTTATTATTTATCAAAAAATCAAAAAAATACTAAAATAAGTAAATTATGATGTGATATGGTCTAAAATTTCATATAATTTTTCATTTATGATCTTATTTTAATCACAGATCTATTTTTATAACCCTTTCATATTGAAAATGACATTATTAAGGTAAATGTTATAAATGATTTATCAATGGGTAAAACCAAATGATAAGAATTAAAATGAATTCTTAACAAATATATTATTTTTCAATGATTATATTATTAACATATACAATCTTTTCATTGAATCTATTTTATTTTCTAACCATTCAACATTAGTTAGACAAATATTATATTATTAGATTTCATATATTTCCAAAATTGACATAAATGATATTTTATAATAAATAATATGTTATTAAATGATATAATGTTCATAAATATTAATTTATTAATAAAGAATGGGATTAGGATTAAAATATCATCTGTTTCCTTTTTTTGTTAAATTTTCCTTTTATAGTTGCTTTCTTTTAATTAGTAGAGTAATAAACTATATAATCAAAAGAATTTTCAAAAGTGTTAATGGAGGGTAAAAGAAAATTATAATAGTGGGTAAATAAACTCAACATGTAAAAGATTTATTGAAGTTTTATATTATGACGTTAAATAATATTTTCAAATAATTATATACATTTTCATCATTTTACTTGAAAATTCATATATATTTATTTAATACTTTAAAAAATTTGAATAATTCTCTTCCATCATGTATAAAAGATCACCCCTCTCCTATTATATCCATTCATAAAGAACAATTTTTTCTCATCCAATAAATTCCTAAATACCATCCTAACATCCATCCCCACTTTATTGAATTATTATTATTGGTATAATACAGTCTTTATAAGTGGTATAGAGAAAAACAATTGAAGTTTTCAAAATAAGTGCTATGAATTTCAGACAAATGATTTTGTATAATCTCTTATTTTAACTCGTGAATCAATCTAAAACCATTATTATATAACAAACCCCTTATATTACATAAACTTATATGTAATTATATCAATGTAATCATATACATCCATCTCCAATTTAATCAAATGGGAAATAAAATCTTTGTTCATGTGTACGATAAAAAATTATATCATTCATATTTGTAATTCATTTTACATAAAATTATCTCAAGGATGATTATAATGATAGATTTAATTTATATATATTATTCATAATATTAATATTACTTTTTACAATTTTATTTATCATTTATCTTTCATTTGTTCAATCCATAGAAAATTGAAAAGGCATTCATGTGCACTCACATCTACCATCTCCATCGATGGTATAATTCATTTTTAAATCAACCCTTTATAGATAAATATATATAAATAAAATTAATATTAGTAATTATATAATTATTATTATATTAGTTAAAATGGAATAATGATCAATGTATAAATTCTTGAACTGTCTAACCAAAACAACCATTAGAAATAAGTAGTTATCATCCAAAATATTGATTTAAATGAAGATTTATTAATAAATTAGTGGTAATATGTCATAATAAAATTATATATGGTATAAAATATATCAGTTTGCATATTTAAAAAATCTATAATAAATCTATATTTCTTATAATGGAATTTCATGCATTTTAAAAATAATTAGTGTAATTAATGTATGAGAACTCTATGAACCAATCATTTTCGTAAGGTTTGGCTATACAATTTTTAACATTATCTCTATCTTAGTTTCTTATGTATTACATAAAAATTATTTATATATATATATATATCATTCAAATATAACTATCTTATTATCCCTACCAATGATGATTTAATACATTCTAAAAGTTCATTTCAAAAATTCCTTCACTAAAATTGCTCCTGATTAAGGGGGACTTTTCTATGGATTAATTTTTTTTCTTTTTACACAGATTTAATGTTTTTCCAAAGAAGACACATTATGATATAGAAACGATATTATCAAACATATATAATATTTATTTTTTTATTATTATATAAAATATACAGACATATTCCTTAGGATATTAATGGTTGAGTTTCATTGGAAACTGAGAACACAACCATTTAATTTTGAGAAAGATATTCAAAATCTCCCATAAATATCTTACCCTTTTGTACCCCACATAGTCGTACCCAAATTAAAACCATTATTAATAACCATTTGAAATGAATAACAAGAATGGGTGATCCTATGTTTATTGTAAGGGTAAATAGGGACGACACATATGCATAATATAAAAATAAGGGTCTCATAACATAAGGATAACATTTTAAAAATATTCCACGCATATCAAATATTATTTTATCGAGTTGTGGAATAAATAATTGATGTTCCAAAAACAATAATTATGAGTAAATAAAATAACATAATCCATGATATCATAGCATTGTCATAAAATATTATTTTCTAGTATACACAATATCTTATAAAATTATATGAATGTATATGTATGGATATCTTTAATGATTCTGTTAATGATATGAAATAATAACCTCAAATAAACAAATGGAGAAGAACAAAAGTTCTTTCATAAAATTATTGCCCAAAAAGACTGATGCATTCTTAACACAGTGAACGTGTAATTAGGTTCAAAGAAGACATTGTGAACTTGTAATCAGGTTCATTTATAACAGTGTGAACATGTAATAAATTTCATGCTTAAAATTTTTAACATGTAATCTAGTTCATGCTTAACATAATTAATAACGAGTTATCCATATCTACATGATGAATTTTATTGATATATAGTTCCCACCCTTCAAATAATAAATAACTTATGTATGTGTTTCATAATATCAAATAAAATTCATTATATAATAACCAATCAAATGAAATGGTATTGATAAACATTATATAATATCATTTCCTATAGAAAAAAAGGCATGCTTCATAATTGTTTCATTATTTCATCATTATGATTCCAATGGAAAAATAATAGAGTTTCATGATAATTTTATCATGTAATAACCTAAGAAATAGAAATGGGTTTCATAATAAAATTTCATTATATACCATTCAGATAAAAAATAATAATGGTTTCCTTGGTTAATATGCCTATTTTATTATAAGATACAATAAATTGTTTCATCTATGATGTAATTTTTTTAAAAACCTCATTGAATATTTTTTTGAATAAAATCACTTTTCTTGGAATATAAATTTTCTAAACTAAAAATAAAAACACAATTTGAAGGAAAAAATTTGAAAATAACCAAAAAACTTGAAATTATTTATTCAAATAAAATAATGGTCATTAAGGTTGAAAATTTCATTCAATATATAGACATGAAAATAACAATTCTATTCAAATTTTTGATAAACACAAAATAAGTATTTCATAGAAATTAACATGAATATATTTCTTATAAAAATTTTAAAAAAAGAAAACATTGTAAAAAAATGCTTTAAAATTGATTTTAATATTTTTAAAATAATATCTTATTTTTTGTAGAAAATATGTTATTGGATGAAAAGGTTTTTTGACTACATGGAGAAATGAAGTAATTTTTTTAAAAAAAATATGGTCCATCCCTGAATAAATATATTGATGAAAAATAAAGGAAAATGTGTATTTTATAGAAATAAATAGATGGTAATAAATTTTATTATTTTTTTGAGAGATAGATCAAAATGTAGATCCATTGAAATAATAATCACAATCAATCCTGATAAATGATTATAGTGTGACCTAAAACTTGTACCACATTGGTAACTATGAATAAAAATACCCCTAAATGAATAGAATACAAAAACAAAATGAATCTGGTTAAAAATTAAATTTATCATATTTAATGTTATTTTAATTTATAAATATGATAGTAATGACAGATGTGGTTAATTTTCATATGTCTCCCAAAAATAATAAAGATAGTAAAAATGACACACAACATTGGTAATTTTATATTCATATTTTTAATAAATAATAATATCAAATGAAATATTAAATAACATGATTATAGTTATATTAATGAAATAATATTGGAAATGATTAGTATATACACAACAAAAAATAATCGAGTGGGGAATTTTTGTATCTCCTTGAAAAATAAAAGAGATACTAGAAACCCCTTACATTATGTCACAACTTTATTCATTCACATTCGAACCTCCTGTAATATATATATATATATATATTATATGACTATATATTCATTATAGAAAAAAAATATGTATGTTATATGAAATATTATATAATTGTGACTTCTTATTACCCAATTATTCTTAGTTACATTTTAAAATCATATTTTATGAAATGATTGATTTTTTATTATATGTTTTGATTTGTTATTTTAGGTCTTGATACATTGAAAAAGGTTGCATCATCCCAAGTGTAATAATCATAAAATTATTAATATATTTATAAATAAATTATAATTTTAAGAATAATAATGATCAATGCATTTAAAAAATATAGTATGTTATGACCATAGAGATGGTAGGCCATACAAACACATGAATAACATTTTCATGATTAGAAATTCATTATGGAAATGATGTCATCAATATTTTTTTCTATATTTTTGATAATATTATAAATAATGTATATTTTCATTAAATATACACATAAATTTAATACATCTTCCATGTTGAGGAAAAGATAGAGTGACATCGCTATATCAAGGGGGTAGTCCTCCCTTACACGAATGACGTTATCAACATTCAATGAGTGAAATGACAACACATAATTTCATATAATATAATTATGTGTTATAAAAATGTATTTAGTTAATGAAATAATTTTTCATTTATATCAGATATCGTCATTATAATTTTCCTAATTAGCAATCATGTATTGTGTTTGTGAAAAATGATTCACATAGGTTCACGAGATGGTAGTCCCCCATCCACATGTGTAACATTATCATATCCCTTAAAAATAGTAAAAATAGAATATATTATATAATAAGTAAATTTTTATAATTTGTTTATAAATAATAAATATATATATATATTATGAATCATAATAATACACCTTTATTTGGGGTAATGGAAAAATATGACATCGATTTGCGAGGTGTTCATACGTTTCCCAAAAAAATGATGATTTCATAAGCCATTTTATAGATGCGGGTATGGTTTTTGGTAATTAACATTGAATAAAAAATCACTATGAAATATATAAGTTTTATTATATAAACATTTATTAATTAAAAAATTAAGTAGGTATATGATGAAATAAAATAAAAACACGTTTTGAAGAATAATTCATCTTATTCTAATGTCATCATTAAGATTTCACAAAAAATATTCCTTTGAATGATTTTTTCCAAAAACAAATCATGAATTATAGGAGAAATTTTGGGAAATTATTTTGGTAGGTGTTAGAAAAACCAAAATGGTTTGATATTGTGTATATAGGAGGATATTATGGGACCTTTTAAAAGTGATGTGAGTGTCACACTTATGATGATTTAAAATAAAATGGTGTATCTATGTTGTTCACATGGAAAAGTGTCCAAATTGGATTTTTAATTATAATTAGATATTATATTGTCTATATGTAACACCCGAGACTTTTATGTTATATAAATCATCAAAGGAATATTTTTCTACACAACACTTGCTTGGCTTGCTTTACACGCAATCACGACCTTCCTCGGTAGCTTGCGTCGTACGCAATACCGAGTTTCACTAAACAACAATATGCTATTAAAACTAGCCGTTATGAATAGTAATAACCACATTTTGAAATTTTATAAATTTAATTTTTCAAAATGGACTTCATTTTTGGACTCAGAATATCGAAATTAGCCTAGGGTAAAATTTTGGTATTTTTCTGAAAACTTTCAATTTTTGATGAATAGTGAAACCACTAAGTGGTAGGTTAAAAACTGAATTTTGCATAAAACTTAATTTTACCACTTCTGTGAATGGAATTTCGAAAATCCGACAGACACGGTTGATATCAGTAAGTAAAATGTGGTTCAATGAGATAAAAATAATTTTTTGGTGAATAGTAACTTTTTACGATTTTTACCGCGGTTAATATTAAATAGGGTAACTAAGGGTAAATATGATATTAATATTACCCTAACACATGTCCTAATTCTATTGGACAAGTGTAATTCGACCAAAAACAAACTTAGGAATAAAATAAGACCATTTAGGCCCACTTGGATTAGATTAGGACATTTATTATTAATTTATTTAAAGAAGGGTTAAAATAGTTAAAATCAAAGTTTAATAAGTAAATCATTTTTCATATGGGGTTATACATAAGATAAATTCGATTGTAAATAGTCATTAGAAAGATAAAAAGATTTCCTACATGATGGTATTTTATTTGTAATTTTTAGACATCAAATAATTTAATTTATTTATGACACAAAGATGATGCAGTAATTATCTTATTAATGAAATATTGACATAATTGATGTTATAAACAACAAAATAAATGTAATTTGAGACTTTTTATGAATTCCACTAATTTTCTAGGTTACTATGATATATTATTGTTGATTTAATCAACTTGGTTCGAACATATAATTCTGTTATGACTTTCAAAAAAATCATATATCAAATAGTGTCAAAATTGACACAAAATAGTTTTTAAATAAAATATTATATTATTAATTGTTATTTTATTCCTAAAAATCTAAGGTTCGGCAAAATGACTTAGATAAGGATATATATATTAATAATAAACAATTTGGGGTTCGTTTGGCATGTTATAGTAAGTGTATTAACCATATAGTGAAAGAAAACAAAAAGACACGGTAAAAGTTAAATTAATTAACTTAGAGTTAAATCTAATTGATAAGGTTAAAATAATACCCTAAACTTGTCTAAATCTTATTGGTTTATAGGATTTCGACCCGTCCCCACTTTAGCTTCGAAATAAGACCCTTTGGAGCCATTATAAACCGATTTTGACTTTAATATAAAATAATATTTTGAGATATTCCTAAGGTGCCCCTCTCCTCCCTTATAAAAGGGCACCTCCTCCCCCTCCTCCTCACACCAATTTGAGCACTCAAGCTCGGCCAACCCCTGCCATTTTCCCTTCTCCAATTCCCTAGAATAATTCTAGAGGTCTTGGTCTTCTCCAAAGACCAATCTTAGTTCCTTAAGTGGAGGATTCAAAGAAGCGTTCCAAAGAAGAGGTAATATCCATTACCGATCTTTTCAATTTATTTCTTCTTCAACTTCTTCTTCTTTAGTCGTTTCATGATAAAGTAATAACATCAGTATTAATTACATACTGATATGTTATTATAAATATAAAACAACCCTTATTCACCTTCTATCCATCCTACGGAAAAAAATGAAATCACTGTGCGTGCGTACGTACGGAATACCGTCTCCACGCCGTGGTGTAATCTATTTTCCACCATCACCTTACAAGGATGGGTATAATGGTGTAATGAGTAACTATATATAATTATTATGAAGTAATATTGATACTGAAATAATATATATATATACTCCAATACAATTCCACGATCATAGGAACGATATCATCACTCGTGCGTACGTACGGAATACCGTCTCCACGATGTGATGCGACTCGTTCTACATGATCTTCATTTCATAATGATTATATAAATGAATTGAATGAATGAATATGGTATATACTACACTAATACCATTCTGTAAATGAATTATCTATAACCTAAAGATAAGAATAAGAATTTATTCAACAAAACACGCATAAGAACAAAAAGTTATAAAGACCCGAGTAACAAGTAACAATGAAATATTACTAACAAGAAGCTAATAATATGACCATATATGATATCATATCAATATATATGATTCAAGAATAAGTCAATAACATTATTTAAACCATTATACAGGAGCTTCGGACACGAAAAAAGCAAATCGGACCTAAGGTAAGGGAAATATCACAATCTCATTTTTATCCGATATTGTTTATTCATAAGTATTTACTGGGGTGTATTTTATCATCCATATCCATGTTTCATAAAAATGTAATATTATTTCCATCCACCTACAATTGTTTAAAACCATTTTTACCCTTCGGTGAGTTTTTAGTAATATGTATGAAAGGAATCTTTTGTCATACGAGGTACTTTTTGACTTTTCCGACAAAAGTACGAAGAATGTTTTTTTTAACTTATACGGCACGAACGGATTTCTACTGTTTTATAAAGCCTTATTTTCATGAAGCTTCCTCTAAAAGATTTCATGACTATTTTCAATAAAATCTCTTTCTTTTAAAATTACATGATGTTTTGTGAAAAGAAATTGATTTTGAAGAAGAAAGGATATTTTCCTCAAGAATTCAATTCAAGTGTTTTATCAAAATTATTTTCCATCAAAGATAATAAAGGGTTCTGTTTCTATCCATATTTTTACATTGATTTGACTATGTTGTGATGGAATTATGTTTATGAATTACTTTATCTTATATGAATTGATTTATGATGTCATGATGTTTCAAGAATCCCATTTTTGTTACATGTGTTATGCGATGATGTATGTTTTATGATTATGTGGCACACATAAGAAAGGATTCATTATAAGATGGGTGGGACCTATATCTCCCTCCAATGCATTGGGTAATGATTTTATATCTCATGAGATAGACATGGCTGGAACGGAAGGTTATTTCGGTTCAGTGATACAGGACTGAAACGAGTAGTGAACTCGGTTCAGAAAGGGACTTTGTCCACTAAGATAGTCTTGGCAATGAGTCATGACTAACAAGAAATGATTTTCCATGATTATGTGTGCATGCCACAAAGTTTCAAGTTTTATGTTATGATTATGGGGATCTCATTTTCACTTCTATGATTTATTCCATGTTAAGATATTATGATCTCTTTTGCAGGTTTGATTTTCAAAAAGATATGATATGATTTTTATTTCCTTTATTTGCCCTTGCTGAGCATTTGAGCTCACCCTTTTATGTTTTCTTTTCCCCAGGTCAGGAAGATGGATATTAAGTAGAATAGGCTAAAAGGGACCCTAGATATGATGAAATAAATGGGAGACACTATAGAAGATTTATGAACCAGTTGTTTATGTTTCCCAGTTTCTAAAGACACTATACCTATACGGTCCTTTTTGGTTTTGTCATATGTTGTAATAAGTGTGCTTCAATTTTGAAGTATTAACAATGTATGTAAAGTATGGGTCGTTATAGTTGGTATCAGAGGAAAGGTATAGTCAACCTTTGGAAACTAGGATGTGAAAGCCTTAGTAAGAACCCTAAGGATAAGTCTAAGCATAGAACACAATCTTAGTGTTTTAGAAATGTCCTTGAATAACCTAGGATAAGACCTTAAGCATGAAAATTTTATTCTTGAATTATGTGGTTTCCTATTATAATTAGTGTTGCTCACACTATTCTTCTTGGTTTTAGTCAATGGCTGGAACCCGAAGGAACCGTGTTAATGCGGAATGCGATGGGCAATGCAATGATTGTCCCCCTGAGCAACCAAACGATATGGGAGCTGGAATGCAAAATCTTGTGGCCATGCTCACACAACTTTCTCAAGCTATGAATCATGCAGGATTTCCAAACGAGCAAAGGAGGGAGCAACATTCTGTTGAATCCTTCATGAGGCAGCGTCCACCTTCTTTCAGCGGGTCTACTGGTCCATTAGTTGCTGAACAATGGATTAGTACTACTGAAAAGATATTTTCAGTTCTTCAATGTTCTGAGCATGATAAAGTCATCCTAGCAGTGTATCATTTGGAAGGAGATGCGGATCAATGGTGGAATCTTGTTAAGAATACGAGGCAAAGGGATGAAATTGAGTCTATGGAATGGGACGAGTTCAAGAACTTATTTTTCAATAAGTACTTCCCTCGTATTCTCCAAACAAAGATGGAGAAAGAGTTTCTTGAACTGAAGCAAAGGGATGATGAATCTGTTGGTACCTATGAAGCAAATTTTACAAGACTTGCAAGGTACGCTTCTGGTATTATTATCCAACTTGAGAGTAAGATCGATCGATTCTTTAGTGGCTTAAAACCAAGTCTTCGAAGGGCGTTAGCCATAAGGGACTTCAATAGCTACGAGGAAATCGTTCGATGTGCTCTCAAAGTCGAGATGGAGATTGGAGTAACCCATCAGTCACATGGGTTTGATAAGAAGAGGAAGATGGAATTCAAAGAAAAATCTAAAGAGCACACGGAAAAGAAGATGGGCTTTTCCTTATGCTCAAAGTGTGGAAAGAAACATGGAGGGAGTTGTCTTAAAGGGACAAGTAAATGTTTTAAATGTGGAAAAGAAGGTCATCGGGCATTTGAATGCCGTGATAATGGGAAGAAGATGTCTAATGACGCAAACAAAGGAAGGGATACACAGAATGAACCTACTACACTTCAATGTTTCAAGTGCAAGGAGATGGGGCATTATGCCAATCAATGCCCAAATCCAAGGGTTGATGATGATGGTCGACGTCAACAAACTCTTAAGGCTAAAGACAAAGGAAAGTCACATGAAATTTCTATCAGCGATGTGGAGTACGATAATGATGTGGTGAAAGGTACACTTACCATCCACTCTAAAGTAGCAAATGTTTTATTTGATTCTGGATCCACCCACTCTTTTATTTCTGAAGACTTTTCTAAGGGTATCACCGTATTACCTCAACAATTAGATGTTGAGTTAGCTGTGACAACACCTAATGGCACATCAATCGCATCAAAAGTTTATAATTCTTCTCCGATCGAAGTTTGTGGGAAAGTGCTTCCTGCAAATCTTGTGATCCTTCCTTTAGTGGAATTTGATGTGATTCTTGGCATGGATTGGCTTTCTCTACATGGAGCTCATATCGATTGCCAAAGAAGGGAAGTCACATTCCATATTCCAGATCAATCTACGATCGTCTATCAATGCAAGGATGAACATAACCTTCCAGTGGAAATTTCTTCCATCTTATGGGTATTGATTCCACTAAATGAAGGTTATTTATCTCAAATGGTTGGTGAGAAAGTCACGATTAAGAATATGCCTATTGTACGGGAATTTGATGATGTCTTTCCGGAGGAATTATCGGGTCCTCCACCAAATCGTGAAGTTGAGTTTTCAATAGAACTTGTACCGGGTGCTTTGCCTATTTCAAAGACACCTTATAGAATGGCCCCAATTGAGTTGCAGGAATTGAAGAAGCAACTCCAAGAGAATCTTGATAAGGGATTCATACGCCCTAGTGCGTCACCTTGGGGAGCACCTGTTCTATTTGTTAAGAAGAAAGATGGATCAATGAGACTTTTCATTGATTATCGAGAACTTAACAAGATCACTATCAAGAACAAATATCCTCTCCCACGCATTGATGACTTATTTGACCAACTACGCGGAGATCAATACTTTTCCAAGATTGATCTTCGTTCAGGGTATCATCAATTAAGGGTCAAAAGGGAGGATATACCAAAGACGGCTTTCCATACAAGGTATGGACACTATGAATTTATAGTGATGCCATTTGGTCTTACTAATGCCCCTGCTATCTTCATGGACCTAATGAATAGAGTCTTTAGAGACTATCTTGATCAATTTGTGGTAGTCTTTATAGATGATATTCTTGTCTATTCAAAGAGCAAGGAAGAGCATGAAGATCACTTGAGAATTATATTGAAGACCCTGAGAAAGGATAAGATTTATGCCAAATTTACCAAGTGTGAATTTTGGCTTCAAAAAGTTGCATTTTTGGGTCACATAATCTCAAAAGAGGGGATATCTGTGGATCCAGCAAAAACAGAGGTTATCGAAAGATGGTCAAGACCAACCACAGTAACTAAGATCCGAATTTTTCTTGGTTTGGCTAGATATTATCGACGTTTTGTAAAAGATTTTTCACGATTATCTAATCCACTCACCAAGTTGACTCGGAAAGGAGTTAAGTTTGTCTGGACAGCGGAATGTGAAGAGAATTTCAAGGAGTTGAAAAGAAGGTTATCCAGTGCACCTGTGCTCACACTGCCTTATAGTGGAGAAAGGTTTCTGATCTACAGTGATGCATCCAAGAAGGGATTGGGGTGTGTTCTTATGCAAAATGATATGGTGATAGCTTATGCCTCACGACAGTTGAAAATCCATGAGCAAAATTACCCAACACATGATTTGGAGTTGGCTGTGGTAATCTTTGCATTAAAGATTTGGAGGCATTACCTTTATGGTGAAAAGTGTGATATTTATACTGATCATAAAAGTTTAAAGTATATTTTCACACAAAAGGAGCTGAATATGCGCCAAAGAAGATGGTTGGAGCTGATTAAGGATTATGACTTCTCAATCCATTACCACCCTGGGAAAGCAAACAAGGTGGCAGATGCATTAAGTCGACAAGACCATGCTAGTTTATCCATGATGAGGATCACAAACGATCCAATATTTATGGATTTACAAAGGATGGATCTTGGAATTATAATGGAAGGGGAAAAATCTTATCTTTCTCAAATGAATGTTCAACCATCTATACATGTGAAGATTAAAGAGGCACAGAAAGAAGATGTCGAGTTACAAAAGAAGGTGAGAAATGTTCCTGAATTCAACCTTGATTGTGATGGGATAATAAAGTTCAAGAATCGGGTTTGCGTTCCTCCCATCCCCGAATTAAAGAATGAGCTGCTGGATGAGGCTCATAGTTCATCATTCTCTATTCATCCTGGAAGCACGAAGATGTATAGGGACCTGAAAGAGTACTTCTGGTGGGATGGCATGAAAAGAGATGTTGCTGAATATGTCTCTCGATGCTTGGTTTGTCAACAAGTTAAAGCTGAGAGACAGAAGTCTAAGGGGATGTTACAACCATTACCCATACCCGAATGGAAATGGGAAAAAATCACTATGGACTTTGTCACAGGACTTCCTAAAACATCCAAAGGCAATAATGCTATCTGGGTCATAGTTGATCGTCTTACAAAGTCTGCACACTTCATTGCTATTAGAGAGGATTTCTCTCTAAATCAGCTTGCCAGGATATATGTAAAGGAAGTGGTAAGATTGCATGGAGTACCACTTTCTATTATATCTGATCGAGATCCGAGATTTACCTCGAAGTTCTGGTGAAGTCTTCAGCATACTCTGGATACAGAGTTGAGTTTCAGCACTGCTTATCATCCCCAGACAGACGGTCAGTCTGAGAGAACAATTCAAACCCTAGAAGATATGTTGAGAGCTTTCTCTATGGATTTCAAAGGAGGTTGGGATCAACACCTACCTTTGGTGGAATTTTCTTATAATAATAGCTTTCACTCCAGTATTCAGATGGATCCTTATGAATCTCTCTATGGAAAGAAATGCAGGACTCCAACTTGCTGGGATGAAGTTGGGGAAAGAAAGCTATTAGGACCTGATCTCGTTGATGAAATGGCAGAAAAGGTCAGATCTATTCAACAACACATAAGAGCAGCTCAGAGTCGACAGAAAAGTTATACCGACAACCGAAGAAAAGACCTAGAGTTTGAAGTGGGTGATAAAGTGTTCTTACGAATATCTCCCTGGAAGAGGGTTATGAGATTTGGAAAGAAGGGGAAGTTGAGCCCTAGATATATCGGTCCTTTCGAAATACTGGATCGTGTTGGGAAGGTAGCTTACCGATTGGCGCTTCCACCGAATCTCTCTCAAGTTCACGATGTGTTCCATGTATCTCTCCTGAGAAAGTACATACCAGATCCTTCACATGTACTAAGCTTAGAAGTTGTACCGCTGGAGCAAGATCTTTCTTATGAAGAATAGCCGATAGAGATTCTGGATCGTAGCGAAAAAGTCCTACGAAACAAGACCACTCGCTTGGTGAAAGTTTTATGGAGGAACCACCAACTTGAAGAATCTACATGGGAGCTTGAGGATATGATGAGGGAGAATTATCCTCATCTGTTTGTTACAAATTGACGAATTTCGAGGGCGAAATTCTTTTTAAGGGGGGTAGAATGTAACACCCGAGACTTTTATGTTATATAAATCATCAAAGAAATCTTTTTCTACACAACACTTGCTTGGCTTGCTTTACACGCAATCGCGACCTTCCTCGATAGCTTGCGTCGTACGCAATACCGAGTTTCACTAAACAACAATATGCTATTAAAACTAGCCGTTATGAATAGTAATAACCACTTTTTGAAATTTTATAAATTTTATTTTTCAAAATGGACTTCATTTTTGGACTCAGAATATCGAACTTAGCCTAGGGTGAAATTTTGGTATTTTTCTGAAAACTTTCAATTTTTGATGAATAGTGAAACCACTAAGTGGTAGGTTAAAAACTGAATTTTGCATAAAACTTAATTTTACCACTTCTGTGAATGGAATTTCGAAAATCCGACAGACACGGTTGATATCAGTAAGTAAAATGTGGTTCAATGAGATAAAAATAATTTTTTGGTGAATAGTAACTTTTTACGATTTTTACCGCGGTTAATAGTAAATAGGGTAACTAAGGGTAAATATGATATTAATATTACCCTAACACATGTCCTAATTCTATTGGACAAGTGTAATTCGACCAAAAACAAACTTAGGAATAAAATAAGACCATTTAGGCCCACTTGGATTAGATTAGGACATTTATTATTAATTTATTTAAAGAAGGGTTAAAATAGTTAAAATCAAAGTTTAATAAGTAAATCATTTTTAATATGGGGTTATACATAAGATAAATTAGATTGTAAATATTCATTAGAAATCTAAAACGATTTCCTACATGATGGTATTTTATTTGTAATTTTTAGACATCAAATAATTTAATTTATTTATGACACAAAGATGATGCAGTAATTATCTTATTAATGAAATATTGACATAATTGATGTTATAAACACCAAAATAAATGTAATTTGAGACTTTTTATGAATTACACTAATTTTCTAGGTTACTATGATATATTATTGTTGATTTAATCAACTTGGTTCGAACATATAATTCTGTTATGACTTTCACAAAAATCATATATCAAATAGTGTCAAAATTGACACAAAATAGTTTTTAAATAAAATATTATATTATTAATTGTTATTTTATTCCTAAAAATCTAAGGTTCGGCCAAATTACTTAGATAAGGATATATATATTAATAATAAACAATTTGGGGTTCGTTTGGCATTTTATAGTAAGTGTATTAACCATATAGTGAAAGAAAACAAAAAGACACGGTAAAAGTTAAATTAATTAACTTAGAGTTAAATCTAATTGATAAGGTTAAAATAATACCCTAAACTTGTCTAAATCTTATTGGTTTATAGGATTTCGACCCATCCCCACTTTATCTTCGAAATAAGACCCTTTGGAGCCATTATAAACCGATTTTGACTTTAATATAAAATAATATTTTGAGATATTCCTAAGGTGCCCCTCTCCTCCCTTATAAAAGGGCACCTCCTCCCCCTCCTCCTCACACCAATTTGAGCAATCAAGCTCGGCCAACCCCTGCCATTTTCCCTTCTCCACTTCCCTAGAATAATCCTAGAGGTCCTGGTCTTCTCCAAAGACCAATCTTAGTTCCTTAAGTGGAGGATTCAAAGAAGCGTTCCAAAGAAGAGGTAATATCCATTACCGATCTTTTCAATTTATTTCTTATTCAACTTCTTCTTCTTTAGTCGTTTCATGATAAAGTAATAACATCAGTATTAATTACATACTGATATGTCATTATAAATATGAAACAACCCTTATTCACCTTCTATCCATCCTACGGAAAAAATGAAATCATCGCGCGTGCGTACGTACGGAATACCGTCTCCACGCCGTGGTGTAATCTATTTTCCACCATCACCTTACAAGGATGGGTATAATGGTGTAATGAGTAACTATATATGATTATTATGAAGTAATATTGATACTGAAATAATATATATATATATATACTCCAATACAATTCCACGATCATAGGAACGATATCATCACTCGTGCGTACGTACGGAATACCGTCTCCACGATGTGATGCGACTCGTTCTACATGATCTTCATTTCATAATGATTATATAAATGAATTGAATGAATGAATATGGTATATACTACACTAATACCATTCTGTAAATGAATTATCTATAACCTAAAGATAAGAATAAGAATTTATTCAACAAAACACGCATAAGAACAAAAAGTTATAAAGACCCGAGTAACAAGTAACAATGAAGTATTACTAACAAGAAGCTAATAATATGACCATATATGATATCATATCAATATATATGATTCTGGAATAATTCAATAACATTATTTAACCCATTATACAGGATCTTCGGACACGAACAAAGCAAATCGGACCTAAGGTAAGGGAAATATCACAATCTCATTTTTATCCGAGATTGTTTATTCATAAGTATTTATTGGGGTGTATTTTATCATCCACATCCATGTTTCATCAAAATGTAATATTATTTCCATCCATCTACAATTGTTTAAAACCATTTTTACCCTTCGGTTAGTTTTTAGTAATATGTATGAAAGGAATCTTTTGTCGTACGAGGTACTTTTTGACTTTTCCGACAAAAGTACGAAGAATGTTTTTTTTAACTTATACGGCACGAACGGATTTCTACTGTTTTATAAAGCCTTATTTTCATGAAGCTTCCTCTAAAAGATTTCATGACTATTTTCAATAAAATCTTTTTCTTTTAAAATTGCATGATGTTTTGTGAAAAGAAATTGATTTTGAAGAAGAAAGGATATTTTCCTCAAGAATTCAATTCAAGTGTTTTATCAAAATTATTTTCCATCTAAGATAATAAAGGGTTCTGTTTCTATCCATATTTTTACATTGATTTGACTATGTTGTGATGGAATTATGTTTATGAATTACTTTATCTTATATGAATTGATTTATGATGTCATGATGTTTCAAGAATCCCATTTTTGTTACATGTGTTATGCGATGATGTATGTTTTATGATTATGTGGCACACATAAGAAAGGATTCATTATAAGATGGGTGGGACCTATATCTCCCTCCAATGCATTGGGTAATGATTTTATATCTCATGAGATAGACATGGCTGGAACGGAAGGTTATTTCGGTTCAGTGATACAGGACTAAAACGAGGAGTGAACTCGGTTCAGAAAGGGACTTTGTCCACTAAGATAGTCTTGGCAATGAGTCATGACTAACAAGAAATGATTTTCCATGATTATGTGTGCATGCCACAAAGTTTCAAGTTTTATGTTATGATTATGGGGATCTCATTTTCACTTCTATGATTTATTCCATGTTAAGATATTATGATCTCTTTTGCAGGTTTGATTTTCAAAAAGATATGATATGATTTTTATTTCCTTTATTTGCCCTTGCTGAGCATTTGAGCTCACCCTTTTATGTTTTCTTTTCCCCAGGTCAGGAAGATGGATATTAAGTAGAATATGCTAAAAGGGACCCTAGATATGATGAAATAAATGGGAGACACTGTAGAAGATTTATGAACCAGTTGTTTATGTTTCCCAGTTTCTAAAGACACTATACCTATACGGTCCTTTGTGGTTTTTTCATATGTTGTAATAAGTGTGCTTCAATTTTGAAGTATTAACAATGTATGTAAAATATGGGTCGTTATACTATATATGTCCAAAAAATATATTATAAACAATATTTTTTTTGACATTTTAACCCTTAGAATTTTAGTTTAACAACAAATAAACCCATTGTTAAGAAATCAATATAAATATTATTTATAATTTTTACTTTTAATTTTGGTAAATTAACAAGTAAAGCATATAAGATAATATAAATAATTTTGAGTTCACATATTGAATCCATTTATATAGATTGAATATATTGGTTTTGGAAATATAATTTAAAACCAATCTCACAGACATGACAGTAATGACTGTTTTCAAAGCGAAAATGTTCAAACATTGACAACTTTGTTTTATCAACTTTCAATATAAAATGATTAAAATAAAATATGTTAGATAAATATGAACTTAATTGTTCTTATTATAATATGAATCCACTATGAAATATAATTTATATTAATAACTAATTTGAATTAAAAATGTTTTCAATTAAAATTTAGTATTTTTCACCATTCAACAAAATATATTTCATTTCAAAAAAAAATAAACAATTCCCTGTAAAGGAAATTTTAAATGAGGTTTTTGAAAATAAATTTAATTTTATAAATAAATTATTAAAAAGAGACTAAAAACTATTTTAATGTATGTTCAAAAAAATTAATGAAAATATTTCATAGAAAATTTATTTTTCAAGAGTAGAATTGGATAAATTATTAACTCTTGTTTATTAAACACATAAGTTGAAATTTAATATTTTTTTGATTATATATAATATATTAATTACATATAAATAAATCACACATATTTCATTTAAATTTAATTGAGTAATATTCATTTCTGTGTAGTAAAAAAATTCATAAAAAGATTTTATTAATTCCAAAATGTTTTTATATACATTTATAATAATTGGTAAAAAAATTAGTTAATATAAAATAAAATATTAGAAAGTATATTTTTATTATTTTTTAATCATACTCATATATTCCATTCAAATATTTAGGTGATAAATATAATTTTAAATAATAATACATTAATAGTATGTTATGTTTCATTTAAACTTAGTATAGAGTATATCACATGTTAAACTGAATTTTTCTATAAGAAAAGTGATACGTAGTGTTTCATGTAATTCAATATAATGAAAAAAATTAACTAAAAATATTTAAAATATTGAATATATTTGAAAAGAAAAGATTTCAATAAATCATACAGAGTTACATTTCACCCCCACCATATAAATTTAATTTCTACATTGAAATTCAACAATTTAAACAATGAACTGATGATATTTTTTCCAAATTATTTTCCTCTATTACAACATATCATTCTCATGTAGGTGGGTTTTTCGAAAAATAATTTTCATGGATACATGTCTTGTATTGTAGAACTTACTCATTTTGATCCAGAATCTGACACAATTTTTTCTTATAACAAGGTTAATTCTCTATTGGTATGTCATGTAAATTCGTTATATGTGATGAATTAGTTATGAATATCCTTGGAAGAGATACTAGGAACACATCTTGAACCTGTGAAAGTTTGGGTGAAAATTCCAATATAAAAATCCTGGTCCTGATACAATAATTTATATAAAATGGATAGACATACCTAGGTAATAGTGTACCCTTCATTAATTGATAATGAAATTTATAGAATGAACTTCTCGACAAATACTAATTATATATCAAAATAGTGACAATTTTGCTTTCCAACTTCTTCTAAATTTTTCATTTTTTGTTTCTAAATGTATTTAACCTTTTCTTTACTTTCATTACCTAGATATAGTCCCATATGTTCCCTTAAGAATTTAAACTCCATTACATTGGTGTTGTAAACAATTATTCTTAGTGTGAATCGTGAGGAGACATCTTAATACTCAAGTGAATGCTATTTTTTGTTTTAAAACTGAATATGAGAAATGTGTTGATCCCATAAACTATGAAATTCAATGAATAAGATCAAAATATATCTTATAGGGTTTGAATTGTTCTCTCAGACTACAATATTTGTGAAAATAATATGTCGTAATAAAACTCAACACTACCTAATAATATTTCTAAAGGAAACTATAATAATTCTAAGAAAACATTGGATCCCAATGATATCAAATATAATGTTTTACTACATGATATCATTTGCAAGTCATTAATGTGTTTCATAAAAAGAATATACTAAGAGTAATATTTTCATACATAGATAATGTGTGATTAATTTTTATGGAGATATACTATAACCCATGTATAAATATTCTCTTCAGATACATTGTGCGATTTTGATGAAAAAATCAACAATGATGACATCCGATTTATTTTCTTTTTTGGATAATGATTATTTTGTAATTTTAGATCCCTCTCTCTAAGACATGACTTTAAAACATACAATTCTTTGAAATACACATTCAGAAATATATCTCTTATTTTTATCACAATAGAAATAATATTTCATGTTGTCTATTTGTGGGTTTTATAGAATTTTCGACCATCAGTGGAGGGTTCAAGCACTACGTCCTTGCACGATACAACAAGTTATCGCCCATCCTACGGTATTTCAGTTTTCCAAAATCACAATTAGTATAAAAATATCAAAATTAAAATAACCCATAATTACCAAAACATCATTGATAATGTAAATCCTAATTTTTATAAACACCCTTAATCACATTTCTATAAATATTATTTCTTCCATAAAACAATATGTTTTTGTTACCATAAATGTATCTCAAAATATAATTAATCATAATGAATCCCAACACATTAAATCCAAAAATGGATTTCTAATAATTTGTATTTATTATATGGCCCCTTACTTAAACATTACATAATATTGAATTAAATTAATAATTCATATTAAAGATCATTTTAGGTTTAGAGTTTTAGTGAATTAGGCCATAACTATTACTATACATTTTGAAAATTACAAAGTAGTAACTTCTACTCAATCCAATTTTTCTCAAAAATAATAAAACTATATAAATAAAAAATATATTATTTCTTTAATATAAATATTGTTGAATTATTCCTTTCACTTACCCTTCCATATACCCTATACAAAACATTTCAATATTTGGGATGAGCATAAAAAATCAGAAAGGGTTATAAAACATGGAAATAAAATATTATTCCATCAATAAATAGAAATCAATGAAATCATACTTTTCAATCATTAACATAGCACAAAAACTAATAAGATTTATGAATAACACATGGAAATCATTAATCATAAATGTAACTTGTGGCATCCATAACATACATACATTGTATCTTTCACAGGTACATAGGGAGATAAATTTGGAATACCTATCATAATATATTACCTAATTCTATTTGAAGAAACATTAATATTTACCTCTTTCATGTTTCCCAATGCATTGGATTTATATCTCTGGTTTACCCGCTCAGGGATTATCACGTAACCACCCATATACGTAAACAATTCCCAAGAAACATAACATATTCATAGCACATAAAACAAACATAATGGAAAGAATGCATTTCCACATTTTAATCACAATATATTATTTCAATATATTGATATAACCAAGGATTTATCAAAACCATTTTCAGTACCAAAATACGTAATATGTTATATCATATTTATTTTCCTTTTAAAAAAAATTCCAGATTGTTAACAAAGCTATATATCAAATAATTCTCATGGTGGTGGAATGGTCATTGTCATCACATAGGTTAAAATAGAACAATGTTTTGGTCATTTAGTAAAATGATATGTATAATAAAGATTCAATTTTAATTAAATTAAACTTCAAAATGGGTTTATACACCATATAAAATAAAGTCTTGTATAAGCCAATGTATTCCTCGATTAAAGGAGATTGAGACAAAGTCACATACCTCGTGTCCAACATGACTCATTCGTTCAATAATATCCAGAATATTAAACAAATGTTAATTTATGATTTCTCAATAACATTTTTAAATTTTATTATTCCTCTTATATTACTTATTACAATGTTATAAACATTAAATAATCATTTATGTTTACAATAGTTGTTTTCTCGATATTTTGTACTTGAGTCAAAAATGAACTTCATATAATTATAAACAGTTCATGTGGTCAAAAGTCCATTATCTCCAAAATGATATGTATTATTTAGATGTCATATATGTCATAAATATCCAATATATATATATATTTATTTATATTAGTACATAACATTTGAAGATAACAAATGAAATGCACCATTGAAGGAAACGGTAATCCGTACATACGCATGAATGCTACTGTCATTTTATTTCGTATTTAATAGAATTAACAATTAATGATAAAAATGGTTTTTTTATTTCCAGTTTAATATGATAAATAATTTCAATAATTCCATCCTTTATATGTTACAGGTATGGCCTAAACAATTCATATTAATATGAGGGGGCGGTAGTCTGCACTTTCTAAAATGAAATTATCATATTTAACCATTATGGAAACCATAAAGGTATGGTATAAATGAAAAATACAGAATCATAGAGATTATATAAATATAATATATATCACATATATATATAATTTCATTTTAATGTCCACCATGAGAGTCATTAAGAGATAATTGAACAATCATCGTTTCATGAGGCAGTAGTTCGCCGTTCACAGAAACAATATGTTCGTATACATTAATGGAGGTGTGTTGATTTATATAAAGAATATTCCATATAAAAATGTCATATAATATATAATATAATTGTTTGGTTATATAAGAGTATAATAATGAGATTTTAGTGGGCTTCAGTTGGAAAATAAAAGAAATGAACTTGGGAGAAGCGTTACATTTAAATTGGGTAACTCCCTTTTGTTTGAACCAAAAGGATCTCTATAAGTGCCTTATACCTATTTTAAGGATTCAAGGTATAATATAGTGATGTTGGAATCTTATTTTGTTTAGATTTTGGATGATCCAAGGGGGATTTAGTGGTGTGAGAAATAGTTAGAGGTGATGGATTTTTATAAAGGGAGTGAGGGGCTCTTTTGGAATGTTTCAAAATATTATTTTATTATAAAATGAATTTCGAATTAATAAGGTTCACAACTAATTTAATTCTATAATAATGTGATTATTTTTCTAAATCCTCTCATACAATGGGTTGTAGAAAGTTTTATGGCCAAAAAGTAACCATATCTTTTAGCATTAATCTTTTTTTACCTAAATTAACTTTTACCATGTCCTCTGGTATATTCATAACGTATGGTTGATAGATTTATAATAAAAGGTCAAAAGACAGAAAAGGTATCATTAATTTCATTAGTAACATCATATATGTCATTTGGCCAAAATTTATATTTTAAGACTATTTTATCATTTAATAAAAAAATATTTTTTTTAAAAACACATTTATGTCAATTTATAAACAATTCATATCAGGGCTTTTAAATAAATATATAACAACTTGATTTTTTTTAAAAACTACGTTAATTTAAAGATAACATGTTATAATCATCCATAATATTCGTATATCGCATAAAAAGTTTGAAAATAAATTTATTTTAAAATTTGTAATCTCATTTATTTAAAAAATACATTTATGAGGTAATCATTACATTATCATTATGTTATAAATAAATTTATTCAGATGATGTATAAAAATTATAAATAAAATATCATGATGTAGGAAATTATTATATATTTATAATGACTATTTATAGAAGAAAATATGACTTATATAACACATTATAAAAAAATTTACTAAGAGATATGTGTTTTTGTAACATTGTACCTAACCTTAAATTAATTTTTATAAAGAATCATTATCTCTTACATTTGGATCAATTGGGTCCCAAAATTAACAAAATGATTCCCATGGGTAGGAATGTATCAAACAATAGGATTATGAAATGTGTTACGGTAATTAAAAATTATCCTAATTTTATTTTTTACCCATATTTTCTAGATTTACCTGTTAACCATGGTAAATAAAATATTCACTGAAGTTACTATTCATAATGCCAAAAAATTAAATTTACCCACTTACACACTTTTTACCTCCTTATTAAAAATATTGAAACCATTTTTCCAAATTCAAAACAAAGATGTTTCATAAATTAATTTTAAATTATTTTCCATTGTCAAAACCAAAAAGCGTGCATTAACGAAATAATAACTACCAAAATATTGACACTTGTTTATGTTCAATTTCAAAGTGAAATTACATCCAATGACATAAATTGGACTAAATGGTAAAAATAAAATCTAATTAAACATTAAAACCTATTAAAAACATAATCTAACCCTATAAATAAATTAGACTAAAAGACAGTTTGGAATTGAAATGCTGTATTTTTCACTAGTAATTAAAAACAGAACATTATTAGAAAAATACCAAAATTTCAACCAATGTAAATTTTGATATGCCTATTCTAAAGAAGAATATTATTTTGGCGCAATAGAACATATAAAATTTACAAAAACTATATTTAAAAAGGTTCCACCGTCAGAAGGCGGTAAATTTACCTCTTAAAGAATATTAATGTATTTATATATAAAATTGGATTCATTCACATTTTAATACTCTAAAATTTATTAGATAATTTTAAAAACATTAAAAAATAGGTATAATAATATTGTTGTTAGTTCTGTTCATTCCTGCAAATACAATGGCTAGGCGTTATCTACCATTTTAAATAATATTATATTATTATATATTTTTCAGTAAGATTTAGGATTGTGTGCAACATGAGATTTTGGACAAGCCCATTGTTGCGTGTCAGGTACACCATCATACATAGAATCCCCTTTAAATTAAAATTAATATTTAATTGAAGAATATAAATATAATTTAAAAATATCATATTCTTCATTTACCTTGGATGTTAATCCTCCCCCATTTTGTGAATTGCGTCCTCACAGTTTTAAAATTTGGATTAGAAACTACAATAAAAGACCCACATAGAAAAAAGAGTCAATAAAACTATTACTTTAAAAGAAATATGGACAAGTATGAAGGTCTCCCGAGATAACACATACTATGGTTCCATGTTGGAAAACTTGGATATTTAAAAGAAAATAGGTGTCAAGTTTTGATGGAGAGAGATATAAAAGTAGGATTAGGAGAATGTAAACCATCAAAAAACCACAAACATGTGATTAGTTAAATAGTAATTGTTTTTCTATTTGGAAAAGTAAATAGAAAACATTTTTGCTCTAAAATTCCGTTAATAAAGTTAGAAACTTTATTTATGATATTGACTAAGAACATAAGGAAATATACTTACTTTTCATGTCAAGATTCATCCATTAATAAGTTTCTACTTAAAACTCATCTTTTCTCCAAACGATGAGTATTAAAGATGAATTGGTCACACCTAAAAGTTTAGAATAAACTTCTAGAGAATCACATAATCCAATAAAAATGAACTATATATTTCCCCTATCTTTAGACATTAACCAAAACCAAACTGGTTGGTAAAAGATAAGATAATCCCCAAAAAAGGATATTCAGTTATAAAACTGAAATACTACTCTTAATCTCTATAATTGATCCAAAAATACCCAAAGATAATAAAATATCATTAATTAAACAAATGTATTTAAAATTAATCAAAATAATCCAAACAACATTTGAAACCCAAAATTCAGAAGGAATTGACCACATAGTCTTCCACAATAATCAAAACATTTATCTCCATATAACATCGGTTACTCTTAAAGTCTCATACTGAAAAGTATTTAACATAATCACATATTCTATATGATAGGTTAATAATTTACATAAATACTAAAATCTCCATATATCAACAATAAAAATATAGATTCTTCCAAAATAAAATTCAACCATTACTTCTAAAGTGAAATCCCAAAGAATTCTATTTCTCAAAGGCATATAGTGTTCCCAAAAGAGAAAATGTCTTCCAAAATAACCATGATCACTTAATCAAAAAATAATTTTCTTATACTAATGATATCCATTTGATAAAATATATGTTCCCAAAAATAAATGTATTCGTGATCCATAAAATCATTTAACTAAAAAATAATTAGTCATATTAACGATCGACTTCACGTGGGTCAGTGGTAGGTGATGCACCTTTTTCTCCCATCAGTTTTGGGTTTGATTCCTATGACCTTGTTGTACCTGATGGGATGTGAGCCATCTTGTGTGTTGACCCATTTTATAAAACTCAAAAATAAACCTAACATGATTTGACCTCAAGTGTTGTCTTATACCTCTCATTTTCATGCAAATTCATAATGACATCAATATCATAATTCATGAAGTATTATATATATTGTCATTTTTTATTTCACCTCTATAAGATAACACTATTCCCCAAGAAATGACATCTTTCTTAATCATGTTTTCTACTGGGTTTCATCGTCATCATGTTCACATAGGTAGAATGTCAATGCATTGCAATAATGATTTAGAGATCCTTCAAAATAATTTTCTTCCTTCATCCAAATACACCTTTTACAACTTGGTTCGTATGGTTGTGTGAAGAAAAATAGTTTCGAAAAAAAAATCATGCATAACATATAATTTCAAAACATATGATACAACATCATTTTTATAAAATATTCAGACTGAGTTTGAGTTGAAACTTTCAATCATTTTTCTTTTTAAAATACTTTAAGTATGTGATGAGAGAATATATTTTAAAAGAGAATATAAATAGTTTTTTCAAGGGTCTATATCTTTAGAACCATTCTAAAAATCATTAAATGCTTCAAAATCATGTGATAAGGTAAAATATTTCAAAATTCCATGATAATATTTACCTTTCATGAAAATATGATAATATTGATAAATTTGGATTTGATAAAATACAACCCATGATCCACAGTGGTATCGAGGTATGGTGTAGGAGTTTGATATCTCCAACAACTACTTAAAAGTGAGTGGTATGCCAGAAAATGTTCCATAATCCTCTGAACATGAATTTGCAATAATTATTGCAATCATTTCATCAGGAAATGATAGAAATTCCATTTGAGATCCTCCTCCTTCCATTTGTAATAGACATTCCCAGGTCTGAAAAAGTTTCAAAATAAGGATTTAACTAAAGTAATAGACATTGACACTAACCATGTGTGTAAAAAAAACTACTAATCTATAAAATATTCTAAACCGGACTCTGATTAGCCAATAAAAACACATATTCTGATTACATTTTAATGTTATTAAATGTTTATTTTTGATCTTATGGGCCTGAGTTAGTGGATTTTAATTTTGAACATCCATTCTCTTCATTTGTGCACTTTATGCCTAATATGCACCAATTTAGGCCCAATGTTTCATCTGATTTCAAAGAATGTAATTATCCATATTTTAATTTGATATTTTTGGAAATGGATATAAACTTAAATATGAACATTTTTCATTCAGGGATCAATGGAGGATTCATAAAGGATGATGATGATTTTTGGCGAAGAAATGAAACAATTCTAGAGAAGGCAGATTGGATATCATCCCACTGATCGGACTGTGGGGCACTCACTACAAGCCCAATGGAGCCCCAAAATTATTGGAGACTATAAGACATAGAGGGGAACAAATCATTCTTCTGGAGATCGTGCTAATTCGTCCTCAATAGTGGTTCTTATGGCGGCCCAAGTTGAAGATTTAATTTTGGGCCAGATTCTGCAGCCTAGAAAAACAGCCCACTATTTAAATCATATCTCCAGAACCACAAAGTATTTTGGGCTGAAATTTTACAGGCTGTTAGGGGACATCCGGGGAGTCATTTAAGTCTTCTTGGGCCTACTCAAATTCGTCTTTATAGAAGGTCCTTTAGGAGTGTCGTTTCGTTGGATGCAAGCTGGATGCAACTTCGGGGCAAGACATGGAAAAGTCTCTCATCATTAATGTTCCACCCACGTTTCCCCAACATAATTAATTAAAGGAACATGGGATGTTGGGGGCTCGGCCAAGGCTTTATTTTTTACCTATTTAAGGCAGTAGTGGTGGTGGATTTAGGGATCTTGGTGCTTTCTTTTCATTGTAATGTTATTATGCCAATTTTCCTTTGTAATGTTCTTCCCTCTCATGTAAGTTGTTAGAATCACCTTAGTCCTCAATAAAAGTTCTTTTTATTCTCTTATTCTATTCTTATTCATATCACCTTGATACCGTTTCCTCAAGGTGTGAAATTTTTCACACAAACCTTGTGATTTTGTTCACACAACGGTGGAGTGATCGTTATTTTTGTTGTTTTTACTTCTTCAATAACACACTCATAAGTCTACTTTCTCCTTCCGTTGAGAACTTGTCATCAATGGAGGGCTAGCTATTTTATGGGTTGATCCAAGGGATTAGCAAGGGGATGGATTTAATGTTATTTCTCAATCCCTAAATGCTATTAATTTCTTTTAATTGAGTTTCTTTCATTCAATGATTTTTATTCTTCCTCTTCTTTATTGAATTTATTCACCCCACTTTCATGTTCTAATTACATCCTTTACCTTGGAGTGCTCATGAAAATAATACTACAAGTGTATAGTTGATTATAATTTTTTTTGAAGGTGTTTAATCAGTAAGTGATGAGGTTAGTTTGAATTCATTGCATTAATCCTTCTCGAGTTAATGAAATTAAAATCGTAAAAAAAGGAATTCATTCAATCGACCTCGAGCAATAACCTAGGATCAACTCATTTTCTCATAATTTGAACTCACATAGATCTTTTAGTTCTATTTCAAAAAAATATAAAATCAACCCAAGTTGGCCACTTCATAGCCAAAAATAAATCTCTTTTTATTGAGTGTCTAAAGGTTTTTCTTAGGTCTCTGAGGATTCGACAACCCAAGCTACACTACAAGCGACCGCTTGACCCTTAAAACTTGGGTTAATTTGGGCACAACCAAATTTTGGCGCCGTTTCCAGGGACCCAAGTAAGTTATATTAGAAAATATCATACTTTTCTCACCCCACATTCTATATTCTCACCCCATATCTCTTATCTTTACCCCTTTCTATTTGTGTGTGTCCTGAGAATCTAGAATCCAACTTTCTGTCTTCTCCAATGGAGTATCTTCAAAATCACCATATCAGAAACTCATGCAGGAATCCAATGGAAATTCAATATTGGGAAACCTCTAAATTTGAAAATTTCTTTTATCAACCCTTTAATGAATACCCCGTACCCAATGAGACGTAAAATCAATGGGATAATGAATTTTTAAATGATCAGTTTCCTTCCCTCTTAAGGATGATTGAAGAGTCTAATCTTAGTGAAGTCCATAATGTTCAACATCCCATCCTATTTTTTCCTCAATCATTTATTGAAAAATTGTGTAATCAAATGGATATAATGAGTTCCAAGGTATCATCTTTGATATTAGAACTACAATGCATTAATACTTGTGAGGAACTCATCCATACACCAACTGTACCTTCCAAAACCTTATGTGGAGTGTCTAGTTTCCCACAAGCCTCTCATGAATTTATTGAAGAACCAACCTTTGGATTTGGGTTAGGGGAAGTGAATCAAGAAATTGGTGAAGGGTCTTTAAATCAGGAGGAAATTGATTTCATGTATTCACAAGAGTGGAATTTGACATCATGGATTGAGTCTCCTAAATGTAACCCTGTTGATGATTTTTCAAAAACACCAATCACTAAACCATGAAGAGAAATAAAAAACATTGAGTCCATGCCCATTCCTAATACTATTCCTTCCAATTTTTTGGTTGAATCTTCTATTCAAAATGAAACAATTTTGTCAATAAATTTGGAAAATGAAACTGAGTTGGATTCAAATTCTCAACCCGTGTCTAAATGTCCTATCCAAACCGAGCTCAAAATCATTGTCCTTCCTCCCCACTCGAGTATCCCATCATTTTTGATAAAAAAGATCTTGGGGTTTTCATTCATTCATCTCATGAAACCCAAAAAGGGGTGTTAATCTTTTATTTTTTAGTAAATACTACACAAGAAAAAAGATCAACCATTTTTTATACTCCTTGTATTTTCACATTGATTTTAGAAAATAGGATTGTTCATGAATCAAATTCAAAACCTTCATACCAACCACAATGGAGACTCATTCTTAATCAAGTTGAAGTGGAGAAAGATGAGTTCATTAGAATTTTGAAAGTTGGAATTGGATAAGTTGGGGGTTCAAGTCGAGCTAACGACGTTAAACAAAAGTGTTGCATGGGAGGAAACCCAGGGTCTTCATGTTTCTAATCTTTGTGAATCATCTTTTTTATTCTTCTTCTTCATTTTGTTATTTAAAAGATATATATATAGACTGTTGACCTATTCTTCTTTTATGAGTAAGGATGGGTATGAAAGGGTAGCACCGTATTCATCCGTGTCACGCGGTGTGCTCCCTGAGTAATACCTTACCGAGAAAATATAAATAAGACAATGTATCATCAGTTTATTTTATTTTATTTTATATTTTTTTTGGTATTTTAAAAAAATATATTGTTGACCTGTTCTTCTTTTATGAGTAAGGATGTGTATGAAAGGGGAGCACCGTATTCATCTGTGTCACGTAGTGTGATCCCTGAGTAATACCTTACCCAGAAATTTAAGAAAAGACAATGTATCATCAGTTTATGTTATTTATACTTTTTTTAGGTTAAAAAAATACCAAAAATATATATATATTAAAAAAAATTTAAAGGCATGTCATAGGTCATTGGGAAAAGCTGGTCACAACCATCCAAGCCATAGGGAGATAAACCAGAATTGAAGGGAGACATGGGAATACATTTTCAACATCAACCACCAGGTGACTTCATTCCATAATTTTCATTTTCAATTTCTTCTTTGAACTTTTATCCTTCCCCTTCTATGTTTCAATTTTTAAACACAGGGGAAAGTGTATTCCAAGATGGGGGGAGATGAAAATGCGTGGAAGGAAAAATGTCATTAACCTTGAACATGATAACACACATTCCAAACTATGAAATTTGATATCAAATAATTTTTCATGCCTTGATTCTGATTTTAACGCAAGTTTATGTTCATGTGCATAGATATTGGAAAGTGCGGTTGTCCGATGTGATTTTTCACTGTCATATTTTCATCCATTTAATAAAAAACACAATTCACTTCTTCTAGATTGTGGGGTCTTAGTTTGAGTTCTTGGGGACCCGTAATAAATATCATAGGATTGGCGATCATTTTAATTTTAACATGTGTATTCAAAAAAATATCAATTGCATGTAGAGCAATGAATTGACCTAATGTGTGGCTTTCGGCACTTGGGGATCGTGACTCCATATTTTTCTGGCCCAGAGTTGGGAATTTTATATCTATTTGTGGTAATTTGAATTTTTTTTCATTGAGTTAACTATAGATGATGCCCGAGTATGTGAGCTTCACTTGGTGCCCTAAGGTCTTTGAGGCTGGGAGTCATCAGCAAAGTCTTGCTACATGGGTTGACTCGATTGAGTTCAATTTCAATTACCATGGAAAAATTGCAACCCCCCCCCCCCCCAAAGAAAGAAAATAAAAAATGAGTACTCATCTTATTATTAAAATTTTATTGCTCCTAGCGCTTCCATCTTTTCTCCCTCGAATGAAAATGAACCCCCATGTCTATTGTGACACACAACACTTCATCATGCATAATTGAATTTGGATGAAATATGGAAAGGAATTTGAACAAATGAATGAGATTGGTATTGAGATATGATTATGGACATAGCTTGTTTTAAATGATTTTGATGGGTTTCATAATTGTTTGGTATGTGATCTTTGGGTGAGAAATGTGTATTAAAATGTTTTTGGAAAAGGTCATTTGAATTTCATTATTGTGAGACATATTTTGCTCGGGACTAGCAAAACTCAAGTTGGGGGGTGTGATTAGCCAATAAAAACACATATGTTGATTAAATTGTAATGGTATTAAATGTTTATTTTTGATCTTATGGGCCTGAGTTAGTGGATTTTAATTTTGAACATCCATTCTCTTCATTTGTGCACTCCATGCCTAATATGCACCAATTTAGGCCCAATATTTCATCTGATTTCAAAGAATGTAATTATCCATATTTTAATTTGATATTTTTGGAAATGGATATAAACTTAAATATGAACATTTTTCATTCAGGGATCAATGGAGGATTCATAAAAGATGATGCGGATTTTTGGCGAAGAAAGGAAATAATTCTGGAGAAGTCCGATTGGATATCATCCCACTGATCGGACTGTGGGGCCCACAATACTGGCCCAATGAAGCCCAACATTTATTGGAGACTAGAAGAAATATATGGGAACAAATCATTATTCAGGATCTAGTGATAATTCGTCCTCAATGGTGGTGATTACGGCGGCCCAATTTGAAGATGTAATTTTGGGCCAGATTCTGTGGCCCAGAACAATAGCCCACTATTTCAATCATATCTCCCGAACCACAAAGTATTTTGGGCTGAACTTTTACAGGCTGTTAGGGGACCTCAGGGGATTAATTTAAGTTTTCTAGGGCCCACTCACATTCGGCTTTATATAAGGTCCTTTAGGCGCGTCTTTCCGGTGGATGCAAGCTGGCTGCAACTTCGGGGCAGGAAGTGGAAAAATCTCACATCATTATTGTTCCACCCACCTTTCCCCAACATAATTATTTAAAGGCACATAGGATGTTGGGGGCTCGGCCAAGGATTCATTTTTTTCCTATTTAAGGCAGTAGTGGTGGTGGATTTAGGGATCTTGGTGCCTTCTTTTCCTTCTAATGTTATTATGCCAATTTTCCTTTGTAATGTTCTTCCCTCTCATGTAAGTTGTTCGAATCACCTTAGTCTTCAATAAAAGTTTTTCTTATACTCTTATTATGTTATTATTCATATTAAATTGATACCGTTGCCTCAAGGTGTGATATTTTTCACACCAAACCTTGTGATTTTGTTCACACAATGGTGGAGTGATCGTTATTTGTGTTGTTTTTACTTCTTTAATTCCACCCTCATAAATCTACTTTCTACTTCCGTTGAGAACTTGTCATCAATGGAGGGAAAGATCTTTTATGGGTTGATCCAAGGGATTAGAAAGGGTCTAGATTGAATGTTATTTCTCCCTCCCTAAATTCTATTAATTTTTTTAATTTAGTTTCTTTCATTCAATGATTTTTATTCTTCCTCTTCCTTATTGAATTTGTTCACCCCACTTTCATGTGATAATTACATCCTTTACCTTGGAGTGCTAATGAAAATAATCCTACAAGTGTATAGGTGATTATCATGTGTTTTGAAGGTGTTTAATCAGTAAGTGATGAGGTTAGTTTGATTTCATTGCATGAATCCTTCTCGAGTTAATGAAATTAAAATCGTAAAAAAGGAATTCATTCAATCCACCCCGAGCAATAACCTAGGATCAAATCATTTTCTCATAATTTGAACTCACATAGATCTTTTAGTGCTCTTTCAAAACAATCTAAAATCAACCCATGTTGGCCACTTCACAGCCAAAAACCCATCTCTTTTTATTGAGTGTCTAAAGGTTCTTCTTAGGTCTCTGAAGATTCGACAACCCAAGCTACACTACAAGCGACCGCTTGACCCTTAAAACTTCGGTAAATTTGGGCGCAACCAGCCTCTGATACCAACAATAAGGCCCCTAACATAAACAAAACATAACCTTGAATTACGTTAATAATTCACATTGTGAATCTTTTCAGATTTAATGTTTTATAGAATTAGGCCATAACTATTACATTAAATTTCAAAAATTTAAAAGTAGACACTTATACTCTATTGAATTTTTTTTTGAAAAATAATAAACTCTTTAAATAAATCAGGAGTTATTTTTTTGATATAAATATTCTTGATTTCTTCCTTTCTCTTACCCTTCCTTATACCCTGTGAAAAAAATTTCTTAAACATAGGATGAGCATACAATGGTCAGTAAAGGTTATAAAACAGGGAAAAACATTACTCTATCAAAACGAACATATCAATGAAATCATAATTTTCAAAATTTAAAGTACCAAAAAAATCATAGGATTTCTGAATAACACATGAAAAGAATAAATTATAAAGGTAACTTCAAGAATCTCAAACATACTTCCATTGTAACATTCATAGCTATGTAGGGAGATATATTTGGAATACCCATAACAGTATATACCCTAAATATCATAGAAGAAAAATTAATGATTACCTTTCCCATGTTACCCAATGCATTAGAGAACTATCTCAGGCTCACCCACCTTAGGTTTATCATGGAACCACCTATATAGGTAAATAGTTCCTTAGAACCATAACATATTCATAACACATAAAACCATCATAAAGAAAGATAACACTTCGACATTTCAATCTCAATATATCATATAAATATTTTGAAATATCCAATGATTTCCCAAAAGTATTTTCAGTTCTGAAATACATAAAAGAGTATATTGTATTTATTTTCCATTTAAAAACATTACATCTAGTTAAAAAGGCTAAATATCAAATAAATCTCGTAATGGAGGAAAGGTCATTGTCACCGCATATGTTGAAAAAGAACATTCTTTTTGTCCTTTAGTAAATTTCAACATAGAAAATAGATTACATTGGAATGATATTAAAATTAAAACGGGGAATATGCACTATTTACAAGAATGTCTTTTATAAATCAAAGTATTCCTCAAAGAAAGGAGATTGAGACGAAGTCTCTTACCTCGTGTCTGATGTGAATCATTCGTTCTTTAAAATAATGAATAATAAATTTAAGTTAATTTTTACTTTCTGAATAACCTTTTTTAAGTTTATTATTCCTTTTAGATAACTTGTTACTATGTTATATACATTACATAATAATTTAGGTTAATAACTGTAACGCCCCGACCCCAGTTACCCAGAGTCGGTGCATTATTACATAACATTGGAATGATCACAAGAAAGATCAAATCTCGAAAGACCGATTGGTTTAGTAGCCTTGGAAACACTAGATATATTCATAAGTTTTACATTACATCATAAAATGAATAACTACTACAACAACATAATGTTTCCACAATCCACACTATTAACCCCTCATAAAATCCCTGCAGGTCATTCATAACTTACTTCTTCACATCCTGGGAAAAATAAAACATAGAAAAGGGGTGAGCTCAAATTCCCAGTAAGGATAACAATATAACGGAAACTTTCATAAATAAGAATAAACATTTAAGGCAATGTATAACTAAAACAAAAGCCTTTTAAACTTGAACATTTAACATAGTATGGCATAAATAAAATGAAATAATGCCATTTACTTATTCACATGGTTATTATACTAAACGAATAATCACATGCAAAATCAATAACCACTTTCATAATGATGGAATGCATAATGCCAGACTATCATAACCACATAGCCAAGGCCTCGTGCCAAGACTACAAATAAGATTTTGTCAAGGACTTGTGCCAAGACACTAGTTTGTCTCATGAGACCTACCGATGCATCGAGGAGCTATAGCGGGCTCCACCCGTCACATATTAAGTCCAATGCATTCCCATATGAAAAGGTTTAAACATAACATAAACATTCGTATTAAAACTAGCATACGAAATGTCAATACTTTCACCATAGACTATGAATGGTATAAAAATAGCACATCCACAGTCAAATATATCACAAAACCTTCAATACAATATAGAAGTTTTGTATCATAATAAGTCAACTTCAAATAAGCGTAAACTCCATCAAAGGATGTTGACATAGATGAAATCAAAACACTTTTTAGAGAAATATCTCTTTCTATTTTTGAAATCATTTAAGATCCATATAAAATAAAACATTTTCTTGAAAATATTCTTATAAGCTTGTAAGGAAAACTTTGAAGATTTTATAATGGCGGAAAATAACCGCACCCGCAGTATAAGTTAAAAAAACATTCTTACCTTAATTCTGTCGAAAAGGTTAAAAAGGACCTTGTTTTGAAAACGACTGAAAGATTCATTTATAAACCACTTATAAAAGTCAAAAAGGGTATAAATGACTTTAACTCATATTCTAGTAAATAGTAAAAATGTTTTGAAATGCATTTTTAAGAAACATGGATGTGGATGATAAAGAGATCCCAGTAGATTATTACGTATAAACAACCTTGGATAATGAAGAGGTTGTAAAGTAAACCCTTACCTTGTACTTTTCCTTGGTTGGGGTAGTTTAACCTCCTGTATAATGGTGAAATAGTTGTTATTAAATTATACAAGAATCATATATAATAATATGATATCATATATGATCTTTTAACATTGATTTGTTAATAATATCTTAGAATTATCGTCGTTTCGGGAGTTAACTTACTCATTTTCTTTTATATGTTTTGTTACATAAGCCATGGTTGTTGTATCTTATTCATATCCAGAATGATATCTAGTCCTTAAACATCATTTTTAAATCATCAAATGATAATTATACTTGAATGGATACGATGGAGAATGAATCTCATCGCGTTCGTGGAGACGGTAGTCCGTACGTACGCACGAGCGACAATATCATTCTTTTGATATTAAAATAATATATAAATGGATGGTATATAATATATACAGAATCATTAACATGTTATATTTATTATTTACATGAGTTACACATCATTATTATACCCATCCAAATAATATTATATTGAATAACAATTACACCACGACGTGGAGACGGTAGTCCGTACGTACGCACGTATGGTGACATGTTATTCAAAGGGTGGATAGAATACTGAATATGGTTGTACCATATTTATAATAACATCACAGTATATGTGAGATACTAGAGTTATTATTTTATAATGGTAAGAACAATGGAAGAAGAAGTGGAAGAAGAAATGAACTTGGAGAAGGGTGGTGAAATCATTACCTCTTCTTCGGGTTCTTCCTTTTGATTTGATCAAAAGGGCTCCTTAGGTTGGCTTTCTGATCAAACTAAGGCCTCTAGGTTGTAGTGAGGGATGTTGGGAGAGTATTTGGGCAGAGTTTGGCCGAACCAAAAGGCTTTGAAGGTGTGAAGAAATGAGAAGTAGGAGTGCCCTTTTATAAGAGGGGTGAGGGGCACCTTTGGAAAAGTTAGAAATATTAATTTATAATAAATTCATATTCGGTTTCTAAAGGATCCAAAGTTGATTATTCAAAGGTTAAGGTGAGGATAGGTCGAAAACCACTCAACCAATAGAATTTAGACAGGTTTGGGTACTTATATTAACCTTATCTTTAAGTATTAACTCTAAGTTAATTAGTTTCACTTTTACAATGTCTCTTTGTATTTTTATTTAATATGGTTAATAAACTTACTATATACATCAAAGAGACCCCCAAGTGGTACATTAATGATGAAACTATCATGATATAAGTCTCTTGGCTGAACCTTAGATTTTTATGAATTTAATATAAATTAATAATATAATATTTGTTTTAAGAACTCTTTTATGTCAATTTTGACACTATTCAATAGTTGATTTTTGTGAAACTCATAACAGATTGATTACTTCGAACAAAGTCAATTAAATAAATCCTAATATATCATATTATCCTAGAAAATTAGTTTAATTCATTAAAAGTTTCATATTATATTTATTTGGGTATTTATAATATCAATTATTTTAATTTTTCACTATTATAGTAATTACTACATCATCATTGTGTCATAAATAAAATAAATTATTTAATGTCTAAAAATTATAAATAAAATATAATTATGTAGGAAATCTGTTTATCTTTCTAATGAATATTTATAATCTAAAATCCAACATATATAACCCTATGTAACAATTGTTTTTCTAAAAGATATATGCTGGTGTCATTTTTGTATTCATTTTAACTTAATTAAAATAAAGTGTCATTATCACTTACAAGTGAATCCATGGGGTCCCAAAATAGACCCAAAGATTCCCATGGTCGACCATGTATCAACCAATATGGTTAAGACACGTTTTAGGGTAATTTAGTATTATTATAATTTTATTTTTTAACCCTTATTTACCGGATTTACCCTTAACCATGGTAAATAAAATATTTACCGCAGTAATTATTCAAAATGTCTAAAAATAAAAGTTACCTAATTACACAATTTGAACATCCTGATTCCAAATATGGAATCCATTTTCCTAAATTCAAAACACAGAAGTGGCAGAAATTAATTTAAAATTAATTCCCGCTGTCAAAACAAAAAGCGTGTTTTTAAGAGATAATAACTATCAAAAGATTGACACTTGTTTATGTTCGGTTTAATTGTAAAATTATGTCCAATGACCAAAATTATATTAAATAGTAAAAATATATTCTAAATATACTTTAAAACCACTCAAATTCATAATTTATCACTATTAATTATTTTGATTAAAAAAGTTGTTTTTAATTAAAATTTAGTAATTTTCACTATTCATCAAAATATGAAAGTTATCCGAAAAGTACCAAAATTTCACCTTAGGCTAAATTTGATATTCCGAATCCAAAAATGAAGTCCATTTTAAAATATAAAATATATATAACTTCAAAAAGTAGGTATTACTATTCATAACAGCTAGTTTGATTGGTTACGGTGTGTTAGAACTCGAAGTTGCGTACAACACACGCTACTGTTTTATTCAAAGGAAAGCGTACCGTGGAAGCTTGGGATGTTTCATTTTATTTAGTCAAAAAGTTTAAAATATTGTATTTAAAAAGGTTTCACTATCAAAAGTTGATAAAATTGCAATACTGAAAATGAATCTGTTCTTGCATTATGACTAAGAAACTCATAATATGGATTCTAAAATTATAAGGATTATATAAAGTTTAAAATTTAGTTACTACTATTAATGACCTCTTTTAATGGCTTTTTTTTGGTAAGTCATGGTGCAATTGAACTCAGTGTTGTGTGTAGTGCAATTTATTGAATTATTTTGATGAAATAACACACTATGAAATCTTGGGGTGTTACATTCTCCCCTCCTTCAATAAATTGCGTCCTCGCAATTTGAAATTGTTCTTCAAAAATAAAAGGTTGAAAGTAGAAAATATATTTGTGGGAAAACCCACATCGGAAATTGGGTTACTAAAATTTAGTCTTAATATAAGGAAAAGAGAAATCAAAGGGTCACCACCAAATTATGATCTCGATTAGGAGAACATTGGTGGAAATTAGAGACATATAATCGGAGGAAAAACGTAAATATTTATAGGTAGTGATTGAGGTCATCAATCACAAACTCGTGTATAATTGAGGTCCTTAAATTCATCAATCTATGATGATTTGAAATACCATTGGTTCAACAAAACATAGGGTATTATGATAACACATTTTTGATGTTTCAAAATATCTTAGTTGAAATCCCACATCGAAAAATGAATTAATGAGGCCTCTATTTAAAATAAAGAGTGGAAAGTATGAAGATTACCGAAAATAACACATACTAGGGTTCCATGTAGGAAAATATGGATATGGAAGAGAAATCTAACCATCAATTATCTGATGGAGAGTGGTAGAGAACATGGCTATGAAAAGGCCAACAATCCCAAAGCCATAAATTAGTGATGATTTAAGGTACCATCTAGGACAACATTTTTGTTCTAAGTTGCTTTTCTTAATATTGAGGAATTTATTTATGAGATTGGCTAAGATCATAAGGATATATACTTACTTTAAAATTAGAGTTTTGTCCATTAATAAATTTCTACCATAAACTCATCTTTCACTCGTAAAAAAAATTATATTTATACTATTCGTACAGGGTTCCAAAATAAACGAATTTATAATTCATCTACCAGATATTTTAAAAAAAACTACATTATTTAATCCAGGACATCTCTTGGGCCAGTGGTAGGTGATACATCCTTGTCGCCCTTCGGTTGCAGGTTCAAGTCTCGCAGCCTTGCCGGACGCGACGGGTTGCCGCCCGACCTCCGGGTTTTCCTTTTATGGTAATCCAAAATAATCCAAACTAGAACTATCCAAAATACTTCTGTCCAAACTCACAGTCCAACATTTATAAGGAAGGTAAACATAATATAGATCCTTTTTACCCCGTAATAGCATATGAATACCTTCATCATGTATTACCATATTCCTTATTGATTACATTCATGCTCCTTTATTCCATATAGAATGCTGGATATACTTCATTAATCTAAAAATGGTTTAAACCCCAACAATGATGGAATATACAAATCATTAATCAGTTCCAAGGTAGTCAAGAATATCCAATATAATTTATCTAAAACAATCACATATTATTCCAAAATCACTACCTCAGTATCAGAACTATATTATGATTTATCATTCTCTCAACCATATATTTTCCAAAAATTTAACCTTTTATTGAGTCACTTTTCTTTGTTCCACACAATCTCAAGTCCTTAATGAAATAGTACTGCAGTACAATCCTTATATACTCCATAATTATTATAACAAGTACATTGTTGATACAACACTCAATTGACATAATCAACATAAGAACTCTAATCATTCCTCTTCATCTGTGGTAGTATCATAACTTGATTATTATCCAATAGCATCATTTGTGGCATAGTCTGATGACTGGGACATAGGTTCGCGTAGTGTCCAAACTCCTTGCAAATGAAGCATTGTACATTTAAAACCATTTTCTTACCCTTGCAGTCACATACTTTGTGCCCTTTTTCCTCCACACTTATAACAAACTCCCATTCCTTTCAGGCAATTTCCAGGGTGTTTCTTTCCACAGTTACCACATATGGGAAAATTCTTCTTTTCCCTCTTACTTTTATCCATCTTTCTCTCTTCCATCCTTTTCTTCTCTTGCTTCCCTTCAAAGCCACAGGACTCAGTAAACTCTTTACTTATCTTATCAACACATGATATTATTTCTTCATATGATGATAATACATGGGAGACTATTTCTCTTATAAATTCTAGCTTAAGACCATGAAAGATATGATCCTTCCTTCTGTTTGGATCATGTGCATTTCTGGAGTTCTCATTCCTTCTACTGGGCGCCATTTCTAAACAATGGCATACACTAGATCAGTTTATGAATCAAAATACATAATCCCATACTTATAAAACACTTAACATAAATTGAACTATTTATGGATATAATCCATAATCATAAGAATGTTTTCTTTGAGGAAGTATATACTCATAATCCCTTCAAAATGATTTGTAAAGAAAATGAGAGTTATCCTAAGCATATCCCCCGGGAGTGTCGTAACCAAGAGTGCAGCAAGGCCCGTTGTCGTGCACCAGTTCCCGTTCGAGTCTAGCTCAAAGCGGTGTTTTCGGGTTTTACCCCTAGGTACATCTGTGCCAGAGCTGCCTCTACCTGCTCGTATCCAGACAGGGATGTATTGCTCGGAAAACTCACAAAATCTCTACAATACCAAAATTCTAGGAAGTTCTTCTATACTAATCCTCAAAGTTAATCTTAGGTCTACGTGCTCTAATCAGAGTTTATCTAAATCTAGCTTCCAATGTTTGTACTAAACTTCCTCTGATACCAACTATAACGCCCCGACCCCAATTACCCAGAGTCGGTGCATTATTACATAACATTGGCATGATCACAAGAAAGATCAAATCTCGAAAGACCGATTGGTTTAGTAGCCTTGGAAACACTAGATATATTCATAAGTTTTACATTACATCATAAAATGAATAACTACTACAACAACATAATGTTTCCACAATACACACTATTAACCCCTCATAAAATCCCTACAGGTCATTCATAACTTACTTCTTCACATCCTGGGAAAAATAAAACATAGAAAAGGGGTGAGCTCAAATTCCCAGTAAGGATAACAATATAACGGAAACTTTCATAAATAAGAATAAACATTTAAGGCAATGTATAACTAAAAAAAATCCTTTTAAACTTGAACATTTAACATAGTATGGCATAAATAAAATGAAATAATGCCATTTACTTATTCACATGGTTATTCTACTAAACGAATAATCACATGCAAAATCAATAACCACTTTCATAATGATGGAATGCATAATGCCAGACTATCATAACCACATAGCCAAGGCCTCGTGCCAAGACTACAAATAAGATTTTGTCAAGGCCTTGTTCCAAGACACTAGTTTGTCTCATGAGACCTACCGATGTATCGAGGAGCTATAGCGAGCTCCACCCGTCACATATTAAGTCCAATGCATTCCCATATGAAAAGGTTTAAACATAACATAAACATTCGTATTAAAACTAGCATACGAAATGTCAATACTTTCACCATAGACTATGAATGGTATAAAAATAGCACATCCACAGTCAAACATATCACAAAACCTTCAATACAATATAGAAGTTTTGTATCATAATAAGTCAACTTCAAATAAGCGTAAACTCCATCAAAGGATGTTGACATAGATGAAATCAAAACACTTTTTAGAGAAATATCTCTTTCTATTTTTGAAATCATTTAAGATCCATATAAAATAAATCATTTTCTTGAAAATATTCTTATAAGATTGTAAGGAAAACTTTGATGATTTTATAACGGCGGAAAATAACCGCACCCGCCGTATAAGTTAAAAAAACATTCTTACCTTAATTCTGTCGAAAAGGTTAAAAAGGACCTTGTTTTGAAAACGACTGAAAGATTCATTTATAAACCACTTATAAAAGTCAAAAAGGGTATAAATTACTTTAACTCATATTCTAGTAAATAGTAAAAATGTTTTGAAATGCATTTTTAAGAAACATGGATGTGGATGATAAAGAGATCCCAGTAGATTATTACGTATAAACAACCTTGGATAATGAAGAGGTTGTAAAGTAAACCCTTACCTTGTACTTTTTCTTGGTTGGGGTAGGTTAACCTCCTGTATAAGGGTGAAATAGTTGTTATTAAATTATACAAGAATCATATATAATAATATGATATCATATATGATCTTTTAACATTGATTTGTTAATAATATCTTAGAATTATCGTCGTTTCGGGAGTTAACTTACTCATTTTCTTTTATATGTTTTGTTACATAAGCCATGGTTGTTGTATCTTATTCATATCCAGAATGATATCTAGTCCTTAAACATCATTTTTAAATCATCAAATGATAATTATACTTGAATGGATACGATGGAGAATGAATCTCATCGCGTTCGTGGAGACGGTAGTCCGTACGTACGCACGAGCGACAATATCATTCTTTTGATATTAAAATAATATATAAATGGATGGTATATCATATATACAGAATCATTAACATGTTATATTTATTATTTACATGAGTTACACATCATTATTATACCCATCCAAATAATATTATATTGAATAACAATTACACCACGACGTGGAGACGGTAGTCCGTACGTACGCACGTATGGTGACATGTTATTCAAAGGGTGGATAGAATACTGAATATGGTTGTATCATATTTATAATAACATCACAGTATATGTGATATACTGGAGTTATTATTTTATAATGGTAAGAACAAAGGAAGAAGAAGTGGAAGAAGAAATGAACTTGGAGAAGGGTGGTGAAATCATTACCTCTTCTTCGGGTTCTTCCTTTTGATTTGATCAAAAGGGCTCCTTAGGTTGGCTTTCTGATCAAACTAAGGCCTCTAGGTTGTAGTGAGGGATGTTGGGAGAGTATTTGGGCAGAGTTTGGCCGAACCAAAAGGCTTTGATGGTGTGAAGAAATGAGATGGAGGAGTGCCCTTTTATAAGAGGGGTGAGGGGCACCTTTGGAAAAGTTAGAAATATTAATTTATAATAAATTCATATTCGGTTTCTAAAGGCTCCAAATTTGATTATTCAAAGGTTAAGGTGAGGATAGGTCGAAAACCACTCAACCAATAGAATTTAGACAGGTTTGGGTACTTATATTAACCTTATCTTTAAGTATTAACTCTAAGTTAATTAGTTTCACTTTTACAATGTCTCTTTGTATTTTTATATAATATGGTTAATAAACTTACTATATACATCCAAGCGACCCCCAAGTGGTACGTTAATGATGAACCTATCATGATATAAGTCTCTTGGCCGAACCTTAGATTTTTAGGAATTTAATATCAATTAATAATATAATATTTGTTTTAAGAACTCTTTTATGTCAATTTTGACACTATTCAATAGTTGATTTTTGTGAAACTCATAACAGATTGATTACTTCGAACAAAGTCAATTAAATAAATCCTAATATATCTTATTATCCTAAAAAATTAGTTTAATTCATTAAAAGTTTCATATTATATTTATTTGGGTATTTATAATATCAATTATTTTAATTTTTCACTATTATAGTAATTACTGCATCATCATTGTGTCATAAATAAAATAAATTATTTAATGTCTAAAAATTATAAATAAAATATCATTATGTAGGAAATCTGTTTATCTTTCTAATGAATATTTATAATCTAAAATACAACATATATAACCCTATTTAACAATTGTTTTTCTAAAAGATATATGCTTGTGTCATTTTTGTATTCATTTTAACTTAATTAAAATAAAGTGTCATTATCACTTACAAGTGGATCCATGGGGTCCCAAAATAGACCCAAAGATTCCCATGGTCGACCATGTATCAACCAGTAGGGTTAAGACACGTTTTAGGGTAATTTAGTATTATTATAATATTATTTTTTAACCCTTATTTACCGGATTTACCCTTAACCATGGTAAATAAAATATTTACCGCAGTAATTATTCAAAATGTCTAAAAATAAAAGTTACCTATTTACACAATTTGAACATCCTGATTCCAAATATGGAATCCATTTCCCTAAATTCAAAATACAGAAGTGGCAGAAATTAATTTAAAATTAATTCCCGCTGTCAAAACAAAAAGCGTGTTTTTAAGAGATAATAACTATCAAAAGATTGACACTTGTTTATGTTCGGTTTAATTGTAAAATTATGTCCAATGACCAACATTATATTAAATAGTAAAAATATATTCTAAATATACTTTAAAACCACTCAAATTCATAATTTATCACTATTAATTATTTTGATTAAAAAAGTTGTTTTTAATTAAAATTTAGTAATTTTCACTATTCATCAAAATATGAAAGTTATCCGAAAAGTACCAAAATTTCACCTTAGGCTAAATTTGATATTCCGAATCCAAAAATGAAGTCCATTTTAAAATATAAAATATATATAACTTCAAAAAGTAGGTATTACTATTCATAACAGCTAGTTTGATTGGTTACGGTGTGTTAGAACTCGAAGTTGCGTACAACACACGCTACTGTTTTATTCAAAGGAAAGCGTACCGTGGAAGCTTGGGATGTTTCATTTTATTTAGTCAAAAAGTTTAAAATATTGTATTTAAAAAGGTTTCACTATCAAAAGTTGATAAAAGTGCAATACTGAAAATGAATCTGTTCTTGCATTATGACTAAGAAACTCATAATATGGATTCTAAAATTATAAGGATTATATAAAGTTTAAAATTTAGTTACTACTATTAATGACCTCTTTTAATGGCTTTTTTTTGGTAAGTCATGGTGCAATTGAACTCAGTGTTGCGTGTAGTGCAAGTTATTGAATTATTTTGATCAAATAACACACTATGAAATCTTGGGGTGTTACAATAACGCTCCTTTTATTGATATTTGTTACTTGACTCAAAAATGAACTTCCTATAATTACATGTTGTCCATTTAGTAAAAATTCAATTATCACTAGAATGATATTCATGATTTAGATATCTTATATATTATAAATATCCTTTATATATATAATTATTTATAATACTACACAACATTTGTAGATAATAAATGAAATGCCCCATTCTGGGAGACAGTAAGTCATAGGTACGCATGAATGCCACTTTCATTTCTATTTAAAATTTAATGGAAGTAAAATATAATGGTACCTAGGTATGTTATAAATATAGTATAATATGATATATAATTTCAATAAATTCATACTTTATACACTCCATGTATGGCATGAACGTGTCATATCACTTTGAGTTGGTGCTAGTCCGCACTTCCTCAATTGAAATTATCATATTTACCCATTATGGAAACCATAAATATATGATATAAATGAAAAATATAGAATCCTAGAGACAATATATATATAAATATATATATATATATATATATATATAATATTACATATAAATTCATTTCCATCATAATGGCCACCATGAGAGGTGGTATGAGATAACTGAATAGTCATCATTTCGTGAGGTAGTAGTTCATCGTCCATAAAAGCAGTATGTTCGTATTCATTAATGGACGTGTGTGGATGTGTAGTAAAAATACTCATCATAACAACATCCTAATTTATTTAAGATACTGGTTTTGTTATAAAATTGTGTATTAATGAGAGTTTGTGGGTTGGAGAAGGAATATAAAAGAAAATAACTTGAGAGAAGAAATTACCATTAAATTGGGTATCTCCCTTTAGTTTGAACCAAAAGGATTTCTTAAAGTTCTTTCTTCTTATGTTAAGTCTTATAAGTGTAATAATTATATGTTGGTATCTTATTAAGTAAGGGGTGGGATGAACCAAGGGGGCATGAGAGGTGTGTGTAAGAGTTAGAGGTTGTGTCATTTTATATGTGGGAGGAGGGGATCTTTAGGAACATTTCAAAATATTATTTTATTATTAACTGAATTTAGATTTCAAAAGATCCCCAACTCTTTTAATGTAACGACCCAAATTTTCCATGTAATTTTTTAATTATAAAGAATTATTATGAGTCTACAAAAATTGATAATGCATGATTCTGAGGCCCAATATGCCTGAAATTAATTTCTGAACTTTTTTGAGGTACATTCAGTAAAGGAATGGTGGTGTTTTCTAACTTTTGAATCAGTGCTCTGATTAAATATCTAAGGGAACCATTGAATCCGCAACGCTGGGATTTGGGAAAAATGGGGGACACACCCTTTTTTAGCATCTAGTGTAGGCCCTGCAACATCTGGTAGCACCCACCCAGTAGCAAGCTGCGCTTCACGTGGCCGGCCCACTTGCCACTGGGCCCCGCCTACCCAACAGGTCGGGTTGTGCCCCACCACGGGCTGGACCTCTAGGCTTCCCCCTTGTAGGCCATGCTGAACCACAACCCAGCAGGCCTAGCCTATCGTGGCCCAGCCCGAACTGGGTCGGGTCGGCCCAGACCATGTCGGGTCAGGTCAGACCGGACTCGGGCCCAACAGTACCAAGAAACACTTAATGGGCCATATCATGTGAACCAAAATTTTGATTGATAAACCATATATGGAGATGGGATCCTTGTATTGAGATAGTCATTTTGGTATACTCTACTCATGTTTTGGAAACTGTTGCAGTATGTCCGAGATGGATCAAACCCGAATCCAACCGGGGGCCTCAAACTAAAAAACTTATAACTGACAGATCAGGTGTCTAATCGATGCACCGTCTTTCACATTAGAACCCTTACTACATGATAGTCCTTTGGGATTCTTCTTTGTGCACTATAGTGGTTGTCGAGTTATGACGATATCTTGAGGGGCAGAATATACGGAACTCGAGCGCACTGGGTTGGAGGAATCCTGATGGAGGCTGTAACGTAAAGAAAGAACATCAGATCCAGTGTGAGTTAGTGCTCAGTAATCTTATGTGGGTCAGCACATACCGATCCTGTGTGGGTCAGATCATGTGTGGTTCAATGCTCAACGATCCCGTTTGGGTCAGTGCATACCAATCCTGTGTGGGTCAGATCCTGGGTGGGTCAATGGGGGTTAGATACCTATCAATCCCATGTGGGTCAGTTCCCGTACGGGTTAGCAGGGGTTATTTATCAATCAATCCTGTGTGGGTCAGAAGTAGTGCTACTTAACCGAATAAGATAATCTATCCTTCAGACTATTCATTTGTACTTCTATACTTATGTTATTCCTGATTTTGAGCTGAGTCTTCTATCATCACTGTGTTACCTATTTGGTACATCTATCTTTGTGGTGTTACCTTTGTGGTACTTTTATGTTCGTGGTGTTAATTGTGAGGTACATCTCTCTTCGTGGGGTTACCTGTTTGGTACTTCTATCTTTTTAGTGATACTTGTGTGGTACTTCTTGTCTTCGTGGTGTAACATGGGTGGTACTTATACCATTGTGGTGTTACCTTTGTGGTATTTTTTCCTCAGGTAAGAGATGAGTATAACCTAATAACAAAGGTATATATATGTTCATATACATAAGTTGAGTTGAAGACTTGATTTGTGGTATTTTCTTTGTTGAAATCTAGGAGACCTACTGGGTCTCGGGGTCCCTACTGAGTATCGTTATACTCACCCCTGCACATGCTACACACACACCTTGTTTTGTATTGTGAAAACGATGAACAACATTGATTTAGGATGAGGGAGCAAGGACTGTATGGTACCCGAAGGTGGACCATTTGGGGTGATGTGACACAGAGACTAAAATTTTTGAGCTATACTACACTTCATGTAGGATCCTTGGTGGAAGATCCAGGCGGTGTGTGTACTTTTCAGTTGTATTTGTACTTTTCAGTTGAACTCATACATTCAGTGGAGCTTGTATTCCGGCCCCATTACTTTTAGCAATTTTTGACAACAATAGTTTACTTTGTGGTTGCTTCTTTTTATGTTCTTAGACTGTGTGTCTATATAGGTTAACAGGAAATGTCTTCCCATTATCAGGATACGCCTTTCCAATGCTAGTCTCCAGCCCCTGGCTATAGAAGGTGGGCTTGGGGTAGTCACAACACGGGCCCCGAGGGACCGGTTGTGGCATTTAATTTGAAGATACTATAATTAATGTTCGAAATCCTTTCATCCAATGGGTTGTAGACAAGTTTAAGGCATAAAATCGACCTTGTATTTTAGCTTTAACATTTAGTTAACTAATTTAAAATTATCATGTCCTCTTGTATATTCATACTATATGTTCAACATATTTACTATAAAATTCCAATAGACCAAAAAATGGATCATTAATGACATTAAAAACATAATATATGTCATTTGAAAATATATTAGTATTTTATGTCTATTTTATAATTTAATAAAATATTTATTATTTCAAAAACCCATTTATGTCAATTTATAAACTATTCAAACCGAGACTTTTAAAAAAAATCTATAACATCTTGATTTTATTGAAAAAACTATATTAATTCAAAATATAACAATTAATAATCATCCATAAAATTTATGGATGGCCTAAACTATTTTAAAATAAATTTATTTTAATATTTATACTCTCATAAAATTAATATATAAATTAATGAGGTATACATTACATCATTATTATGTCATAAATAAATTTATTTATATGATGTCTAAAAATTAGAAATAAAACACCATGATGTAGGAAATTATTTTTATATTTCTAATGAGTATTTATAGTCTAAAATATCACTTATATAACCCATTCTAAAAAATATTATACTAAGAGATATATGTTTATGTTACATTTTCCTTAATATTAAATTAACTTTTATAATGTTTCATTATCCTTTAAAAGTGGCTCAAGGGGGTCCCAAAATTGACCATATGATGCCCATGAGCATACATGTATCATCCAATAGGAATAGGATACGTGTTAAGGTAATTTAATATTATTATTTTATTATTTTTACACTTATTTACCAGATTTACCCATTATCCTTGGTAAATATAATATTTTCAGAAATTACTATTCATAATGTCTAAAAATAAAAGTTACCTATTTACATAATTTAGACCTATTGATAAAAAAAATATAATCAATTTTTTTATATTCAAAACAAAAAATTTGCAGAAATTAATTTAAAATGTTTTCCCATTCTTAAAACCAAAAAAGGTGTTTTTAATATATAATAACTATCAAAAGATTGACACTAGTTTATGATCTATTTCAAAATTAAATTACTATCAATGAACATAATTGGATTAAATTGTAGAAATATAATATAATTACACTTTAAAACCAATTTAAAAGATAATCTATCAATAAAAATAAATTACATTAAAAGGCATTATTGAATTAAAATATAGTATTTTTCACTATTCATTAAAAAATAAACATTTTCATAAAAATACTTGAATTTGTGCAAATTAATTTTTCATGTCCTGAATCTAAATAAAAAATTTATTTTGTCAAATATTAAATACATAAGTGACAAAAACTATATTTAAATTGGGTTCGCCATCAAAAGGTTGTAATTCGACATTTTAAATAATATTAGAGTATTTATGGTTAAAATTGGATTCATTCACATTTTAAGCCTCTAATTTTTTTTGGATAAATTAAAAATCATTTTAAAAAATATGCATAATCATATCGTACTTAGTTCGGTTAATTCCGCCATTACAATAGTTGGGCGTTAATGGACATTTAAAATAGTATAATATTGTTATATTTGTTCAGTATGACTCAGCATTTTGTGCAACATGAGATTTTGGAGAAACTCATTGTTGCATGTTGGGTACGCCATCAAACATAGAATCCTGTTTAAAGTAAAATTAATATTTAATTAAAATATATTAATAAATATGAAAATATCATATTATGTATTTACATGGTATGATACATTTATAACCCACATTAAACTCTTGAAAAAATTATAGAATTCATAACTCTTAGATTATTAATACATGGAGACATGTATGATTCCAAAAATAATAAAATCCATAAATGTTTCATGATAATTATAATAAAAATACCATTGGTAAAATACCTATACAAAATGATTGAAAAATAAAAATAGATTAATAATTCAATCCTTCCAATTCATTGGCTGATAAATAATATTCTCTTTCGTGGTCTATAAATTAAATTATTTATTATTGGAATAGGGTTGGATAATAATAATTTTACCCACTCATAAGAAATTGAACTCATCAAAAAAACATCATTTGATGTCCTTCAGATAAATATAGATAACATCTTCCCCTCCATTTGAGGCATTCTTCACAGTTCTTATTTAAACACACACATATATATGATTTAAAATATTATTTCCTCTATTTTAATAAACACGTAAACGTTCATTAAAATTCTATCATATTTAAGTCAAGGTGTTATGAATATCACTAAAGGTCATGTTTTCCTTCATATATCCATATATTAGATTTTCTATGATCATAGAATATTTCTTTATATACATTATACAATTTTGTTTCTCATTATCAAAAAATTGAACATGATATTAAATATTGACATGATTAATTATAGTTCCAACCATTAAATGAAAACAAAAATCATAATGTTAGAAAAATAAGTCATAGTGGAAAACAATATAATCATGAAAAATGACTTATATGATGTCTAGATAATTATTATTTATGAATAGATAATGCCTAAGGATTAGACAAGGTCATTAATAGTCATCATATATTTATATATATAAAAATGGTTCATAATGAGTTTTTGAATTTCCAATTCATATCCCCAAAGAGTGTCAAACCAGGTGTATAAGAAGTAATGTTTTTATGAAACCAGAGATGATCATGTGCAAGATAGATTTTCCTTTACTTGATAAAGAGTCTCCCAAATTATCATTAATCACCTTTAAATCATATTACATAAAACCTAATAATGGGGTCTTCTTCATTGGTATTTTGATCAAACATAGTCTTAAATACCCAGTATGGTACCAAATGATCTAAATTCAAACACAAATGAATCCTACCTAATATCCAAATTTATTTGAACCCAAAGACAATTATAATTTTAATAGCCCTGAACTCACACTCGTTAATCTGGTGTTAAATAAATATTTTATATTTATATATTTGATACCAAATAATGCAACCCATTATAAACAATCAAAAAATTAAATTAAAAAATGAAACTATAAAATCACATATACAACTAATGTTTCTTTTGGATGCAGATTTATATTATTTGAAGAAAAAAATTATTAATGATACCCATGTCATAAAGTGAGAATTATTCCAAATATCCCCATTTTCTCATTTAAAATAATAATTCTTTATCATTACTCCTATTTATTTTTTAGACGTGTCAAAAAATATATAATAATGCTAGAATAATAAAAAACAATCAATAATGTTCATTTAACAGAATATTTAAATATCATACCCCTTATTAAAATAAGTAAATCATAACATAGGGTTTTCATTCAACTTAATAAACTCTTATCTCTAAAAATTACATACATACACATAAAATAATATCTATTAATGGAATTAAAATTAGAAGAAATCAAAGAGGAAAAATTTTAATGAAATGGTTTTCAAATCAATATTGATAACTCATGAATAAATTTTTATTAATAACATTACTTTTTTAAACAAAAATATAAATATCATTACATAGCAAGAAAAGCTCATTATTCATACGTTTTTATAAAAGACAATTTTTATGAAAATTTTATAAAAATATAAAATACATCTAGGTTATGGGGTAAATCATCTTTATAGTACCAATACAAGAATAATTTTAATTATAATAACCATTATTTCCAGATTATAACATTATTCTATGAAGAACATAATCATTCCCTAATATATTGTATAGCTATATCCGGTTCGCCGATCATTAAGAGTTATATCAAGCGCACCCATCAGTTTTAGCTATATCAGGAACACCCACCATCATTATCTATATCAAATTCACCCTTCATCATGAAAAATGTATAAGAATCATATCATGTATAAAAAAATTTATGTTGGAAAATCTATGACCATAAATCCAACGTAAAAAACTTTTGAACCCATATGAAATAAAATTAAAACTTATAATAACATTTAGCTTAAAAAAGAATCCAAAACCAAAATGCATAGAAAAATTAAATTGAGGGTTTTTCATAAAATAAATTTTTGTTATTGTAAATTAATAAAAAATAACAATTATACAGTGGGAAAATTCTATGAATCCATTTACAGAAATTTATTCTCTTTTTTCCCTTCATTAATGAATATAAAATTTTTAGAGACAATAATTACTTCTGAAAAAAATTTCATTAAAGGGAGATTAAATTTCAATTAAATTTCATCTATGTTCATATAAATACAATGCTAATTTAAATTTGTGAATTTGTTTGGTGAAATGATATATTAAAAATAATTGATTAATATTTTTAAAATAATGTTTTATGTTAATGTGTTCATTACCATTTTCCATCCGCATCTCATATTATTTATATCATCCTTAACAATAAAATTTTGAAATTTATATAAATTCTTATGAACCTTTTTCTTTCTATTAATCCATTTATTTTATTCATATCAATAACTTATTCAGTTAATATTACATCGAATGCTATGACGAAATTTAGATCATATATCTAACATGAATTGAATAGATTGAAAGTTTCCACATTAGACATTATTTCATCATATGAATAATTGCATATTTAATGTTTTTATAATTTAGTTATACTATTAAAACTAATAGTGAAAGATGGCGTTAAAAATTGAATTCGTTTATGATCATGGGGACAATAGTCTATATTTACACATGAGTGAAGAGTCAATTTAAAAAAAATCATTGATAGAAATAAGCTATGTTATATTGTATCATTATGTAATTATGATTATATATTAGATATTCCATTAAACATTTAAATTAACATATATATATATATATATTATTTATATTATGCGATAATGAAAAATATAAAATAACTTCATTAAGGTTGTAGTCCAAATGTACACGTGAATGACATTATCTTTTTTAAATAAATTTATAGTCAAGAAAATAGGGGATATGTTATATTAATATAATATAATATAATTCAAAAATAACATATATATAAATTATTGGAATAATTATAACTATCCTTAAGAGATTATGATGGAATGTGTATTACATTAGTTTGAGAGGGGATAGTTCACATTATAGATGGATAATGGTTTAATTTCACATTTCATGGAAGATAGTGATGAATATTGGTTATGAAAGAAAAATAATAAAAAAATAATAATATTTTATATACTAATTTTTATATATAATTATGTTTGAATATGATTATTAGAAGAGATAGTAAGTTATAATACTAAATCATTCAGTTAAAATATATACCCATCATTAGACAATAAAATTTTCATTAAAAATTTTGAATTCAAAGGAAGTTATTATGTCTTATCCTAGATCAATAAATTATTGGGGGACTCTTGTATGTGTTTCGGATACAGAATTAAACTGACACAAGAATTTTACTCATTATATTCCATTAGTGTTAACATAATAATATAACAGTTACAACCCAATGATTGTGAGGACTATTTTCATTGGAAGTCTATGATTATAATGTATCAATATGGGACAAAAAAAATTAATTTTATTATATATAATGATCTTCTAAATTATTTTTACCTCTAAAAAATGTGTAATATAATTTTGGGAATAAATATACAAAATAATAGATATAAAAAGACCAATATGGGAATAAAAATCATAGTGTAAGCTAACTAGTGAGTGAAAAATAAAATTGATATCAAAAAAGAGAAATATTTTGATCTCTGATAGTGGAAAATAAAATAAATAAAATGATATTAAAATATCCTAGAATCATACAAAATGTGGAGAAAACATATAACATGACATAAAATGGAGTTAAGGATAAATTTTAAAACAAAATCACATGGTGGAAAAGGCCCAATGGATTTGGTTTACTCCCTTAGAAAATTCCAGAATACTCAAGAAACTAACACAAAACCCAATTCCATAGAAATCGAATTTGGTTCACCCATCAAAGCATTTTCATGATTATTTGTTACAAAAATATAAATCATTCAGATAGAATAGATTAAAAATCACTCATGGTATAAAAATGTGTGACATAGTCTTTTCTCACATCATAAGAAGATAAAATATATTAATGCTGTGATTTGAGATATGAACATTAGTATTGCATTAAATCCGTGATTTATGGATTATTTATATAAGTATATATGTTAATTATGTATAGAAATATAAAAATTTTTGAATAAATCTATAAAATCAAATGTTATAATCATTGATAAAAATGTCTTTAGATGATTAAATTAAAAAGTTTTTTGGGGAATATACCCTTTTAATGTTGAAATAAATTATTCAAAAAATAAAAAATAACAAAATATTATATAAAAATATTCATTTAAAAGAGTTGGGGATGCCTATATGGGATGTTACAAATAATTTAGTGGACATGATGGGAGGAATATTTCATTCATTCTAAGTATGTCAAAAAAGTATCCTATCATATTTTTATTAAAAGAAAAAATGTACCTTGTTTAGAATGTGAAAATTAAGTTCATTTTATAGAATTTAATAAAAAATAAATAGAAAAATTTACATAATAAATTATTTAATATTATTAAAAACATTATTATTAATATTTTATGGATAACATAAATATGGAATAAAATAAATTCTTGAACACAAGTAAAAATAGTGGTGGATTTTAATAAAAATATTTAATAAATAAAATAAACCACAAAAGAAAGGAAAGTGGTTCTATTAAATTTAAAAACCAATAAATTACTCGGAGAAAATAAAATGTAACTATATTTTTATAGAATTACCAATTAATTTCCTTCAATGAAAATTCAATAATAAACAATCCTGAATAATTAAAAGACAATTAACTAAAGGAATTCCTTTTTTGAGACATTTGAATCATTGCCAATATTAATTAAATAATATCAATTTAAACATTAAATTATAAGAAATTAAACAGATTAGTCATATAATATATTCATGGGAGGATTATATACACCACAAAATATAAATTAGTGGTGAATATGGAAAATTCCGTATAGAAATAAATATATGGTGCAACACCATTACGAATGCCATTTTATTTATGTGAGATATAGTCAAGGATTTTATTATGTGCATTAAATTCAACTCCTAATTTTTTTAAATATAATCAATTCTCATTACCCACATAATATTTTTATTTCAAAACATTGAAGATATAATTTAACCTAATGAACAGTATTGAGTTATAATAACTCAAACCTCGAGTTTGACTAATCACGTACAAACGTTATCATATAGAAAAGTAAATGTATTTTAATATTTAAAATTTTAAAAAACCTATTTAATGTTTATTATTCATTTTTTATAATGTTATCTATATTTATTTAGTCATCTATGTTTGTTTTATATGTTCTGATGGTATTAAGATCACGCATCTAATATTACGTTGGAAGGTTGTTAATGGAATAAGGATACATTGTTCCATAATCTTATAAAAAATAATGAAATAATTATTATATTAATTAATAAATTGAATTTTGAAAACCATCAATGAATTTCTATTATGATAGATGGACTCCATTATAATCATTGAGATAGTAGGTTGTATAAACTAATGTGTAATGATTCCATTTTTCAATGATTAAAATGGAAAAAAATGTAAGCCTTATTTTTTCATTACATATTGATCATTATATAATATATATCATATTATTTATTATATCTCACTAAAATATAATATTAATGGGGATTAGTAATAAAAAACCACTTCTCTTTCTGAGGTGGTAGTCTAATGTATAGAAATATGACGTAATAATTTTTTAATGGATGATATGTTTCGTTGTTATATTATATATAGAACATTAAAAATGAATAGTATATGAATATATTATATACATATTAAATACATCATCTGATATATCTCATAAGGGTGATGATTGAAAACAAATTACATCAGTTCATGAGTAGGTTTTCCTCCAAACATATAAACTATAATTATTTTTAAATTTGGATGGAAGATGAGTTTGTTAAGTATTATGACATAAAATTTTAAACATATCAAAATATAAAACATAGTATTTTTATTATATTTAAATTTTTATTACATAATTTATGGTGGGGAAATTAGAAGCAATATTAAAGATATTGATGGATATGATTACCTTCTCTTATATAAACCACCATTAAATATATTATTATTGACATTATGGTTTGTTGTTTGGGAAGATCAAAATATATATAATTTGTATAAGGATATTATAGGGTTATTTTTAAATTGTTATTTAAGGAAGTTTAAATATAATATATTAATAAGTGGCATTATTTTGTTCCACTATACGATAGAGGAAGATTTTCATTTTTATAAATAGCCAAAAATATTATATAATGGTATTTCACTCCCAACACATGTGACAAAAAAATGATAATAAAAAAATTCGATGGATTTTGTGTTCAATTAAAACCTTCAATATTAAAACAAAGAAATTACACATGTTATTTAATTTACCTATAATGTTACTCACTTTTACATTTTTTACTACCATAATAAAAATTAATTTTTGTATTATTACAATAAATTTTGACGAAAATAAATTTTACAGTGTTAATTAATATAAATTATTATAGATAATAATAAATTTTCAGTTTATTTTTATTCAATATCACTGATGTTTCAGAATTCAATTTCAAATTAAAACCTTAAACTAATGTTGAAAAATGAGTTTCTATGAAATGAATTTTTCAACCAATAGATAACCATATATACAAATAATGATAATAGTTAATAACTTTATGATTTTAAAATCGTATAAATAGATGTAATATTAAAAATTATCTTAAATACTTCCTTATTATGGGTGATATTAATTAATTCAAATGGATGTTCTTTATGCATATAAAAATACGTTATTGAAATCTATGTTTTTTAAGTATATAAGGAAACTTAACTAAAATCAAAAAAATTCATAGTTCAATAGATATTATTTATTTTACTATAAATAATATATTAAATATGTATAAATAACTAAAAAATAAAAATTTTAATCTAACCATTAAATTAATTTATTTAATTATAAAAAATTCAATTTATCTTTAAAATAAGAAATCTACAATATTTACTGAAAAAAATCATTTCAAAAAAATTATAAATTTTAAATATATGTGGATTTGAATTGATTATTTAGAAAATTATATTAATTTTATAAAATAACATTTACAAATTTTCAATATATTAATTATGTTATTTTATAAATAAAATAATTAAAATGCATTTTTTAAGGAATCATATTTTTTATAGAATAAAATTTAACTTCTAAAATTTTATTTATTATTTATTTTGAATTTATAAATAAATTTATATTTATTAGTTACATTTTATATATTTCACAATGAATTTAGTACTGTTCATACCGACCAATTTAATGGCAAGGTAATGACAGTCATATGGAAATAAAAATATTTTATGGTTTGTTAGAGTTTTGTGTTGTGTATTGTACATGATTTAAAAAAACATCCTTTATAGATTTTAAAAGTGTTATATTATATTTTCTATTATATATATTTTCCAAATTTTTTTAATATGAAATTTAAAATTTTCAGTTTCTCATTTGAAAATACCTTTGTTGAAAAACAGAAATTATAAAAGGGTTAATAATACATCCTCTAAAAAATTGAAAACAAAATATGATGGTCATCTCATAAATATTATTGAATATAGGATAATATTGTTTGGATTCGAATACATGGATTTTGGAAGAATATCCATTTAGGATATAATGTTATAACATTTTTAATGAAACATGTTACCATTGATTTATAAAAAAATGGAAACAAAATTTATTTTATGATCCTTTTCCCCTTATTGAGGGATCCTTTTATAAAACATTCGATGAAAATTTGAATTTATTCTTACAAAAAAATTATATTTTCATCTATTACTCAATTTATATCAAAATATCTTAATTTTCTCCCAAAAAATGAGTACTGAAAATGAATTTATAATTCTTTAATCACTAAAATTAACATTAAAACATATCATAATCCAAGAAATGATAATAATCTATTCCTCAAGTATATCAATAATTACCACATAATTCAATGGAAACCATATGGAAAAATTCGTCCAAAACATTCATATTAATATCCCAATTAATGATCAACATAAATCATTACAGAAATAAATAACCCTATATCAAAATAATATCGATACTCAATATTTTAATTTTCCATTCCAATAAATCATTCGTGTTGCATAAAAATTGAATCCATAGGGATGCAAATTCCCCATCCATATAAAAAATTTCACAAAATATAATTAATCTCTATATAACAGAAAATATTCAAAAATATTTTATTATGAAATTTGTTTTAGAGAATCAACATACTATTTATTTGTCCTATCATTGAAGTGATAAAAATTTAATATTAAGAATTACATCACATAGTCTAGTCGAAGGGGTTTCATACTTATTTCCCATTAGTTGTGTGTTCATTAAACGTGGACCTGTTGGATGTGATGAGTTTTCAAAATTATTGTTGGTTTCCCATTATATAAAACCAATTTAATATAATTCATTAATCCATGACCAAAATTTCTTCCATAAAATAACATTAATATTAAATTATAATTTTAACAACTATATCTTTCCAAAATATATAATTATTCACAATTTTTTTTACCTAAATCGATTTTCCTCACCATCAATAACATTTGAAATATTATATTTTCCTTATTATTTTCTCCTTAAATTACATATCACCATATAATTAAAATACATCATTAACATGATTCTCACATACCAATAGCAACACAATTCAATAATCCCAAAAAAATCATTATCATAGCATATTCCCTTATGAAATAATCATAGGATTATAATATTAACTCAGATATGGACTGTGTTCCCCATATTTTCAATAATAATCCTCTATTGCTTCCTTAGGAAGAAAATTATTCCCCTGCATCTTATTAACCAAATAGATATTTTTCTAGTGATTATTATGTACATTTTCCCTCCTATTCCACTGATAAATAATCATCATATTCATTTATCAAATGTTTCTTATTTATTATTACCATAATTTTTATATGTATGAAATAGAATATTTTTTTATTTGTAATCATTAAAACATGAACTTTAATGATATTTTATCATTGTGCCCATTTTTTTGTTTCAAAATCCATCTTTGTTCCTTTTATTAATCGAAATAAATGATAACTCACTTTTGGGGATAAAGATATATCATACGTGATGAAACATTATGTTAGGAATATATTTAGATAGGCCATTAAATTGACCATCATGATATTATATGAACTTTTTTCTCATATTTCCCATTACTAACTGCATAAAATTAATGAAACGAGATGACAATGAAATATGATTAAAATGGGAAAGCATATAATAATAGAAGAAATAAATAATGAATGATAAATATATATTTACATATGTGTATTTTGGTTTTAATCCGGATCATCCCAATATAATATCTCAAATTTTGTTTTATAACATAACAGTTTGTTAAAGTCATTCATAATGGTTTTTAAAGAGTATGTGAACTTCTTAGGAATATCCCTAGAGAGTTCCAAACTAGTTGTACAGTAAGGAATATTTATATACACTAGGTAGTAGTCATCTGATTGACTATATACCCTTTTAGGATTTATTAAATCTTGCTACCACTGTACAAAATATACATCCACATTTATTATCTAGACAAATATTTGATTCATTTAAACACCCTTCATTACCATTCACTCGTATTATTTGATATTTTCATTAATTAATATTTTTATTATACATATACATAAGGTTATCACTAAATTACTCTAGTAATAATCCATAATAAACTAGAACTTTTTCCAATAAAAACTATTGTTATCCAATCCATTAAAACAAATTATTCCTTGAATGGTAACAATAACATCTAATAATTAAAACCCAACTATAATGATTACTTTTTCCTTATGAAGAATAAGTTCGTAATGCATCAATGTGATACGAAAATAAAATTTATTAATTTTATTATCTATAATGAGATACTAAATCCTTTGAAGATACTAAAAATGTAAGGGAAATCATTAGAAATACATAAACAGAAGTAGTGATATAAAAATTTCATTTAGGGAATAAAAATGATTAGAAAAAATAACATAAGAGTCAAAGGAATAACATGATATCAGAAAATATAAGTCTAAAGAGTAATCACATAGGCGGATAAAAAGATTGACAGGTTTTATAATATCATATAATTATAGAAAATGGGTAACAAACATTATCATTACATAAACATTAGTAAATGGAATCTAGGTAGACAATATCACATGGTTTTCAGTTTCCCATAATTGATTTGGTTTCCTCCAAAATCCCATATATGACACCTTATTATACAAAATTATTTCAGAATTCATAATATTTTATTCTCAGAACACATATAATTATATTATCATGATTCTTTGTTCTTTGAAATGATTATAAAACATAAGAAAAATATTAGGATTTTCAACTAAAATAAAATAACATTGATGATTTTGTCTAATTACATAATAAAAGAAATTCCAAAATGAAGGAATTGTATAGATGGACAAAAATAATGTACTATGCCAAAAAATAAATGGGTAAAAATATATTTATATATGTTATGGGAATAAATTTATAATATACAACATGTCTATAATATTAATTCTTATCAACATTTATGATTTTCATTAAAAGATTAAATTTAATGTTTTTGAGGAAAATTCACATTTCAATTTGAGATTAATTATTCAAATTATTAAAAATTCCAAAATATTAAAATAATCCTTTGAAAATAACCATGGAGTAATATTATTGAATATTTAATTAATCTATTAGTTATGATTTTTTGGAACTTTAAGATCATGTAGAGTATGTTAAAAATGTATCATTTTACATTTTTGATAAATAAATCAAATAGATTACTGTTCTGAAATGGAAAAGAATATTCCTTTTAATACATTTTTTAAGAATATAAACATTGATAAAATTTTCATTAATGAAGAATTTTATATTATTAAAAATTAGCCTTTTAACATATTGTAGATAACATAGATGTGGATAAAAATGATTTTTCTCCTGAATATGGAAATGGTGTAATTTTTTATAATGAAATTTATCACTTACTTATGTAAAAAATTGGAAAATGATAGTATTAAATGAAAAAATCATAGATAATTAGGGGAGTGGAAATTTTATTGGTTTTATTGGACAATCAACAAAAATATTTTATCTTTGGAAATTAAATTATAAACAATTCTGAATAATGATACAATTACGATAGAAACACATAGTGTTTTCAAAACATAGGACTAATATCCAGTAATATAGATATCTCAAAAAGTAAAAAATTAAATTCCATGAATATAAATATATTTATAATATATCAATTCATATAGGTATTTTATTCCCCACAACGGATTAAGAAGTATTGAATATGGCTTATTTCTCAAAAAAGGAATAGTGAGATGAAAATCCATTACAAGGATATTACATTTAAAGTGTTTATTAATTATTGAATATATTATTTATAAATAATAAATTACACCTAAAACAATTGGAAAGGAAATCAATGTTCCTTACCAAAATAAGGTTATTCAATCATTAAAAATGAATAATTAATTTAATACAATGAAATATATGAGTTATAAAATCTCATTCATCCACAAAGACACATTATGTATGTACTATAGCATCTTTAATAATAAAATTATTTAAATTATTTACCTTCCTAAAAACATTTCTCATGATTTTTATTCATTTAATTTTATTTAATAAAGTGTTTTGTAAATTTACTTAATTAATATTATTCATCTAATATGGTTAGATAGTTTTCGTTTCATGTGCCTAAAATTACAGTGGTAGGTTTTTTATAGTAAAAGATTTAATTTTTTCATCACCTCCAGAATAAAAATCATTATATAATAAGAATTTTTTATCAAAATTAATTTTTTTTATATAAACCATAAAATATAGTTATAAAAAATGAACTACATTATAACCATGTTGATGGTAGGCCATGAAAATTCATGAGTAATGTTTATTTTTTTCCAATAATAATGATGTAATAAAGGGTAATATTATTTTATTTTTAAAAATGATCAACATAAAAAATTTAAAAACATTTAAATATACCATTTAAATTTTATTGTATAAAAAATTTGAATAATATAACTTCATAAAGCATTAGTAATCCATAAATCAGAATAACAATATTTCGTTTTAATGGATCATAGGGTATGATAGTATATTATATATTTTATTTTTAAATAATTATTAAAATATTATAAATTTCATTTATAAAAATTAAATTCATCATAATTTATATTAGTGAGAGGCAATGAAGGGAAACTAATTACTTCAGTTAATGATGATGTAGTGCACCGTACACAAGAATAATGAATTCATTTTCCATTTTTTTAAGAAATGAATAAATATAATGAAATAGAAATTATAAAATCCCATTATATATGATATACTCATGAAATAATATTTTAGTTTTTATTCTATAATTTATGGAGAAAAAAATATATGAGACTGAAGGGTATCGATGAAGACCATTACATTTTCTTAGATAAACCTAATTTTTCATATCTTATTATGAACATATGGTTGGTATTTTTTGGAACATAACAATTTATTGAAGGTTAATATAAATTTTGTGGAAATATTTTTTATGGGTATTTCAAGCCAAATGGCCTGAGAGATGTAATGAATTTAAGTGATGGGGTTCATTTTATAATTTACCAGTGGAATGTTTTTTTAACACCCAATAGTTTTTAAATAAAGCGATGTAACTCTCAGGAAAAGTCTAAAAAATTGATTTATAACAAATTTTAGGTATGATAATATCAATACAAACCTCTCAAATTAATAAATAAATCTATTTTGATTATGTTCTGTGTTTAATACTATAATGATGAAATTTTTCAATTAAATTATCAGGGTGATAAATGCATGACTAATATATGGTGCTCAAAGTTTTCTGAGGATGTGAGGAAATGAGTTACAAATTAATATTTGAGGGGATAAAAAATAATTAAATTTATTAATTTATTAAATTAATATAAATTATTTTTCCTTTATAATTTATCCAATTTGATATAGGTAGATTTCAATAAGACTATTTTTCCTAATAATCTAATAAAAAATTAGATAATTTTTCATGATGTTATCACCATTGTTTTTGGTTTTAAGCATCCTGTTAAACCTTCTGTCAATCAATTTGGTATCAATATATTTAAAACGAAACAATCATTAAAGAAAATATGAAATGAAAAATAAAATATTAATATACCAAGGTTTTTATTCCCTACAATATCATATTTTTTTGAAAATATTATTACTTTTAAGACTTTCAAATCATTTAGTAAGACATTATTTGTTATAAAATATCAGTAATGAAATTTATTAAACAATTAATTTAATTTGACATTCATAAGAATATGATTGAAAATTCATTATAATATTATCAATTAAAAAATCAATAAAAGGTCATTTAAATAATAATATTTATTGGGACACTATAACTTAATGATTAAATATTCGTTTTATAGTTTGGTATGTTATTTTCTTAGTTTTTCTAGTACTTTCAAAAGCATTGTGTTGGGGTTCTCTGAGTAATTAAGGATATTATATAATATCTAATAATAATAAAATGATTTTTAAAATAAAAATAACTAAAATATGTTCAATAAAAAAATTTATATTTTTTAAATATGTATATTTAATCAGATCAATGTTTGTATAAAATATTTACTATGAAATTATTATAATTTAATCATTTCACAAGTATTAGAAATTCATATGTAAATGATTATTTTTATGTAATAGAAAAATTATAAAATATAAATTAATATAACAATATAAACATGAAATTTACTAAAAATATCTGGATTTTTTTTATTTTTTCCATTGTTATAATTAGGACGCCAAAGTTAACGTCTATAGTGCAACACAAGCACTTCATTGATAATGAAAATGATTTTCAAACTTATATTGAAATAAATTATAAAATATAAATCATAATTTATTTTAGTATTATCCTTTATATCTATTATTTAAATTATTTATTCCACAAATTTATGTACTCTTTATATTATACTTTTTTCTTGGAGAAATCATAAAAATTATATAGTTTAAAAAAATTATATTTATACAATTCCTAAAAATATATAATTTTTACATAAATATAAAAAATTCATAAAAAATACTAAATTATTAATTCCTAATTTATTTACATATATTTAAATTAAATTCTTTTTAATTAATGGATTTTGTTTTCATAAAAATGCATAAAACTCAATGGAAAACTCTTTTCAGAAAGAAAAATATCTAATGACATTAAAAATAATTTATAAAAAAATATTGTGAATTATTGATAAATTTTTAATAATTATACAATATCAAATTAAATAACACCAATGTTACTTATATATGAAATTATAAATATAATTATTCTTTTTAATTATAATAAATTGAATATTTTAAAAAAAGTTTCAAATTTATCACTATTCACTAAAAATAAATCTAATCACATTAAGAACGAAATTAGAACCTAATTTAATTTTGATATTCAATTATTTAAAATGGTATTATATTTAATAAATGTTTTATAGAAATTTTATTGTATTTAGTTATACTATTCAATCTCAAAAAGATAAAAAATAATATTTCATGAAAACAATATTGTCACGAACCGGATCTAGTCGCCACCATTAAGGGAACTAAACCCGGCCCGTGGCAAGGCCTGAAGGGCGTTCCCTATCCCCACGGGCTGGCACAAGTGCCCGGGTATCATTAATTTAGGTTTGGGAACGATTTACCTAAGTATGAAAGTATAAAACATTAAAAACAATCCATAATATAAATCTGAAATTTAGGAGCAAATCAAGACTTAAGTAAAAAACCAGAACTGAATACATTGGTTTAAAGATAATACAAGTGGTCCAAATAAAAATAATTATAGCATCAAGATATCCCCAAGGACTCCACACGACTAGGGGTCATCACCCCCAAGCTGTCTCCACAACTCTGCTCCAAGGATGAGAACTAACACCCTGAACCACCATCACCCTTAGCCATTGCTTTACCTGGATCAAACATAACCAAGTCTACTTACACCCAAGGGGTGTAAGTAGGGTTTGAGACTAATCCCAATATGATACCACCCAATTATTCAAAGGAGTAAGAAATAAAATGTGAAAAATCAAGTAGTTTTCATATGCAAGGAAAAGTAGTGTTAAAATTTCAAGAAATGAAACCTCCAATTGAAAATAGTTTTCAATCCAAAATTTTCAGAATATTAAAAAATTAAAATAGAAATTTTAGATAGTGTAATTTAATTCCACACACACCCCAGTACATGGGTAAATACAATAAATCTAATTAGCAACAACATTGGGAACACCACTAGGCACTAGGTTGTCTTGGGCCATATGTACCTCGTACCTCTGTGTAAAGTAACCATAGCAAAATCTGTTCTCGTGCATGAACCACTAGTAGGGAAAATACTCATAACCTAGTGGTCCCCAATAATAATCCACATAGTTTATTTAGAGTTTTTGTTATCCAAATTCTATGTGAAACAGGGACAAAACCCATCCGGTCCACTAGCCGCACTAGTACAAATACGCCCCACCTAGGTACCCAGGATTCCCCTTTTGTGCTAAATTAATTTCAGCATGCAACATAAATAAATTATCATATAAAAAACCATTACTGGTCAAACACAACCAATTCAGTAGCTATCACATTTTATACCACTTAGAACATGCAACAAAACACTTAGATTTTTCATAAAACAATTTCTCCAAATTCCGTAGTGTTTCGGACACAAAACACCTTATAAACCTCACTTGAATACTATGTGCACATTTTTAAGTTTCCAAAACAGAAAGTTCAGCCTACTAAATTCCATTGAAAACACAAAATCATTTTTAGGGAATCCCCATATGGTTCACGAAACGACATCATTGCAAAATCTCCATTTTTACAAAACACAACTCTTAGTGTTTCATGTGGTTTACAAACACCATTAAAACCAGATTTTGCAGCAACAAACACAAGGGATAATCATTAAAAACGGTATTTTTATCCCTATTATAGTTCAATAAAATCAACTAATTACTTATAGGGTATCCCCAATTAAACTAATAAAGCATTTCTATGAAGAAACCCCCAATTTCACCTGAAATTGGCATTTAGCATTCATTTTAAATACAAACACCACTAAAACTATTTTTTTCAGAAATAATAAAATTAAATAAGCATGAAAATACCATAAAAACAATATCCAATTCACAAAGATTTTATACACAATGGTATTACCTACCAAATTAAGTAAAATCATTGAATCACCGTACGGAAATTAATTTGCACCACCGCCCAACCAATAAAGACCTAGAAAAACCCTAAAACCACAATAATTGGAAAATAAAACCCATGTTTAAACCTTAGGTTCGAAATCCCACCCCCTGGTCATTTGGTACTTCAAGGAAGAGGAAAAAAACTCTAATAAAAACAAATAAAACCCTAAGAAATTTCAAAGAGGAAATGAATGAACTCACTTACTTTAAGTATCTTGATGTAATCACTCCAAAACACCAGTATCAGATATTTATAACAGCCACAACTTAGGGCTCATTCGAAAAAGAATTATAAGGTAATTTAGGAACTGGAATGGAGAAAAATATTGAGAATTGAGAGAGTTATGAAAGAAAGGCTTTACCTCTTCAAATCTAGGCGATTTGAGGTAGCATATGAAGTTCGGCACCAACTCGCGATTAACCAAAGCTCCAAAGAGGAGGGGGGAGAGTTCAGACGCGTGACTGGGTTAATTGGGCTTGGGTGAGACTTGAAATCACTAAAAATTCTAAAAAATATATAAGTTATAACATAATCAAAATGTATTTTTAAAACAGGAATTGGGCTTTCGGGCAGGCCCAACCCCTTAGATAAAAACCCAAATAAACCTTGGTTATTGATTTCTAAAATCTCCAAATTACATTGGTGGTGTTAATAGGTTAGGGGAGGTCATGTGGAAATTTTAATGGATAAAAAATGTTGAAAAATGAAAATGTTATAAAAGATACAAAATTTATTTTTCAATTTGGAATTGGGCTCACGGTTTAGCCCAATTCATGAATACTCATCTATTCCTCCCTAAAACCTAGGGAAACCCCCAAAACAAATCAAGGATGTCAATTAAATGAATAATACTTTTACAATATGTCATTTATGTGACAATTATCCCCACCATGAAGGAATTTCCACTCCAGAAAGTCAACATGAAGCTTAGTTGGAAAACAAGAATGGGTACTCTTCCTCGACCCATGACTTTCGCTCCCATGTCTCATGTGTATCATTCCCATACTTCCATAAAACCCAGACTAAAAGAATAGACTTCCCTCTAAGTATCTTCTCTTGGGAGTCCACTATTTTCACCGGCCTCTCAACAACAGACAAGTTAGGCTCTATCTGTAGTTCTTCCCAACTCAACACATGGGATGGATCCAGGTTGTATTTCTTCAACTGAGAGATGTGGAAGAGATCAGGGATAGACGTAAACTGAGAAGGTATGTCCAACCTTTATGCCACCTTTCCAATACTATCAGTGATCTCAAAGGGCCTGACATACCGTGGCATCAGCTTACCTTGCTTCCCCAATCGATGATGGACCAGACGAGGGGCCACTTTTAAGAATACCCTGTCACCCATAGAAAACTCTAGGTCTCAACGCCTCCGGTCAGCATAAGATTTATGACGACTCTGAGCTGTCAATAAGTGTTGCCTGATCAACTTTACCTTCTCAGATGTCTCCTGCACAAGGCTCATCCCCAATAGTGAAGTCTCTCCTACCTCATCCCAACATAGGGGGGACTGACATGGCCGACCATAGAGCGCCTAAAAAGGGGACATTCAAATTGAGGATTAGTAACTATTATTATAAGAAAACTCAACCAATACCAAATGTCTATCCCAAGAACCTCCAAAGTCTAGACACATGTACGAAGCATGTCTTCCAAAATCTGATTCGCTCGCTCTGTCTGACCATCCGTCTGAGGGTGGTATGTCGTGCTTATATTAATCTGAGACCTGAAGGCCTTCTGAAGGCCTTCCCAAAATTGAGAAGTGAAGAGGGGGTCTCTATCTAAGACAACAGCTGATGGTACACCTTGGAGTCTCACCACTTCCTGAAGATACAAATGGCCCAACTCATCCACTTTAGTTCTATCTTTTATCGGAATGAAGTTGGTTGATTTGGTCAGACGATCAATTGCCACCCAAATGGCATTCCTACCCCGAGGTGTATGAGGTAAGATAACAATGAAGTCCATGGTGACCTCATCCCACTTCTAGGTAGGAATGGGTAGTGGCTGGAGAAAACCGTAAGGCCTTTGGTGATCTGCTTTCACCTGATGGCATGTGTAGAATCTCGAAACAAAGTCTGCTATGTCCCATCTCATACCAGGCCACCAAAACTGCCAACGGACATCATAATACATCTTAGTGGCACCAGGATGGACAGCCCACTGAGACTGGTGGCTATCCTGCATCACCACCTTCTACAGAGATAATGGCACTACTGAATGGCCCTTGAAGCACAAGATGCCCTCGAGTGACGAAGACCAATTATAGGATGTCTCCCCACCCCGAAGAAACGGTTTCGACCGCTGACACAGCACATCACTGGGTTGTTCCCACATAATCAACTCCAATAGAGAAGGAGTCAACTGGATGCTCGACAAGAATGCCCCTCCACTGTGTTCCCTGGTCTCCACATGCATCTGTGAAAAGAGCCCCATCAATGTCCACTCATCACTAGACTTCCTCAATGCCTGCATTGGAACTCTTCTGCTCAAAGCGTCGGCCACCACATTACCCTTTACTGGGGTATAGACAATGTCAGAGTCGAACCCCTGCAAGTACTCAATCCAGAGACGCTTCCTCAAGTTGAGGTCCTTCTGCAAGAAGATATAAGCCAAGATTTTATGATCATAGTATACCACAAACTTCTCCCTAAATAGGTAGTTACGCCATGTCTTCAAAGCATGCACCACCTATAACACCCCGAGATTTTATGAAAAATATTCTTTTTAATTTCATTAATGTCTTGTGTTGTATGCTACACCAAAAAGAGCTTGCACAACACGCATCCTTGACATGCCTTTCATTACACGCAATCGCGACCTTCCTCAATAGCGTGTGTAGGACGCAATACCGAGTTTCACTAAACAACGATATGCTATTAAAATATTGTTAAAACTAGTAGTTATGAATAGTAATAACCACTTTTTGAAATTTTGTAAATTTTATTTTCCAAAATGGACTTCATTTTTGGATTCATAATATCGAAATTAGCTTAGGGTGAAATCTTGGTACTTTTCGGATAACATTCATTTTCTAATGAATAGTGAACATTACTAAATTTTAATTAAAAACAACCTTTTTAATCAAAATAATTAATAGTGATAAATTATTAATTTGAGTGGTTTTAAAGTATATTTAGAATATATTTTTAGAATTTAATACAATGTTGTTCATTGGATGTAATTTCACATTTAAACCAAACATAAACAAGTGTCAATCTTTTGATAGTTATTATATCTTAAGAACACGCTATTTGTTTTGACGACTGGAATTAATTTTTAAATTAATTAATTCAACTGATATTTTTTGAATATGGTAAAATAGACATCATTTTTGAGTTCATAATATAAAATATATCTTAGACCTAATTTTTGGTATTTTTCTGAAAACTTTCATTTTTTGATGAATAGTGAAACCACTGAGTGGTAGTTAAAAAAATGAAATTTTCATTAAACTTAATTTTACCACTTCTGTTAGTGGAATTTCAAAAATCCGAGAGACACGGTTGATGTCATCAAGTAAAATGTGGTTCAATGAGATGAAAATATTTTTTGGTGAATAGTAACTTTCTACTTTTTTACCACAATTAAAAGTAAATATGGTAATTAAGGGTAAAATGATACTATTATAGCCCTAACACATGTCCTAATTCTATTGGATAAGTTTAATTCGACCAAAAACAACCTTAGGAATAAACTATGACCATTTAGGCCCACTTTTATTAGATTAGGACATTTATTATTAATTTATTTAAAGAAGGGTTAAAATAGTTAAAATCAAAGTTTAATAAGTATATGATTTTTAATATAGGGTTATACATAAGATAAATTATACTATAAATATTAATTAGAAATATAAAAAGATTTCCTACATAACTATATTTTATTTGTAATTTTTAGACTTTAAATAAGTTAATTTATTTATGACACAATGATGATGTAGTAATTATCTTATTAATGAAATATTGACATAATTGATGTTTGAAATACCCAAATAAATGTAATTTGAGACTTTTTATGAATTAAACTAATTTTCTAGGTTAATATGACATGTTAGTATTTATTTAATTAAACTTTTTCGAATGAATCATTCTGTTATGAATTCCCCAAAAATCAATTACTAAATAGTGTCGAAATTGACATAAAATAGTCTTTAAAACAAATACTATATTATGAATTGTTATTTTATTCTTAAAAATCTATGGTTCGGCCAAATGACTTAAATAAAGTTATATATATTAATAATAAACAACTTGGGGATCGTTTGGCTTGTTATAGTAAGTTCATTAACCTTATAGTTTAATAACACAAAAAGACATGGTAAATGTAAAATTATCTAACTTAAAGTTAAAACTAAATGATAAGGTTCAAATATTAAACTAAACATGTAAAAATTAAATTGGATGAGAGGATTTCAACCCATATCCACCTTAGCTTGAAAATAAATCAATTTGGATCTATTTAAAACCGAATTTGGCTTTATAATAAAATAATATTTTTAGTTATTCCAAAGGTGCCCCTCTCCTCCCTTATAAAAGGGCACCTCCTCCCTCTCTTCCTCACACCACTTTGAGCCTTAAATCTCGGAAAACCCCTAACAAATTCTCTTCTCCACTTCCTTAGAAACATCCTATAGGTACTGGTCTTCTTAAAAGACCAATTTTAGTGCACTAAGATGAGGACTCAAAGAGGCGCTTCAAAGAAGAGATAATGTCCGTTACCGATTCTTTCAACTTTATTTCTTCTTCCACTTCTTTTTATTAGGTTGTTTCATTATTAAGTAATAACATCTGTATCAATCATATACTGATATGTTATTATAAGTATGAATCAACCCTATTTCACCATCTATCCATCCTACGGAAAATGGAATCACCGCGCGTGCGTACGTACGGAATACCGTCTCCACGCCGTGGTGTAATCTATTTTCCACCACCACCTTACTTGTATGGGTATAATGATGTAAATAATAGCTATACATGATTATTTTAAAGTGATATTGATGATTAAATAGTATACATACTCTCCAATACAATTCCACGATCATGAGAATGATTTCATCGCTCGTGCGTACGTACGGACTACCGTCTCCACGACGCGATGAGATTCATTCTCCACGTTAACCACTCTTGAATGATTATAAAGTATATATAATAAGTAATAATGAAATATATGACATAATAATTATATGGATTTATATGTATATATATGTATGTCATCTACTAAATTCCCTTCAACTCAATAAGGAAACGAAAACAGCGTTCATGCCTACGTACGACCTACCGTCTCCATGAACGGTGTATTTCTTTCCATTTACTAATCTATTATATATATGTATATTCTGAATATATATTATATATAAATCATGTTTTATAATCTATAATTAAGTAATCATGGTCTAAGTAATCATATGAATAATTACAAGTCAAAACACGGATGACAAATGAAACGATTTTACCCAAAATACTCTTTAACATGGAATTAACAAAAGAACGGATAAAATAAAGTCATAAGTGACCCATATATGATATCATAAAAATAATTATGATTCTAGAATAATTCAATAACATTATTTAAATCATTATACAGGAGGTTCGGACACTTATGAAACAAATCGGACCTAAGGTAAGGGATAATTTTTCAAATCTCATTTTTATCCGAGATTGCTTATTCGTAAGTATTTACTGGGGCTATTTATATCATGTCCATGTTTTATAAAAGTGTTTTCATGAATTTTCAAAATAAATTTTACCCATTTTTGTCTTTTACTACATGGTATGTAAGGAATCATTCTTTTATTTACGTTACGAGGTACTTTTTTGACTTTTCCGACAAAAGTATGAGAAGAATGTTTTTTTAACTTATACAGCATGAATGGATTTTTAAAACATTATTTCCAAGAAAATTCCTTTACAAGTTTTCATGTTTATTTTTAATCAACTTCTTTTAGTTTTTTAATTGTATGACATGTTAAGAAAGGAAAAGTGTTTTTGAAGTAGAAACGATATTTTCCTCAAGAATGGAGTTCAAGTGTTTTATCAAAATTATTTTCCATCTATGATAATAAAGGGTTATGTTTCTATCCCAATTATTACATTGATTTGATTATGTTGTGATGGAATTATTTTTATGAATTCATTTATCTTATATGAATTGTTTTATGATTTCATGAAGTTTAAGAATCCCATTTTTGTTACATGGGTAATGCAATGACGTATGATTTTTTATTTTGTGGCACACATAAGAATGGTATCGTTATGAGATAGGTGGGACCTATATCTCCCTCCAATTCATTGGATAAATATTTTATATCTCATGAGATAGACATGGCTGTAACGGCAGGTTAAACTGGATCAGTGAAACAGGACTGAAACGAAGAATAAACTCGGTTCAGAAATGGAATTTGTCCACTAAGATAGTCTTGGAAATGAGTCTTGACTAATAAGAAATTATTCTCTATGATTATGTGTTTATGCCACAAAGATTCATGTTTTAAGTTATGATTATTGTTATTACATTTCACTACCACGATTTATCCCATGTTATGAAATTATGATCTCTTTTTCAGGGTAAGATTTCCAAATTTTTATGTTTTTATGAATATGATGTGATTGATATTTCTTTTGTTTACCCTTACTGAGCATTTGAGCTCACCCTTTTATGTTTTCTTTTCCCCAGGATATAAAGAAATATTTTAGGTAAAAAATGGGGAAGATCTTTATAGGAGATGTTCAAGATCTTTCACCATGATTAGAAGATTATATTCCGAGTTTCCAAAGACACTATACTATTACGGTCTTTGTGTGTGTGTTTTTGTTATGTACTAAGTATTCCGCAAAAGTAATGTAATGTCCAGGTACGTTAAACTTTGGGTCTTTACAGTTGGTATCAGAGGAAAGGTTTAGTCAACCTTTGGAAACTAGGATGTGAGAACTTTAGTAAGATCCCTAGATATATTTCTAAGGTATGTCTAGGGATGTCCTTAAGGTTAAGTATAGGTTATAGTACTAGAATTACGGTAACCCAAGATGTTAGATATTGATGGTACTCCCCCTTTATTATGTTATTCCCTAGTGCAATTTTTGCCTCTCACAGTATTATTTTTGGGTTTTAGACGATGGCTGGAACCCGAAGGAACCGTGTTGATCAATGTAATGGACAATGCAATGATTGTCCCCCTGAGAAACCAAACATTATGGGAGCTGGAATGCAAAATCTTGTAGCCATGCTCACACAACTTTCTCAAGCTATGAATCAAGCAGGAGTTCCAAACGAGCAAAGGAAGGAGAAACATTCTACTGAATCCTACATGAGAAAACACCCACCTTCTTTCAGTGGGTGTTCTGATCAACTTGTTGCTGAACAATGGATCAGTACCACTGAAAAGATATTTTTAGTTCTTCAATGTTCTAAACATGATAAATTCATCTTAGCAGTATATCGTTCGGGAGGTGATGCTGATCAATGGTGGAATCATATCAAGAATACGAGGCCAAGAGAGGAAATTGAGTCCGTGGAATGGGATGAGTTCAAGAACTTATTGTTCAATAAGTACTTCCCTCGTATTCTTCGAACAAAGATGGGGAAAGAGTTTCTTTAACTAAAGAAAAAGGATAATGAATCTGTTGGTATATATGAAGCGAATTTTACAAGGCTTGCAAGGTATGCATCTAGCTTTATCATCCAACCTGAAAGTAAAGTTTATCGATTCTTCAGTGGCTTAAAACCAAATCTTCTAAGGGTATTAACTATAAGAGACTTCAGTGGCTATGAAGAAATTGTGTGTTGTGCTATCAAGGTAGAAATGGAAGTTGGTGTTACTTATCCATCTCATAGTTTTGACAAGAAACAAAAGATGGAGTTCAAGGAGAAATCTCAGAATAATGGTGAAAAGAAGATGAATGTTTCCTTATGCTCAAAGTGTGGAAAGAGGAATGGTGGAGATTTTCTTAAAGGGACTAGAAAATGTTTTAACTGTGGAAAAGAAGGTCATCGAGCAGCCGAGTGTCGAAGTAATGGAAAAAGGGTTTCTAATGATGTGAATAAAGAAAAGACTATAGAGAACATACCACCAACACTTCAATGCTTCAAGTGCAAGGAAATTGGGTATTATGCTAATAAATGCCTTAATCCAAGGGTTAGTGATGATCGACGTGAGCGACCACTTAAGGCAAAGGACAAAGGGAAGTCACATGCGATCACTATTGGTGATGTTGAATATGAAAACAATGTGGTGGAATGATTAAGTGTTTATGTAATGGGATTCCAAAATAATGTTGTATATAGTATTGTGGAATATTGGAATATTTATGTATTGGTCTATTGTAGTTTTCAATGGTACCGGTAACCATGGAATGTGATTGAGATATTTTAGGAAAAAAAAGATGATATGCACATAATGAAGGGAAAACGAGAAAATGAAATGTTTGACCGTATTCATGAGCTCATGATTGATATAAGGACTAAGTGATATCATGGTTTGAGTATATAGAATTTTGAGGATTTTGGTATGTGGAAAGAGTTAACTTTTAACAGCATTCATGTTTTCAATAAGGTTCAATTGGTATTCATTTTTTTTCAAGGGAATACATGATTAAGGCCTTAAAATGTTTGGAATGTGACCAACAAGACATGTCTCATGATATATGGGGATCAACAATGGTATTAACATGCTAGTTGTATGAACTCTTTGGTAATCGTTTTCACTATAATATGAGATTAGACAGCATTATTTTGGATAAATCTAAAGATTGGAATGGATTATGTTGGGAATAAGTTAGTATTGTTTAAGGATAGAAGTTTTTTTCGATATTATTTATGGGATGTTATAGTAATATAGCTTTAGAAAAAGGATAACCTGCAGGATGGGCGACAGCCCATCGCGTCGGACAAGGGTGTGGGAATCAAACCCAAAACCGAAGTGTGACTGTCCTTTATCGCCTAGCACTGGCCTACAGAAAGTCCCTGTTTAGTAGAAACTAGTTTTATTATATTAAGCAGTATAATATAAGAAGTATAAGTTCATTTTAAGAACCATATATGATTAATCTCACTATAGATGGACTTATGTATTTTTTGATAACTTTTCCAACCTTTTGTTTGAGACAGATGGAATGACCCATCATTCTATCACATGATCAGGTAACACATCACGAATGAAAAATTAAACTTCATTTCTTTAAGATATGAAGTGGAAATTGTCCAAAGAACGAACAATGGTGAGACTATACCAAAATCACGAAAGTATTTATTGTAATTCCAATTTCATCAACTTTAGGGAAATGATCTTGAAAACCAAAAATGTTTTCATATTTCTCTTATATCTGATGAATCAGATGGTACCGTAGATCGTCACAAATATATGGCTTTGTATTTTCTGGCTTTTCCATAGCCATGTCCTCTACCACTCTCCATCAGAACATGATGGTTAGATTTCTCTTCCATATCCATATTTTCACCTATGTGGAAACCCAGTGATTAGTTAATTTGGGTAACCGTTACGTTTCATACATTTGTTTTTAAAGATTGGTTTTGGTTTTTCTTTTTACGATGTGGGTTTCTATTAAAGAAACTTTCGAGTAGTAAACCATTTATAACCCCGATTAATTTCGAGGGAGAAATTCATTTTAAGGGGGGTAGAATGTAACACCCCGAGATTTTATGAAAAATATTCTTTTTAATTTCATTAATGTCTTGTGTTGTACGCTACACCAAAAGGAGCTTTCACAACATGCATCCTTGACTTGCCTTTCATTACAGGCAATCACGACCTTCCTCAATAGCGTGTGTAGTACGCAATACCGAGTTTCACTAAACAATGATATGCTATTAAAATATTATTAAAACTAGCCGTTATGAATAGTAATAACAACTTTTATAAATTTTTTAAATTTTATTTTCCAAAATAGACTTCATTTTTGGATTTGGAATATCAATATTAGCTTAGGGTGAAAATTTGGTACTTTTCGGATAACTTTCATTTTCTGATAAATAGTGAAAATTACTAAATTTTAATTAAAAACAACCTTTTTAACCGAAATAATTAATAGTGATAAATTATTAATTTGAGTGGTTTTAAAGTATATTTAGAATATATTTTTAGAATTTAATACAATGTTGGTCATTGGATGTAATTTCACATTTAAACCAAACATAAACAAGTGCTAATCTTTTGATACTTATTATCTCTTAAGAACACGCTATTTGTTTTGACGATGGGAATTAATTTTTAAATTAATTAATGCAACTGATATGTTTTTAATATGGTAAAATAGACATCATTTTTCAGTTGATAATATCATATATAGTTTAGACCTAATTTTTTGTATTTTTCTGGAAACTTTCATTTTTTGATGAATAGTGAAACCACTAAGTGGTAGTTAAAAAAATGAATTTTTCATAAAACTTAATTTTACCGCTTCTGTGAGTGGAATTTAAAAAATCAGAGAGACACAGTTGATGTCAGTAAGTAAAATTTGGTTCAATGAGATGAAAATAATTTTTGGTGAATAGTGATTTTTTACTTTTTTCTACCATGGTTAAAAGTAAATAGGGTAATTAAGGGTAAAAATGATATTATAATTACCCTAAAACATGTCATAATTCTATTGGATAAGTGTAATTCAACCAAAAACAACCTTAGGAATAAAATATGATCATTTAGGCGCACTTGGATTAGATTAGGACATTTATTATTATTTTTTTAAAGAAGGGTTGAAATAGTAAAAATCAAAGTTTAATAAGTCTATCATTTTTAATATAGGGTTATACATAAGATAAATTCGAATATAAAAATTCATTAGAAATATAAATAGATTTAATACATAATGATATTTAATTTTTAATTTTTAGACTTTAAATAAGTTAATTTATTTATGACACAAAGATTATGCAGTAATTATCTTATAAATGAAATATTGACATAATTGATGTTATAAACACCCAAATAAATGTAATTTGAGACTTTTTATGAATTCCACTAATTTTCTATGTTAATATGACATGTTATTATTTATTTAATTAATTTTTTTCGAACAAATCATTCTGTTATAAATTTCACAAAAATCAATTACTAAATAGTGTCAAAATTGACATAAAATAGTTTTTGAAACAAATATTATATTATTAATTGTTATTTTATTCCTAAAAATCTAAGGCTCGGCCAAATGACTTAGATAAGGTTATATATGTTAATATTAAAAATCTTGGGGTTCTTTTGGCTTGTTATAGTAAGTTTATTAACGTTATAGTGTAAGAACACAAAAAGACACGGTAAAAGTAAAATTATCTAACTTAAAGTTAAAACTAAATGATAAGGTTACAATAGTAAACTAAACTGGTCCAAATTCTATTGGATGAGATTATTTCAACATATACCCACCTTAGCTTTAAAATAAATCAATTTGGATCTATTTAAAACTAAATTTGGATTTATAATAAAATAATATTTTTAGTTATTCCAAAGGTACCCCTCTCCCCCCTTATAAAAGGGAGCCTCCTCCCTCTCTTCATCACACCACTTTGAGCCTTCAAGCTTGGAAAACCCTGAAAAATTACCTTCTACACTTCCCTAGAAACATCCTAGAGGTCATAGTATTCTTCAAATACCAATTTTAGTTCCCTAATAGGAGGACTGAAAGAGGTGCTTCAAAGAAGAGGTAATGTCCGTTACCAATTCTTTCAACTTTATTTCTTCTTCCACTTCTTCATCTTAAGTTTTTTCATCATGAAGTAATAACATCAGTATCACTCATATACTGATATGTTATTATAAGTATTAAACAACCCTATTTCACCATCATTCCATCCTACGGAAAAATAAATCACCGTGCGTGCGTACGTACGGAATACCGTCTCCACGCAGTGGTGTAATCTATTTTCCACCACCACCTTACTTGGATGGGTATAATGACGTACATAATAACTATATATGATTATTGTAAAGTGATATTGATTCTGAAATAGTATACATACACTCCAATACAATTCCACTATCATGAGAACGATATCATCGCTTGTGCATACATACGGACTACCGTCTCCACGACGCGATGAGATTCATTCTCCACGTTAACCATTCATGAATGATTATAAAGTATATATAATAAGTAATAATGAAATATATGACATAATAATGATACTGTATTTATGTGTATATATATGTATGTCATCTACTTAATTCCATTCAACTCAATAAGGAAACAAAAACAGCGTTCATGCGTACGTACGACCTACCGTCTCCATGAACGGTGTATTTCTTTCCATTTACTAATCTATTGTATATATATATAAATATTCTGAATATATATTATATATAAATCATGTTTTATATCCTGGAATTATGTAATCATGATCTATGTAATCATATGAATAATTACAAGTCAAAACACGGATGACAAATGAAACGATTTTACCCAAAACGCACTTTAACATGGAATTTACAAAAGAACGGGTAAAATAAAGTCATAAGTGAACCATATATGATATCATAAAAATAAGTATGATTCTGGAATAAGTAAATAACATTATTTAAATTATTATACAGGAGGTTCGGACACTTACGAAGCAAATCAGACCTAAGGTAAGGGATAATTTTGCAAATCTCATTTTTATCCGAGATTGCTTATTCGTAAGTATTTACTGAGGCTATTTATATCATTTACATGTTTTATAAAAGTGTTTTCATGAATGTTTAATGTCATTTTTACCCATTTTTGACTTTTACTACATGGTATGTAAGGAATCATTCTTTTACTTACGTTACGAGGTAATTTTTTGACTTTTCCGAAAAAAGTACGAGAAGAATGTTTTCATAACGTATACAGAATGAATGGATTTTTAAAACATTATTTCCAAGAAGATTCCTTTACAAGTTTTCAAGTTTATTTTTAATCAACTTCTTTTAGTTTATAATTTTATGACATGTTAAGAAAGGAAAAGTGTCTTTGAAGTAGAAAGGATATTTTCCTCAAGAATAGAGTTCAAGTGTTTTATCAAAATTATTTTCCATCTAAGATAATAAATGGTTCTGTTTCTTTCCCTATTATTACATTGATTTGATTATGTTGTGATGGAATTATTTTTATGAATTCCTTTATCTTATATGAATTGTTTTATGATTTCATGATGTTTAAGAATCCCATTTTTATTACATGGGTTATGCAATGATGTATGATTTTTGATTTTGTGGCACACATAATAATGGTATCATTATGAGATGGGTGGGACCTATATATCCGTCCAATGCATTGGGTAAATATTTTATATCTCATGAGATAGACATGGCTGGAACGGCAGGTTAAACTGGTTCAGTGAAATAGGACTGAAATGAGGAATAAACTCGGTTTGGAAATGGACTTTTTCCACTAAGATAGTCTTGGAAATGAGTCTTGACTAATAATAAATGATTCTCTATGATTATGTGTGTATGCCACAAAGCTTCATGTTTTAAGTTATGATTATTGTGATTACATTTCACTACCATGATTTATCCCATGTTATGAAATTATGATCTCTTTTTCAAGGTAAGATTTCCAAATTGTTATGTTCTTATGAATATGATGTGATTGATATTTCTTTTGTTTACCCTTACTAAGCATTTGAGCACACCCTTTTATGTTTTCTTTTCCCCATGATATAAAGAAATATTTTAGGTAAAAAAAGGGGGAAGTTCTTTATGGGAGATGTTGATGATCTTTCACCATGATTAGAAGATTATATTCCGAGTTTCCAAAGACACTAATCTATTACGGTCCTTGTGTGTGTGTTTTTGTTATGTACTAAGTATTCCGCAAAAGTAATGTAATGTCCATGTACGTTAAGCCTCAAGTATTTACCCCACCACTGCCAACTCCAAGTCATGGGTTGGGTAGTTCTTTTCATGTGGTTAGAGTTGGCGAGAGCTACAAGACACCATGTGATCATCCTACATAAGCACGCACCCAAGACCCATACGTGAAGCATCACAATAGACCACATATCCCTTTCTAGCTTCTGGAAAAATCAGCACAGGGGAGGTAGTCAACCGCCTCTTCAGCTCCTCGAAGGATGCCTGACAATCTGGGCCCCATAAAAACTTCACCCCTTTCTAGGTGAGTGTGTTCGTCGGAGAAGTGAGATGAGAAAAATCCCGAACGAATCGCCTGTAATAACCAGCCAAGCCAAGAAAACTCCGGATCTCAAACACATTATTCGGTTGCTCCCACGACATGACCGCACTAATTTTCTTGGGGTCCACTGAAACTCCGTGCTCCGAGATCACATTCCCCAGAAATATCACCTCCCTAATCCAAAAAGTGCACTTTGACTACTTTGCATAGAGGCGGTGATCCCGTAATGTACCCAAAACGATCCTCAAGTGATGTTTGTATTCCTCCTCAGAGCAAGAGTATACCAGAATGTCATCCACGAACACCACAACAAAATAATCGAGATACTGATGGAAAACCATATTCATAAGTTCCATAAAGACTGCTAGAGCATTGGTCAATCCAAAGGGCATGACCAAATACTCAAAGTGGTCGTACCTGCTTCAGAAGGCTTTCTTTGGGATATCTGACTACTTAACCCTGAGTTGATGATACCCTGAACGCAGGTCTATCTTTGAGAACCACTTTTCCCCCTTCAACTAATCAAACAAATCATCTATTCTGGGCAATGGGTATTTTTTTAATTATTACCTTATTCAGCTTCCGGTAGTCAATGCACAACAGGAGGGATCCATCAGCCATTTTTGTGAACAACACAGGAACGACCTAAGGAGAGATGCTCGGGAAAATGAATCCTTTGTCTTCTAAGTCATCCAGTTGTATCTTTAATTCCCTCAGCTTTTTGGGGGCCATGCGATAAGAGGGAAGAGATATTGACTATGTTCTCGGTGCCAGATCAATCGAAAACCCCACATCCCGCTCTGGGGGAAAACATGAAAAAACATCCAGGAATACCTCCGGAAACTCATTCACTACACGAGGTAGTGAAAAATCAGGGGAAAGACCATCCTCTAGTGTTATCTAAGATAAGTGGAAGATAAAACTTCCCAACTCTGGGAGTGGAGGCCCTACGCGACCTGACCGAGGATCCCATTCTCCATGAAAAACCTAACATATCCCATCAGGTGCCGTGAAACTCACAAACCATATGTAGCAATAGATGTGTGCCTGGAATTGTACTAGACAATCCATCCCATGTATGACATAAAAAAGGTCCATATATAAGACCAATAGGTCCAATTCCATCTTGACCCCTGACACAGAAAGCGCACACGAGGGGCACATAAGGCCCTGCTCCTTCTTCTTTCCCAGTAGTGTCACCAACTCCATCGTGAAAGACATCAACTCAGATGGAAAATTCAGAATTCCCACAAAATGGGAAGAAATGAATGAAATAGTGTCACCAGTATCAAAAAGAGTAGTAGCTATAGAAGATACGATCAGAACGGTACCTCGAACTGTCGACGATCCCACCTCCGATCCTGTCGGTGACTGATCCACTGCATCGAGATGTCTAGTATATGCCTGAGGATGACCGCTAGTCTGTGGCTATGCCATGAACTGGCTCTTCCCAGAAGATGATCCATCCCTACCACCACGAAAACCAAATCGAGATCCCCCAGTCCTTGACGGCTCGTACTGTACTGGCACTCCTCTTGAAGCCACTGACCCTGCCCCACTTGGGAGTGGACGTGCCACACCGCAGAAGCACTGAAAATTCCCTATACCTCTACAATGGTAACAAAGATTCAGAGGAAGTGTAAATTCTGGTTGGATATGCCCAGGCCTCCCACATTGGTGGCACATGAACGATCTCTCATCAGAAGCCGCAGAACAAAACTCCCTGGAAGAGTGGCCTGAACTGCCCCCTCCTTTCTTCACATGATCCTCCTGCTTCCTTTTCTTCTCTGAGGAGATGGCACTGCCCACTACTGATACTGAACCATAGAAACCAGCCCTACCTTTCCTATCAATCTCCACCATGCACGCCCGATCAACGACCTCAGCATAGGTCCTCAACTTAAACAAGAACACCTGGGAGTATATCTCTAGTCGCAAGCCTTTATCAAACCTCTGGGACTTCGCTTGCTCATTAGAGAAAATTTCTGGAGCATACCAAACCAACTCAGCAAAATAGTTGGCATACTCCATCACAGATATATTCCCCAAAAATGTTCCATGAACTCTCCATACCTGGCATAAGCCAACACCTCAGGGCAGTACTGTTCATTGAAGACAGCCTTGAAATCTCCCCAGCGCATATGCTCATTCTTCCCAGTCTGAAGCACTGACTCCCACCATTTACGGCTGGGACCCTCCAATAGAAAGTAGGCACACTTCACCCTGAGATCCTCAGGTGTTTCCAGGAACTCAAACATACGCTCGATCTTCTCGAGCCATTCCTCTACTTCTTGGGGTTTTGAGCTGCCTCGGAAGGTCGGAGGCTTATTTTTCAGGAACTCCTGGGCCTTGTCCTTTCTAGGACCAGTCTCATCCTATATAACAGGAGCTGGAACTAGATATGGTCCATATCCTAGAGCTTGGACAGCCCAGACCACGGCCTCGACTAGCCTCTGATCAATTGGTGTGGGGGAACTCTCGCCAAATTCCTCCCGTGGGTGCATGAGAGCTTTCCGGGGAGGCATGTTGCTACAAAATGCAACAGTAACAAAACAATAATCAATTCCAAAATTCTGAAAATTTTAATCAAATACATAAAATATAAATAAATGAAACATATTTCAGTAATAAGAGAAACAAATACTCCACATCCACCTGATATCCACATGTGGTCTACAGCCCACACGTCTCACCTGGAAGTGAAGTCAATCCGTGAATTCCAACATCCCCTAGTGACTCATGGTCTTCCATGAGAGGTGTGGGCCAAACACCCTACTCACAACCAAAACCCTGATCACTGACAGTCCTAGCTCATGTCAATCCCGACTCATCCCAAAATAGCAATATAACCCAAAAACATTAACCTCCTTTGATACCATTTTGTCACGAACCAGATCTGGTCTCCACCATTAACGGCACCAAACTCGGTCCGTGCCAAGGGCCGAAGGGCGTTCCCTATCCCCACGGGATGGCACAAGTTCCCGGGTATCATTAATTTATGTTTGGGAACGATTTACCTGAGTATGAAAGCATAAAACATTAAAAACAATCCATAATATAAATCTGAAATTTTTTAGCCAAACAAGACTTAATTAAAAACCATAAGTGAATATATTGGTTTAAATATAATACAAGTGGTCCAAATAAAAATAATTATAGCATCAAGATAGCCTCAAGGACTCCACAGGAATACGGGTCATCGCCCCCAAGCTGTCTCCACAACTCCGCACCAAGGATGGGAACTAACACCCTGAACCGCCATCACCCTTAGCCAGTCCTTTACCTGAATCAAACATAACCAAGTCTAATTACACCCATGGGGTGTAATTATGGTGTGAGCCTAATCCCAATAAGATACCACCCAATGATTCTAAGGAGTAAGAAATACAATGTGAAAAAGCAAGTAGTTTTCATATGTAAGGAAAAGTAGTGTTAAAATTTCAAGAAATGAAACCTCCAATTGAAAATAGTTTTCAATACAAAATTTTCAGAATATTAAAAAATTAAAATAGAAATGTTATATAATGTAATTTACTTCCAAACACACCCTAGTACATGGGTAAATACTACAAATCCAATGAGCAACAACATTGGGAACACCCCTAGGCACTAGGTTGTCTTGGGCCCTATGTACCTCGTACCTCGGTGTAAAGTAACCATAGAAAAATCTGTTCTCATGCATGAGCCACTAGTAGGGAACATACCCATAACCTAGTGGTCCCCAATAATCATCCACAAAGTTTAGTTAGAGTTGTTGTTATCCAAATGCTAAGTGAAACAGGGACAAAACCCATCCGGTCCACTAGCTGTACTAGTACAAATCCGCCGCACCTAGGTACACGGGCTTCCCCTTTTGTGATCAATAAAATTCAGCATGAAACATAAATAAATTATCATATAAAACACTATTACTAGTCAAACACAACCAATACAGTAGCTATCACTTTTTATACCACCTAAAACATGCAACAAAACACATAGATTTTTCATAAAACAATTCCTCAAAATTCAGTAGTGTTTCAGACAGAAAAATCCTTATAAACCTCACTTGCATACTATGTCCACATTTTTTAGTTTTCAAAACAGAAATTTCAGCCTAATATATTTCAGTGAAAACAAAAAATCATTTTTAGGGCAGCCCCATATGGTTCACGAAACGACATCATTGTGAAATCTCCATTTTTACACAACACAACTCTTAGAATTTCATGTGGTTCACAAACACCATTAAAACCAGATTTTTCAGCAAAAAACACAAGGGATAGACATTAAAAACAGTATTTTTATCCTTATTATAGTTCAATAAAATCAACTAATTACTTATAGGGTAGCCCCAATTAAACTAATAAAACATTTCTATGAAGAAACCCCGAATTTCACATGAAATTGGAATTTAGGATTCATTTTAAATACAAACACCACTAAAAATATTTTTTCAGCAATAATAAAATCAAATAAGTATGAAAATACCATAAAAATACTAGCCAATCCAAAAAATATTTCATACACAATGGAATCACCTACCAAATTAAGGAAAATCCTTGAATCACCGTGCGGAAATTAATTCGCACCACCACTGCACCAATAAAGACCTAGAACAACCCTAAAACAACAAGAATTGGAAACGAAAACCCAAGTTTAAACATTAGGTTTGAAACCCTACCCCCAGGTCATTTGTGACTTCAAGGAAGAGTAAAAAACCCTAATAAAAACAAATAAAACCCTATGCAATTTGAATAAGGAAATGAATGAACTCACTTACTTGAACTATCTTGAAGTAATCACTCCAAAACAACAGTAGATGAAATTTAAAACAGGCACAACTTAGGTCTCGTTTGATAAAGAATTATAAGGTCATTTAGGAACTATAATTGTGAAAAAAATAGAATTGAGAGAGTTATGAACGAAATACTTTGCCTCTTCAAATATGGGAGATTTGATGAAGCCTATGAAGTTCGGCACCAAATCGCGATTAACCAGAGCTCCAAAGAGGGGGGAGAGAGTTCTGATGGGAGGATGGGTTAATTGGTCTTGTGTGAGACTTGTAATCACCGAAAAATCCAAAAAAATGAATAATTTATATCATAATCAAAATGTATTTTTAAAACAGGAATTGGGCTTTCGGGCAGGCCCAACCCCTTAGATAAAAACCCAACTAAACCTTGTTTATGGATTTCTAAAAGCTCCAAATTACCTTGGTGGTGTTAATAGGTTAGGGGAGTCCATGTTGGAATTTTAATGGATGAAAAATGTTGGAAAATGTAAAATTTATAAAAGATACAAAATTTATTTTTCAATCTGGAATTTGGCTCACAGTTTGGCCCAATTCCTGAATACTCATCTATTCCTCCCTAAAACCTAGGGAAACCCCCAAAACAAAGCAAGGATGTAAATTAAATGAATAATACCTTTAAAATATGTCATGTATGTGACAAATATCATAACTAACAATATAACTTTACAATAAAATGATGTGTTCATTTTATAAGATGTAATAATTATGTTATTATTGTTTAATAACGTTACATTTCTTCCAAAATTTTGTTAATCCTAGTCCAAACCTCTAATATAAAATCATCACTACTGGAATATTTCCCTATATCGACGATTTCAAGGAATCATGGGCAACCAGGGCATTGTTATAACCTCGAGCTATAACCATTGTTTTGTAAACCGTGGCCATAGGTCTACTCTAACATGTCATTAAATTATACCAACAATTTGTAAAACTGTGTGTATAGTTGTGACAAAGTACATGGCCACAAGATTTGATCCCTAAGCTGCCCCTTTACTCTTCTGATTCCTAACCACTATCCCATTTCTCTTATTGGTATATAAATTTATACTTATTAATATATATTTTTATATACCTTGGTTATAGGTAGAAAAATGTAGGAATATTTGTTATTGTGATAAAAATATTGTGTGTAACAATATTTTTTCCCCGTCATACCTTGGGAGACCTATACAAATGGTTCTGGAAAACTGTGGGTACAAATCCTCAAAAAACAACACTATAGCCATTGTTTTATTGTAACTATGGGAATACGTCTCAAAAAACAACCACATGCCCATATTTTTGTCAATATTGTGGGTATAGGTCTCTAAAAACAACATATTCCCACATTTTAGGGAAAGCCATGGGTATATGTCCATTTTTTTAGTAATAATTATATATAAAATTATGATATTAATATTTTATGGTTTTTTATTGGATATTGTTTTGTATTTTTTATCAAAAATTGTGTATTTTAAATCCATGTGATATTACAACATAAGGAAACATATATTAGTTCTGGTGTATGATCACTATAAGATTGAAAAATAGTTGGATTATGGTACGAATTAAGAATATGCACTTATTCTATGTTCATTCTTGGAGTTTTAGAGATACTAACTTCACATGTTTTTTTGTGAGTGAGAAAATAATCATTAATTAGTAGATAATTTTCTAATGTCAGTTGTGTGTGTATTTCATAAAGTTATGACCAGTCTTAATGGTGCCTCATGTGGTCATAATTTATGAAAGTGCAATTTTGAAATATTTTACCACTGTGATTTTTATTTATCGTGTCTTTAGGAAATAATATATGAACAAAAATTTTCCAATCAAGATCTTTAACCTACGAGGCACTTTTATAGTAATATGAGTGATTAAGTGCAACCAAAAGCAGATAGTATCAGGGTTTCACTAAGTATTTCATTAATTTGTATGTTTTTTACCAAATTTTATATGCCATTGTCTACGTGAGAAGAAATTTGTGGATTTAATGTTATCTATGTAGAAAATATATGTACAGGCTATGGTACCACATAATCTGGATGATATGCATGTTTTGAAAGGATTGAATATTTTTAAATCTACTTAAGATGTAGTTTTTTAGTTGCTGGTTTGGGCCCCCAATTCGGTACCACATTCCATTTTTGAGAACATGTGTTTTCAATGAATCCTATATGTATCACCAAAAAATTATAAAATAATAACATTATATGCAATATCATATGTTACATGCAACAATGAGCTTATGTAACCAAAAAATATAATTCATAAAACCTAATCTTTTCAATAGAATACAAACCAAAACACCTATAATAAATATATTATAATATAATATATTATTATATCTTGGTAAAAAAAGTTTATACTATGGATACAAATAAGTAATATATGAGAATTATTGTTTTCTATTTATTAGAACTAAAATAATAACTATTTAAAAAAATAATGGGTTTCTACCAAAAGGATAATTTTTTTAAATGATGGATTAGTCACGCTTTTCACAAGTAATTTATTATTAATTTCTAACATCATTATAAAATATCTTTGAAAAAGTAATCATCTTTTTTGAAATGTTTATATAAAAAAAATTTGTTTGATTTCATGGGATTTTGAAAAAAACTCATTTCCTGATGTAAAGTGAATAATACTGAATTTAATTTGAAAATTTTAATTCCATTTAAATTATTTATATAGTTAAAAATTATTTATAATTATTTTAATTTTAATTTAGTTCAGTTATATATCTATTAATACAATTTATTTCATTTGAATCATTTTCATTTTGATTTAGGTTTACAAAAATTGAAAAATGTTGGATCCTTTCTCATTGAATTTCCACTTCCTCATCGCATATATGTGATTTATTTTAATTAAAAATTAAAAATTATATAAATCAAATTTTATAACATAGATTTTATATTTAGAATAAACATTTTTTATATTGGACAATTTGTTCACCTTAATTACTGGCGAATATTTATTGAGAAAATAATTTACATTATTTATTAAGGATAGGGTAAAAACAGATCTATAAGGGGTCAAACAAAAAGAATATGGTAAATATAACCGCAAATAATTATTAAATATATTTTATGACCAAATTTATACTTCATATTATCTAGGAGTCTAAAATATTCTATTTCAGATCATTTTTATATGTGAAAAACATGGGTATGCAATTTTTCATTCAAATATTCTAATTGTTCCACTCACATTACATATAAAAGGAAACTTCTTTTCCTATTTTATTCACAACATAATACCTTTTAGGAATATATAATCAGTATTAAAATCATAGACCAACTTCTATCCTATAATAATTGCTTCATTTTTTGACATAAATACATTCTATGAATTCTTTTGGTGGAAACATCGAGATAACAACCAAAGAAGAGGAAATGGTCATCGATGAGGGATTCAATTTTTCATCTTCTACAACCTCGTTCAATTATTATGAATATAAGATGATATGAAATGAATTGTGTCATCAATATACATATGGGCTTTTTATTTAATTTTATTACCAAAAATCATCACTACATCCACCAAATGGTTTTCAAAATCATCAATCATGCGTACGACAGACTAATCCCTCACAAATTTCCCTCATTCATATTTCATTACCAAATATAAAATATGCATGTGATGCTTAATTTAAAGTATATATATCATATTTGTGACATATTTATAGCTATTCAGTGATTATTTTATATATACCATTTTAAATTCCATTCTATTCCATTAGGGACATGTTTTCATCATTTGTGTGTCTAGATGACTAGAGACTCTCAAAGAGATATGATTTTTTTCAATTAATTTTGCATTGATGTTGATAAGAATAATGTTAACAAATTTATGTTATATAAATTAATTAATTATTATTTTAATGAGATTTTTATCATTCTTCAATTATATTATATCAATTTATTTTAGAACATTTCACTCACATAAAATGAAATGTGATTTCAAAGTGGTAATGTTATTTTATCTTTATTCTTGTTTTAGTGTTATGATAATGTTATGGTTATTTTGTAATTTTTAGGACTATGTGTGGTTCCATGATAATCCAAGGGCTGGTGAGCTCGTTATAGATCTCCAATGCATTTGGCAATGATATATAGATTATCAGTAGGGTGTATCATAAGAGATTAATAGAATATACTTCTATGGGTATTCCAAATGTAACTATGAATGTTTCTCCCCATGTATCTATGAAAGATAATATTGGAGTGAAATGTAATAGATTCCACAATTTACCTTTATGAGTTGTGTTTATTTTATTATAGGTAACCTATGATTTCATGATGTAAGCTAAAGATCTTCTCTTTTATGGGAGAAAAGAATAGCGTTTTGAAAATGTTTCCATTAGTTTACATGTATTCATAGACTAGTAGTTTCATTCTTCCTTTTTATAACCCTTACTGAGAATTTTTTATTTACACCATGTTTTAAAATATTTTCCCAATATATATGGATGGGTCAAAGAATTCCATAAGTCATGTTAAAAGTTAATAATATTATTCATTAAAAAGAATAATGTTTTATTTTTTCAGTATTATATTATGTATGAAATTGATATTTTTTTAGTAGTAAAAAATTTCAATGAAAATTATATGTTATGTATGAATTAGGAAATAATTATCTAATAATATTAACCTAAAAATATTCTCAATGAGAGATAATGTAAATTGTTTACTACAACTAATGATTATTTCATGTTTATGTCCATGTCCACACAATCAATATACAAAAATCAGAAATTATTTTCATCTCAATAACTTTTATTCTAGTACCATTACATATACAAGTTAAAAAAATCAACACCATAAATAATTTCACGGGTTCTATAATTTCTAATAATTAATATATTAAAAAATATAATATTTTGTGGTTATTAGATTTAATCATAAAAATAATAATAAATTGTTTATTATAATTTATAGATGGTGTAGTGTGACTATAGTTCTCATAAGAATACATTTTTTTCAACTGGTATTTTCATAGAAATAATTTCTTTATATCATTTCCAGAATGTATAATCTGATATTAATAAATACAAATACAAGAGTAAAAAATTAAATTGGGCGAATGATATAGGATAGGATAGATTGTTTGAATGAATATGAATTGGTTTTTGTATAATATTTATTTAATTATTTTTTCTTATATTTTATCAGATTCTATAATATTTATTTAAATTATTATTAGTTTCAAGCAATTTTTTTATATTATATGTGATTTCCCTAATAGAAATATTTTATAATTATTTTTTAAAATCTATTATCTAAAAAACACTTATGATACATGAATAGTTTTTCCAAACAATGATATGTTGATATAGAATAAATAATTAAATATATGATCTTATATCCCCCCTGATTATCTTGAACTACTCTATAGTATACAATCTATGTATTTTTTTAACTATAAAAAATATATTATAGATATCACCAAATAGTTATTTTATTATTCTATTAAGCTACCATTTATATAACAATGTAATTTACTAGGATTTATTTTTCCCATTATTTGATATTCTAGTTATTTAATTGTTATATTATCCCTTTTATTATTTATATAATGTTTAGTAACATAGTTATTTACCCTCCATATATTAATTTAATATTTTATATCTTACATCTTTGGTGATATTAATATTTTTTAAACCAATATCTTATTATTTAGTTAGCCAATAGTAACAAAAGATAGAATAAACATGGTTATGATATATTCAGGACAATGATTATTATGATTTTATTTAGTATGGAAACATAATTTATATTTTAATAATATAATCTTATTATTAAATAATATTTCTCATTGATATATATTGTGAAGGTTCCTTATTATTGGATATTGTTATTAGAAGATGTATAAATTCAAATTATATTTTTCATTTTATATATATAATATACAAAATTGTATATTATATATAATTATTTTTTATTGTATGGTATTGAAATTAATTGTATATTATATATCTCTCTTCACATTCATTAGGTTATAGGATAAATGATTCCATTTCCCATGAATTCCCTTTCATACTTCACACAATATTGGTTTTATACCATGACTTCATACCGATACATTTAGTTGGATGGTAATTATGGTTTCACTAGCTTTTGTAAGATTATTGTTTTTCTATGATCTAAAGATCATTTAATTTTCATTTTAATACAATGTTTATCCTAGTATGTATTCATAGAGTTTTTATTTAGGAAACGAGTGTGTTTGGGGAATGTTCGGAGCCCAAAACCTTAGTGGGTGGAATAAATCACTATGACGCATAGTTAATAAAAACCATGTTCCCAATCCACATGGTTTATCCTAACCACATAGGGCTCTTTAGTGAGAAAAATATAGAACATCATCTTTCTTAACCTTGTTCCCCATTCCATATGTTCATGAACATTATCTATAGTTTTTAGAAAAGGAAAAAATAATGATCTTGACACGGTTTCCAAAATAGTGTGCATGAACAATATAGGTCCTCCCATTGGATAGGGGGATATGAAAGATTGGCACATGGTTTGGCCAACCATATGTCCAGATCACGTGACCCCTATATTTTGGAAAACTTTATCATCTTTTAATGAAAAATTCATATATCCCACATTATGTTTCCTCCTTTATCCAGTATAGAGAATTCATTATCCTCCTAATGTTGAGAATATCTCAAACCACCGAGGAAATGATCATTGGTTAATAATAAATTTTAAATCCAATTAGACCTCCATCTATTACGTTGTATCACTATAGGTATTTGATCCACCCCATCAGAAATTCATTTCATCTTACTTCTTCTCCATGATATTTTTTCAATGTAGGCTCATATTACCTAATATTGGAATATTATTCTATACTTTAATTTTCATATGATCTAGGAAATATAGAGAGATGGTACTATCCACGGAGACTAATATATACTCGATGAAGTTGGGAAATGAATTTTCATAAAACAGAATTCATTTATAGATTGTCATTTTTTTGGCACGCCAATTTTTCTAAGAGATGATTATAAAAATTCAGCTGCCTTAAATAAAATTATTTTTCTTATATTCTAAATCACTATTAGTACATGTTATTTATGTTTTTGGAGGTTAAGACCTCAACGTATTCCACACAGTTAGGGTGTGTACGATGTTATTTTATTTTATACAATTTGGGACTTTTCTATGACTCAATTTAAGTCTGGTTTAATTTTCCCTATTATGGATAGTGTTCCACCATTATTAAATTATTCATTAAATTGATAAATAGAATGTTCATTTATATATATAACTTTCACTAGTTAATTTTTACTTTAGTATATTTGTTACTGGCTTCATGTCCAATAAATGTAGTGATTTTTAGTGAATGTAATGGAATAAAACTAATAAATGAATATATAATTACTGTGTTAAATGGTTCAATTTACATGATACACTATGTTAAGGATATTGTGTGGTAAAAAAATGAAATTGTTAAAATAATTAAATTTAATATGTATTACATAGTCATATTGAAATATGATATTAATTAAATACGTGTAATGTGACAATTTCATTAGAAATTTTTATCTCTATAAGAATTATTTTATTTTATCCCACCTATGATTCATGATTTAAGGATGTGAAAACTCAGAAGTCACTATTACAATTTATTAAACCAATTTCTATAGGAGATACCCACCACAAAATCTAGAAATTTTCTTCTTATTTGAATTAATTGGTGAAGTACTAGTGACTAACATGAAATATATTACAATTATTAATTTTCTATGGATATATTCGTTGGATTCATCTAGATGTATTCGAATACACAGAGCCATGGATTCACCCATTAGGACCATATATCATTATCTTTTAATTACCGTGGAGGAGATACATAGAATTTTATAGATTCATTTAAGTTTGTTTTCCTTGGTTAAGCATATTTAATTACACTAATACCCATTATTATTGGACATAATGAGTTATTACAATGATTTGGATGTCCCATGACATCAAGGATACATAGGTTTCAATTAGGATACTCCTAGTTATTAATATTATCTTCTTTTCTGATGTTGAAACATTCACATGAATTTTTTATATAAACTAAAATATAATTAATTAAATGGTTACATGTTCAAAGAGTATATTATGCAAAACCATGTTTGATTTATTCATTTTTACTCAATTTGTTTACTACATACCCTCACACTGTATACTTTATATTCATAAAGTATATTATATAGATGTATTTTTTGGTATCCTAATGTGATTTATCTCAAATTATATGTGGGTCATAATTTTTACTTGGGAAGATTATATTATCATAGGTTTGGAAAATGGGATGTGACATACTTTCCAAATGTGACTTTATTTCTTTAGAATGGAATATTTGTAGCAGATAATGGAACTTGATCATGGTATGTTTCGAATGTTTATGTTTATTCGGTTATTGTTTGTATTAAATGTAGTTCACAGTCTTCCAAATATCATGTATACATGTTTTCATGTTTTTCAGAGACATTATAATATATAATCATCATTATGTATATGATACTATTTTCAGTTATTGATGATAATTTACTTCCTGGATTTTTATGTTTACTTAAACAACCAGTCTTATTATTTTTATTATTGTTCCCTCTATTTATTCTCTTGTTGTGTCTTTTTTTATGAACCACTAAGACCATAGGGATTAGTCTTCACACTATCACACCATAGGACCCCAATGTTAGTCATAAAACTCATGTATATGGGAAAAATTGATTAATGTCATATCGCCACTAACTTTCAAAACTGTTTAGTCAATTTTAGGGGAAGATGTGACAATGATTTTGTAGATATACTAAATTTGGTTTTATTTTTTTGAAAAGATATATATAATTTTGGGGTATTGTTTTATTATGGTTATAATCCATTCCTTTTAGTAGATAACCAATTATTGGGGTAAACTCTATGTTATAATAAAATGTGATTTTTTTTTATTTTTATCAATACATTAAATATATTTTAATCATTTGGTGATGCACAAGAATTGTTGTATTTGACATGATTATAGATATATTAAGAGGTCCTGGTATGGAATTTAGCTTTGTTTCATGAATTTTCATAGGCACCAAATATTCACATTCCAATAATATACCATGTTTTATGTGTTTATTTTAGTTTTATCACTCCCTATGTATCATTTTATTGTTGAGCGAGATAAGGTTGTTAAATTTTCAAATTATAAAAACATTATTCTAGGGGATGGGAATAATTTGGTTGTATTATCTACGCAAAACTAAATAGTGGGTTCCAATATAAAATAATGGAAGAATAAGAAATTCATATTTTCCACAATTATATGATATGTACCTATGGGAAAATGAAATGTTATTTTGATACAATCACAAAATCAGATATTTTAGTTATATAGATCTAGTGAAAATATTATTTTGGAAGGGTAATTCAATGATTCAGTCCATCTTTTATTTTATATATTACATTAAATGAATGATTGTATGTGGTCTACATGAAATTAAATTAGTGTCAATTCCATTGATAAGGTGTATGTGCACTTATTAACGTGTAATGGATATCCATTTATTTGAACACAAATATATTTATTTACACACATAGAAATATTTTGGAAATATTCATGCTTATATAAAAAATTGGTTTCCGATAAATTTTGAGTCAAAGTAAAATTTAAAAAAGTTTTTCCTTCATAGATTTTAATTGAACCTCGATACACTAGAACGAATGTAAAATTAATTTAACTATTAACAATACACTAACCTTCTATGTGAGTATTTGGGATAGTATAACATCTTTAGTGATCGATTTTCATAATTCTATGATTCAGTTAAGAACCATGTCTTCGTTTAAATCCTTTTATGAGGTGTGTACATGAATAATTTTGAATTATAAGACCATGGAACCCTCTAGTCATGGGCACATAGGGTGTCATTGAAAAATCTCTAAAGTTGGTGGTCCTTAATTGGAAAGTCATTAATCAGGTAGTTCCACCATTGTCAAAACCTAATATCCCAAAAATTGGTACCAAAGCTTAACTTTGAGAGGTATTCTAACTTTTTATGTGGCATATACTGGAGTTATCCATTACATGAACCTATGATGACTAATTTTAATAATGTGTTCTCTTAGTTTCATCGTCCTATATTTTCATGGGATGGTGATCTATAGGCTATCTAGACTTATCAATATTCTAATCCTTATATATTTAATTTTTTAAACACACCTCCTTGAAGGAGGGTCAATCTCACCAACTACATGTTGTGTGAGTATTCAATGTGCTTATGGGATGTGATTACCCAGGTTGGAAACTTATATGAAATGTTTAAGGAAGACTTCTAGACTGTGTTATATGATTATTTTTTACCTAATATTTGAATAGATAATGGATCTAAAGAGTTAATCTACCAAGATTAGGGTGATATATCATTCATGAACTATTTATTGTGTTTTATAGTGTTTCAATTCATTGCACCACATATAGTTTGGGATGATATATAGAGAGTGGGAAATGCTTAAGATAGTCTCTTGAAATCCATCCTCTTATAGGATAATGTTTTTTCATTTTTACATTATTTGAGTTGAAATTCTGGATCATATAAATGAGCACAAGATGAGAGAATCTAATATTATTGAGAAAGAAGGATAAAAAATTTCGCATGGAAGTTGTTCTTCTAGTATAAGGGAGCATAAAAATTATGTTTCTTTTTAGTGTAGTGGTGGCCAATGTATTCTCACTAGACGATGAGACATATTCAATCAGTGTGGATGATATTTGAATCTGAAGATTCATTGTTTTAGAGATTCACTAGAGTGTCCATATTGTGTCCACATGGATAATCTTTAAAGATTATATCAAACCATTCCAAAAACAATTGTGTAAGAGGATCACCAACATCTCCAACTTTAGGAGAGGGAATAGTAACACATCTTCATGATTTAAGAAAGAGTATAGTAGAAGGATATTACAAATAGAATGTCGTAGATGTTGTACCCAAACATTGGATTATCTACAACAGTAGAATGGTCTAGCTCGGGTTGTCCAGCTGTGTAACGTCCCGACCAAGCTCACCCCTAAACCAATGGCCTGATCGGTCGCCACATGACCTCAAGCGCGTCTCCCCATATTCCAGAGAATTCTGACTAGTAGTGAGGGTTTAAGGATAGTTAGTGGGGAGACTATACCCTCTTTTCATATTTAAATAGCGGTATATCAATGTGGATAACAAACAATAGTGGAAGAAGTAACTCATAAATGACTAACAGCGGAAGACAAATAATTTTCATTTTATAAAAGTGGACAATGCCAAATTATACAGCAGATGCATGCATGACAAGATAAAGATACAAAAGTCGAAAATAGTGAAAAAAACAGCATGCTTTATATTCTAATGCAGAAATAAATAAATAATGACTCAAAGCCCCAAGGTCGATCTCCTCGAGCATCCCGAGCCTCCGCTTGGTCCTCTGCTCCTAACTCCCTAGTAAATGCAAACTGCTTAGTCCTGTAATCAAATAGAATCTACTTAGGTACCCAGTGAAATAGCGGCCCGAGTAGGGAGTAATATATAAATATCAGTAGGCCGGGACCACCGATGTCTTCCACAAATCTAGATGTTTAATAAATAATTTTAAAAACATGAAGGAATGCCGAAAATAATGTAAGCAGTACAAGGTAACTATATACTCAAGTACCTGCTTCTACGCTTAGCTGGTGTCTGAAACTACACTATTAATTTGTCATGCATACTCAACAATCAATACATAATCATTTATCTTTTATAAATTATTCCAAAATTAATAAATTATTAAATTCATGAGATTTGGACTATGCACGACATCTCCCATATAAGTCAGTCACCATGGATGTCTCTAAAGACTGTCTAAGTTATAAAGTAAAGATTGAATCCAAGCTTGTGATTTGGCTTGGATAATGCGTCATAAGTTATTCAATTTAATCTTTCATATGAAATGTCTAATCTGGTCCACTAAAATAGTGATTCTCTCCTCGGTCAGTCCACTAACAGTGGTTCACCAAATTCGTTAATAAGTTTAAACCCTTTCTCATAATAAAATTACCAATCATCATGTCACAATAGCCTTCATTAACCATTAACACATTTCATGCACGAACAATGGGACCCACAGGCAAATGTTAATTAATGTATGTAGAAAATCATGTCTATCACCCTCGTGAGTATTTGGAGCATCAGTCATTCTCTCACAGCCCATGGGTATTTTGAGCATCAGTCCCTATCCCATAAAAAAATATTTTCTTGCAATATTGGTGTTGAATGCCATGTCTAGCACCCCGTGAGTATTTGGAGCATCAGTCCCTATCTCACAACCCATTTATCAATCGAACATATACATCTATCATTTGTGTAGAACATCATGTCTAACACCCTGTGAGTATTTGGAGTATCATTCCCTATCTCACAACCCATTCCTCAATCACACAAATACATTTATCAATGGTCTAGAATACCAGGTCTAACACCATAAAACCAACCCGTTAGTTAATTCAACAAATAATTAACAACACAAAAAACTCTTCAGGTATGTCAACACTTAATTAACCATTAAACATCTCATTTATGAATAATTAATTAACAATTAATTTTTCTTTGCAATCCAACAGAACAATTAACTCAGCACTTAATTATCCAAATTCCTTAACAAGTCTGAACCCATCCATTCAAACATTGGTTCGTCCAGGACTTCAAAAATCTACAAGCACACCATAATCATCTCAGAACATACTGAACAAATCAAAGGTATTTAGTGACTATTTAAAACAACATATCATATTTTGGAACACCTCCTTCCAAGACAACATAAGGCATAGAAAATTAATATGCATCAAAAGGTACTCCTGGCCAACAATCATAACAAACAATCAATACACAATCTTAACTTAATGTTTTCATATTAATTAATTCAACAATAAATTAATTAAATAATATCTCTTTAACCAATAATCAATTAGTTAACCATTTACCATTTAACATGTAATAATTAATCTATCCATTAATTATTAACAGTTTCCAAATTATCTCTCGAACATATAAAATATTCAATATTCCCAATAATCAGTAAAGGCCAAAAACTCATTCCAACTCATGACATGAAAATTAATTCTACAATTAATTAACCTTATACTCAATATCCATATTCCAATCATTTAACTATTTAATCATATCACTTTAACCATGTTATCCAAACATGCTTAAACTCTACACAAGTTCAAGTCCTCACTTATCTCGTATGGGAGGAACTAATCAATAACATCAAAAGTGCCATTCATCGACATATCAAAATCAAGGAAATTCACATTCTCAATTTATTAAAAGAATCTATAATTCTTAAACAATGTGTTTAATATTTGGGACCCTACCTCGAGGTTTTGATGAAAACCACAACGAACGAAGAACCCCCAAGAGAAATGGGTTGATTCCTCAAGAACCTGCCTTAGATCACTTATCCTCAAGAATTCAGCTTTGATTTTCCATGAGAAGCCTTCCTGTCACCCCCAAAATTCATGGGAGAGGTTCTACTACCTTCAAGGAAGAGTATTACGGAGTTATGGGTGCTTAGGAATAAAAAAAGATCCATCTAAAAGAAAAAATGAGTGAGATCCCCAATTTAAGGATCTAATTTAAGTGCCCACATGGTTAGTTCGTGCAGTTTGACAAAATGTGTGCAAACCGTGCATTAGATACTGCCTTGGACACCCTTCTCGCAAGGTTTGGCCGCATGGTTAGACAATCCATGCGCTTCCCATGCAGAAGATACTGCCTCCAAGACCATCTACGCGCGGTTTGGCCGCACAATTAGACTAACCGTGTGCCACCCGTGTGACTTCCTCTTTACCTCAAAACTTCTATCTATGTTTGAAAATGACATCTTTAGGTGTTCCAACACTCAGAAGAAAATTTTGGAGCTCGATTTAAAAAAGAACGAATTGTTGATAAACCAAAAAAGAGATTCATAAACATTCTTAAAAATTAACACAGTTCAAAAACACGGCATCTTACATTATACCCACCTTAAAAACATCTTGTCCCCAAAAGCCATCGGGAACCACCACTAAAACAGCCAACCTACCAAGGTCATTTAATCTCATTAGAAGTGACGTGTTGTGTTCCCAATGACAAACACACCTTCAACCCTTCTCAAACCTGATGGATAACCCTTTACAACTAGATCCAAAGATTAATCTAATTATTAAATATCGAAACATACCTTATATATATGGTCATTATAAGAACCTTGTCAACGTAAATGGTTGAATCTAGATCGAACAACAAAACAAGTTTCACATGCTTCCCTCGAAAGACGTTCCATACCCATAACCCTATTTCTCCCTTTATCTGACGACGTGCCTTTAAAATTATTTCAAAACCATATGCAAGTATATCTATGTCTTTACCCAACATCTGGTAAATTTTCCTAGTCAAGTCATCGCAAGGCTATTTTAAAAACAACTGTTCCCCAACACGAATAAAGAAGTATCCCAATGAAACCACGCATCCCACATACTCTCCACATAAGAACTGTTCCTCAAGACCAAAAACATTTGAATTATAGCATGGCATAAGACCAATGCTATATTAGTGTCTCCATGATGAGGTCAAGATAGGGGACATGCACGCCGTGTCCAGAAGAGCGCACTAAGAGAAAACCAAGGTCATGAAGAAGATCAGTCAAACCATTACCAGAAAACTCTATTCTAAAAGCTCATTATCACCTGCCAACACATTCATCATTGACAAGTGGAAATACCAACATTAATATTTCCCATGATTTTTCAAGAAAAGATCATCCGCTCACCAGCGCGCTAGATTAACAACAAGATCGGCATTTCAAAACACTCGGGTCTTTCGAAAACCATACCATGTATTGAAAATAAACTGATTCATTAACGCTCAAGTTAATCTACATGGATTTGACACAAGACCGTACTCAACAGAAAAAAAAAGACTTATTACGAAGTCATATTTCCTCATTCGACCATTTTCCTGGATTACGCTCTAACCATCCATCCATTACTAAGAATAAAGGGTCAAACGAACAAAAAAGCAGTCTACCATGCCTGAGGCACGTCTAACCAGCTGACATAGAGCATTACTCGATGATGAATCCCACAAAAAGTTCAAGAAACACATCACCACCCGTTCGAACAAGGGTTTCATTAGAAACTGGAAGTCTTACCTAGGAAAATGGCACCCAAAAACACCAAAAGAGTGAGAAAAGCCATAATTCTAGTAAGGAATTTAAGTTCTGAGGGCGCTACCGACCACAGGTTAGCCTGTTAAGAAGAATAAGATTCAACCCTAAACCGTGTCACTATAAACAAGTCACTAGGCTCAAAAGCTGAACATAAAGCCATTGCTAATGAGAAGAACCGCTACAGAAAGTACTCAAGCTTCTATTCCAAGGAAACTCAAGAGAAGTCTGAACTACCCTTAAAACGAGGGTTTTAAACAGTGGACACCATAATGGGTTCCATTTCCAAGACTCTTATATTTAATCACTTTTAATATTTATGTGTCAAACTATTTAATCAAAACATCAAGGTGCCATTTTCAAAATTCCCCAAGGTAGAACATGCAAGTTTCATAAAACTCCCTTTTTAAAACATTTACGTTAGTTAATAGACCATAATTTTCAGAAAACTTATCAAAATAAATTACTTTTAATAAGATAAGGTGACCTATGAGGATCCCACTATAACCAACCTAATTTCTATATAAATCAACCCAATAGTAAATTCGCAGGTATTAAAATTCGAAAAACCCAAACAATTAATCCCACAAAAACACTCCCCAGCTGACCTTCTTGGGTCGAGTTGCATTTTGGAAACTAGCCATTTGATTTTAGATCAATATTAAACATCTTTCACATTTATAAGCATTTCACACGGCACCTAGTCATCACATTTAATATGAGTTGTCATTTTCCAATTCAGGAAGCACCCATACACTCTAAGGATTAAAAATTGGCTCTCATTAATCGATACCAATGTCAAATCAGAAATTAACATGATCAACCTAATGGTCCAAATTATATGGGTGGACACCTACCAATCGATAAGGTTCCCATACACATTATCATTGGATTTTGGCTCTCATTTAACAAAATCAACATTCATTTAACATTTTATCATTAGCAGCCCTTTCACATATCAAAACTTCTCTAACATATTAGCATAAGCAGTAACACAACAACATGTTATAACACGGAAGTAGGTCACAACAACAAAACATGCTAATAACCAAGGCAGTATGGAATATAATCACTCAAACATGTTAAATCTATCACCGTAGCGTGCTATCTATAGAGGCATGCTAAAGCAGATCAAACATGGTATTGAACCCAAGGAACCCAAGAACGACTATTATCCCAAGCACCGGGAAATTTCTTTTCTCCTATCTACCAACCCCAAAATAGTAAGACAATGTAAAAGAAAGGAACCAAAACCCTTGATACCACTTGGTAATGTTTCGACCCAACTCACCCCTAAACTGGTGGCCAGACCGGTCTCCACATGACCTCAGGCGCATCTCCTTGTACGCCATAGGCTTCCGACTAGCAGTAAGGGTCTAAGGATAGTCAGTGGGGAGATTATACCATCTTTTTAGAGTCTCACAGTTGTATATCAATGTGGATAACAAACAATAGTGGAAGCAATAACTCATAAATTAAAAAAAGAGGAAGAAAAATAATACTCATTTTATAAAAGTTTCCAACACCAAATTATACAGTAGATGCATGCATGACATGCTAAATATAAAAAAGTCGAAAACAGTGAACAAAAGAGCATGCTTTACATTCCAATGCAAAAATAAATAAATAATGACTCAAATCCCCAAGGGCGATCTCCTCGATCATCCTGAGCCTCCGCTCGGACCTCTGCTCCTAACTCCCAAGTAAATGAAAATTGTATAGTCCTGCAACCAAATAGAATCTACTCGGGTACCCAGTGCAATGGCAGCCAGAGTAGGGTGTGAGATATAAATATCTATAGGATGGGACCACCGGTGTCTACCCCAAATCCAGACATTTAATAAATAATTTAAAACACGGGAATTAATGCATAAAATAAATTAAAAAGTACAAGGTAACTATATACTCAAGTACCTGCTTCAGCACTCAGCTGGTGACTGAACCTACACTATTAATTTGTCATGCATACTCAACAATCATTAAATAATAATATATTGTTTATCAATTATTTCAAACTTAATAAATTATGAAAGTAATGATATTCTTCCTATGCCTGACATCTCCCGTATAAGTTACTCAACACGGATGTCTCTAAAGATCATTTAAGTAATCAAGTAAAGACCGAATCTAAGCTTGTGCTTTGGCTTGGATAACGTGTCATAAGTTATTCAATTTAATCTTTCATATGATATGTCTTAGCCCGTCTACTAAAATAGTGATTCGCTCCTGGGTACATCCACTAATAGTGGTTCACCTAATTCATTAATAAGTCTAAACCCTTTCTCATAAGCAAATCACAAATCATCATGTCACAACAGCCTTTATGAACCATTAACTCATTTCATGCATGAACAATTGGACCCACAGTCCAATGTTAATTAATGGATGTAGAACATCATGTCTATCACCCTCATGAGTATTTGGAGCGTCAGTCCTTGTCTCACAACCCATGGGTATTTGGAGCATCTGTCCCTATCCTATAAAAGAATATTTTCTTGCAAGCTGGGTGTAGAACACCATGTCTAGCACCCTGTGAGTATTTGGAGCATCAGTCCCTGTCTCACAACCCATTTATCAATCATACATATACATCTATCATTGGTGTTATACATCATGTATAACACCCTATGAATATTTGGAGAATCAGTCCCTGTCTCGCAACCCATTTATCAATCACACAAATACATTTATCTATGGTGTAGAATACCACGTATTACACTATAAAACCAACCCGTTAATTAATTAAACAATTAATTTACCACACAAAACACTCTTCAGATAATTAAACACATAATTAAACATTAAACATATCATTAATTAATAATTAATTAACAATTAATTATTCTTAGAAAGCCAAATTAATAATTAACTCATCTCTTAATTATCCAAATTCTTTAACAAGTCTGAACCCATCCATTCAAAAAATGGTTTTTCTAGGACATTAAAAATCAACAAGAACACCATATTCATCTCAGAAAATTCTCAAAAATCCAAGATATTTAGTGAATATCTAACACAACATATCATATTTTTGAACAAATCCTTCCGAGACAACATAAGGCATGGAAAACGAATACGCATCAAAAGGTACTCCTAGCCAACGATCGTGACAAACAACCAATACACAAACTTAACTTAATGTTTTCAAATTAATTAATTCAACAATTAATTAATTAAATCATATCTATTTAACAAATCATCAATTAGTTAACCATTTAACATTTAACATGTAATAATTAATCCATCCATTAATTATTACCATTTTCTAAATTATCTCCCGAACATGTCAAATATTCAATATTCCCAATAATCAGTTGTAACACCCGAGACTTTTATTTTATATAAATCATCAAAGGAATCTTTTTCTACACAACACTTTCTTGGCTTGCTTTACACGCAATCGCGACCTTCCTCGATAGCTTGCGTCGTACGCAATACCGAGTTTCACTAAACAACAATATGTTATTAAAACTAGCCGTTATGAATAGTAATAACCACTTTTTGAAATTTTATAAATTTTATTTTTCAAAATGGACTTCATTTTTGGACTCAGAATATCGAAATTAGCCTAGGGTGAAATTTTGGTATTTTTCTGAAAACTTTCAATTTTTGATGAATAGTGAAACCACTAAGTGGTAGGTTAAAAACTGAATTTTGCATAAAACTTAATTTTACTGCTTCTGGGAATGAAATTTCAAAAATCCGACAGACACGGTTGATATCAGTAAGTAAAATGTGGTTCAATGAGATAAAAATAATTTTTTGGTGAATAGTAACCTTTTACTATTTTTACCGCGGTTAATAGTAAATAGGGTAACTAAGGGTAAATATGATATCAATATTACCCTAATACATGTCCTAATTCTATTGGACAAGTGTAATTCGACCAAAAACAAACTTAGGAATAAAATATGACCATTTAGGCCCACTTGGATTAGATTAGGACATTTATTATTAATTTATTTAAAGAAGGGTTAAAATAGTTAAAATCAAAGTTTAATAAGTAAATCATTTTTAATATGGGGTTATACATAAGATAAATTCGACTATAAATATTCATTAGAAATCTAAAAATATTTCCTACATGATGGTAGTTTATTTGTAATTTTTAGACATCAAATAATTTAATTTATTTATGACACAATGATGATGCAGTAATTATCTTATTAATGAAATATTGACATAATTGATGTTATAAACACCAAAATAAATGTAATTTGAGACTTTTTATGAATTCAACTAATTTTCAAGGTTACTATGATATATTAGTATTGATTTAATCAACTTTTTTCGAACATATAATTCTGTTATGACTTTCACAAAAATCATAAATCAAATAGTGTCAAAATTGACACAAAATAGTTTTTAAATCAAATATTATATTATTAATTGTTATTTTATTCTTAAAAATCTAAGGTTCGGCAAAATGACTTAGATAAGGATATATATATTAATAATAAACAATTTGGGGTTCGTTTGGCATGTTATAGTAAGTGTATTAACCATATAGTGAAAGAAAACAAAAGGACATGGTAAAAGTTAAATTATTTAACTTAGAGTTAAATCTAATTGATAAGGTTAAAATAATATCTTAAACTTGTCTAAATCCTATTGGTTGATAGGATTTCGACCCATCCCCACTTTATCTTCGAAATAAGACCCTTTGGAACCATTATAAACCGATTTTGACTTTAATATAAAATAATATTTTGAGATATTCCTAAGGTGCCCCTCTCCTCCCTTATAAAAGGGCACCTCCTCCCCCTCCTCCTCACACCAAATTGAGCACTCAAGCTCGGCCAACCCCTGCCATTTTCTCCTCTCCACTTCCCTAGAATAATCCTAGAGGTCATGGTCTTCTTCAAAGACCAATCTTAGTTACCTAAGTGGAGAATTCAAAGAGGCGTTCCAAAGAAGAGGTAATATCCATTACCGATCTTTTCAATTTCTTTCTCCTTCAACTTCTTCTTCTTTAGTTGCTTCATGATAAAGTAACAACATCAGTATTACATACATACCGATATGTTATTATAAATATGAAACAACCCTAATTCACCTTCTATCCATCCTACGGAAAAATGAAATCACTGCGCGTGCGTACGTACGGAATACCGTCTCCACGTCGTGGTGTAATCTATTTTCCACCACCACCTTACAAGGATGGGTATAATGGTGTAATGAGTAACTATTTATGATTATTATAAATTAATATTGATACTGAAATAATATACATATACTCCAATACAATTCCACGATCATAGGAACGATATCATCACTCGTGCGTACGTACGGAATACCGTCTCCACGATGTGATGCGACTCGTTCTACATGATCATCATTACATAGTAATTATATAAATGAATTGAATGAATAAATATGATATATGTTACACTAATAACATTCTGGATATAAGGTATCTATAACCTTAAAATAAGAATAAGAATTTATTCGGCAAAACGTGCATAAGAACAAAAGGCAATAAAGACCCGAGTAACAAGTAACAATGAAATATTACTAACAAGAAGCTAAGAATATGACCATATATGATATCATATCAATATGTATGATTCTGGAATAAGTCAATAACATTATTTAAACCATTATACAGGAGCTTCGGACACGTACAAAGCAAATCGGACCTAAGGTAAGGGGAAGTATCACAATCTCACTTTTATCCGAGATTGTTTTTACTTTGGTAATTACTGGGGTGTATTTTATCATCCACATCCATGTTTCATAAATATGTAATATTATTTCCATCCAACTACAATTGTTTAAATCCAATTTTACCCTTCGGTGAGTTTTAGTAAAAGAAATGAAAGGAATCTTTTGTCGTTTTCCGTACGAGGTACTTTTTGACTTTTCCGACAAAAGTACGAAGAATGTTTTTTTTAACTTATACGGCGTGAATGGATTTCTAAAACATTATTTCCAAGAAGATTCCTTTACAAGTATTCAAGTTTATTTTTAATCAACTTCTTTTAGTTTAAAATTGTATGACATGTTAAGAAAGGAAAAGTGTTTTTGAAGTAGAAAGGATATTTTCCTCAAGAAAGAATTTCAAGTATTTTATCAAAATTATTTTCCATCTATGATAATAAAAGGGTTCTGTTTTTATCCCTATTATTACATGGATTTGATTATGTTGTGATGGAAACATTTTTATGAATTCCTTTATCTTATATGAATTGTTTTATGATGTCATGTTGTTTAAGAATCCCATTTTTATTACATGGGTTATGCGATGATGTATGATTTATGATTATGTGGCACACATAAGAAAGGATTCATTATAAGATGGGTGGGACCTATATCTCCCTCCAATGCATTGGGTAAAGATTTTATATCTCATTAGATAGATTGGGCTGGAACGGTAGGTTATACCGGTTCAGTGAAACAGGACTGAAACGAGGGTTACTCGGTTCAGAAAGGGACTTTGTCCACTAAGATAGTCTTGGCAATGAGTCATGACTAACAAGAAATGATTTTCCATGATTATGTGTGCATGCCACAAAGTTTTCAAGTTTTATGTTATGATTATCGGGATCTCATTTTAACTTCTATGATTTATTCCATATTAAGATATTATGATATCTTTTGCAGGTTTTGATTTTCAAAAAGATATGATATGATTTTTATTTCCTTTATTTGCCCTTGCTGAGCATTTGAGCTCACCCTTTTATGTTTTCTTTTCCCCAGGTCAGGAAGATGGATATTAAGTAGAATATGCTAAAAGGGACCATAGATATGATGAAATAAATGGGAGACACTGTAGAAGATTTATGAACCAGTTGTTTATGTTTCCCAGTTTCTAAAGACACTATACCTATACGGTCCTTTGTGGTTTTGACATATGTTGTAATAAGTGTGCTTCAATTTTGAAGTATTAACCATTTATGTAAAGTATGGGTCGTTATAGTTGGTATCAGAGGAAAGGTATAGTCAACCTTTGGAAACTAGGATGTGAAAGCCTTAGTAAGAACCCTAAGGATAAGTCTAAGCATAGAACACAATCTTAGTGTTTTAGAAATGGCCATGAATAACCTAGGATAAGACCTCAAGCATGAAAATTTTATTCTTGAATTATGTGGTTTTCCTATTATAATTAGTGTTGCTCACACTATTCTTCTTGGTTTTAGTCAATGGCTGGAACCCGAAGGAACCGTGTTAATGCGGAATACGATGGGCAATGCAATGCTTGTCCCCCTGAGCAACCAAACGATATGGGAGCTGGAATGCAAAATCTTGTATCCATGCTCACACAACTTTCTCAAGCTATGAATCATGCAGGATTTCCAAAGGAGCAAAGGAAGGAGCAACATTCTGTTGAATCCTTCATGAGGAAGCGTCCACCTTCTTTCAGCGGGTCTACTGATCCATTAGTTGCTGAACAATGGATTAGTACTACTGAAAAGATATTTTCAGTTCTTCAATGTTCTGAACATGATAAAGTCATCCTAGCAGTGTATCGTTTGGAAGGAGATGCTGATCAATGGTGGAATCTTATTAAGAATACGAGGCAATGGGATGAAATTGAGTCTATGGAATGGGACGAGTTCAAGAACTTATTTTTCAATAAGTACTTCCCTCATATTCTTCGAACAAAGATGGAGAAAGAGTTCCTTGAACTGAAGTAAAGGGATGAAGAATCTGTTAGTACCTATGAAGCAAATTTTACAAGACTTGCAAGGTACGCTTCTGGTATTATTATCCAACCTGAGAGTAAGATCGATTCTTTAGTGGCTTAAAACCAAGTCTTTGAAGGGAGTTAGCCATAAGAGACTTCAATATCTACGAGGAAATAGTTCGATGTGCTCTCAAAGTCGAGATGGAGATTGGAATAACCCATCAGTCACATGGGTTTGATAAGAAGAGGAAGATGGAATTCAAAGAAAAATCTAAAGACCACACGGAAAAGAAGATGAGATTTTCCTTATGCTCAAAGTGTGGAAAAAAACATGGAGGGAGTAGTCTTAAAGGGACAAGTAAATGTTTTAAATGTGGAAAGGAAGGTCATCGGGCATTTGAATGCCGTGATAATGGGAAGAAGATGTCTAATGACGCAAACAAAGGAAGGGATACACAGAATGAACCTACTACACTTCAATGTTTCAAGTGCAAGGAGATGGGGAATTATGCCAATCAATGCCCAAATCCAAGGGTTGATGATGATGGTCGACGTCAACAAAATCTTAAGGCTAAAGAGAAAGGAAAGTCACATGCAATTTCTATCAGCGATGTGGAGTACGATAATGAAGTGGTGAAAGGTACACTTACCATCCACTCTAAAGTAGCAAATGTTTTATTTGATTCTGGATCCACCCACTCTTTTATTTCTGAAAAATTTTCTAAGGGTATCACCGTACTACCTCAACAATTAGATGTTCAGTTAGCTGTGACAACACCTAATGGCACAACAGTCGCATCAAAAGTTTATAATTCTTCTCCGATCGACGTTTGTGGGAAAGTGCTTCCTGCAAATCTTGTGATCCTTCCTTTAGTGGAATTTGATGTGATTCTTGGCATGGATTGGCTTTCTCTACATGGATCTCATATCAATTGCCAAATAAGGGAAGTCACATTTCATATTCCAGATCAATCTACGATCGTATACCAATGCAAGGATGAACATAACCTTCCAGTGGAAATTTCTTCCATCTTATGGGTATTGATTCCACTAAATGAAGGTTATTTATCTCAAATGGTTGGTAAGAAACTCACAATTAAGAATATGCCCATTGTACAGGAGTTTGATGATGTCTTTCCGGAGGAATTACCGGGTCTTCCACCAGATCGTGAAGTTGAGTTTTCAATAGAACTCGTACCGGGTGCTTTTCCTATTTCAAAGACACCTTATATAATGGCCCCAATTGAGTTGCAGGAATTGAAGAAGCAACTCCAAGAGAATCTTGATAAGGGATTCATACGCCCTAGTGTGTCACCTTGGGGAGCTTCTGTTCTATTTGTTAAGAAGAAAGATGGATCAATGAGACTCTGCATTGATTATCGAGAACTTAACAAGATCACTATCAAGAACAAATATCCTCTCCCACGCATTGATGACTTATTTGACCAACTACGCAGAGCTCAATACTTTTCCAAGATTGATCTTCGTTCAGGTTATCATCAATTAAGGGTCAAAAGGGAGGATATACCAAAGACGGCTTTCCGTACAAGGTATGGACACTATGAATTTATAGTGATGCCATTTGGTCTTACTAATGCCCCTGCTATATTCATGGATCTAATGAATAGAGTCTTTAGAGACTATCTTGATCAATTTGTGGTAGTCTTTATAGACGATATTCTTGTCTATTCCAAGAGCAAGGAAGAGCATGAAGATCACTTGAGAATTATATTGAAGACCCTGAGAAAGGAGAAGCTTTATGCCAAATTTACCAAGTGTGAATTTTGGCTTCCAAAAGTTGCATTTTTGGGTCACATAATCTCAAAAGAGGGGATATTTGTGGATCCAGCAAAAACAGAAGTTATCGAAAGATGGTCGAGACCAACCACAGTAACTGAGATCCGAAGTTTTCTTGGTTTGGCTGGATATTATCGACGTTTTGTAAAGGATTTTTTACGATTATCTAATCCACTCACCAAGTTGACTCAGAAAGGAGTTAAGTTTGTCTGGACAAAGGAATGTGAAGAGAATTTCAAGGAGTTGAAAAGAAGGTTATCCAGTGCACATGTGCTCACACTGCCTTGTAGTGGAGAAAGGTTTGTGATCTACAGTGATGCATCCAAGAAGGGATTGGGGTGTGTTCTTATGAAAAATGATATGGTGATAGCTTATGCCTCACGACAGTTGAAAATCCATGAGCAAAATTACCCAACACATGATTTGGAGTTGGCTGTGGTAATCTTTGCATTAAAGATTTGGAGGAATTACCTTTATGGTGAAAGGTGTGATATTTATACTGATCATAAAAGTTTAAAGTATATTTTCACACAAAAGGAGCTGAATATGCGCCAAAGAAGATGGTTGGAGCTGATTAAGGATTATGACTGCTCAATCCATTACCACCCTGGGAAAGCAAACAAGGTGGCAGATGCATTAAGTCGACAAGACCATGCTAGTTTATCCATGATGAGGATCACAGAAGATCCAATATTTATGGATTTACAAAGGATGGATCTTGGAATTATAATGGAAGGGGAAAAATCTTATCTTTCTCAAATGAATGTCCAACCATCTATACATGTGAAGATTAAAGAGGCGCATAAAGAAGATGTCGAGTTACAAAAGAAGGTGAGAAATGTTCCTGAATTCAACCTTGATTGTGATGGGATAATAAAGTCCAGGAATCGGGTTTGTGTTCCTCCCATCCCCGAATTAAAGAAGGACCTGCTGGATGAGGCTCATAGTTCATCATTCTCTATTCATCCTGGAAGCACGAAGATGTATAGGGACCTGAAAGAGTACTTTTGGTGGGATGGCATGAAAAGAGATGTTGCTGAATATGTCTCTCGATGCTTGGTTTGTCAACAAGTTAAAGCTGAGAGACAAAAGTCTAAGGGGATGTTACAACCATTAACCATACCAGAATGGAAATGGGAAAACATCACTATGGACTTTGTCACAGGACTTCCTAAAACATCCAAAGGCAATAATGCTATCTGGGTCATAGTTGATCGTCTTACAAAGTCTGCACACTTCATTGCTATTAGAGAGGATTTCTCTCTAGATCAGCTTGCCAGGATATATGTAAAGGAAGTGGTAAGATTGCATGGAGTACCACTTTCTATTATATCTGATCGAGATCCGAGATTTACCTCGAAGTTCTGGCGAAGTCTTCAGCATACTCTGGATACAGAGTTGAGTTTCAGCACTGCTTATCATCCCCAGACAGACGGTCAGTCTGAGAGAACAATTCAAACCCTAGAAGATATGTTGAGAGCTTGCTCTATGGATTTCAAAGGAGGTTGGGATCAACACCTACCTTTGGTGGAATTTTCTTATAATAATAGCTTTCACTCCAGTATTCAGATGGCTCCTTATGAAGCTCTCTATGGAAAGAAATGCAGGACTCCAACTTGCTGGGATGAAGTTGGGGAAAGAAAGCTATTAGGACCTGATCTCGTTGATGAAATGGCAGAAAAGGTCAGATCTATTCAACAATACATAAGAGCAGCTCAGAGTCGACAGAAAAGTTATGCCGACAACCGAAGAAAAGACCTAGAGTTTGAAGTGGGTGAAAAAGTGTTCTTACGAATATCTCCCTGGAAGAGGGTTATGAGATTTGGAAAGAAGGGGAAGTTGAGCCCTAGATATATCGGTCCTTTCGAAATACTGGATCGTGTTGGGAAGGTAGCTTACCGATTGGCGCTTCCACCGAATCTCTCTCAAGTTCACGATGTGTTCCATGTATCTCTCCTGAGAAAGTACATACCAGATCCTTCACATGTACTAAGCTCAGAAGTTGTACCGCTGGAGCAAGATCTTTCTTATGAAGAACAGCCGATAGAGATTCTGGATCGTAGCGAAAAAGTCCTACGAAACAAGACCACTCGCTTGGTGAAAGTTTTATGGAGGAACCACCAACTTGAAGAATCTACATGGGAGCTTGAGGATATGATGAGGGAGAAGTATCCTCATCTGTTTGTTACACAGTGACGAATTTCAAGGGCGAAATTCTTTTTAAGGGGGGTAGAATGTAACACCCGAGACTTTTATTTTATATAAATCATCAAAGGAATCTTTTTCTACACAACACTTGCTTGGCTTTCTTTACACGCAATCGCGACCTTCCTCGATAGCTTGTGTCGTACGCAATACCGAGTTTCACTAAACAACAATATGCTATTAAAACTAGCCGTTATGAATAGTAATAACCACTTTTTGAAATTTTATAAATTTTATTTTTCAAAATGGACTTCATTTTTGGACTCAGAATATCGAAATTAGCCTAGGGTAAAATTTTGGTATTTTTCTAAAAACTTTCAATTTTTGATGAATAGTGAAACCACTAAGTGATAGGTTAAAAACTGAATTTTGCATAAAACATAATTTTACCACTTCTGTGAATGGAATTTCAAAAATCCGACAGACACGATTGATATCAGTAAGTAAAATGTGGTTCAATGAGATAAAAATAATTTTTTGGTGAATAGTAACTTTTTACTATTTTTACCGCGGTTAATAGTAAATAGGGTAACTAAGGGTAAATATGATATTAATATTACCCTAACACATGTCCTAATTCTATTGGAAAAGTGTAATTCGACCAAAAACAAACTTAGGAATAAAATATGACCATTTAGGCCCACTTGGATTAGATTAGGACATTTATTATTAATTTCTTTAAAGAAGGGTTAAAATAGTTAAAATCAAAGTTTAATAAGTAAATCATTTTTAATATGGGGTTATACATAAGATAAATTCGACTATAAATATTCATTAGAAAGCTAAAAATATTTCCTACATGATGGTATTTTATTTGTAATTTTTAGACATCAAATAATTTAAGTTATTTATGACACAATGATGATGCAGTAATTATCTTATTAATGAAATATTGACATAATTGATGTTATAAACACCAAAATAAATGTAATTTGAGACTTTTTATGAATTCCAATAATTTTCTAGGTTACTATGATATATTAGTATTGATTTAATCAACTTTTTTCGAACATATAATTCTGTTATGACTTTCACAAAAATCATAAATTAAATAGTGTCAAAATTGACACAAAATAGTTTTTAAATCAAATATTATATTATTAATTGTTATTTTATTCCTAAAAATCTATTGTTCGGCCAAATGACTTAGATAAGGATATATATATTAATAATAAACAATTTGGGGTTCGTTTGGCATGTTATAGTAAGTGTATTAACCATATAGTGAAAGAAAACAAAAAGACATGGTAAAAGTTAAATTATTTAACTTAGAGTTAAATCTAATTGATAAGGTTAAAATAATATCCTAAACTTTTCTAAATCCTATTGGCTGATAGGATTTCGACCCATCCCCACTTTATCTTCTAAATAAGACCCTTTTGAACCATTATAAACCGATTTTTACATTAATATAAAATAATATTTTGAGATATTCCTAAGGTGCCCCTCTCCTCCCTTATAAAAGGGCACGTCCTCCCCCTCCTCCTCACACCAAATTGAGCACTCAAGCTCGGCCAACCCCTGCCATTTTCTCCTCTCCACTTCCCTAGAATAATCCTAGAGGTCCTGGTCTTCTTCAAATACCAATCTTAGTTCCCTAAGTGGAGAATTCAAAGAGGCGTTCCAAAGAAGAGGTAATATCCATTACCGATCTTTTCAATTTCTTTCTTCTTCAACTTCTTCTTCTTTAGTTGCTTCATGATAAAGTAATAACATCAGTATTACTTACATACTGATATGTTATTATAAATATGAAACAACCCTAATTCACCTTCTATCCATCCTACGGAAAAATGAAATCACTGCGCGTGCGTACGTACAGAATACCGTCTCCATGCCGTGGTGTAATCTATTTTCCACCACCACCTTACAAGGATGGGTATAATGGTGTAATGAGTAACTATTTATGATTATTATAAAGTAATATTGATACTGAAATAATATACATATACTCCAATAAAAATTCCACGATCATAGGAACGATATCATCACTCGTGCGTACGTACGGAATACCGTCTCCACGATGTGATGCGACTCGTTCTACATGATCATCATTACATAGTAATTATATAAATGAATTTAATGAATAAATATGATATATGTTACACTAATACCATTCTGGATATAAGGTATCTATAACCTCAAAATAAGAATAAGAATTTATTCGGCAAAACGCGCATAAGAACAAAAGGCAATAAAGACCCGAGTAACAAGTAACAATGAAATATTACTAACAAGAAGCTAAGAAAATGACCATATATGATATCATATCAATATGTATGATTCTGGAATAAGTCAATAACATTATTTAAACCATTATACAGGAGCTTCGGACACGTACAAAGCAAATCAGACCTAAGGTAAGGGGAAGTATCACAATCTCACTTTTATCCGAGATTGTTTTTACTTTGGTAATTACTGGGGTGTATTTTATCATCCACATCCATGTTTCATAAATATGTAATATTATTTCCACCCAACTACAATTGTTTAAATCCAATTTTACCCTTCGGTGAGTTTTAGTAAAAGAAATGAAAGGAATCTTTTGTCGTTTTCCGTACGAGGTACTTTTTGACTTTTCCGACAAAAGTACGAAGAATGTTTTTTTAACTTATACGGCGTGAATGGATTTCTAAAACATTATTTCCAAGAAGCTTCCTTTAAAAGTATTCAAGTTTATTTTTAATCAACTTCTTTTAGTTTAAAATTGTATGACATGTTAAGAAAGGAAAAGTGTTTTTGAAGTAGAAAGGATATTTTCCTCAAGAATGAAGTTCAAGTATTTTATCAAAATTATTTTCCATCTAAGATAATAAAAGGGTTCTGTTTTTATCCCTATTATTACATGGATTTGATTATGTTGTGATGGAAACATTTTTATGAATTCCTTTATCTTATATGAATTGTTTTATGATGTCATGTTGTTTAAGAATCCCATTTTTATTACATGGGTTATGCGATGATGTATGATTTATGATTATGTGGCACACATAAGAAAGGATTCATTATAAGATGGGTGGGACCTATATCTCCCTCCAATGCATTGGGTAAAGATTTTATATCTCATGAGATAGATAGGGCTGGAATGGTAGGTTATACCGGTTCAGTGAAACAAGACTGAAACGAGGGTTACTCGGTTCAGAAAGGGACTTTGTCCACTAAGATAGTCTTGGCAATGAGTCATGACTAACAAGAAATGATTTTCCATGATTATGTGTGCATGACACAAAGTTTTCAAGTTTTATGTTATGATTATGGGGATCTCATTTTCACCTCTATGATTTATTCCATATTAAGATATTATGATCTATTTTGTAGGTTTTGATTTTCAAAAAGACATGATATGATTTTTATTTCCTTTATTTTCCCTTGCGGAGCATTTGAGCTCACCCTTTTATGTTTTCTTTTCCCCAGGTCAGGAAGATGGATATTAAGTAGAATATTCTAAAAGGGACCCTAGATATGATGAAATAAATGGGAGACACTGTAGAAGATTTATGAACCAGTTGTTTATGTTTCCCAGTTTCTAAAGACACTATACCTATACTGTCCTTTGTGGTTTTGTCATATGTTGTAATAAGTGTGCTTCAATTTTGATGTATTAACCATGTATGTAAAGTATGGGTCGTTATATCAGTAAAGGCGAAAAACTCATTACAAATCACGACTTGATAATTAATTCTACAATTAGTTATCCTTATACTCAATCTCCCCATTATAATCATTTAACTGTTTAATCATATCACTTTAACCAAGTTTGCCAAAATTTCTTAAACTCTACACAAGTTTATGTCCTCACTTATCTCATGTGGGCGGAACTAATCAATAACATCAAAAGTGTCATTCATTGACATTTCAAAATCATGGAAATTCACATTCTCAATTTATTAAAAGAATCTATAATTCTTAAATAATGTGTTAAAGATTTGGGACCCTACATCGGGGTTTTAAAGAAAACCACAACGAACGAATAACCCTCAAGGGAAACGGGTTGATTCATCAAGATCCCACCGTAGATCACTTATCCTCAAGAATTAGGCTTGGATTCACCAAGATAAGCTGTCAGATCGCCCTTAAAACGCTTGGGAGAGGTTCTCCTACCTTCAAGGAAGACTAATCCAGATTTATGGACGCTTAGGAGAAAAACAATCCATATAAAAGAAAAAAACGAGTGATATCTACAATTTAAGGATGTCATTTAAGTTCCCGCATGGCTAGTTCTCATGGTTTGAAAAACCATACATTAACCGTGCGTTAGCTACTACCTCAGCCACCCTTCTCGCACGGTTTGGCCGCACGGTTAGACAAACTGTGCGTCGCCTGTCCGGCTGCCTCTTTACCTCAAAACTTCTATCTAAGTTCAAAAAATGAAATCTTTATGTGTTATAACACTCAGAATAAAATTCCAAGGCTCAGCTTAAAAAGAACGACCCGTTGATAAACCGAAAAAGAAATTCTGAAACATTCGTAAAAATTAACCCGGTTCAAAAACACAGGATCTTACAGGTTGTATAATAGGTCCATGAAAAAGGATAATTCTATGCCCTACAGTAGATACCAAGGGATCAATGTGGAGGAAAACTTATATTAAGATGTACTATTCGAGGGAACTCTAATATAATTTATAATGTATTTGATTTAGTTTCTTATTAGGAAATATTCTCATCGCCAATTGTTGAAGATCTGAAGCTTAAAATTATATACATATGTTGGGTGATGATTAAGGATATAACATTAGGTTTTTGGTAAAAGGGTATAATCCCATTTAGAGATATCACCCTCTAGGTATGAAGTTGTTATTTCTTATGGTACTACTTTTTCCTTGAGATATAAGGTTTGGATTTCATTCTAGTGAAGGACTATTTAGTTCACTATAATTCTTATTTTATATTATTGTTCCATAAGATATTTTTTACACCACCAGAGGTCTATATTAATCTTCTCAAGGGTGAGTTGATTTTCTGGGCCATTAGTGCTGGACCAAATAATCTTATATTAGTTAGAGTGACCATTATGATATCTAGTATTTATATAGAGAAGAAGGAAAAAGATATAATAGATTTTCCTCCCACATTGATTCATCTGTGGGATGTTTTTACCAATTATTATCCTTGAAAACCTAATAATATATATGTATATTTTATTATCGATATCTTTCCAAGATGATATTTAGTGTATATTCCTTCATACATGATGCCATCCATTGAGCTCTAGAGGTTGAACAGATATATGTAGGATTAATAATCATTGGATTTTGTAGAACACAACACATTATCATGGATTTCGACAATTATATTAGCAAAGATGGTAGAATGGGCCCCTAGGCTATCCATGTGTTACCCATGGTAAAACTAGTTTACAGTTATGAACTTGTATAATTTTTGTCAACTATATGATCATTTTGACTATCTCTAAGGAGATGCAGAGTTATCAATGGATGACATGATATTAGTATTTCATCATGTGTGATTCAGACCTTCATATACACCATGTACAACATTATGAATCAATATATTCTGTATGAGTACCTTTTTTGGTTCAGTCTTATAAACATGACCTCGATTATCATAGCCTAGATGATTAGTTTTTTCTTTCTCGATGTTGATTCTTTATATATATTTTTTGTGGATGATGACATATTTTATTATCATACACATAGAAACAAAATTCGACATCTTCTTATTGTTTTAAAAACACATAGATATATTTATGTTGATGATAAAAATTATAATATCCACTTATATATTGAAAATTTCACTTTGTGGGACATATTAACTTATAGTAATGAGTATTTATTAACCCAAATATAGAGAGTTCTATAGTTTCTTATTTTATATTCTGTGAAACAATTTGATATATGATGTTTCATGGTGATGGATGTGTAATAAAAACATTTCATACAAGTCATGTCAAACCTACATAACATATTACATGTTTCAATACTAAGGGTGTCATGTTTTTGTGTTCTAAATCTTGTGATATAGACATTCAATAGATGAAAGGAAGGGTTACCTTTAATCTAATTTTAATTCATTTGAAGCCTAGAAGAGGCTATACAATTTCTTATGATGTAACAAGAATGAATCTAGGTGAAATACTAACGTCAAAGGATAGTGTTGTTGTATATAGGTCATTATAGTTTAGACCTTCTTTTCATAATAACTCGATGCATGACGCTAAGCTAATAGTAATTTTCCATGATTTTCATTTTTGGAGACACTACCTGATGGGTTGATGATTTTTTGAGTTTATGAACCACAATATTGTTGAATATATCATTACAAGTCATGAAAATATAATTAGATAGAAATATTCTATCAAATACCTTCATTATTATGACTTTCGGCTTGCCGTTATCCTTAGAAAGGGAAATTTGATAGCTAATAGGCTAAGCCATAAAACAAAGGAACATGCTATTCATGAGGCCATTGTTGAATGTTAATCGATGGCCCTATTTTTTTAGCCAAATTTAGAGATTCATGAGTGTTACGAGTGTCATTTTCCTAATAAATAAGAAATTAACAATTTACATCTAGATGAGGTGATGTGAAGGTAATTTTATGAACAAGAAGGATTGTTTATGCTGGGGTATTTTTGGTGATGGCCCAACTCCATATTTGTGTATCGATAGAGATAAAATATTAAATATAAAATGTAATATATGGGTTCCCACAGACTTCATATTAAAACTAATGAAAGATTACCACACATCATCGTAGGAAGTTCATCCAAGTATATCCATGATGTATCATGATATGTACGTTGATGTTATTATAAACAATTTACAACCATATTTCAGTATTCTATCCATCCTTTGAATAACATGTCACCATACGTGCGTACGTACGGCTTACAGTCTCCAAGTCGTGGTGTAATTGTTATTCAACAAATTATTATTTGGATGGGTATAATAATGATGTGTAATTCATGTAAATAATAAATATAACATGATAATTATTCTTTATATATGATATATCATCCAATTATATATTATTTGTATATCAAAAGAATGATATTGTCGCTCGTGCATACGTACGGACTACCGTCACCACGAACGCGATGAGATTCATTCTCCATCGTATCCATTCAAGTATAATTCTCATTTGATGATTAATAATAGTATATAAGGACTTGATATCATTATGGATATGATTAATATAAAACCTATCCATGACAAACATGACTTACGTAACAAAACATATAAAATCAAATGAGTAAGTTAACACCCGAAACAACGATAATACTAAGATATTATTAACAAATCAATGTTAAAAGATCATATATGATATCATATTAATGTATATGATTCTTGTATAATTTAATAACAATTATTTCACCATTATAAAGGAGTTTAACCTACCCCCAACCAAAGAAAAGTACACGGTAAGGGTTTATTTCACAATCTCTTCATTATCCGAGGTTGTTTATAAGTAATAATCTACTGGGATCTCTTTATCATCCACATCCATGTTTATTAAAAATGTATTTCAAAACATTTTAACTATTTAATAAAATATGGGTTAAAGTCATTTATACCCTTGTTTGACTTTTTATAAGAGGTTTATAAAGGAATCATTCCATCGTTTTCCAAACAAGCTGCTTTTTAACCTTTTCGACAGAATTAAGGTAAAAATGTTTTTTAACTTATACGGCGGGTGCAGCTATTTTCCGCCGTTATGAAATCCTCGAAGCTTCCCTTACAAGATTATATTAATATTTTAAAAGAAAATGTTATATTTCATAATTATGTGACTTTTGAATGATTAAAAAATATATATATTTCTCTCAAATAGTTTTGATTTCATCTATGTCAACATCCTTTGATGGATTTGACGCTTATTTGAAGTTAATTTATTATGATACAAAACTTCTATATTGTATTGAAGGTTTTGTGATATGTTTGACTGTGGATGTGTTATTTTTATACCATTCATGGTTTATAGATGAAGTATTTACATTTCGTATGCTAGTTTTAATACGAAGGATTATGTTATGTTCAAACCAGTTCATATGAGGAATGCATTGGACTTAATATGTGATGGGTGGAGCCTGATATAGCTCCTCGATGCATCGGTAGGTCTCATTAGACAAACTAGTGTCTTGGAACAAGGCCTTGGAAAAATCTTATTTGTAGTCTTGGCACGAGGCCTTGGCTATGTGGTTATGATAGTCCGGCATTATGCATTCTATCATTATGAAAGTGGTTATTGATATTGCATGTGATTATTCGATTAGTAGAATATCCATGTGAATAAGTAAATGGAATTATTTCATTTTATTTTTTCCATACTATGTTTAAGTTCAAGTTTAAAACGCTTTTGTTTTAGTTATACATTGCCTTAAATGCTTATTCTTATTTATGAAAGTTTCTGCTATATTGTTATCCTTACTGGGATTTGAGCTCACCTCTTTCAATGTTTTATTTTTTCCAGGATGTGAAGAAGTTATTTATGAATGACCTTCAGGGATAGTATGTGTGGATATTATTGTGGACTATGAAGAAAATATGTTGTTGTAGTTTTCATTTTCATGATGTAATGTAAGACTTATGAATATAACTAGTGTTTCCAAAGCTACTAAACTAATCGGTCTTTCGAGATTTGATCTTTCTTGTGATCATGCCAATTTTATGTAATAATGCACCGACTCTGGGTAACTGGGGTCGGGGTGTTACAGTTGGTATCAGAGGAAGTATAGTACAAACCTTGGAAGCTAGATTTAGATAAACTCTGATTAGAGGACATATATGTAACACCCCAAGATTTCATAGTGTGTTATTTCTTCAAATAATTCAATAACTTGCACTACACGCAACACCGAGTTCAATCACACCATGACTTACAAAAAAAAATCCATTCAAAAGAGGTTATGAATAGTATTATCTAAATTTTAAACTTTATATAATCCTTATAATTTTAGAATCCATATTATGAGATATAATGCAAAAACAAATTCATTTTCAGTATTGCACTTTTATCAACTTTTAATAGTGAACCCTTTTTAAATACAATATTTTAAACTTTTTGACTAAATGGGGACATCAAAAATTTAAAATGAAACATCCCAAGCTTCCACGGTACACTTTCTTTGAATAAAACAGTAGCGTGTGTTGTACGCAACTTCGAGTTTTAACACACACCACAACCGATCAAACTAGCCATTATGAATAGTAATACCTACTTTTTAAAATTATATATATTTTATATTTCAAAATGGACTTCATTTTTGGATTCGGAATATCTAATTTAGCCTAAGGTGAAATTTTGGTACTTTTCGGATAACTTTCATATTTTGATGAATAGTGAAAATTACTAAATTTTAATTAAAAACAACTTTTTTAATCAAAATAATTAATAGTGATAAATTATGAATTTGAGTGGTTTTAAAGTATATTTAGAATATATTTTTACTATTTAATATAATGTTGGTCATTGGACATAATTTTACAATTAAACCGAACATAAACAAGTGTCAATCTTTTGATAGTTATTATCTCTTAAAAACACGCTTTTTGTTTTGACAGCGGGAATTAATTTTAAATTAATTTCTGCCACTTCTGTGTTTTGAATTTAGGAAAATGGATTCCATATTTGGAATCAGTATGTTCAAATTGTGTAAATAGGTAACTTTTATTTTTAGACATTTTGAATAATTACTGCGGTAAATATTTTATTTACCATGGTTAAGGGTAAATCCGGTAAATAAGGGTTACAAAATAATATAATAATAATACTAAATTACCCTAAAACGTTTCTTAACCCTATTGGTTGATACATGGTCGACCATGGGCATCTTTGTGTCAATTTTGGGACCCCATGGATCCACTTGTAAGTGATAATGACACTTTATTTTAATTTAGTTAAAATGAATACAAAAATGACATAAGCATATATCGTTTAGAAAAACAATTGTTACATAGAGTTATATAAGTTGGATTTTAGATTATAAATATTCATTAGAAAGATATAATGATTTCCTACATAATGATATTTTATTTATAATTTTTATACATTAAATAATTTATTTTATTTATGACACAATGATGATGCAGTAATTACTATAATAGTGAAAAATTAAAATAATTGATATTATAAATACCCAAAAAAATATAATATGACACTTTTAATGAATTAAACTAATTTTATAGGATAATATGATATATTAGGATTTATGTAATGGACTTTTTTCGAAGTAATCAATCTGTTATGAGTTTCACAAAAATCAACTATTGAATAGTGTCAAAATTGACATAAAAGAGTTCTTAAAACAAATATTATATTATTAATTGATATTAAATTCCTAAAAATCTAAGGTTCGGCCAAGAGACTTATATCAGGATAGGTTCATCATTAATGGACCACTTGGGGGTCGCTTGGATGTATATAGTAAGTTTATTAACCATATTATATAAAAATACAAAGAGACATTGTAAAAGTGAAACTAATTAACTTAGAGTTAATACTTTAAGATAAGGTTAATATAAGTACCCAACCCTGTCTAAATTCTATTGGTTGAGTGGTTTTCGACCTATCCCCACCTTAGCCTTTGAATAGTCAACTTTGGAGCCATTGGAAACCGAATATGAATTTATTATAAATTAATATTTCTATCTTTTCCAAAGGTGCCCCTCACCCCTCTTATAAAAGGGCACTCCTCCTTCTCATTTCTTCACACCTTAAAAGCCTTTTGGTTCAGCCAAACTCTGCCCAAATACTCTCCCAACATCCCTCACTACAACCTAGAGGCCTTAGTTTGATCAGAAAGCCAACCTAAGGAGCCCTTTTGATCAAATCAAAAGGAAGAACCCGAAGAAGAGGTAATGATTTCACCACCCTTCTCCAAGTTCATTTCTTCTTCCACTTCTTCTTCCTTTGTTCTTACCATTCTAAAATAATAACTCCAGTATCTCACATATACTGTGATGTTATTATAAATATGGTACAACCATATTCAGTATTATATCCACCCTTTGAATAACATGTCACCATACGTGCGTACGTACGGACTACCGTCTCCACGTCGTGATGTAATTGTTATTCAATATAATATTATTTGGATGGGTATAATAATGATGTGTAACTCATGTAAATAATAAATATAACATGTTAATGATTCTGTATATATGATATACCATCCATTTATATATTATTTTAATATCAAAAGAATGATATTGTCGCTCGTGCGTACGTACGGACTACCGTCTCCACGAACGCGATGAGATTCATTCTCCATCGTATCCATTCAAGTATAATTATCATTTGATGATTTAAAAATGATGTTTAAGGACTAGATATCATTCTGGATATGAATAAGATACAACAACCATGGCTTATGTAACAAAACATATAAAAGAAAATGAGTAAGTTAACTCCCGAAACGACGATAATTCTAAGATATTATTAACAAATCAATGTTAAAAGATCATATATGATATCATATTATTATATATGATTCTTGTATAATTTAATAACAACTATTTCACCATTATACAGGAGGTTAACCTACCCCAACCAAGGAAAAGTACAAGGTAAGGGTTATTTCACAATCTCTTCATTATCCGAGGTTGTTTATACGTAATAATCTACTGGGATATCTTTATCATCCACATCCATGTTTCTTAAAAATGTATTTCAAAACATTTTTACTATTTACAAGAATATGGGTTAAAGTCATTTATACCCTTGTTTGACTTTTTATAAGAGGAATCTTTCCATTGTTTTCAAAACAAGGTCCTTTTTAACCTTTTCGACAGAATTAAGGTAAAATGTTTTTTTAACTTATACGGCGAGTGCGGCTATTTTCTGCCGTTATAAAATCTTCAAAGTTTTCTTTACAAGTATATAAAGATATTTTAAAATTAAATGTTTTCTTTTATAATTATGTGACTTTTAAATGATTTCAAAAAAAGATATATTTCTTTCAAAAATATGAAAATCCAGTGCAAATGTATATGTATTTAACACAAGATTAAAAATGTTTTCAGAAAACCTGACTCTCGAGTGTGGTAGATAGGAAGGGATTGGGAGTGGACCCATCATGGCCTATAACTAGTCGAGCAGTCTCATAATTAGTTATTTTGTTTTCAGAAGCTTGCATAATGTTTTCAGAAAAACACTGGAGTATATTTTAGCAATTTTAAACATAAATATCTTCTAAAAAAATTGCATCGGTAGGTCTCATGAGACAAACTAGTGTCTTGGCACAAGGCCTTGACAAAATCTTATTTGTAGTCTTGGCACGAGGACTTGGCTATGTGGTTATGATAGTCTGGCATTAAGCATTCCAAAATTATGAAAGTGGTTATTGATTTTTGCATGTGATTATTCGATTCGTAGAATATCCATGTGAATAAGTAAATGGCATTATTTAATTTTATTTATGCCATACCATGTTGAAAGTTCATGTTTGAAAGGCTTTTGTTTTAGTTATACATTGCCTTAAAAGTTTATTCTTATTTATGAAAGTTTCCGCTATATTGTTATCCTTACTGGGCATTTGAGCTCACCCCTTTTCTATGTTTTATTTTTCCCAGGATGTGAAGATGTAAGTTATTAATGACCTGCAGGGATATTATGAGGGGATTATAGTGTGGACTGTGGAAACATTATGTTGTTGTAGTAGTTTTTCATTTTATGATGTAATGTAAAACTTAAGAATATATCTAGTGTTTCCAAGGCTACTAAACCAATCGGTCTTTCGAGATTTGATCTTTCTTGTGATCATGCCAATGTTACGAAGTAATGCACCGACTCTGGGCAGCTGGGGTCGGGGCGTTACAGTTGGTATCAGAGGAAGTTTAGTACAAACCTTGGAAGCTAGATTTAGATAAACTCTGATTAGAGCACGTAGACCTAAGATGAACTTTGAGGATTAGTATAGAAGAACTTCCTAGAATTTTGGTATTGTAGAGATTTTGTGAGTTTTCCGAGCAATACATCCCTGTCTGGATACGAGCAGGTAGAGGCGGCTCTGGCACAGATGTACCTAGGGGTAAAACCCGAAAACACCGCTTTGAGCTAGACTCGAACGGGAACTGGTGCACGACAACGGGCCTTGCTGCACTCTTGGTTACGACACTCCCGGGGGATATGCTTAGGATAACTCTCATTTTCTTTACAAATCATTTTGAATGGATTATGAGTATATACTTCCTCAAAGAAAACATTCTTATGATTATGGATTATATCCATAAATAGTTCAATTTATGTTAAGTGTTTTATAAGTATGGGATTATGTGTTTTGATTCATAAACTGATCTAGTTTATGCCATGGTATAGAAATGGCGCCTAGTAGAAGGAATGAGAACTCCAGAAATACACATCATTCAAAGAGAACGAAGGATCATATCTTTCATGGTCTTAAGCTAGGATTGATAAGAGAAATAGTCTCCCATGTATTATCATCATATGAATAAATAATATCATGTGTTGATAAGATAAGTAAAGAGTTTACTGAGTCCTATGGATTTGAAGGGAAGCAAGAGAAGAAAAGGATGGAAGAGAGAAAAATGGATAAAGGGAAGAGGGAAAAGAAGAATTTTCCCATATGTGGTAACTGTGGGAAGAAACACCCTGGAACTTGCCTGAAAGGAATGGGAGTTTGTTATAAGTGTGGAGGAAAAGGGCACAAAGTACGTGACTGCAAGGGTAAGAAAATGGTTTCAAATGTACAATGCTTCATTTGCAAGGAGTTTGGACACTACGCGAACCTATGTCCCAGTCATCAGACTATGCCGCAAATGATGCTATTGGATAATAGTCAAGTTATGATACTACCACAGATGAAGAGGAATGATTAGAGTTCTTATGTTGATTATGTCAATTGAGTGTTGTATCAACAATGTACTTGTTATAATAATTATGGAGTATATAAGGATTGTACTTCAGTACTATTTCATTAAGGACTTGAGATTGTGTGGAACAAAGAAAAGTGACTCAATAGCAGGATAAATTTTTGGAAAATATATGGTTGAGAGAAAGATAAACCATAATATGGTTCTGATACCGAGTTAGTGATTTTAGAATAATACATGATTGATTTGGATAAATTATGTTGGATATTCTTGACTACCTTGAAACTGATTAATGATTTGTATATTCCATCATTTTTTTGGGGTTTAAAACATTTTTGGATTGATGATGTATATCCAGCATTCTATATGGAATAGGGGAGCATGAATGTAATCAATAAGGAATATGGTAATTCAAGATGTTTCAGTTTATTAAAAGAATACTAGATGAAGGTATTCATATGCTATTACGGGGTAAAAAGGATCTATATTATGTTTACCTTCCTTATGAATGTTGGACTGTGAGTTTGGACAGAAGTATTTTGGATAGTTCTAGTTTGGATTATTTTGGATTGCCATAAAAGGACAACCCGGAGGTCGGGCGGCAACCCGTCGCGTCCGGCAAGGCTGCGAGACTTGAACCCGAAACCAAAGGGCGACAAGGGTGTATCACCTACCACTATCCCACGAGATGTCCTAGATTAAATAATGTAGTTTTTATTAAAAGATCTTGTAGATGAATTATAAATTCGTTTATTTTGGAACCCTATACGAATAGTGTAAATAGAATTTTTTTTACATTCTATTATCTTTTAGAGTGAAAGATGAGTTTGTGGTAGAAATTTATTAATGGATAAAACTCTAATTATAAAGTAAGTATATCTCCTTATGATCTTAGCCAATCTCATAAATAAATTCATCAATATTAAGAAAAGCAACTTAGAACAAAATTTTTTTCCTAGATGGTACCTTAAATCATCACTAATTTATGGATTTGGGATTGTTGGCCTTTTCATAGCCATGTTCTCTACAACTCTCCATCAAATAATTGATGGTTAGATTTCTCTTCCATATCCATATTTTCTTACATGGAACCCTAGTATGTGTTATTTTCGGTAATCTTCATACTTTCCACTCTTTATTTTAAATAGAGGCCTCATTAATTCATTTTTCGATGTGGGATTTCAACTAAGATATTTTGAAACGTCAAAAATGTGTTATCCCAATACCCTATATTTTGTTGAACCGATGGTACTTCAAATCATCATAGATTGATGAGTTTAAGGACCTCAATTATACACTTGTTTGTGATTGATGACCTCAAAATATTTATGTTTTTCCTCCAATTATATGTCTCTAATTGCCACCAATGTTCTCCTAATCGAGATCATAATTTGGTGGTGACCCTTTGATTTCTCTTTTCCTCATATTAAGACTAAATTTTAGTAACCCAATTTCCGATGTGGGTTTTCCCACAAATATATTTTCTATTTTCAACCTTTTATTTTCGAAGAACAATTTCAAATTGCGAGGATGAAATTTATTGAAGGAGGGGAGAATGTAACACCCCAAGATTTCATAGTGTGTTATTTCTTCAAATAATTCAATAACTTGCACTACACGCAACACCAAGTTCAATCACACCATGACTTACAAAAAAAAAGCCATTCAAAAGAGGTTATGAATAGTATTATCTAAATTTTAAACTTTATATAATCCTTATAATTTTAGAATCCATATTATGAGATATAATGCAAGAACAAATTCATTTTCAGTATTGCACTTTTATCAACTTTTAATAGTGAACCCTTTTTAAATACAATATTTTAAACTTTTTGACTAAATGGTGACATCAAAAATTTAAAATGAAACATCCCAAGCTTCCACGATACACTTTCTTTGAATAAAACAGTAGTGTGTGTTGTACGCAACTTCGAGTTTTAACACACACCACAACCGATCAAACTAGCCGTTATGAATAGTAATACCTACTTTTTAAAATTATATATATTTTATATTTCAAAATGGACTTCATTTTTGGATTTGGAATATCTAATTTAGCCTAAGGTGAAATTTTGGTACTTTTCGGATAACTTTCATATTTAGATGAATAGTGAAAATTACTAAATTTTAATTAAAAACAACTTTTTTAATCAAAATAATTAATAGTGATAAATTATGAATTTGAGTGGTTTTAAAGTATATTTAGAATATATTTTTACTATGTAATATAATGCTGGTCATTGGACATAATTTTACAATTAAACCGAACATAAACAAGTGTCAATCTTTTGATAGTTATTATCTCTTAAAAACACGCTTTTTGTTTTGACAGCGGGAATTAATTTTAAATTAATTTCTGCCACTTCTGTGTTTTGAATTTAGGAAAATGGATTCCATATTTGGAATCAGGATGTTCAAATTGTCTAAATAGGTAACTTTTATTTTTAGACATTTTGAATAATTACTGCGGTAAATATTTTATTTACCATGGTTAAGGGTAAATCCGGTAAATAAGGGTTAAAAAATAATATTATAATAATACTAAATTACCCTAAAACATGTCTTAACCCTATTTTTTGATACATGGTCTACCATGGGAATCTTTGTGTCAATTTTGGGACCTCATGGATCCACTTGTAAGTGATAATGACACTTTATTTTAATATAGTTAAAATGAATACAAAAATGACATAAGCATATATCTTTTAGAAAAACAATTGTTACATAGGTTTATATAAGTTGGATTTTAGATTATAAATATTCATTAGAAAGATAAAAAGATTTACTACATAATGATATTTTATTTATAATTTTTAGACATTAAATAATTTATTTTATTTATGACACAATGATGATGCAGTAATTACTTTAATAGTGAAAAATTAAAATAATTGATATTATAAATACCCAAACAAATATAATATGAAACTTTTAATGAATTAAACTAATTTTCTAGGATAATATGATATATTAGGATTGATTTAATTGACTTTTTTCGAAGTAATCAATCTTTTATGAGTTTCACAAAAATCAACTATTGAATAGTGTCAAAATTGACATAAAAGAGTTCTTAAAACAAATATTATATTATTAATTGATATTAAATTCCTAAAAATCTAAGGTTCGGCCAAGAGACTTATATCAGGATAGGTTCATCATTAATGGACCACTTGGGGGTCGCTTGGATGTATATAGTAAGTTTATTAACCATATTATATAAAAATACAAAGAGACATTGTAAAAGTGAAACTAATTACCTTAGAGTTAATACTTAAAGATAAGGTTAATATAAGTACCCAAACCTGTCTAAATTCTATTGGTTGAGTGTTTTTCGACCTATACCCACCTTATCCTTTTAATAGTCAACTTTGGAGCCATTGGAAACCGAATATGAATTTATTATAAATTAATATTTCTAGCTTTTCCAAAGGTGCCCCTCACCCCTCTTATAAAAGGGCACTCCTCCTTCTCATTTATTCACACCTTAAAAGCCTTTTGGTTCGGCCAAACTCTGCCCAAATACTCTCCCAACATCCCTCAATACAACCTAGAGGCCTTAGTTTGATCAGAAAGCCAACCTAAGGAGCCCTTTTGATCAAATCAAAAGGAAGAACCCGAAGAAGAGGTAATGATTTCACCACCCTTCTCCAAGTTCATTTCTTCTTCCACTTCTTCTTCCTTTGTTCTTACCATTCTAAAATAATAACTCCAGTATCTCACATATACTTTGATGTTATTATAAATATGGTACAACCATATTCAGTATTATATCCACCCTTTGAATAACATGTCACCATACGTGCGTACGTACGGACTACCGTCTCCACGTCGTGGTGTAATTGTTATTCAATATAATATTATTTGGATGGGTATAATAATGATGTGTAACTCATGTAAATAATAAATATAACATGTTAATGATTCTGTATATATGATATACCATCCATTTATATATTATTTTAATATCGAAAGAATGATATTGTCGCTCGTGCGTACGTACGGACTACCGTCTCCACGAACGCGATGAGATTCATTCTCCATCGTATCCATTCAAGTATAATTATCATTTGATGATTTAAAAATGATGTTTAAGGACTAGATATCATTCTGGATATGAATAAGATACAACAACCATGGCTTATGTAACAAAACATATAAAAGAAAATGAGTAAGTTAACTCCCGAAACGACGATAATTCTAAGATATTATTAACAAATCAATGTTAAAAGATCATATATGATATCATATTATTATATATGATTCTTGTATAATTTAATAACAACTATTTCACCATTATACAGGAGGTTAACCACCCCAACCAAGGAAAAGTACAAGGTAAGGGTTATTTCAAAATCTCTTCATTATCCGAGGTTGTTTATACGTAATAATCTACTGGGATATCTTTATCATCCACATCCATGTTTCTTAAAAATGTATTTCAAAACATTTTTACTATTTACAAGAATAAGGGTTAAAGTCATTTATACCCTTGTTTGACTTTTTATAAGAGGAATCTTTCCATCGTTTTCAAAACAAGGTCCTTTTTAACCTTTTCGATAGAATTAAGGTAAAATGTTTTTTTTAACTTATACGGCGAGTGCGGCTATTTTCTGCCGTTATAAAATCTTCAAAGTTTTCTTTACAAGTATATAAGGATATTTTAAAATTAAATGTTTTCTTTTATAATTATGTGACTTTTAAATGATTTCAAAAAAAGATATATTTCTTTCAAAAATATGAAAATCCAGTGCAAATGTATATGTATTTAACGCAAGCTTAAAAATGTTTTCAGAAAACATGATTCTCGAGTGTGGTAGATAGGATGGGATTGGGAGTGGACCCATCATGGCCTATAACTAGTCGAGCAGTCTCATAATTAGTTATTTTGTTTTCAGAAGCTTGCATAATGTTTTCAGAAAAACACTAGAGTATATTTTTGCAATTTTAAACATAAGTATCTTCTAAAAAAATTGCATCGGTAGGTCTCATGAGACAAACTAGTGTCTTGGAACAAGTCCTTGACAAAATCTTATTTGTAGTCTTGGCACGAGGCCTTGGATATGTGGTTATGATAGTCTGGCATTATGCATTCCAACATTATGGAAGTGGTTATTGATTTTTGCATGTGATTATTAGATTAGTAGAATATCCATGTGAATAAGTAAATGGCATTATTTCATTTTATTTATGCCATACCATGTTGAAAGTTCATGTTTGAAAGGATTTTGTTTTAGTTATACATTGCCTTAAAAGTTTATTCTTATTTATGAAAGTTTCCGCTATATTGTTATCCTTACTGGGCATTTGAGCTCACCCCTTTTCTATGTTTTATTTTTCCCAGGATGTGAAGATGTAAGTTATTAATGACCTGCAGGGATATTATGAGGGGATTATAGTGTGGACTGTGGAAACATTATGTTGTTGTAGTAGTTTTTCATTTTATGATGTAATGTAAAACTTATGAATATATCTAGTGTTTCCAAGGCTACTAAACCAATCGGTCTTTCGAGATTTGATCTTTCTTGTGATCATGCCAATGTTACGAAGTAATGCACCGACTCTGGGCAGCTGGGGTCGGGGAGTTACATATACCTAAGATGGACATTGAGGATTAGTATAGAAGAACTTCCTAGAATTTTGGTATTGTAGAGATTTTGTGTGTTTTCCGAGCAATACATCCCTGTCTTGATATGAGCAGGTAGAGGTGGCTCTAGCACAGATGTACCTAGGGGTAAAACCCGAAAACAACGCTTTGAGCTAGACTCGAACGGGAACTGGTGCACGAAAACGGGCCTTGTTGTACTCTTGGTTACGACACTCCCGGGGGATATGATTAAGATAACTCTCATTTTCGTTACAAATAATTATGAAGGGTTTATGAGTATATACTTCCTCAAATAAAACATTTTTTATGATTATGGATTATATCCATAAATAGTTCAATTTATGTTAAGTGTTTTATAAGTATGGGATTATGTATTTTGATTCATAAACTGATCAAGTTTATGCCATTGTTTAGAAATGGCGCCCAGTGGAAGAAATGTAAACCGTATCAATGCACGCACTCCATGTAGGGATTTCCCTCCTGGTCAAGATAATTATAGTGGAGCTGGTGATGAAACTGGTGCCGATCAGATAATCACCATACTGGGACAACTCACTCAGGTTATGAATAATAACCTTACGCGTATGGAGCACCCTAATCCGCAACATGGAAGATCAATGTTAGATCGCTTCATGAGGCAACAACAACCACCATTCAATGGGAGTACAAATCCCTTAGTAGCTGAGCAATGGATAAGTTCCCTAGAGAAAATATTTGAGGCTTTGGGATATAGTGAAAGGGAAAATGTTATCATGGCAGTTTACCTCATCACTAGAGATGTTGATCAATGGTGGTCATTGATTAAAAACGTGAAGGAAAATGATGAAGTATCAAATATGGAATGGAGGGTGTTCAATGATCTGTTTTTAGAAAAATACATTCCTCGTGACCATCGAGCAGATATGGAAAGGCAATTTCAGAGTCTGAGACAAAAGGAGGATTAGAATGTCGCAAAGTATGAGACTAACATTACAAGGTTAGCAAGATATGCTGGAGATTATATACGTAACCAAAGAAGTAAGATTGATTGTTTCTTTGATGGGTTAAAAACATTTCTCCATCAAGCATTAGTCTCACAATCCTTTTCATCGTACGTAGACATTGTCTAATGTGCTATGAAGACTGAAAAGGAATTCCTTAAGTCTTATGACTTTAAAGTAAAGCAACAGAAGAAGAGATATTCTGATCAATCTGGGAATGGAAATAAGGGGAAGAAGGGAAAGGTTGAATATCCATCCTGTGGTAAATGTGGGATGAAACACCCCGGTACTTTCTTGAAGGGAATGAGTGTCTGTTATAAGTGTGGTGAAAAAGGCCACCAAGCTCGTGATTGTAAAGGGAAGAAGGAAGATACCAATTTTTAGTGCTACAATTTTAGGGAGATGGGAAATTATGCAAATGAATGTCCTAAGCGTCAGGGGAACTTACCTCAGAAAAGGCCAAGGGATCAAGGCCAAGATTATGATATCATTACTACTGAGGTAGAAGCTCCGAAAGACGTGGTGGCAGGTAATTTAATGGTTTCCTCATGTTTAGAAAATGCATTTTTTTGATTCTGGATCATCACATTGTTTCATATCTTCCCATTTTTCTAAGAAAATTAGATATTTCCAATTTTATTTAACAAGGGAGTTGTCAGTTAAAACTCCTAAGGGATATATCAATGCAACAATTTTTTGTGAATCAGTCCCCATTAGAGAACAAAAATGTTCTTTATCTACTGATCTCATCGTCATACCTATTATTGAGATTGATATAATCCTCGGTATGGATTGGCTTTCAGACTATGATGTGAAGATTTATTATAAGAAGAAGGAGGTTACAATTTTTTATGATGATGATAAGGAACATATTATCTTAAGAGAAGAATCGTCACCACCTAATTCTTATCTAGATCCACTCCCAGTAGCTCAATTAAATTCAATTATTGGGGATGAAGAGAATGAAATGACTATGGGTGAGGAAAGGAATGTTCAAATAGAGGATGTACCTATTGTGAAAGAATATGGAGATGTATTTCCGAAAGATTTACCTGGACATCCTCCAAAATGAGAAGTTGAGTTTTCCATTGATTTAATTCATGGATGAAGGCCTATATCGAAGACCCCTTATAGAATGGCCACTGTATAATTAATCGAACTAAAGAAACAACTAGAGGAATTGAGTAATAAAGGATTTATTCTCCGTAGTGTTTCTCCATGGGGAGCCCCTGTTCTATTTGTTAAAAAGAAATATGTATCTATGAGGTTATGTATCGACTACAGGGAGATCAATGCTATAACAATAAAGAACAAGTATCCCCTACCTCGCATTGATGATTTACTTAACCAACTGCATGGAGCTCAATAATTTTCAAAGATTGACCTTTGATCTGGATACCATCAGTTTTGTGTGAAGAAGGAAGACATTCTGAAGACAGCATTTCAAACCAGGTACGGGCATTACAAGTTTACTGTAATGCCTTTTGGATTGAATAATGCACCCTCTGTATTCATGGATCTGAGGAATAGAGTTTTCAAGGAATATCTCGATGAATTTGTGGTGGTATTTATTGATGATATATTGGTATACTCGAAAAGCTATGAAGATCATGAAAATCACTTGTGCATTATCCTGAAGACTTTGAGAAGACATGAATTATATGGGAAGTTTAGCAAGTGTGAATTCTGGCTTCAGGAGATTTCTTTTCTTGGCTATATTGTCTCTAAATATGGAATCTCTTATGATCCTTCTAAGACCAAGGCAATTCAAGAATGGCCATCACCTACGAGTATAACTGAGGTACGTAGTTTTATTGGTTTGGCAGGTTACTATCGACGTTTCGTCCAGAATTTTACCCGATTGGCTAACCCATTAATGAAACTCACACATAAAGGGGTTAAATTTGTTTGGAAAAAAGAGTGTGAAGAATGTTTTGAAGAACTGAAGGGAAGATTAGTCAATGCTCCTATATTGAATCTACCATCGGGGAATGATGGGTTTGTTATTTATAGTGATGCATCGAAGAAAGGACTTGGTTGTGTCCTTATGCAGAATGATAGGGTTATTGCCTATGCTTCACGACAGTTGAAAATTCATGAACAAAACTATCCTACTCATGATCTTGAGTTAGCAGCTGTGATATTTGCATTGAAGATATGGAGGCACTACCTCTATGGTGAAAAATTTGAGATTTATACGGATCACAAGAGATTGAAGTATATTTTCTCACAAGAAGAACTCAATATGAGTCAAATGAGATGGCTAGAATTACTCAAGGATTAGGATTTTACGATACACTACCACCCGGGGAAAGCAAACATGGTGGAAGATGCTTTGAGTAGAAAAGATCATGGAGTTTTGAACAACATGAGAATTGAAAGGGATCCAATTTTCATGGATCTAGTGAAGATGGACATGAGAATACCTATGGAAGGTGAAACATCAATGTTTTTTCAAATGGTTGCCAAACCATCTTTACTAGAAAGGATTAAGAGTTCTCAGACCGATGATGAAGAATTTCAAAAGAAAATTAATGCTGTGAATGATGGGAGATTGAGAGACTTTGTGTATGAAGAAGGAATTTTGAAATTTTGGAGAAGACTTTGTGTTCCCGATATACCTGATCTAAAAATTGGTATTGCTGGATGATGCTCATAGTTCCAATTTCTCAATACACCCTGGGAGCACAAAAATGTATGGAGATTTGAAGGAACATTTTTGGTGGGACAACATGAAGAGGGAAATTGCTGATTTTGTGTCAAGATGTATAGTTTGTCAACAAGTTAAAGCTGGAAGGCAACAGCCTGGAGGATTCATGCAACCTCTCCCCATACCAGAGTGGAAATGGGACAATTTTACGATGGACATTGTCATGGGGCTACCAAAGACTCCTAGAAGGAATAATGAAATATGGGTTATTGTTCATCGCCTAACCAAGTCAGCACATTTTCTTGCTATAAGAGAAGATCTGCCACTGGAACGTCCATCAAGACTATATATTGATGAAGTTGTGAGACTTCATGGAGTACCCCTATCGATTGTTTCTGATCGTGATCCCCGTTTTACATCAAGATTCTTGAAAAGTCTTCAGAAAGCCTTGGATACTGAACTTCATTTGAGCACTGCCTACCACCCTCAAACAGATGGACAATCAGAACGAACTATTCAAACCTTAGAATACATGTTGAGATCCTACTCACTTGACTTTTAGGGTATGTGGGTTCAATATTTACCTCTGGTAGAATTTTCCTATAACAATAGCTTCCATTCCAGTATTCAGATGGCACCATATGAAGCCTTATATGGAAAGAGATGCCACACACCAACCTGTTGGGATGACGTTGGTGAAAGAAAACTTGTAGGCCAATAACTGGTGGGGGAAATTATGGAAAAGGTGAATGTAATCCAAAACCATATCAAAGAAGCTCAAAGTAGGCAGAAGCGTTATGCCGATTATCGAAGGAAGGATTTGGAATTTCAAGTAAGAGATCATGATTTCCTGAAGGTATGTCCATGAAAGGGAGTCATACATTTTGGTAAGAAATGTAAATTGAGTCCCAGGTACATCAGACCTTTCAAAATTCTAGAAAGAATTGGGGTTGTAGCTTACCGATTGGCAATGCCGCCAAGTCTCTCCAAAGTTCACGATGTGTTCCACGTATCTCTGTTGAGGAAATACATGCCTGGCCCAATGCATGTACTCACCTCTGAGGAATTAGAACTGGAACCTGATATGTCTTATTGCAAAGAGCTTGTCAAGATTCTTGATACAAGAGAACAAGTGTTGAGAAATCGGACGACGCGTCTGGTAAAAGTTTTGTGGAGAAACCATAAGATGGAAGAGGCAACGTTGGAACCCAAGGAACTTATGATGAAGAACCACACAAGTCTTTTCATGTGGAAGTATTCTAGAGATTTTGAGGACGAAATTATTTGAAGGAGGGGAGAATGTAACACCCCAAGCTTCTACGGTACGCTTCTCTTTGAATAATGTGATAGCGTGTGTTGTACGCAACATCAAGTTCTAACACACCACAACCAATCAAACTAGCCATTATGAATAGTAATACCTAATTTTGGAAATTATATATATTTTATATTTCAAAATTGACTTCATTTTTGGATTCAGAATATCGAAATTATTCTAAGTTGATTTTTGGTATTTTTCTGAGAACTTCCAATTTTTATGAATAGTGAAAAATACCTAAAAACAACTTTTTTAATCAAAATAATTTATAGTGAAAAATTATATTATTTAGTGGTTTTAAAGTATAATTAGAATATATTTTTACCATTTTATCCAATGGTGTCCATTAGAATTAATTTCACTTTGAAATTGGATATAAACAATTGTCAATCTTTTGATATATATTATTTCTTAAAAACACACTATTTGTTGTAACAGTGGGAATTAATTATAAAAATAATTAATGCAACATATATGTTTGGAATTTTGTAAAATAGAAATCATTTTTGAATTCGTAATATCAATTATTGGTTAGGGTGAAATTTTTGCATTGTTATGAAAAACTTCAATTTTTGATGAATAGTGAAACCACTAAGTGGTAGTTAAAAAACTGAATTTTTCATAAAACTTAATTTTTCCACTTTTCTGAATGGAATTTCGAATATCCTAGACACACAGTTAATTTCACGTAGTAAAATGTGGTTCAATGAGATGAAAATAATTTTTGGTGAATAGTAACTTTTTACTTTTATTTACCACGGTTAAAAGTAAATAGGGTAATTAAGGGTAAAAATGATATTAATATTACCCTAAAACATGTCCAAATTCTATTGGACAAGTGTATCTCGACCAAAAACAACCTTAGGAATACAATATTATCATTTAGGTCTACTTGGACTAGATTAGGACATTTATTACTATTTAATTCAAAGAAGAGTTAAAAGAGTTAAAATCAAAGATTGTTTACTAAAACATTTTTAATATAAGGTAATACATAATATAAATTAGATTGTAAATATTAATTAGAAAGATAAAAAGATTTACCACATAATTATATTTTATTTATAATTTTTAGACATTATATAATTTAATTTATTTATGACAGAATGATGATGCATTAATTACAATAATAGTGAAAAATTAAAATAATTGATATTATAAATACCCAAATAAATATAATTTGATACTTTTTATGAATTAAACTAATTTTCTAGGTTAATATGACATGTTAGGATTGAATTAAGTAAATTTTTTATAAGTAATCATTCTTTTATGATTTTCACAAAAATCAATTATTGAATAGTGTCAAAATTGACATAAAAGAGTTTTTTAAAACAAATATTATATTATTAATTGATATTAAATTCCTAAAAATCTATGGTTCGGCCAAGAGACTTATATCATGATAGGTGTATCATTAATGGAAAAATTGGGGGTCTCTTGGATGTATATAGTAAGTTTATTAACTATATAATATAAAAATACAAAGTGACATGGTAAGTGTCAAACTAATTAACTAAGAGTTAAAACTAAAAGATATGGCTAATATAATGACCCAAACCTATCTAAATTCTATTTCATGAGTGGTTTTAGACCCATCCCCACCTTAAACTTTAAATAATACACTTTGGAGCTATTACAAACTGAATATGAATTTATTATAAAATAATATTTCTAGCTTTTCCAATGGTGCCCCTCACCCCTCTTATAAAAGGGCACTCCCCCTTATCATTAATTAACACCTTCAAAGCCTTTTGGTTCGGCCAAACTCTGCCCAAATACTCTCTCAACTTCCCTCACATCATCCTAGTGGCCTTCCTTTAGTCAGAAATCCAACTTTAGGAGCCCTTTTGATCAAATAAAAAGGAAGAACCTGAAGAAGAGGTAATGTAGAGACCCTAAGCTTGACGTACATGGACATTACATTACTTTTGTAGAATACTTAGTACATTACAAAAACACACACACAAAGACCGTAATAGTTTAGTTTATTTGGATACTCGAAATATAATCTTCTAACCGTGGTGAAAGATCTTCAACACCTCCCATAAATATCTTCCCTTTTTTTCTTACCTAAACCTTTCTTTATATCTTGGGGAAAAGAAAACATAAAAGGGTGAGATAAAATGCTCAGTAAGGGTAAACAAAAGAAATATCAATCACATAATATTAATAAGAACATAACAATGTGAAAATATTACCCTGCAAAATAGATCATAATTTCATAACATGGGATAAATCATGGTAGTGAAATGTAATCACAATAATCAAAACATAAAACATGAAGCTTTGTGGCATACACACATAATAATAGAGAATCATTTCTTATTAGTCAAGACTCATTTCCAAGACTATCTTAGTGGACAAAGTCAATTTCTGAACCGATTTCACTCCTTGTTTCAGTCCTGTTTCACTGAACCGGTTTAACCTGCCGTTCCAACCATGTCTATCTCATGAGATATAAAATCTTTACCCAATTAATTGGAGGGAGATATAGGTCCCACCCATCTCATAATGATACCATTCTTATGTGTGCCACAAAATCATAAATCATACATCCTTGCATAACCCATGTAATAAAAATGGGGTTCTTAAACATCATGACATCATAAAAAAATTCATATAAGATAAAGGAATTCATAAAAATAATTCCATAACAACATAATCAAATCAATTTAATAATAGGGATAGAAACATAACCCTATATTATATTATATGGAAAATAATTTTGATAAAACACTTGAACTCCATTCTTGAGGAAAATATCCTTTATACTTCAAAAACATTTTCCTTTCTCAACATGTCATACAATCATAAACTAATAGAAGTTGATTAAAAATAAACTTGAAAACTTGTAAAGTAAGCTTCTTGGTAATAATGTTTTAAAAATCCATTCATTTCGTATAAGTTTAAAAGAAATATTATTCTCATACTTTTGTCGGAAAAGTCAAAAAGTACCTCGTACACAAAACGAAAAAAGATTCCTTTCATATATTTTACTAAAAACTCACCGAAGGGTATAATTGGATTTAAAAAATTTTAAGTGGATGGAAATAATATTACATATTTTGGAAACATGGATGAGGATGATAAAATACACCCCCGTAAATACCAAAGTATAAACAATATCGGATGAAATGAGATTGTGATATTTTCCCTTACCTTAGGTCCGATTTGCTTCGTAAGTGTCTGAAACTCATGTATAATGATTTAAATAATGTCATTGACTTATTCCAGAATCATACTCATTGTTATGATATCATATACGGTCATATTCTTAGCTTCTTAATAGTAATATTTCATTGTTACTTGTTATTCAGGTGTCTATTGCCTTTTGTTCTTATGCGTGTTTTGTCGAGTAAATTCTTATTCTTATTTTAGGTTATAGATACCTAATTTCAAGAATGGTTTTAGTGTAATATATATCATATTCATTCACTCAATTCATTTATGTAATAATTAAGTAATGAAAATCATGTAGAACGAGTCGCATCACATCGTGGAGACGATATTCCGTACGTACGCACGAGCGATGATATCGCTCCCATGATCGTGGAATTGTATTGGAGTGTATGTATACTATTTCAGAATCTATATCAATTTACAATAATAATATATATTCATTCTTTACACCATTATACCCATCCTTGTAAGGTGGTGGTGGAAAATAGATTACACCATGGCGTGGAGACGGTATTCCGTACGTACACACGTGCGGTGATTTTGTTTTCCGTAAGATGGATAGATGGTGAAATAGGTTTGTTTCATAATTATAATAACATATCAGTATATGAGTGATACTTATGTTATTAATTCATAATGAAACAACTAATTAAGAAGAAGTGTAAGAAGAAATAAAGTTGAAAGAATCGGTAACAGACATTACCTCTTCTTTGAAGTTCTTCTTTGAGACCTCCTTTTAGGGCACTAAAATTGGTCTTTGAAGAAAGACAGGACCTCTAGGATGTCTCTAGAGAAGTGGAGAGAAGGAATTGTCAGGGTTTTGCCGAGAATGAAATCTCAAAGTGGTGTGAGGAAGAGAGGGAGGAGGTGCCCTTTTATAAGGGAGGAGAGGGACACCTTTGGAAAAACAAAAAATATTATTTTATTATAAAGCCATATTCGGTTTTAAATAGCTCAAAATTGATTTATTTCGAAGCTAATGTGGTGATGTGTCTAAATCCTCTCATCCAATATAATTTTTACAGGTTTAGTTTACTATTTTAACCTTATCATTTATATTTAACTTTAAGTTAGAAAATTTTACTTTTACCGTGTCTTTTTGTGTTCTTACACTATAAGGTTAATAAACTTACAATAAGAAGCCAAAAGAACCCCAAGTTGTTTATTATTAATATATATAACCTTATCTAAGTCATTTTGCAGAACCTTATATTTTTAGGAAGAAAATACCAATTAATAATATAATATTTGTTTTAAAAACTATTTTATGTCAATTTTGACACTGTTTAGTAATTGATTTTTGTGAAAATCATAATAGAATGATTAGTTCAAACAAAGTTAATTAAATAAATACTAGCATGTCATATTAACCTAGAAAATAAGTATAATTAATAAAAAGTCTCAAATTACATTTATTTGGGTATTTATAACATCAATTATGTCAATATTTCATTAATAAGATAATTACTGCACCATCTTTGTGTCATAAATAAATTAAATTATTTAAGTCTAAAAATTACAAATAAAATACCATTATGTACAAAATATTTTTATATTTCTAATTTATATTTATATTCTAATTTATCTTATGTACAACACTATATTAAAAATGATTTACTTATTAAACTTTGATTTTAACTATTTTAACCCTTCTTTAAATAAATTAATAATAAATGTCCTAATCCAGTCCAAGTGGGCCTAAATGGTCATATTTTATTCCTAAGGTTGTTTTTGGTCGAATTACACTTATCCAATAGAATTATAACATGTTTTAGGGTAATAATAATATCATTGTTTACCCTTAATTACCCTATTTACTTTTAACCGTGGTAAAAAAAAGTAAAAAGTTACTATTCACAAAAAATTATATTCATCTCATTGAACCACATTTTACTTACTGACATCAACCTTGTCTCTCTGATTTTTGAAATTCCATTCACAAAAGCGGTAAAATTATGTTTTATGTAAATTTGCAAATTCTCTTAGGAGGTAGGTAAAAGACAGTGAAAAGTTCAATGAAATTTTTATATATCTAAAATTATTATAAAATTACTCCAATGAATTACATTAAACATATCTAGGTATTATGTATCAATTTTGACCTAAAATAAATTTAAATAAAATAAATAATTATTTAAATAAAAGGTCGGTCTTTAAATAGTAACCTAGTGTTTTCACTATTCATCAAAAATTGAAAGTATTCAGAAAAATACCAAAATTTCACCCTAGGCTAATTTCGATATTTCGAATCCAAAAATGAAGTCCATTTTCAAAAATAAAATTTATAAAATTTCAGAAAGAGGGTATTACTATTCACAATGGCTAGTTTTAATAATATTTTAATAGTATATCGTTGTTTAGCGAAACTCGATATTGCGTACAACACACACTATCGTGGAAGGTCGCGCTTGCGTGTAATGAAATACAAGTCAGGGATGCGTGTGGTGCAAGCTCCTTTTGGTTTAGCGTACAACACAAGACATTAATGAAATTAAAAAGAATATTTTTCATAAAATCTTGGGGTGTTACAGGTAATGTTTTCAGCACCCTTTTTCAAATTCATTTCTTCTTCCACTTCTTATTTATTTATAATTACCATTAAAAAATAATAACTCCAGTATATTATATATACTTTGATGTTATTATAAACATTTTACAACCATATTTAAGTATTATATCCATTCTTTGAATAACATGTCACCATACGTGCGTACGTACGGCTTACCGTCTCCACTTCGTGGTGTAATTGTTATTCAATAAATTATTATTTGGATGGGTATAATAATGAAGTGTAATTCATGTAAATAATAAATATAACATGATAATTATTCTTTATATATGATATACCATCCAATTATATATTATTTTAATATCAAAAGAATGATATTGTCGCTCGTGCGTACGTATAGACTATTGTCTCCACGAACGCGATGAGATTCCTTCTCCATCGTATCCACTCATGTCTAATTATAATTTGATGATTAATAATAGTATCTAAGGACTTGATATCATTCTGGATCTGATTAAGATACAACCTATCCATGTCAAACACGACTTACGTAACAAAACATATAAAAGAAAATGAGTAAGTTAACACCCGAAACATCGATAATACTAAGATATTATTAACAAATCAATGTTAAAAGATCATATATGATATCATATTAATTTATATGATTCTTTTATAATTTAATAACAATTATTTCACCATTATAAAAGAGGTTAACCTACCCCCAACCAAGGAAAAGTAAAAGGTAAGGGTTTATTTCGCAATCTCGTCATTATCAAAGGTTGTTTATACGTAATAATCTACTGGGATCTCTTTATCATCCACATCCATGTTTCTTAAAAATGTATTTCAAAACATTTTTACTATTTAAAAAAATATGGGTTAAAGTCATTTATACCCTTTTTTGACATTTTATAAGAGGTTTATAAAGGAATCTTTCCGTCGTTTTCTAAACAAGGTTCTTTTTAACCTTTTCGACAGAATTAAGGTAAGAATGTTTTGTAACTTATACGGAGGGTGTGGCTATTTTCCTCCATTATAAAATCGTCAAAGTTTCCCTTACAAGATTATAAGAATATTTTAAAAGAAAATGTTTTATTTCATAATTATGTGACTTTTAAATGATTTCAAAAAAAAATATTTCTCTCAAATTGTTTTGATTTCAACTATGTCAACATCCTTCGATGAATTTTACGCTTATTTGAAGTTGATTTATTATGATACAAAACTTATATATTGTATTGAAGGTTTTGTGATATGTTTGACTGTGGATGTGTTATTTTTATAACATTCATGGTTTATGGATGAAGTATTTACATTTCTTATGCTAGTTTAAATACGAATGTTTATGTTATGTTTAAACCTGTCCATATGAGGAATGCATTGGACATAATATGTGACGGGTGGAGCCCGCTTTAGCTACTCGATGCATCGGTAGGTCTCATGAGACAAACTAGTGTCTTGGCACAAGGCCTTGGAAAAATCTTATTTTTAGTCTTGCCACGAGGCCTTGGCTATGTGGTTATGATAGTCTGGCATTATGCATTCGATCATTATGAAAGTGGTTATTGATATTGAATGTGATTATTCGATTAGTAGAATATTCATGTGAACAAGTAAATGGAATTATTTCATTTTATTTTTTTCATACTATGTTTATGTTCATGTTTAAAAGGATTTTGTTTTATTTATACATTGCCTTAAATGTTTATTCTTATTTATGAAAGTTTCCTCTATATTTTTATCCTTACTACGCATTTGAGCTCACCCCTTTCAATGTTTTATTTTTCCTAGGATGTGAAGAAGTTATTTATGAATGACCTATAGGGATAGTATGTGGTGATATGAGTGTGGACTATGAAGAAAAGGTGTTGTCGTAGTTTTCATTTTTATGATGTAATGTAAGACTTATGAATATATCTAGTGTTTCCAAGGCAACCAAACTAATTGGTCTTTCGAGATTTGATATTTCTTGTGATCATGCCAATGTTATGTAATAATGCACCGACTCTGGGTAACTGGGGTCGGGGAGTTACAATAATATAGTAGAAATTTCCTCCATCTTGTGGGTCTAGATCCCTATAAATGAAGGTTATGTATCTCAAATGGTTGGGGAGAATCTCACATTTAAGAATACACCAATTTTATGTTAGTTTGATTATGTTTTTCTTGAATAATTACAAGGTCTTCAAACATATCTTGATGATGGGTTTTAAAATAACTCATACCAGGTGTGATTCCTATTTCAAAGACACCTTATAGAATAGCCCCAATTGACTTGTTGGAATTGAAGAAGAAACTCCAGGTGAATGTTTTAAAGGGATTCATATGCCCTATTGTGTCACATTGGACTGAACTTAGTCTATTTGTTAGGAATAAATATGGATCAATGACATTTTTCATTGATTATCAAGAACATAACAATATCACTATCACGAACAAATATCATCTTCCCTACAATGATGACTTATTCGACCAAATACACGGAGTTCAATGTTTTTCCAAGATTGGTCCTCATTCAAGATATCATTAATTAATGGTCTAGAAGGAGGATATACCAATGAAAAAATTCCATACATGTCATAAACACTATAAATTAATTGTGACTCCTTTTGGTCTTAATAAGTATATAGTTATCTCTAGGGACCTAATGAATAGAGTCTTTAGAGACTATCATGATCAGTTTTTGGTAGTCTTTTTAGATGATATTATTTTCTATTTTAAGATAAAGGAATAATATAAAGATCAATTGAGAATTTTATTAAAAAACATAAGAAAGGATAATTTTTTTTAAAGATTTAAAATGTGTGAGTTTTGGATGAAAAATGATTCATTTCTATGAAAAATTATCTGAAAAGAGTGGATATATGTTTATCTAGGAAAAATAAAAATTATGGAAAGTTGTCCGAGACCAACAATGGTAAATAATATTTGAAGTTTTCTTGGATTGGATGGATATTATGGATGTTTTGTAAACCATTTTTCTTGAGTATATAATACACTCACCACGTTGAGTTGAAAATGAGTTAAGTTCATGTCAATGGAGGAATGTAATAAGAATTTCCAAGGGATGAAAATGAAGTAAGACAGTGCACCTGTGCTCTAATTTCCTTTTAGTAGAGAATGGATTGGGATCTATAGTTTTACATCCAAAAAGATAATGGAATGCACTCTCAGGAAAAATGATATGATTATAGATTAAGCCTCACGACAGTTGAAAATCCAAGAGAAAAATTACCCAAATCATGATTTGAAGTTATCTACAAAAATTGTTGCACTGAATATATATAGGCATTATATTTATGGTGAAATGTGTGATATATATATATTGATCATAAATATTAAAAGTATATGTTCGGACAAATTTTTTTGAATATGAATCAAATATGATGATTGTTGTTGATTAATGATTTTAACTTCTCAATACATTAACACCATGGGATATCAAACAAGGTTGAAGATGATTTGAGTTGAAAGGATGATGCTAGCATAACCATGATGAGGATAATAAAAGATCCAATATTTGTCGATTTTCAAATGATGGATTTGTTAATTTTGAACAAGGTGGATATATATTCCTTTTCTTAAATGAATGTTCATCCATCTATACATGTGTAGATTAAGGAGGCGTATAAGGATGGTGTAGAGAAACAAAATAAGGGGAGAAATGTTATTTAACACATCAATTATTATGATGGAATAATAATGATCAGAAATTGTGTTTTTATTTCTCCCATAGTATAATTAATGAATGCGATATTGGATGAGGATCCTAGTTCTTCATTCTCTATTCCCCATAAAATAAAAAAGATGTAAATGGACCTAAAAGTGTATTATTTGTTGGTTGGAATTAAAATAGATGTTACCAAATATGTCTATTAATTCATGGTTTTTCAGTAAGTTATGATTGAGAGACCAAAGTCTAAGGGTATGTTACTATAATTACCCATATGAGAATGTAAATTAAAAAATTAAACTATGGATTATGTCATAGGACATACCAAAACATATAAAGGTCATAATTCTAAATGGTTTGTAATTGATCAACCTATTAAACCAGAACAGCTCATTTCTATTAGATATGGTTTCACTCTTGATGAACTTTACATGATACATGTAAAGGAAGTTGTATGATTTTATTGAATACCACATTACATTGTATCAGATCGGGATATGAGGTTTACCTCAATGTTTTGGAAAAATTTCCATAAGGAACTGGATAAAGAGTTATGTTTTAACACTACTAGTCATCCTTAGACAGACATTCAGTATGAGAGGACTACTCAAACTCTATAAGAATTGTTGAGAGATTTCTATATTTATTTCAAAGGTTTTTGGGATCAACACCTACTGTTGGTAGAATGTTTTTATAACAATAGATTACACTCAAGTATTTATAAGTATATTTATGAATCCCTCTATAGAAAAAAGTTTAGAACTCTAATATGCTGTGATAATGTTGGGGAAGGAATTTTAGTAGGACCTGATCTTGTTAGTGAAATGGCAGAAAATGTCATATCTATTTTATTAGACTTATTAGAATCTCAATGTTGAAAAGAATGATGTAATGACAACCGATTAAAAGGCCTAAAGTTTTAAATGAGTAATAAAGTGTTTCTATGAATATCTCCCTGGATTAGAGTAATAGGATTCGGAAATAATGGAAACCTGAGACCTAGGTATATCATTACTTTGGAAATTATGGATCGTGTTGGGATAATAGCTTACCGACTAGAACATCTATCAAATATCTCTTCAGTTAATGAAATATTCCACGTATCCCATATGATAAAGTACATAACTGACCACTAACATGTACAAAACATAGATGTCATATTTCTAGAGAGAGATCATTCTTATGAAGTACAATTTATAGAGATTCTATATTGATGAAAAATATTATGTGAAATAAGACAACTCATTTAGTTAATGTTTTCTGGTAGAACGACCAGCTTGAGGAGGCTATGTGAAAACATGAGGATATGATGTGGGAAATATATCCACACCTTTTTATATACATGTGATGAATTTTTATGTGGAAATTATGTTTAATGTGGGTAGAATGTGACCCCTAAATGTTATAATGAAATATTTTCTCTAAATAATTTTAATTCCCCAATAGCTTGTATTTGACATAATCATGACTTTAATGGAATAGTTAGATACCCTTAGTATAAAATGACCATTTTAACCTAGCTACTAGGTCAGTGGGAATTAATATAACTAACATATGAAAATTTAAGGTGAATTGATCCACTACGAACTATTTTGAAACAATATAAATTAATTATATATTAGTTTTGTATTATTAAAATGGTTTTATTACTATTATTAAATAAAATAAATGAAATATATTTTTTATATACTAAATAAAATAATTTTTTATTCATCCAATAGATATTTTTTTATCAAAAGTTATGAATAAACCCAATTTTATGTATAACAACTTTTATTTTTTAAAAGAAAATTTTAGAGCTTTTTAAAGGAGAGCTATTTTTAAATGTATATTATGACATAATAATAATTTTGATATGAAAACATAACCATTTTCTTTAGAGGTGAGATATAAATTTTTACTTTGGATGAATTTTTTATATTTTTCTAATAATTTTTATTAGTTTATGAATAGTAAAAGATCACTAAATGTTAATTGAAAACTATTTTCATCATTAAAATAATATATATGGTGAAATTATAATATTTAATGGTCTTAATGTATAATTAGAATATATTTTTATCATAAAATATAATTTATGTCATTATCATTAATTTTTCCTTGAATGCAGATATAAAAACATTTGTATATTTTTTAAGGTTATCACTTTAAAAACATTTAATCTATTTCCAAAAAATGAGAATAATGATAAACAAATTACTGAATCTTATGTGTTTTGTTTAGGTTTTTGGTTCAGAAGAAGAATAGTTGGGCTGGTGCCCATCATTAAATTTTACCGTGATCAATGGTTATTTGGGGACCAATACGACGATGAACACCAATATCCATGGAATAAAATTAATTTTTTTGATAAATAAGAGTGAGGATCAGAACCTGGAGAAAGGATCGACGTATTTTGTTTATAATAAATTTAATTAATATAATGAAATAACTCAAATGTTTTAATTATTTATTGATGTGTGTGGCCACATATCTATTGTGAGTCGTTTATTGTTTTTAGATATCAAGAGTAGATATCCTCTAGCGGTATTCCACATATACTTTCTGAACCTATGGATGACACCGAAGGAGTTTGAGGGTGATATCATGGATGGTCTTTACTCTTGCATTGTCTGCCCTCAAACACCACGAGATCCATTTCCATGGTGTTCTATAATCCGGTGAAGGCTTACTAATCTCATTCTTGAGAGTGTTCTTGGCTAAAAGAATGCTTGTGAGGCTTGATATATTTTTTCCCAGATTTTGTGCACAACTAAAATTTTCTCTTTTGCATGTGGGTTTTCCCCTTGAATAATAATAGAATAATATGTGACTGTGATCTTAATTGAAAAGTTAGTAATAAATAATTTTCCCAATTGTCATTAATTATTTTTATTATTCCATGTGAAATCCCCATAGCAAATAATAACAGTAGTACCATTATTTCCATGACATTTTATTTGCCTGAAATTTACAATTAAATATTATTTTAATGAAATAATATTAAATATTATTTTCTTACTCTACCCGTTAGCTCAATAAACCCATCCTCTAAAATATATATTGGACCATGAATGACGACTATTTATTTAACAAATAAAAAAATAAATGTAAATGCATTATTCAATGATAAATAAATAAAATTTTATCAGAAATACCTGAATTATTATTAAACTACAATAGGGTATAATATTTATTCAACTTTATAAATACCATATTATTTAATTGAGATTCTAGTTACATATAGTGTGTGACCCTCTAGGTATCATTCTCTATGGCATTAGGTGATCCTACCAATTTTCCTAGGATGACATCTAGCAACACGCCAAGGAACCCATAGAGAAAGAATTTAATTCCACCATGAAATGCCACATCATATGAAGCATCACCATGTATTATAATACATTTATCACAATATCTCAAATCAAGCAGGTCGAATTCATGTGTCCTCAACCTATATGGTTGATAACCCGTTTTTTGATTTTTTGGAAATAGAACATGCCTCTCCAACACAATGGGTATGGATTTATTTAGGCTATAGCATTTCCAGGAATGGGACATGTTTTTTACTTATGTTAATAAATAGAAGGGATAAATCCTTATTCACATTATTCATTGATGTAATATTTAATCATGACACACACAATGTATCCAACCTCACCCCAAGAATATGTCATCATAGTATTCAAAAATATGTAAAAGTGAGCAAATCATAATATCCATTAATAATAATCATAATGTCTAAGGACAATTACACACGTATGAAGGTAGGAACATCCAATGACCCTTATAATGTTGATTTACTTCTGTTGGGTATTGTTCTGTAAATATCCTACTAGATGCTACCTGGGGTGTACACAATGACAAGCTGCCTCAAAGTCCTATGACTCATCACCCTTGATATCATGTATCATTTTTGGACCTTCAAATGATGTCATCCAACCATATAACATTTATTTAGGAATACTATCCTGGAACTTCCAAGTTCGCATCATAGTGAGAAACTCCAATAACCATTTAGTGAGGCAACAACTCGAGGAAAATTATCATATTCAATGTTACGTAGAAGAAAAATCATGATGTGATAAAAAAATAAATATTAAAAATCATGAATATAAGTTTATCATTGAGTGCATAGAATATAGTTCTTGGGAACAAACTCAAATAGACTCCCACTTATAATATAGCTGACTTCTAACAACAATCAGTCATATAGCTCTGACATGATATTCATAGTTCTTATAATATTGGCCGCTAGTCAAGGGGTCTTCTGCATTCTCCTTTGTGGATACTCTAATCACTTCAATTTTACCCATATGAGGAGAATCCCATTTGAGGTAATTTTTTTGGAATACATTCTTTTCCTATGGATGTGACCATGGTTCCTTTGTAAGAGCCACCATTGTAGTAATATAATAATATAATATGATATTTTATCTTATTCTAGGAACTACATATTTATCTTGGATAATGTTATGAATATGTAGAGATTCATTGGCTGTATCATAAACCCCTATATATTAAGACTCTACTATAGAGTCTCCGAAAACTAGCTCCTTTGAACTCTTCTGACTCACGACTCATATGTTGAGAAAGAAAACATATCATGATTTAGACATTATATCATTATAGTATGTTTGAAAACCATCATCAACATACCCTCAAATGACAAGATCCTCATCTCCTCCACACACTAGGAACATATGCACAGTTATTCTCGAATACATAAGGATAACAATAACAATAGTCTAATTCTATAGTACTTGATCATCGTGATATCTACCTACCATGCTTAGTGAATAGGAAAAATGATGTTTTGTAGATAGCATGGCATACATGATTGATCCTCTCACTTAATATTATTGGATCTTACTCATTCTATGTTTCTATTATTGTCTCTGGGGACACATTTTCATAGAAGGATTTATGTCCTGAGACACTAGAACCAATCCCCTCTTGGATTGTTCCATAATAATTCTCTTTAGTTTCTGATCAATGTATATACTCTGACATATCCCAAGAAGTTACTTGGATCTATCATTAATGATCTGGATCCCCATAATGTTGGCTACTTCACCTAAGTCGATCTTGGAGAAACACTTATTCAACCAGTTCTTAACTAACTATATGATTGGTATGTCATTTAGAATGATTAATATGTTTTCAACATATACTGATATGATAATGACCCCATTACCATTAATCCTTTTTTAAAACACATGGCTCACATTTGTTCTTAATGATTCTAAAATTTTTTATGCATTAAAAAAATCAATTATTCCATGACCAGGATTATTTGTTCAAACCATAAATGGATCTCTTCCACTTGAAATCCATTTTGGAATCTCCTAGTGCGTAAAAAAATCTAGTTGTGTCATAAAGACATCTTCTATAAGGTTCTCGTTAAGGAAAATAATTTTTACATCCATATGAAAAGTCACATAGTCATGGTAAGCTGATATAGAATATATGATTCCAATGTATTTAAACATGGGCTGTGGAGAAAAAAATTCATCATATTCTATAACATGACGATGTATAAAACATTCATCCACTATCCTTAATTTATAGGTACTTATATTACCTTCCATATCCAATTTCCTTTTGAATAACCATTTACATCCATAAGTATTTACATTAAATGGTACATCGACTAGAACCCAATGTTGGTTATGATACATGGAGTCCATCTAATAATACATTGTATCAAGACATATTGTAGCTTATGAGATCTCTACATCCTCTTTGTAGGATAACAGTTCAACACTGTCCAACTATAATGAGTCACCAACGTCGGTTACAAGAAAACAATATATCTCTAGTTCCCTTACATCTTTTACACCCCTATATAATACTTTTGTTTTAAGAAATTTTTTTATGTCGACTTTTGGTACTGTTTCCTATACCAAATCCTATGGTCCTTGAGCATCAACATCATCGAAGTCAATCTTTCTCCCACTATAATTTTTTTTGATGTGCTCCATCTCATGAAGGATAAAATGTCTGGAAAAAATCACATTCTTTTATGAGGGGGTTTATAGGTAGTATCTCTTTGTTTCCTTGGGTACCAAATAATGATACACCTCATTCTCTGGGGTGCTAGTTTGTTTCCTAAATATCCATTAACAAAATCCTCACATTACCATACATGTGTATGCAACAAAACTAGTTTCTTTCCACTGGATAACTCGAAGTGGATTCTGTTTTCCACATTAGATGGTAGTGATATTAATGTGTATACTTCAATTTGTAATGTATATTCCGAAAAGGATAATAGAAAAATTTCATGAATCATCATTGACCTTACCATGCACAACAATGTATAGTTCCACATTTCACTAACACCATTCCTCTATAGTGTATAAGGTGTAGTGACTTGAGATAGTGTCCCAGACTCTGGTAAAAGGTTGATAAACATATGACATTCTCCACCTCGATCTGATTGAAGATTCATTATGTTCTTACCAAGATTATTCTATACTTAATTATTGAACTCCTTGAATTTATCAAAGGACATAGACATATACCTTATTATGTAGACATAGACAAATCTACTTAGGTCATCAGTAAATGTACTGAAGTAAAAATATCCACCTCTAGCTTCTTTTATAAATGCTCCTCACCCATTAGTGTGTACCATTAGTAGAAGCTACATGGCCCTTTCACCCAGTCCACACAATGGTGGTTTGGTCATTTTCCATTGTAAACAAGTCTGACATCTATCATGTGGTTTCAGCTCAGAAGCAACAAATTACATTCATGATATAGTATTTCTAGGCGCTTCTCATTTACTTGACCAATGTGGTGGTTCCACAATTGGGTGTTTGATGAGTCATGTGAACTTGATTCTTTATTGATTACCAACACATTTTTTTCTTAATTGTATACATACAAACTATTACTTATGTGCACCATACCAAAACATATGATGTCCTTACAAAATAACAAAATTTATTTCTGAACATGAAAATAAATCAATATATATCTAAACTCGACACAAGAATTGTGTTCTTGATAACACATGGTACATAATAATAGAATCTTAAAACCAAAATCATCTCGGTTGTCAACGAAAGGTGGTAGTTAATAATGGAAGGAGTATCCATCCTTGAACCATTGATAGATCAAGATCCACCACTCCTCCATAAATTTCTCAAAATATTTTTGGTTACTATATTTGATTACATATGTGAAAAAATATGTATCTAACACCTAATTTGTATAAATGGAAAGATTTTACTCAATAAATAATGCACCTTTGGCCTCCCCATACCTTTGGGTGCAGTTCCTCTTCTAGTTTCTTGACCTTCCACATGCAAAGTGTACTACCTACTTTTCCTTTCTCTATATTTAGATATTTTACTTCTTGGTTAGACCGTGGTTAGGACATTTAGAATCTTTATAAATCTTATGTCCCTTTTCATTACCCTTACTCTTGTTATTCACCATAAAGACGATAGGTTAGTCACAACCCATACCCCTATTCACTTGGCGAATTAGGGTCAGATGTTCTGATATTCTCTTCTCATTATTTCTCATATTATAATATATAATAAAACTAAAGAAGGCCCTGGTCAGTGATGATAGTTCGAGATCTTTCTGCAACTCATTTGAGAACTTAATCCCTAATATATTCATAAGCTCAACGTATCCAATAAACATGACAACATGTGGTCCACCTCAAGAATACTCCAAAATCATAGTTGTGAACAAATCATTAGAGATCTCATACCTCTCTTGTCTTGCCTCCTATTGATAGAGATCCCGAAGGTGATAAATCATGATATAAATAGCTATTTCCTCTTGTTGCATCAAAATATCATTAATTATAGATGATCACGTGAGGAACTGAACAACTGTAACATCATTCATATGTGTCTCATACACCTGGAGCTCCCATCACTCACTTTATTCATAGGCACAACTAGTAAAGTTTCTTCATGTACATATAGTTTCGTTTAATGTCAAAGGAGGACCTGAAGGAGAAACTTTTACTCCTAGAATATAATGACTGTGAGAATTTTTTCCTTCTCAAGTATGGATAACAATAATTGTTTTGATATCATTTTTAATTTCATTTATAAAAATTAGATGAACAGTGTTTTAGTACATTATCAGATAAAATTAATACAAATACATAAATAAATATTCATTAGTCTTCCAATATTTTATCAAAACCAAATATCCTTCAACACTGGTTTCATAATACCTTGTTTCGTGGATATTCTAATGGCATGAATCCATATTTCATTCTCATCACACCAGAATTGGTTGGTCAAGCAACCTGAATGGTTTTAGGTAGAGATTGAAAATTACAACTACACTAATTCATTGTTACTTGATCTATTGAGTGGACTCCTCAATCCTAAAATTATTATTCTATATTTCTCCAACCCTATCCTCTCAGTTACACCACGTCCTACCTTGGAAGTCAAATCATCATGTAAACCAAGATAAGTCATTCCCAAACCTAAATTAGAATTACCTAATAATTTAAAGCACCCTAACTTTTTCTGGTCAAGCACTTTGAACTATTGGTTTGATTCTAACATATTTAATGGAAGGCTATACTAACATTATATTTTATTAATGGATGTTATCCTTTATTTGTATATTTCCTTTTATTATCTTTTCACATGATTTTTAATATTATGTGGGAAATACTTTCATGATTAACCATGTCCTGATAATATTTACACATGACTCATTTTATTTTAGTTCCATCTTGAATGCTTTTTTATTCATTAAATTACATGATTGTGATAAAACATCCATAATGAATTACCATGAAACTGACATAAATAAAATAATGGTTATTATAATGGGGGTTTTTAATGGTTAGTTTACCTTGTGGTTGCTAAATTATCCCTGATATATGGGAGAAACCCCAAGAACCTTTTAATGTTATTTTTTACAACTATACATGTGTCCCCCTTTATATCATCATGGATTAGTTTTTCCTCATCTCAAAACATGAACCACATTAACTATCATGGGAGATCCATCCACTACATATTATTTTAAATGAAACATAGGTGAGGGGTAAAGGGTGTTTAAGTAAAAGAATCCATGGGCATGAAGGCCCTACATATTAATGAGAGTAGGCATACAAACCAACAATTTTAATTTGAAAAAAAAAATAAAAAAAAATCACATTATAAAGTCTAGTTTAGCTCATGATCATCCAACAACATTCAATTAATTAAACTTTCAATAAAACGAGAATTACATTATTTATTCATTCTTGTTTCAATAAATCACTCCTGAACCGATTAATTAATATCATTAATTAATTAGTCCTTTTATCTTAATCGTTTTTCATATTTTCCTGGAGATTATCTTCCATTAATATTTTAAACAAATTAATAAATTCAATTAAAATTAATTGTATACATAACTTGTACCTTGGAGGCAAACTGGTGAATAACCATCCAAAACTACCCAAAAAGTATTATACTTGTAATAACATTATTATTTGTGACATGTAGCATGATCACAGAACTATAACTGTAATACAACTCTAACATGATGTGAAGATCATTGATCATTATGGAGATGTTCATTAATAATTTATATATAAAGATGAATATCAATCCCCTGACACATGTTGTCTCCCAGAATTATTCCCACATAAAGGTACATGTATCAATGGTAAAAAAATTTAATGATAAATTTTTAAATCTGTATAATCTAGAAAATGTACAGTGCATGTAGATCAGACTACACTACGTATACCCTCATCCTAGTCCATTTAATGTACACATCTGGGGAAAAATTGTGTGAGGTGTAAATAAGAAATCTTTAGAGTACATGGAAAGCCTAGTGGACCACATGCTATGTAGACTCTGCGTTACATAGTCACTAGTCATCTAATCCATATATGGGATACATGACTTGACCACAAACCGAAGGGACTACACGTCATGTCTAGTGGGGCCACACGACATGTGTTTTAGTTGATCGTTCCCTAGTTTGTCTTGGTCAACTGTGGTGTAAGAATTAACTATACCGTTTGTATTTAATGAACATGGATTGAGTAATTTCTGAAGTACTCTTGTTGTTTTGAAGACAACTACATGTCATGTATGGAAGATTATACAACATGTAAATCCAAATACAGAGAATGTATTGTAGTGTTACCTAGATATAATTGTTGGGGGCTCCTGCTATGATCCTCAAATTAATTTTAATTCTAAAATTATTCTTCTCTCATTCATATAAAAGAAATGAAGGAATTAGAATAGATATTGAAATTCAAGATTACAAGAATGATTAAACAGAAATTGACAAAATAAATTATTATAAATTAATTCATCAAATAATTAATTAAAAAATTATAAATGAAAACTTGACCCCTCATGAACAACTTGTAGGTTTCCAGTGCAGCAGAAGAATAGATGGTCTAGTTCCCAAAATTAATTTTTATTGTGATCAGTGATTATTATTTGATCAATACGACGATAAAAACCAGTATCCACAGAATAAAATCAAAGATTTAGATAAAGAAGAAAGAGGTTTGGAACCCAGAGGGAGGATCGTCATAATATTATTTAAATTAACATAATTAAATTAAAGAATTACCTACATGTTTTTCTTTAATCACTGATGTTTTTGACCATATATATGTGGTGATCATTTTATTGCTTTGTAGAGATCAAGTGTAGATCTCTTCAAGTGGTAATCCACACATGCTATGTGAATCTCTAGACATCGCCAATGGATTCTTCGAGTGCTATCAAGGTAGGTCCTTTAACTTATGTCATCCACCATTAATTATCTTGATATCCACTTCCAAAGCTTTCTTTGACTCAGTAGAAGTTGGTCACTCTCATTTGTGAAAGTGATTGTCGAGGAAAAAAGTCTCTCAAGGCATGAGAAATTTTTCAAAAAAATGGCGTGCAAAACCAAAATTTTCAATGTATCTTGTGGGTGTCCCCCTATTCTAATAAGATAATAATATGTAACTGGGAATTTAATTGAATAGTAAATAACAAAATAAGTTCATATGTATTGTTACTTATATTTAGTATTCTATGTGAAACCCCAATATAAAATGATAACCGTAAAAGCATTATTTCAATGAAATGTACTTAGCCTTCTTAAAAAATTAAATACTATTTTAATCATAAAATATTTAATATTAGATTCTCAATTGACCCATTAACTAATTATTCCTATCTTGAGAAATATTTATCAGACTTTTTAAATTATTATTTATTTATTTATTATATTATTAAATAAATTAATCTAACTATAATATTCCCTAATAAATAAAGAAAATGCGATCCAAAATACAAGAATAATTATTAAACCAGAACAAAAAATAATATGTATTAAAAAATGAATTTTATAAATTATTATACTAATATTATAGATAGACTTAGTGTGTGATAGTTTATGGCTCTATTTCAGTGGCATTAGGCATGTCTGCATAAAGTCCAACGGTTGGGACTAGCATGATGATAAGGTACCCATAAAGAAAAATGATAATTCCACAACAACATTCCTTATCATATGAATGATTACCATGTAATATAATACTTGTTTCACAATATCTCCAAAAAAAGTCGATTTCAGGGTAGTGTTGTCAACAAATATGATTGATAACTCGCTATTTGACATTATGGAAGTAGAACATGCCGAGCGTACACCGTGGAAAAAGATTTATTTTGGCTATATCATTTCCCTAAAAGGGAATAATATATTTACATTTGTAAATGAATATAAGGGATAACTCATTTTTTCCTTATTCATTAATGAAATATTATTAATGACGCACCCAATGTATCGAACGTCATCGCGAGTATATGCCGTCATGACTTTCACCAATACATCAAAGTGTGTGAATCATAAAATTCATTAATAATAATCTTAATGTCTATGAAAAATTACACATGTCCACAAATATGAACATCCAATGAGACATGTAATGTGTAATTCCTATTTTCGGGTCTTTTTTCCATCATATTCTACTAGATATTACCAATAGTGTAGACAATGAGAAGGTTCCATTAATTCATATGGGTCTCCACCCTTGATAGCCTGTATAATGTTTTCCCTTAAAGTAATATAAGTTGGCCATAGAACATTTATTCATGAACAGTTTCATGGGACTTCTAGGTTCTCATCATACAGGTGAACTGATATGACCTTTTAGTGTGACAGCTACTCTTAGAACATTAGCACATTTAATGTTCTGTAGAATAACAATCATGATGTGATGAGGAATTTATTAATATTCCAAACCATGAATTTAAGTTTATCAAAAAGTATAAAAATGTTTTTTCTTGGGAACAAACTCCATTAATATGGATTTTGATAAATGGATTCAATATTTTGAATCAGTAGGCCTAAATTATATTAATAACATTATTTTATTTTTGGGCATTATGAATAGTAACTGTGATAATTTTTATTAATACGATAAAAGAGTAAATATTGTGAATAATGGTATGAAAAATATTATAAGATAATTATAACACTTGTATTTATATCATTATATGAGTTTGTTTCGACCTAAATCATCCTTGGGTTGAAATGGAGTCTTTTCAAATCCACATGGATGAGATTATGACATTTAATTTATTTAATTTAAAGAAAAATTTAAATATGTATCACTCAGATGTTAATAACTAAATGGTTTCTAAAATAAGTTTATATAGAAAAAAAAATCAATTATAAATGCCAATTTTAATGCTACATTGTTTTTATTTTTCATAAAAATTTATATTTATTTTTTACGAAATAAATAAATAACTTAAATACATAAAAATTATAATTGCATAATTTTTTTAATTGTTTAGAAATAAATAAAAAAATACTTTTAGAATAATAATATCCATTAAAAGACCGAAACACATGACCAAATATTATTGGTCCCATATATATTGATCATAACCATTTAATGGTTGAGTTGGTTCCCATTTGGAGCCATATAAAAGACATTGTCACACTTATATTATTTTATTTGAAGTGAAGTTAAAGTTCAAACATTCATAATTTAATAAGAATAAAAATTTAAATGTTAACTTTTTGAGGAGATAAATTTGACTAAAAATAATCTTATAAAATCTAGTATATTTACTTTCATAATAGTTTTTAATTTTTATTTTTTATTCAAAAAATAATTTTATTAAATAATTACACAAAACTTATGTAGTAATTATATTATTAATATAGATAAAAAATAAATGATAATAAAAATAGTAAAATAAATATAATTCAGGATAATTAAAATGTGTATTTAATTTTTTATATTGTCATTAACACTTAAGAATATAATTAAATAGGTTATTTTACTTTTAATTTTATTATTTTTATATATTTAAATATCTATTAATTGAATAGTGTCAAAATCTTCACTATTGATTGTTTATCAAAATAATGTTATATTAAATAATTTTAAAACACAATTTTTTTAAAAAAATATTGAAAAATAATGATGTGGTATTAAATGTTCTATATAATTTATTTATGTTATAATTTTCATCGAATTAGTAAATATTTCACCCAATTAATATTGAATTATATGTTACCCATGTTAAAAAGTAAAAAGAATAACTAAGTGTTAACTAAAATGATAAGTTTTAAATTGATAGAAAGAAATTTAAAAAATTATTGGTTGATGGGATTGAAAGATTATATTATTTTATTTTATAATTTTAGTCATTTTGGGGATTTTTTATGGGGTTTTACTTTATTATAAATTATTATTTCGGGAATTCCCAAAAGTGACCCTCACCTCAATTATAAAAGGGAACCCCTCCCAAACATATTCAATTATCTTTGAGAATTAAATAATAACCACCTATTTCCATTTCTGTTATACACATCCTAGGTTATATTGTAGATATTTTAGCATTCTTCCAACACCAACATTAGTGATGTAAGAAGAAATTATGACGGAGCACGTCTAAGAAGAGGTAATCTCCACTACCGATTCATTCAAAAGTCATTATTCATCTACATCCTCACCACAAGGTGTTTCATTATAAATTAATATCTATAATATCAATAATATGATGCATGTTATTTTAATTATAAAACCACCATACTCCACCATCTATCCTTTTTATGAAAAATGAAATCACTATACGTGCGTACGTATGGCTTGTTGTCTCTACACCATGATGTAATACGTTTTTCACCACCACCTTACATGGATGGGTATAATGATGTAAATAATAACTATATATGGTTTTTATAACATTATATTAATTCTGAAATATTATAAACCATCAAATTAAATACCAATAAAAATTATGGGAATTATATCATCACTCAAGAGTACATATGGTTTACCATCTCTATGATGATTTTCTATTAATTCGACACAATCATCGTTAAATAATGATTATATAAATTTAAAGAATGAATAATTATGGTAAATATAATGTTAATATCTTTTTTAATGACATAAATATGAACTAATATAGAGAACATGCACTAATTCAACCAAAACTGCATAAGAACATAATGTAGTAAATTTCTGATTAATGAGTAACAATGAAATGTCACTATCAAACAGATGATAATATGATTACATATGATATCATAAAAATGAATATCATTCTGTAGTAATTCAATAACATTACTTAAATCATTATAGATGAGTTTGTATACATACAATGGATAATGGATCTATGGTAAGGGTTAATTTCACAATTTCATTATTATCCAATATTGTTTCACTAGGGTATATTTCTAATGAACATACTAGTTTCCTAAATACATAATATTATTCATATTTTTATATAATTTTTTTTAAAATAAATATTTCCCATTTATCATTTTTTAAATTGTATTAATAGAATCTTTTTTCATAATTAGGTAAGAGGTACTTTTTGACATTTTCAATAAATGTATAAGGTTACTATTTTTTAATTAATATGGCATGAAATAAATTTTACATCTTCATAATGCCTTATTTCCCTAAAACATCCAATACATTATTTCAAGTTTATTTTCAAATAAATTATTTTTCGTTAATATTTTGATGAATTTTGAGAAGATAAATCGTTTTTTAAAAAGAAATGATATTTTACTTACAAAACAATGTTGTGTGTTATATCAAAAATATTTTCCATATAAGATATAATTCCTTAATATGTTTGTGTATCAAGTATATTATCATTATAGTTCCATTGATTTGATTGTTTTTAAGATGGAATTTTATTGATAAAATCCATTTGTTTTATATGGATTATGTTATGGTGGAATAATTAAAGCAACCCATTTTATTCCTTAGGTTGTGATAAATGATTTATCATATTATATCACATGTAAGAATAATTTTATTATGATATGGGTCAGACCTATATCTACCTCCAATAATTTGGGTAAATATTTATATTTCATTACATTGAAATAGTTGGAATGAGAAATGATCTTGATTATATAATATAGGGATAGAACGAGGGGTGACCTCAGTTTATAATTGACATTATCTGCAATGATGGTCTTGGGAATGAGGCTTGACTAATATGAAATGATTTTCTATGATTGTGTGTATGCAAAAAAACATTACTTCTTATGTTATAACATTTTGGATTATATTCATTGATTCTTATGAACTTTCATGATTTATCCCATGAAATGATATCACGATCATTCATATGTAGGATAATATTTTTCAAATGTTATGTTCTTATGTATTATAGTTATGATATTATTAATATATCCATTTTTAACCCTTAATGAGCATATGAGATCATTCATTCATATGTTTCTTTTCCCAGGTCATTAAACAAGGGTTATAAGTAAGATATGTCAACAAGTGGTCTAGTTGTGGAAATATAAGTTGGAAACAATGAATATGTATTAAGAACTAGTTGTTTATGCTTCATGGTTTATAATAATAGTTTACTTATATGGTCCTATTGTGGATTTGTTATATTCTGTAATGAATATTCATTAAATTTTATTTTATATCAATTTTTATAATGAATGTTTCATTATAATATCCAACTAGAATAGTTGTTGTAAGGGTTACATGACAATGCAGCCCTGTGAACCCACACACTATGTGTGGTAGAGAACATCATGTATACTGTGGAATTTTCATCATCATGGGGTATGAAACACAAGTCTTCCGTTGGTCCAACCTCTTCAAGACATGTTTTATGAATGAAATTATTTATTTATTGTGGTATAAATCTTGTAGGAATACAAGACATGACAATTAATAGACTCAGTGGAACACACCATGTAACACATGGGATAGAAAATATACTTAATCTAGGGAAGTGTATATCCCTTGTTATCCATAGACCAGCTTTAATATAATATGTATTGATTTCCATAAAACTACATTAGTTTTGTTGTATTTACTCTCTCTATTATGTATAGGGTATAGAGAGGCATCCTATATTGAGTAAATGATTTGAAATCACTTCTATAGGTTATTCCTGTAAAGATTCAAGTATACCACCATGTTGTATGAAGTTATATACGTTCTCATTATTCCATAGGATAGGTCTTTTATCTCATTTACATCATCTTTAGAATGTGATTCCCATCATTATTTCTTAAAAGCATTATGGTTAGGCATCTCCCATGTTCGTTTGGTGTGATCCCTTGTTTGTTTATAAATATATGTTCTCATATATTTTGGTGTTGCTCTATATATTGAATATCTCATATGATACCACCCATTTACACAATATTTATCATGGAAGCACATTATTGGTATTTCATATCGAATAACTGTCATCTATATATTGACTCATAATGATTGAGTTCACTATGTAAAATTTTATCTTTGGAATTATACTAGAATTAATTACTTGTTTTGAATGAATGAAAATGAATTAGAACTTCCAAATTCCTTTGAGAATATATAGGCTATATTTTTTATCCCTTTTCATTTGCATTCATTATTGCAACATTATTTTATTATATGTGTCGAGTTATTTATGGGTGTCCTAATAGGTATAGTAATACTAAATCATGCACAATATCTTCTCACACATGTATTTGCCAAACATGTGACAATCCATTCACTATACTCATAGTTAGACCTTGAGGTAGTGTAGCAGAGTTGTTCTAGATAGACCTTAGATGGATACAAGTGTTTTTATTGGGTATTAATCTATATTTGGATAGAATATTGGATTATTTCTATGATTTTATGGGATTTTTTTTTAAAATTTTATTTTTTTACTTCATAATCTACACTAAAGAGGTATGGTGTTTAAAAACGAATTTACCATAATAAATATTTATTTTTTCACTTTATTTTAGGGTACAAATACCTTTTCATGTAAAAATGTAATTTAGGATAAGGAGTCATATGTGTTTGATATGCCTATTTGGAACTAGTTACTATCCCCTAGCCTATTTTTTTTGTTCCTCAGGTGTCATCAATCGCATAAAATGAAGCAAGTTGATACCAGTTAGTCATGTTGTAAAATGAGTTTGAGTAAATCTAAATAGTTTATTTTGTATACAGTCTAACTATAGTGATTAGATTTTTAAATTGGTTAATATTTTTATGGTGTATCATGTGTATATCTCAGGATATAGAATCCATTGATGGTTTGGTATCTAATGTATATGTACATAAGGTGTATGATAACCAAAAAGTGTAATATACCCTTGAAGAAAGTGTTTTTAGGAAATTAATGGTCATTCTATCATATAAAGATATGTAAGGATTTCAATGTATTTATTCATTCAGCACTCCAGATATGATTTAAATAAAATAGTTTTTCATGGATGTTGATGGATTCCTCTATGATTAATTCTAACTCATATTCAATAGTGGGATAGTGATATAAATCTCATTAGAAATGAGGGTTATTCCAGTGTCTTATCCAGGACAAGATACCTCAATGTGGATAGTGAGAGATGCCTTTACCCATAGGCTATGAGGATTTTAGTAAACAAAACCTCACTATTCTAGATATAATATTGAAAACATTAACATTATATAATTTTTTCTCTAAGAAAAAAATGTGACCCAATTTCGACCATTTGAAAATTCTGACATCGAAAGTAAATGTGGGATCATTTAAATGAAAAAGGGCCTTTTTGGTGTATATATTTTACTAATTAGAAATTACTAATAAATTATAACACTCAATTATTTATGTTAGAATTATTCATATTATACCATGATTTTACTCTTCCATATTAATACATTATATTTATTCATACACATCCCAGAAACTTATGAAATATATTTTAAAAATGAGAGTAAAATAGAAAAATATCACTTAAATAAATAATGGAAGAATGAAATTTTTTAGTCCTAATTGAAATAATAATATCAAAAATGATATTTTTTTCATATATATAATAATCATTTGGGTTCAATAATAACATACATATATAGTAAATTGTATTCACATTACATAGATACTTCATAATAATAAATACATGTAAAATCCTAAAAAACTGTTTATTCCAGCGTCTTATCCAGGACAAGATACCTCAATGTGGATAGTGAGAGATGCCTTCACCCATAGGCTATGATAATTTTAGTAAACAAAACCTCACTCTTCTAGATATAATATTGAAAACATTAACATTATATAATTTTTTCTCTGACAAAAAAATGTGACCCAATTTTGACCATCTGAAAATTCTGACATCAAAAGTAAATATGGGATCATTTAAATGAAAAAGGGCCTTTTTTGTGTATATATTTTAATAATTAGAAAAAACTCATAAATTATAACACTCAATTATTTATGTTATAATTATTCATATTATACCATGATTTTACTCTTCCATATTAATACATTATATTTATTCATACACATCCCAGAAACATAGGAAAAATATTTAAAAATGAGAGTCGACTAGAAAAATCTCACTTAAGAAAAAACAATGGAAGAATGAAAATTTTTAGTCCTAATTGAAATAAGAATATCAAAAATGATATTTTTTTCACATATATAATAAACATTTGGGTTCAATAATCACATACATATGTAGTAAATCGTATTCACATCGCATAGATACTTCATAATAATAAATACATGTAAAATCCTAAAAATCTGTTTTTATAGATGAAATTAATTGGCATGAAGAATATTGTAAAAAAAACTATATTTTTACCTGTAATGGGAATATATATTCCATAAAATTTCATTAGTTATCCTTTTGAAATCTTATGATTTTCATGAATAATCATTATAATTCATTGAAATATCATGTAATCACCTATTATCCTGATCAGTAATAGGAGCATATGATATAATTTGTTATATTTGGATAACTCGTAATGATAAAAAATGTTGGAGGACAATATCATGAATTAAAATTTATATTATTTAATATTTTCATTATAAATCCTTAGAAAAAATCTTTTTAGCCAATTAAAAAAATTAATTTGGAATTGAAATACAATTTTAGTTAAATATTATTTTCAAAAAAAATTTCTTGAGTAAAGAGAAGCATGTTTTTGTTAAATAAATTTTTTTATCTTATATAGGAATCCAAATTATCAACAAACAGGTGTGGGTTGGGAATGAAGTTTATTTTGTATACGTTCCAAAAAAATATTTATTTTCTAATTAAATTAAAAAAATTATACAAATATATTCGAAATGAAATCCATTTTTAGAAATATAAATTAATTAATTATGTTTATATCATTTGATTTGATGATAATATGCTACTATGTTCAAACTGCTTTCGGCATGTTGATTGTGGTTAGTGATTTCATTATTATATCCTTTCTTGATTGTAACAATTATAATTTTCATTGAAGATTTGTATATTTAGTAACAACCTTGAATGATATCTATGAAAAAAGAACTCTGTTGTAATCATGGTGAGAATGTTTTGTACGTATTCTTAAGTAACATATCCAATTGAAAATGGAAATTCTTGAAATGTGGTAGGTATAATTTTATCTTACCAAAATAAATATAATATAAAAAATATCATATTATAATTAAATAAACAAATATATTCATGTTTATATATCATAAATGTTTTTTTTCTTGAAATATTGTTCAAAATGATTCAAGTTGGTGGTTGTCCACATGGACCCATTTATGACATCGTCATTTCTCAATGATTGGGAAGGTATGAAAATAGGTGAAATATTAACTTAATAAAAAATATTTCAAGAACATAATATAAATATATTCATATATAAATGTATATATATATATACTAAATCCATTATGAAAACCATATATGAAATGAGGTGATTGAAAACAAATTACTTTGGTTCATAAGGTAGCAGTTCTTCATACACACCAATGACAATTTCATTTGTTTATTAATAGAATAAGGGGATAGATAAAAGTTATTAGATTAAAATTATTACATGTCATTATATGGATGAAAATTATGTATTTATATATTCATGTATTAATTGTTTTTGAATGTATTAGAATATGATAAAAATATATAACATTTTGTTAAGAGTTTTACATATTCTAATGAAAACCTATATAAATATATACATTAACTCATCTATGCTTTTTAAATTACATTTAAAAAGTCATATTTAACTGGATTATGGATTCTAATAAGACAATATTTATCAATTTACCATTATAGAATGATAAAATGGTCACAATAAGAGATAATAATAGGTTCCCTTTTATAAGTGGCGGTAGTGGCATTCATTGAATTTCATTAAAATTTAATTTAATTGTATTTTTTTTGGAAAAATTGATCCCAAGTGAAATTTTTATATGATAATATAATGATAACATTATTTCTACTTATCCAATAATATTTATTGATTTTAGGAGAATTTTTAACCTGGATATATTTTTTCAACCCCATATTAACCCTTTTGTCAATTATTGTGGTATGAAATTGTTTGACACTACAGTTGTAAATAATATTACCATGACTATAAAATTGGACAAAAAATGGAAAATATATTTTATTATGAACCATATACTATTTCTTTTTATGAATAAATTATTTTTCGTAAATTATATCATTTTATAAAACATTATTAATTTGTAAAAATTATTAATGTCAATTTTTCAAGTGTTCATTTAATCTAAATTTCAAAATATCATGATAATAAATTATTTATAATGTTTTGAATTAAAAGATCCATAATATGATATATATATATATATATATATATTGGTATAAATCATGAGATATAATTTTATACCCTAAAATTTTACACTTACAGTTAATGAAATTATTTTGATCATTTTTCTATTGTTTGAACAAGCATTGTGTTTGTTTTGTGTAATAACTAATGGTAATTATATCATTTGAAAAAAAACATATATATAAATATCATCATTGAAATAAATAAAATATATTATTAATCTTTTTAAATTCATTTAATATGTAAATTTAATGACATATATGTTATGTGAACTTATTTAATATTTGATTTTAACTTTTATAGCATTGCACAAGCATTGAATAATAATATTTATAAGATTAATGTTATATTACTTCAAAAAAATATAAAATTAAAATTAAAATATGAAATTATAATGAGAGTTGAATAAATACTTTATATGTGGATTTTCAAATTGTAAATTTTAATCATTTGGGGGATAAATGTTTCTTTCCCACTTCTATGCAAACATTATGTTAGAACAAAATATAAATCTTATACTTATCATGAAATATATTCTAGTTTCTATATATTGAGTTATTATAATAATATTTTATTATTAAATATTTAAAAAAATTTAACCATTCCATCAATTTAATAATTTTTATACCATACTAATATCTTGTTGATATCATAAAACTTATAAAATTTCATAAAAACTAATTTTTTTACTATTCAAAAAATTATAAAACATTTATAAAATGTAAATTTTAATTAAAAAATAAATAAACTTATTAAATTTCAGACTAATATATTCCTATATATTACCTAAACCACATTTAATATAAATTGAACAAATTAAATAGTTCTAAAAAATGTACTTTATGACCAAAACTAGTTATATAACAAACTGAACCGTAAAGATCATTAAAATGTAATTATGTAGATTATATCTAATGAATTAATAACAATAATTATCTACCTTAAAATATAAAGGATAATATTTCATTAAAATGAATAGAAATTACAATTTTAATAAAATCAGTTTAATACACTATTCATAGAAATATGAATATTTTGAGAAAAAATGCAAAATATCATCTGATGTAAATTTGAATATGCTGATTTAAAAAATAATATCATTTATATGAAAAATAATTTATAAATTTTCTTAAATTTATTTAGAACAATAATTAAAAATATAAATCTAAACTATATTTCATTAATATATATTTTTGGAGTTAAAATACATTACTTAAAAATTGAGTGCTTATATCATAACTATTTTCAACATATTATTATTGAAAATGAACTATTTATTAATATATATGTATATCAGAATTGTTTGTAATATTATAATTAACCATAAATATAATAGATATGTTTTCTCATTAATATATATATATATATATTTAATGTTCTTTTAAGGATGGTGTTTTAGGTTTTATACGCTATTTAAATTGTGTTCTTTTAAAATCATAAGATAGTACGTTCTCTCATTTGATTGAATTACATAAAGAAATTTTTAATTGGTATCGATAGATTATTTTTTGACATTTCAAACATCATCTGTTGAAAATTGACATAAAAAATGTTAATAAGATGTCCCCTTGAAAAGATGGATGAGAAATATGAATTTTATATTGAAAAACTCATAACTATTTTTATGAATTGGTGATCATTAGTGTTGAGTGAAAATATAAAAATAAGGAATATTAATCTTGAAATGACAATAGATAGTGTAATGATCATTGATCATAATCATAATAAGGTTAGCTTCTATTAAACTATAAACCAAAGAGATGTGAAAAAGTCCATTGATTCCTAAAAAATAAAGGTAATATGATATATAAATTGACTCATGCTCTATTTTCAATAGTGTATCAATTCAATTACAAAATATTCTTACAAAATAAAGAAATATGAAAACCTAAATTGTAAAATTTAATTCATTAATAAATTTCTTCACCAATCACACCTTATTCTTGAAATCATGATTATTTAGATAATGTTTTCTTTTTTGATACACAAAACTCTGTTATTCTTTGATGACATATTCCACAAATAGATAGCATTTTTTAATCCTGTCATTATAATTTAATCAAAATGTAAAATTTTAGAAAAAAATGTTAAGATAAAAAATGTACAAACCCTTATATGAATAGGTAATTACATTATATATATTTTTAACATAATATTGCAAATGGTTCGTCATAAATAATTCAATAAATAATTAAAAATAAATCCCAAATAAAAAATAACATCAACATTAATGAATGGTTTTATCCTCAATTGATATTTCATTCCATTCAAATAACACCCTTGAAAAATGTAAATACATTATTCCAAGATATCCCTTCTTGTAATCCTTATGGGTTTTATATGCCATTACCTGATAAAGATTCCTCCGAATTACCATCATTCACTTCAAAATCCCATTACATAAAAACTAATAATGGGGGTCCACTCCATTGATATTTTGATCAAACATAGTCTTATATACACATTATGGTCACAAAAATCTTAATTCAAACCCAAATGAATCCAACCGAATATCCATATTAATTTGAACCCATACCTAACACTAATTGTAACAACCATGAACCTGCACTCCTGAATCTGGTGTAATTTTTTTTATTTGAATCTAATTAACGCAACCCATTATAAACAATAAGAAATTAAAATAACAAATGAAACAATATAATTACTTAAATACCTAATGTACCATTTGGATGTTGATTTAGATAATTTCGAAAAAAAATTAACAACAATACCAATTTCATAATGTTATAATTATTCTTAATATACCATGATTTTCTTTATAATATTAATTCTTTTCATTACACATAATTATTTTTAAAAATGTCAAAAATATATACTAATATTAGAAGAATAGAAATAAATAATGTAGGTTCACATAATAGAATAATTAAATATCTTATCCCTTATTTAGAAAAGTAAAATCATAACCTAGGGTTCTCCATTAATATTATAATGTTTTATCTTCAAAAATTACATACATACAAATGAAATATTCACTATTACATTAATTAATATTATAAAAAATCATTAAATAAAACTAATAATAAAATGGTTTTCTGAGAAAATATAATTTCACTTGAAGAAAATTTTATAAAATACATTACTTTTTTCCATTAAATTTAATTATCATTACATTTAAACAAAATATCATCTTCATGTATTTTGAAATAAGTCAATTTCCAGGAAAAAGAAATTTAAAAATTTAAAATACATGTAGGTTCTCAGGGAAATCATATTTATAGTTTCAATTCAAAAATAATTATATTTATAATAAGACTTATTACTAGATTAAAAATCATTCTGTGGAGAACATAATCATTTCATAATATACACTAGAGATATATCTACATATCCCATCATCATGAGTTATAGTGAGCACACCCATTGGTATTAGCTATATGAGTCACACCCACCATCATTATCTATATCAAATTCACCCTTCATCGTGAAAAATGTACACATATCATATATTGCATAAAACATTTTAGGATTGAAACTCTAAGACCATAAATCCCATATAAAACACATTTGAACCGATATGCAATAAAATTGGAAATTAAAATAACATTTTCTTTAAAAGATATTTCAAAACCAAAATTTATAAAAAAATTAAATTGAGGGTTTATCATAAAATAAAATAAGTGTTCTTATAAATGAATAAAAAATTACTATTATATTATCGGAAAAATCATTGAATCCATTTACAAAAAAATTGTATTTTTAATTTTCCTTGTATAATGAATATAAAATTATTATAAAAATGATTAATTATAAAAACAATTTCATTAAAGAGGCATTTAATTTTTTTTATATTTCATCCATGTTTATATACATAAGTTCTTAATATAATTTTGTTAATTTTTTTGGTGAAATGATATTTGAAAAATATGTGATTAATTTTTTTAAAACAATATTTTATGTTAATGTGTTATTTACCATGAGTCAGCCTTATCCCATATTATTTACATAATTCATAATAATAAAACGTTGTAAATAATTTATATTCTTATAAACCTTTACCTTATTATTAATACATTAATTTTTTTTTCATTTCTATGTTATATATAAAAACTTATTCAATTAATTTTACATCAAATGTAATGACGACATTTGTATCGTATATCCAAATTAAATTCAATAGGTTGGAAGTGTCCACATTAGACATTATTTCATCATATACATAATTAAATATTTATTGTGATTATAATTTAGTAATAATTTTAAAACCAGTCATGAAGGAGGGTCAAAAAAAATTCGGATACATTCATGGAGGTGATGGTCTATATTTATATATGAGTTATGATTCAATTTCCCAACAATATGGATGGAAATAAGGTATGTATTATTATATAATTATGTAATTATTCTTATATAATAAATATTGTATTATATATTTAAATTAACATATATATCATCTATGCTATGTGGTAAAGGAAAAAACACATCACTTCATAGTGGTAGTACCATTAATGTATGCGTGAATGGCGATATCATTTTTAAATGAATATATGGTTATGAAAATTGGTGATATGTTATTTTTATATAACAAAAAATATTTCATTGATAACATGAATATAAAATATATAAATAATAATTATTATCCTTGAGAGGTTTTGATAGAAAGTTAATTTCATCAGTTTGAGAGGGGTAGTTCACCTTACACATGGAAAATGGTGTAATTTCCAATTTCATGAAAGATAGTTATGAATACATGTTGTGAAAAATCTATAATAAAATAAAATTATATTTTATATACTTAATTTTATATATTTCTATGTGTGAATATGATTATAAGTAGAGAGATTATGTTATAATAATAAATCATTGAGGTGCGAGCCATACATCATCATCGGAAAATAAAATGTTCTTTACAAAATAATACATTTAAGGAAGTTATTATTTTTCATCCTAGACAAATAAAATATTGTGGGACTCTAGTATGAGATTTGGATATGTAATTATATTGAATAAATACTTTTACTCATAATATTCCTTGATTTTTAACATAATAATATAACAATTACAACTCAATGATTGTGAGGCCTATTGGCATTGGAAGACTAGTATAGTAAGGTAACGAAGTGGGATAAAAATAAAAATTGTTAATTTCATTCTATATAATGAGCTTTCAAACTATTATTACCGCCGAAAAATGCATGAGATAATTTTGGGAATAAATATACTAAATGAGAGATATAAAAATACCAATATGGGAATAAAAATATACATTAAAAATTACCTTAGAAGTTTGTAAAGGAAGATTTAAATAATTCAGTGGAAATGATGGTAGAAAGATTTCATTCATGCCGAAAATTTAAAATAGTCAGCCTTTACATTTTTATAAAAAGAAAAACGTACCATGATGTTTATTTTCCAAATTAATTTCATTATAAAGAATTTGATAAAAAATAGTTTTAAAAATTTAATTAATAAAATATTTTATATTATTAAAAATAATCATTTTCATATTTTATTGAGAACATAAATATGGAATAAATCAAATTTTTGAGCACAAGTAAAAATAACAATAGATTTTAATAAAAATATTAATAAATAAAAAAACCACTAAAGAGAGGAAAAAGGTTCTTTTACATTTAAAACCCCATAAATTAATAATACAAATGAATATGTAACAATATTTTTTTAAAATTACCATATAATATCCTTCAATGTGAACTCCATAATAATGAATCTTGAATATTGAAAAGACTGTTAAAAAAAGGCAAACATATTTTGAGAAATTTTAATCATTAACCCTATTAATGGAATAATATGAATTGAAACATTAAATTATATAAAGTTAAATAGATTAGTCATATAATACATTCATGGGGGGATTATATGCACCACAAAATATAAATAATTAGTTAATACGGAAATTGCTACACCGAAATAAATATATGGTGAAAATGTCATTCAAATATCATGGAATTAAAGTGAGATAATGGAAATGTTGATATTATGTTCATTAAATTTATTTCCATGTAATTTTTTTTAAATATAATCATTTCTCCTTACATACATAATATTTTCATATAAAAAAAGTGAAGATTTAATTTAACCCATTGAATAGTATTGATTTATAAAATCTCAATCCTTGAGTTTGACTCGTCTCGTACAAACGTTATCTGATGGAATTGAAACATTATATTAATATTTCAAATTCTAAATAAAATATTTTATTCTTAAATTTTATTTTATAACATTTTCTCTATATTTACATAGTCATTTATGTTTGTTTCATATGTTTTGATGGTATTAAGAGAACACATCAAAAATTATTTCCGTTGTTTTTCTATGTAATAAGTAGACATTGTTCCATAATTTCATAAAATTTAATAAAATTTTTATCATTTTAATCAAAATTTTTTTAAAATCTTCATTGAATTACGGTTATGATAGATGAACTATATTATAATCATAGAGATAGTAGGTCGTACATAAAAATTTATAGTTCTTCCTTTTTTCAATAATTATATAAAAAATAAGGTAAGTGTTCTTTTATAATTAAATATTGTTAATTATAAAATAAATATAATATTTTTAATTAAAACACACCTATATTTAAAATCTATGGGACTTAGTAATTAAAAACCCATTATCTTCCTGAGGTGGTAGTCTACTATAAAGGAAGATGATGTAATCATTTTTTAATGGATTGTAAATTATGTTATTATGTGATATATAGAACATCATTAATGAATATTTTTTGAATAAGTTATATAAATATTAAGTACATAATAATCTATTTCTTTGAAGGATGATGATAGAAAACAATTTACATCAGTTCTTGAGGCAGTTTTCCTCCAATCACATAAACAGTAAATATTTTTAACTTTTGATGGGATAAGAGTTTGATAAGAATAATGAAATAAAAATTAAAACATATAAGAATATAAAATATACTATTTTAATTATATTTAAATCTATAAAACATAATTTAGGGTTGGTATATTAGATGTAATATTATGGTAATAGATGAATATGATTACCTTATCTTAAAAGATAAATAATTGAATCTCTTATTAATGACATTGTGGTTTGTCATTTGGGAAGATCAGAGTCTATATAATTTATATACGGATGTTATAGAGTGATTTCTAAATGGTTCTTCAAGGAAAATTAATTTTGGTATTTGAATAAGTGTGGTTAGTTTGTTCCATTACACAATAAAGGAAGAGTGTCATTTTCATATATTGTCGAAAATATTAAATAATGGTATTTCACTCTATATTCATGTGCCAAAAAAAGATAACTAAAATATTATAGGGATTCCATGTTTATTTGAAACCTCCGCTGTTAATAAAATGAAGAATTTAATTTCATTTACCACTAATTTTACCCCCTTCTACCATTTTTAAGACCATAGTAACTAGTTGTTTTTATATTTTTAACAATAATTTTGATTAAAATAAATTTTACAATGTTTATTAATATTAATTATTATAGCAAAAAATAATTTATAAAATATTTTGAATAAAAAATCATTTAATTTTATGAATTAAATTTAAAATTAAACCCTAAAAAAGTTTAAAGATGAGATTCTATGCAATGCAATTTTTAACCAATAGATGACCAAATATAAAAATAATTATTAGAAATAATAATTTTATGAATATAAAATCATATAAATAGATGTAATATAAATAAATTTTTCTTCAATACTTCTTTAATATGGGTTATATTAATTAATTCAAATGGATAGTCTTTATGTATATAAAAATATTTTTTAGAAAATTATGTTTTTAAGATTATAGGTAAACTTATCCAAAATCTCCAAATTTGATTTCTCATTATATATAACTTATTTTAGTTTAATTAATATAGTATATATATTACATTAATAAAAATATATTTAATATAACCATTAAATTAATTTACATAGTTATAAAAAGTTCATTTTATCTTTAAAATATGTAATCCCTTATATTTGCTGAAAGATAAAACATTTCAAAAACATTTCAAAAAAATAATCGATTTTCAATCTATGTTAAAATTATATGATTATTGAAAAAGTGATATTATTTTTATCAAATAAAAATTATATTTTTTCAATATATTAATTATGATATTTTATTAATAAAATTATTAAAATAAATTTTTTAAGGAATCATATTTTTGGTAGAATAAAATTAATCTACTAAAATATGAGTTATTATTTATTTTAAATTTATAAATAAGTTTATATTCAGTAGTTATATTTTATATATTTTATAAATAATTTTATACTATTCATACCCCCCAATTTAATTGTTAGGTAACGATAGTCATATAAAAATTGAAATATTTTATGGTTTATTACAACTCGATGTTGTGTATTGTAAAATATTTAATAAAACTATTATTTTAAAATAAAAAAGTGTTATATTATACATCCTATTATATATTTAGACACGATAATATTAATCTAAAATATATAATTTTCATCTTCTTAGGTGAAAATTTATATTTTGAAAAATAGAAATTGTAAAAGGGTTAATGATACCTCCTCTAAAAATAATTAAAATGAAATATGAAGGTCATCAAATAAGTATGTTAGAAAATTGGATAAAACTTTTGGGATTTTAAAATAGGGATTTTGGATATAATGTTATAAATTTTTTATGATAGGATATACCGTTGTTTTAAAAAATGGATTTTTTTTATCCTTTTACTACATTTGAGGGATCCTTTTATAATAAATATATTGAAAATAATAATTTATACATACTTGAAAAGTATATTTTCATCCATTAATATTTATTTCAACTATATCATTATTCTCTACAAACAATGAGTAATCAAGATGAATTTTTAATGATTTAATCTCTAAAATACACATTAATTAAAAATATAATCCAAAATGATAATAATCGATTCCTCTTGTATTTCACTAATAACCTGAAAAATTTAATGAAAACCATAGGGAAAAAATCGTCCAAAACCTTCATAAAAATTTCTAAATTAATGATCCACATAAATTATTACACACATAAATAACCCAATATCAAAAATAATTTCAACAATAAATATTTTCATTTTCCATAGCAACAAATCATACAAGTTGAATTAGAAGTCAATCCTTTGAGAAATATATTCCTCAATTTAATGAAACATTTCACAAAATATTATTACTCATCGTAGAATAAAAAAATATTCAAAAATATTAAATAATAAAATATGTTTTATAGAATAAATATACTATTTATTTGTCAACTCATTGAAGTGATAACAATGTCATATTAACAATTAAATCACATAACCATTTTGAAGTGGTTTTACCCTTATCAATAATTAGGTTGGTGTTCATGAATCATGGCCCCATCAGATGCAATTAGTTTTCAACATTGATATTGGTTTAAAATTTTTTAAAACTATATTAATATAATTCAAAATGAATTCCCAAAAAAATATCATCCAAAAATAACATTAATCTTAAATTGTAATTTTAACAACTATATCTTTCTCAAATGATTATTTTTTAACAAATTAAAAATTTGTTAACTAAATATAATTTAATCACTATCAAGAACATTTGAATTATTTTATTTTACTCAATATTTTCTTCTTAAATTACATATCACCACACAATTAAAATACATCAACAACATGATTCTCACATACCAACACCTAACAAATTCAATCATCCCTAATAAAAGTATTATCATAACATATTACCTCTGGAATTAATACTTGTATTAGGATATTAACACATATAGGGACCATGATCCTTATATTTTCAATATTAAACCCCTAATAGTTCTATAGGAAGAAAATTTTTTATGGAGTCAATTTAAGAAAATAATTTTTCCCATTGATTATTATGGGTATTTCCCCCTATTTCACAGATAAAGAATATTTTTTTTCATTTATGGATTGTTTCTTATTTCTTCATCCCACAAATTTTAAATTTATGATATAGAATTTTATTTTCTTTATATTCTTTAAAACATGACCTTCCTCGAGATTTCATCATTGTCGTCATTTATGTGTTTTGAAATTCAAATATGTTCCTTTTATTAATTGAAATTCAAGATTGTTATTTTTTCATAATAACAATATATCAGACATGAAGTTACATTATGTTAGGAATATATTTAGATAAGTCATTATATTGACCATCATGATGGTTTTTGGAATTTTTCTCATATATCCCATCATTAACTAAATAGAATCAAAGAAACGAGATGAAAATACAATATCATTAAAAAGGGAAAACATATAAAACTTGATGAAATACATTATAAATGATTAGTATATCTTAAAATATGAGTATTTAGGTTTCATTTATTGTTATCCCTATATAATATCTAATTATTTTTATAACATAACTATTTGTTAAAGTCATTCATAATGGTTTTTAATGAATTTGTGAACTTCTCATGAACTTCCCTAAAGAGTGTCCAACTAGTTGTGCAGTAAGGCCCATTTCAATAAAATATGTAATAGTCATTTTAATCCCTATAGACACTTTTATGATTTTTTAATTCTTAGTAAAATTATACTAGATCCACATCCACATGTATTATACAAACATGGATTTAATTTCATTGAAACCACTTTCTGTACCATTAACCCATATTTTAAGATATTTTTCATTAATTAATATTTTTCTTATACTTAAACCTAGGGTTGTCACTAAATTAATATAGTAATAAGACATAAAAAATAGAACATTTTAAAATAAAAAATATAGTGATCCAATCCATTTAAACATATTATTCCTTTAATGTTAACAAGAAAATTTAATAAATCAAACCAAATTATCCCAAGTCCTTATATCATGGGAAGACAATATTTGTAATGCATTATAGTGATAATGAAATAAATTTTATTTATGTTATTATCTATAATGAGATACTAAATCCTTTTGAGTTTATAAAAATTTATGGGAAATCATGGTAAATACATAAACAAAATATGTGAGAAAAAAAATACCATTTTGGGAAAAAATGATACGGAAAAATAACATAAGAGTCAATGGTATAACATTATATCATAAAATATAGGTCTAAAGAGTAATAAAATGATGGGGGGGGGGGTAACATATTGAACATGTTTTTATAATAACATGGAATTATAGGAAATTAGGAAGAAACATTATCATTAAATAAAAATTATACATGGACAATTATGTAGACAATATGACATGGTATACAATTTCACATAACAGATTTGGTTTACACTCTAATCACATACATGAAACCTCATTATCCTATTTTTCAGAATTAATTAGAATGATATCTAGGAACACATAAAATTATATTATCATGGTTCAATGTTATTTGTTATTAAAATTAATCATATGGAAAAAATAAGGATTGTCCACTAAAATAAAATGGGTTTCATAATCTTGTATAATTACATAATCAATGGGAATTTCATAATAAAGGAATTTGATAGATAGACCTAATGAATGTACTACATCATATCAGTAATAAATAAAAATATAGTTATGTATTTTATTTTAATATATAAATAATATACAGAAAATTTGTAATATTAAATCTTATTAACATTGATGAAAATTTCATTAAAACATTAAATAGAATTTTTTTATGGAAATCTACATTTCAATTTTAGATAAATTGTTCAAATTATAAAAAATTCCAAAATATTAATAAAAATTAATTAGATAATTACCATGGATAAATATTATTTAATATTCAATTAATTGAGTTGTTATGATTTTGGGAACATTCAGTTCATGTAGTGTATGTTAAAAATGTATCATTTTTCATTTTTGATAAAAAAATCAGAAAGAATATTCTTCTGAAAGGAAAAAGTCTTATTCTTTTTAATAATTTTTTTAATAAATTAAACATGGATAAATATTTCATTAATGATTAATTTTATATTATAATATTTGTTCTTTTTAACATTTTTGGGATAACTGATATTTGGATGAAAATGAATTTTCGCCCAAATATAGAAATGATGTTGTTTGTCTTCAAGATTTTTCTCATTAACATTACGTAAACAGTGGTAGATGATAGTTTTAAATGAAAACATCATAAATAATTTTTGGAGTGGGAAATTAATGGGTTTTCTTAGAAAATTAACAAATAAATAAATTAAATGGAAATTAATGTATAAACAATTCAGAATACTGATGAAATTATTAAATAAACCTATAGTTTTTTGTGACATGTGAATTATAACCCACAATAAGGATATATCGTGAAATTAAACATTAGATACCATGATTATAAATATGTTTTTGATATGTAAAATAATTTAGATAGCATATACACCTTTGAGGAAACAAAAGTAGTGTACATGCTTATGTCTCACGAAAGGAAAATTGAGGAGAAAATCCATTACAAAGATAATTTTTTTAATCATAGAATAATTCATTGAATGTAATAATGATTAAAAATAAATTAAAACTAAAACAATTGTAAATTTAATCAGTGCTACTTTATAAATTAATGTTATTAAATAATTGAAAATGAATAATTAATTTGACCGAATGAATGATTTGTGTTATAAAATCCATTTTTTCAATATAGACGCTTTATTTATATACTATATCATTTTGAATAATAAAATTATTTATATTATTTAAATTTATAACAATAATTATCATGATTACTATTACTTCTATTTTAATTAAAAAAAATTTATGTAAATTTAATTAAATAATTTTTTTTCATGCAATAGGGTTAGGCAATTTTCTGTTCTTGGGCCTAAAATTAAAATGGTGTGTTTTTTTATAGAAAAAGAAGTAATTTTTCCATAACCTCTTGAATAATAATTTTTATATAAGAATAATATTTTATCATAATTAATATTTTTTATATTAAACATGATATATAATTAAAAAATGAACTACATCACCACCATGTTGATGGTCATCCATGAAATTGCATGTGCATTGTTTCCTTTTGGAAATGATCATATTGTAAAGAAGGTAAATATTATTTTATTTTTAAAAATGATCAATATAAAAATATTATTTATTAAATAAAATAAAATATACCATCCATATTATATTGTAAAAAAACGAATTATATCACTTTATAAAGCGGTAATATGCCATAAACAGGAACACCAATTTTTTTTGTAATGGATGGTGGGGTAAGAAAATATATTATATATATATATTAATAATTATTAATATATAATAAATTTCATTTATAAAAATTAAATTCATCAAGATGTATATAATTGAGAGGTAATGAAGGGAAACTAATTACCTTAGTTCATGAGGTGGTTGTCCATTGTACAATAGAATAATGATTTCATTTTACATTTTATTGTAGCGGAAATGAATAAATATAATTATATATAAATTATACAATCTCATTATATATGATATACTCATGTAATAATATTTCAATTTTTATTCCACAATTGATGGAGGAAAAAAAGACATAAAATTGAAGTGTATTGTTGTAGACCATTACATATTCTAAGATAAACCCCTATTTATATCATATTAATAACCCTATAGTTGGTATTTTAGGAACATAATTACATATTTAATGTTAATATAAATTTTTTGGGTATATTTTTATATGGGGTTTTCAAGATAAATATCTTGGGAGAGGTAAATAAGTGATGGGATAGGGTTCCTTTTATAATTGATGGGTGGAGTTTTTTGTTAACACACAAAAGAATTTAATAATGGGATGTCACTATCATGAAAAGTCCACATATAATTGATTAATAATGGATCATAGTTAACAAAATGTCGATAAAAATAACTAAAAATAAATAAGTAATACTATTTTAATTATCACATGCATTTTATGTGATAACAGAGAAATTTTTCTATTAAATTATTATATTGATACATGAATGGCTACAATAGAGTGCTGAAATATTGTGAATAAGTGAGGAGATAAGGATTGAATTTATATGTGAGGGGACAAGAACTCTTAAAATTTCATAATCTAGTAAATTAATAAAAATTATTTTTCATTCACAATGGATCAAAATTAATATAATTAGATTTCTATAATATTATTTTCCATAATAATATTATAAGAAATTGGATAAGTTTAGGTGATGTTATAAACCTTATTTTTTAGTTTTGACATTCTATTAACACTTTTTTCAATCACTTAAGTATCATTATTTTTAAAACAAATGGATTCATGAAAGATAATATAAAATAAAAACTATCATATAAATATACCATGGATGATATTCTCTATAATATTATTTTCTTTGAAATTATTATTATTATTTGGAATTTCAAATCATTAAGTAACCCATTAATTTATATAAAATATAAGTGGTGAAATTTTATGAACTATAAATTTAATATGACATTGAAAATAACAAGATAAAAAATTCATTACAATATTATCAATTAATAAATCTATAAAATTTGTATAAATATTAATATTTTGTGGGAAATTGTACCTCAAAAATTAAGTATATGTTTTATAGTTTGGTAAACAATTTTATTGATTTTTCTAGTGCTTGGACAAACATTATGGTGCGGTTCATTGAGAAATTAAGTTTATTATATCATCATTAAAATACAAAAATAATTGTTAAAATTAAAAATATATTTAATATGTTTAATAAATACATTAAATTAATTTAATATGTATATTTAATGAGGAAAATGGTAGAAAAAACTATTTAGTATGTAATTTTTAGTTTTTGATCATTTGAAAAGAATTGGAGATGCAGTTGGTATTGATTCATTTTATATAACATCAATATTTTAAACTATAAATTTATATAACAATATAAACATAAAATTCACTAAAACATTCATGAAAATAAGTTTCTTGTAATGGCCCGGGTTTTTGGGGTCCATTACATTGTAAAAATCTCAAGTTTGGATTTCTGGTCTGGGAACCTTGGTGAAGTTTGGACAACGGTAGGCCTACCGGTAGCCTTAGCCTACCAGTAGCAGGTCTACCGGTATCCGCTGCCTACTAGTAGCTCTGTCTACTGGTAGCTCGGTCTACTGGTAGCTGCAGCTACCCGTAGCTCTGTCAACCTGTAGCACGGTCTACTGGTAGCTGTCAGCCACCGGTAGCTATCAGCTACCGGTGGCTCTCGTCTACCCCCACGGGGTCTTTCCAGTAGCGCTGCTTTTTGCAGAAATTGGGTTTTAAACCCTATTTTGACCCCTTTAGGCTTTTATTAAAGGCCGATAACGCCCATAATTTTTTTATTTAACTATTTAATGAATTAACCTTGTGTGTGCATCAGTTTACACCGCCCGACCCTTTAATAACATGTGGGGTCGCGTGGTCAACCCACAACCCCCGCTCCTTATGCGGTTCCACGTTGTTATCTCAACCATCCCCGTCCCTTATAAACTAAAGGGTTCACCGTGGGTTTCTTCTTTTCTCGATAACCCTGTGCTAGTAGTACCCTTCGTTCAGATGAACCGCTTTTCATTCAGGTGAGCCGCATCGCTATCCGTGATGTTCCGCACCCTGCCTTAGCGTCGATCGTTGATCAACAAGTAGGGAATTTTTCCTTCATCTCTCCCTTTTTGTGTATCAGGCGGGGTGGTCATGCTTTTGATACTGTAGAATTGGATGAACCAAACCCTAATAAATATAATGAATGGTTTCAATAAAGAAATAAGTGGGGCTGTGATTGATGATGCGGCTTGATTTATGATCTTATTTTATGAATTGTGCGGGCTTACACCTTCTGAAAATCATGGCCGTTGGTGGTCTTTCTCTGTGAACTAATGAACCCTTGCTTCTGGTGACGTTTAAATGGATTGTATTTCCATGGATAAACCTTACTGTGTAAAGGAATTTGGTTAATTATGTATATTCGGCTATGTAAATTGGAAGCACCGGGATAAATCCTTTCTATGATAACCCTGGTTAAAGTACAGGGAATTTGAAAATCATAGAGTGTGTTAAATCTTATAAATCTGAAAATACCGGCATGGCCCCACATTTTCTTGGTGGTAGTGGTTTGGTTTTATCCTTTCATGGGCCGATTTCTGGGTGTTGTGGGTGGGGATGTGATCCCCTGTTGTTATGGATTCCGTGGTTGTGATTTTTAAGACCGGGTGGTTACCTTGGTTATATCTTGAATTGGGATGGGACCCTCTATTGTTGAAAAACATTTTGGCTCCTTGATATTGGACACGAGGCTGTATCTTGGGGTTTTATTGGGTTGTCGTGGATTTATGAGAGACCCGGGTGTAGATGTTATGGTTAATGCTTGAATGTTTTCCTTCCTGGACTTGTGCTTATGCTTACTAGTTTCCCAAGTAGGTGCAGATCTTATTTAAACAATATTACTGAACATGAAAACAAGGATGGGACAAATGTGTTTTGTTGGTGAGAGTTATGACTCGGACTTGAGTGATGTTTGTGTTCATTAGGCTGGCTGAAAAACCTAAACATGGTAGAGTGCTTGTTACCTATATATATATATATACTTGTAGTTTTGTGTTTCTTATTCGCGCCCCACCAAAGTTGAGAACTTAGTGCCGAACACCCCCATTTAATGGGGGAGGGTGTTTTTCCCAACACTGTTATTAGTGGCTGGTTATTAGCTCCTTTTCTTCTCCCTGTCTAGGATAGACCAAGTATCTTCGGGTAGGCTGTGATGGCCTGGGGTCCATTATTAGTCCAAGAACCTTTGGGCGGGGTAGTATGGTGGTTATAGCCCAGGTGTGTGCGAGGAGGTAGTTTCCCAAGAATCTTCGGGATGAGGCCCAAGTGTCTTCGGGCATGGTAGTGGATCCTCTAGCCCAGGTGTCTTCAGGTGTGGAGGTGGTTGTTCTGGCCTAGGTGTTTGCAAGCGTGGTAACGTGTGAAAGTTGTGACCTAGGTGTGTGCGAGCGGGGTTTTGTAGTGGGACTGCATGAGGTTGTGGCCCAGGTGTGTGCGGGCGGGGTGTGGCAGTGGGACTATGGTGAGAATGGCGGGATTGGTTCGATGCATAGGATGTCTTCAATAACCAGTGGGAAAGTGTCTTGGGGTAACCAAACATTGATGTTCTCTTGTTATAAATATATATATTACTTGCTTGCGTTATTTGGTGAGTGTGGCAGGTGAGTGGGATGGATGAACTCTTTGATAGTGTTGGTTGTCTGCTTATCATGGGACTTTAGTACGTTCCCCCACTTTTTCACGAGAGTCTTGGTTTGCCCTACTGAGTATACTTTTATGCTCACCCTACATATATAAAACTGCTTTCATGTTTCTAGGAGGACGTCGAGGACCGCGCGGGACCATACTAGCTCGGACCTTTGGGGAAGTTGCACTTGCAGTTTTTCTTTCTTTGGTACATTACCCTTGTAGTCACTTGTACCTTGTGGTTTTTTTTACTTTTGTAACATGAATTGGGAATGGTTCTTGGATTTACTTTACTTTCCGCTTTTGGTGTTGTGAGATTTATCATCTTATCTCCCGACCGTATAAAAACAAAAATGGTAATGCCTTCCATTCGTGTGTGATTCCCATACCCGTGGTGCTAGTAGCCACTCCGGGACCTATTGAAGGCGGGTTTCAGGGGTCATTATCCCTTTTTCAACTTAAAGAAGGAAGGGCGTGGCAATCTACTAACCCTTTCCTCCTTTTCGTGAAGGCGGGTCGTGACAGAATGGTACCAAAGGCATGGTTGAGAGATAGGATGGAGTTTGGAGTTAAGCACAGTGAGGATAGCATGGGATGGTAGGGAAACACTGTTGGGTGACCTTGGTGTGTGAATTAGGCCATGGAAGACTAGCTAGGACATGGGATTTTAGGGCCCCCTGTGATCCGATGCAAGGACTCTGGACCTACTGAACGACCAAGTGAGGCCACGCTGATTGCAAGGTAGAGACCCTAGGAAAGTTACATGCATCATAATGACTTTTGTTCTCTTGTTTCTGGGGTGTCTTGGGAATTAAGAATAAATAAAAAGTTTAAGAAGTTTTAAGAACAACGTTTTGCACTACTTGGGCTTGATCCTTCCTTGTTTACCTTGCAGCTATGGAACCTGGAAGGCGACCACGTGTGGTACAGGTGATCGAGGCCCTAGAGACTACCTTGGCCAATCGGTAGAGAGCTGATTGAGAGTAGGAGGACGACCAGTGGAAAAAGTCACTTTGGGACTTCCAGCGCCAGACACTCGAGAAGTATGAGGGAAACACCTCTGATATAAAGATGGAGGGATGCCTAGAGGAGCTAGTGATAGCCTTCGGCTTGATCTGGGCTCCGACTGAGTACTGGGTTCCTCTGGCCATTAGCCAGATGTAGAGAGAGGCGCGTTAGCGGTGGACGCTTTACCTGGGGGAGAGGAGAGAGGCTGAGGTGGCATGGGTTGATTTCGAGAGGGAGTTCTGGGCGGAATTCCTCTATTCGATGATGAAGGCTGAAAAAAGGCAGGATCTAATCTTCCTCCAGTAGGGGAGTATGTCAGTGAGGGAGCTTGGAATCAAGTTCAATGACCTCCTACATCTTTCTCCAGACCTCTTTCCCGATGAGAAGTCTCAGTCAAGAAGTTTAGAGGAGGTGCTCCGACCCTCCCTCCAGTATGATGTTACCCCATTTACCCTACCGACATATTTGGAGGTCCAGAAGAAGGCCGAAGTGGTGGAGAAGATGCACACCCTAGGAGGTGTATCGCGAGAGGGGATCCAGCTGGGACCATCGAAGGGAAAAGTTGTCAGCACCTGGCCTCCAGCATCAGAACCCTCCAGGTTCCGACTAGCAGAGAGCAGGCCACAGCAGTTCCAGTTCTGGTCCCCTGGTCCTTGCCCGTTTCCATCGGGCTTGGGACTATGGTTCTTCGTCTGTGGGAGCCATGGACATCTCCGGAGTCAGTTCCCGGACTGGGTGCAGTACGGCGGTGGCGGACATCCCCAACACCCTCCCCATAAGCAACTTCCATCCAGGCCTTTCCAACAACAGCAGCAGGGACAGCGCGCTCCCACTCCTCTGAGGGCAGATGTAGGAGGAGGAGGCTGACCTCAGGGTTCTCCTCAGGGACCTTGACCGGGGTGTGGTCGGGGAGGTGGCCAGCAACCGAGGGGAAAATAATATGGGCGTGGAAATTTACACGCCATGGAGTCAGCAGTTCTAGCAGGGCAGGAGGTTGTTCGAGGTACGATCAGTTTGTTTAGTACCCTTGCTTATGCTTTGTTCGATACCAGAGCTTCACACTCCTTTGTTGCACCCATTCTAGCCCGTACCTTGGGTCTATAATCCATGAGACTTATAGTGACCCTAGTGCTGAGGACACCAGTCGGAGGTCAGACTAACTTGTTATTTGTTTTTCGAGGATGAAGACTGATGATAGGGCCACATCAGTAGGATAGGGATCTTCTTCTGCTACAGATATAGCCATATGATGTCATCCTAGGCATCGACTGGCTATTTTCTATGTGTGCCGTCATAGACTAATTTCGAGGAAGGGTTCTGTTCTCAGACATGGGTGGGCAGCGTGTTACCTTCACCGGCGAGCAGAGCAGTCAGAAGGGCAGCAGGCGAGAGGGACCCCTCCTCTTCTTGTTAGCTGAGCTGTCAGTAGAGTCACTAGATGCTGAAATGGTGTAGGTGTCAGGGATCATCCATGAGTTTATGGACTTCTTTCCTGAGGAGGTGACGACTCTACCCCCTCGATGAGATATCGAGTTTGGGATAGACTTGCATCCTGGTGCTTGTCCGATCTCGATGGCTCCTTAACAGATGGCACCCTCGGAGCTACGGGAGTTTCAGATTCAGATTGACGATCTAATGAAGAGGGGTTATGTTCGACCATGTGTGTCACCGTGGGGTGCTCTAGTCTTGTTCGCAAAGAAGGCAGATGGTGGTATTAGGTAGTGCATATACTACAGGAGGCTGAATCAGGTGACGATCAAGAATCACTATCCTCTTGCAAGGATAGACGATCTTTTTGACTAGCTGAAAGGGGTAGGGTGGTTCTCGAAGATCGACATGCGGTCTAGGTAACACCAGTTGAGGGTAAAGGAGAATGACATCCTGAAGATGGCCTTCAGGTGCAGATATGGACACTACGAGTTCGTAGTCTTGCCCTTTTGTGATACGAATGCCCCGGTTGTGTTCATGGGGCTTATGAAATCCATCTTCCGGGAGTACCTGGATCGGTTTTTAGTTGTGTTCATCGACGACATCTTGATCTATTCAAGATCAGAGGAGGACCATGCGGAGCACCTGAGGATGGTTTTAGAGGTCATCCGATGGCATAAAATCTATGGGAAGTTGTCGAAATGAAAATTATGGACACGAGAAGTGCACTTCTTCGATAACGTAGTGTCCGAGCAGGGCGTAGCGGTGGACCCATCAAAGGATGAGGCCGTTGTTTCTTGGGCAGCACCCAAGAATGTGACAGATGTCTATAGTTTCCCTCGGTCTGGCGGGTTACTATCGAAGGTTCGTAACCAACTTCTCCCGAGTTACAGCCCCGTTGACAGCCCAAACCAAGGACGGGGTTTTCATGTGGAGTGAGCAGTGTGAGTCAGCCTTCAGCTATCTGAAGGAGAAGTTGATTAGTGTCCCAATGCTGAGATTACCAGAATAAGGAGCAGCCTATGAGGTGTTATGTGATGCTTCAGGACAAGGCCTGGGATGTGTGTTGATTCAGCGACAAGGGGTGATCTCTTATGGGTCTAGGCAGCTACACCCTCATGAGAACAATTATACCACCCACGACCTGGAGCTTTGATCGGTCGTTTTTGCACTGAAGTTATTGCGGCACTACCTCATCAGATAACGCTTTGTGGTCTTCACAGATCACAAAAGCTCGATGTATATCTTCCCCCAGCGGGACCTAAACTTGTGGCCGCAGAGGTGGATGGAGTTCCTCCATGATTAAGAATTCGAGATCTCCTACACTTTTGGGAAGGGGAATGTGGTGGCTGATTCCTTGAGCAAGAGATCACAGAAGGATGCAGTCCGAGAGTTGGCAGACACCTGGAAGGCAATGGAGGAGTTGGCTGCCTTACATCTGGATGCGAGGATGGATAGCGGTAGAGGTTGCCTGTATCAGATGGAAGTATAGTCATCTCTGTTTCTGCAAGTGGAGGATTCTCAGTGGGAATACCCAGAGTGTGAAGTGATGCACGAACGAGTTGACTAGGGCAATGCTCTGGAAGGATGGACGGAGGATGGCCAAAACCGGATGCTTTTCCAGGGAATGTTGTCTGTTCCAGAAGTGATGCGTGACAAGGTTCTCGGTGAGTTCAACAACTTCCCCCTGGCAGTCAACCTAGGAGTTTCCACGATGTACCAGGGACTGAAGAGACAGTTTTGGTGGCCCAGAGTGAAGCGAGTAGTGGAAGGGTTGGTGGAAAAGTGCTTAGTGTGTCAACAAGTGAAGGTTGAACACCGAGTTCTAGGCAGCCTACTGCAGTCTCTAGATGTCCCCGAGTGGAAGTGGGACGACATCTCGATGGATTTCATTATAGGACTACCCAAGGTTCAAGGGGGATACGATGCCATCTGGGTGGTAGTGGTCCGGTTGACAAAATCGGCTCACTTTTGGGCGATCAAGGAGTCGAGTGCAGTGGATGCTTTGGCACAAAAGAATGTGGATGAGGTGATGCGGTTTCATGGAGTTCCGAGGTCTATAGTCTTGGATAGGGATGCATAGTTTACCTCGAGAGTCTGGAGAGGATTGCAGTATGCTTTTGGAACCCAGCTACACCTTAGCACTACTTTCCATCCCCAGATAGATGGACAGACAGAGCGCACCATCCAGACCTTGGAGGATATGCTGCGGGCATGTGTTCTGGACTAAGGAGGATCATGGGTCGGGCACTTGACTCTAGTAGAGTTTGCTTACAATAACATCTATCACTCTACCATTGGTATGGCCCCGTTTGAAGCCTTGTACGGGAGGCCATGCTGTTCACCTATGTGTTGGGCCGAAGTAGGAGAGGCAGGCATCCTTGGCCCGGAGGTGGAGAATGCCATGGCAGAGAAGGTTCAGCTCATACGGGAAAGGATGAAGGCGGCCCGGGACCGGTAGAAGTAGTATGCTAATAGCAGGTGGAGGCCCTTGGAGTTTGAGGTTGGAGACCACGTGTTCTTGAAAGTCTCCCCTCAGCGTGGGCAGCAGAGGTTCGACAAGGGGAGTAAGCTTTCTCCCAGGTTTATCGGACCCTTCGAGGTGTTGTGGATGGTCAGCGAAGTGGCTTATCAACCAGCGTTACCACCGCCGCTACTGAGGATACATGATTTCCTCCATGTGTCCCAGGTCTGTGGGTATCTGCATGATGATTCACACATCCTTGGCTGGGGAGAGCTGGACATTGAGGACGACGTGAATTTTGTGGAAAGACCAGTGATGATCGAGGATCGCAAGGAGAAGGTGCTTCGTGGACGAACCTTTCCCTTGGTTCGTGTGTTGTGGAGACATGGTGGGATTGAAAAGAGTATGTGGGAGAGGGAAGCATAGATGTGTGCCCAGTACCAAGAGTTGTTCTAAGTTTGGTAATATTATGTTTATTCTTGTTGTAGTGGACCTTTTTTCCTTGTTGGCTATGAATATGCAGTTTTCTTTCCTCCGAATGTGTTTGAAGAGTCCTGGATACGGGGAGGGGAGGACCCGACCCCTAATCAAGACGCATTAAGGTGGATGCGATTAAACCTGTGTGGGCGAGTCAGTGCCACCCAAAGCAAATAATATCTTGACATGGGGAAGGAGACTCCCCAACCCAAATGGTTGGGCAGTTTGACATGGTATGTTGCTTGGTTCTTGACAGAAAGGCGTTCTTAGTTAACAATGAGGTTCACTCCTAAAAGGTATCTTTGAGGTGGTTGTTCGGACTCTCTTTCCTTCTGTGTTCTTTTGATTCTCAAGGATTAGAATTGTTTAAGAGGTATCTGATGTAATTTCCCGGTTTTTGGGGTCCATTACTTTGTGAAAATCTCATGTTGGGATTTCTGGTCTGGCAACCTCGGTGAAGTTTGGCCAACAGTAGGCCTACCGGTAGCCTTAGCCTATTGGTAGCACATCTACCGGTAGCTCGGTCTACCAGTAGCCACATCCTATGGGTAGCTCTGTCTACCGGTAGCTCAGTCTACCGGTAGCTGAGCTACCAGTTGATGTAGCCTACCGGTAGCTCTCACCTACCCCCACGGGGTCCTTCCAGTAGCACTCCATTTTGCGCAAATTGGGTATTAAACCCTATTTTGAACCCTTTAGGCCTGTTTTAAAGCCCGATAACGCCCATTAATGTTTTAATTACATATTTAATGAATTAACCTAGTGTGTGTGTCAGTTTAAACCTCCCAACCCTTTAATAACGTGTGGGGCCGCGTGGTCAACACACGACCCCCACTCCTTATGCGGTTCCATGTTGTTATCTCAACCGTACCGGCCCTTATAAACTAAAGGGTTCACGGTGGGTTTATTCTTTTTTCAATTACCCTGTTCTAGTAGTAAACTTCATTCAGACGAACCACTTTTCATTCAGGCGAGCCTCATCGCTATCCGTGATGTTCCGCGCCCGGCATTAGCGTCGATCGTTGATCAACAAGTAGGGAATTTCTCTTTCATCTCTCCCTGTTTGTGTATCATGCGGGGTGGGAATGCTTTTGATTCTGTAGAATTGGATGAACCAAACCCTAATAAATATAATGAATGGATTCTATAAAGAAACAGGGGGGGGGGGGTTGTGATTGGTGATGCTGTTTGTTTTATGATCTTATTTTATGAATTGTGCGGGATTACGCCTTCTGAAAATCATGGTCGTTGGTGGCCTTTCTCTGTGAACTAACGAACCCTTTCTTATGGTGACATTTAAATGGATTGTATTACGGTGGATAACCCTTAATGTGTAATGAAATTTTTTTAATTACGTATATTCGTCTAAGTAAATTGGAAGAAATAGGATCAATCCTTTCTGTGATAACCCCGGTTAATGTACAGTGAATTTGAAAATGATGGAGTGTGTTAAATCTTATAAATCTAAAAATACTGGTAAGGCCCCACTTTGTCATGGTGGTAGTGGTTTGGTTATATCCTTTCACGGGCCGATTGATGGTTGATGTAGGTGGGGATGGGATCCCCTGTTGTTATGGATTCAATGGTTGTGATTTTTAAGAACGGGTGGTTACCTTGGTTATATCACGAATTGGGGTGGGACCCTCTGTTGTTGAGAAACCTTTTGGATCCTGTATATTGGACATGGGGTTGTATCTTGGGGTTTTCTTGGGTTTTCATGGATTTACGAGAGAACCGGGTGTAGATGTTGTGGTTAATGCTCGAATGTTTGCCTTCCTGGACTTGTGATTATGCTTACTAGTTTCCCAAGTTTGTGCAGAAGTTATTTAAACATTATTACTAAACATGAAAACAAGGATGGGACAAATGGGTTTTGTTGGCGAGAGTTGTGAATCAGACTTGAGTGTTGTTTGTGTTCCTTAGGATGGATGAAAAAACTAAACATGGGAGAGTTCTTGTTACCTATATATATACTTGTAGTTTTGTGTTTCTTATTCTCACCCCACCCAAGTTGAGAACTTAGTGCCGAACACCCCCATTTCATGGGGGAGGGTGTTTTTCCCAACATTTTTATTACTGGCTTGTTTTTAGCTCCTCTTATGTTCCCTTTCACTGATATCCCATGTATCTTCAGGCAGGCTGTGATGGCTTGAGGTCCATTATTAGCCCAAGAACCTTCAGGCGGGGAATTGTGGTGATTATGGCCCAGGTGTGTGTGGGCAGGTAGTTTCCCGAGAATCTTCAGGATGAGGCCCAGGTGTCTTTGGGTGTGGTAGTGGATTTTCTAGCCCAGGTATCTTCGGGTGTGGTGGTGGTTGTTCTGGCCTAGGTGTTTGCAGGCGTGGTTACGTGTGACAGTTGTGGCCCAGGTGTGTGTGGCCAGGGTTTTGTAGTGGGATTGCATGAGGTTGTGGCCCAGGTGTATATGGGCGGGGTGTGGAAGTGGGACTGCGGTGAGAATGGCGGGATTGGTTCGATGCATAGGATGTCTTCAATAACCAGTGGGAAAGTGGCTCGGGGTACCCAAAAATTGATGTGATCTTGTTATATATATATATATTACTTTCTTGTGTTATTTGGTGAATGTGGCCGGTGAGTGGGATGGATGAACTCCTTGATAGTGTTGGTTGTCTGCTTCTCACGGGACATTAGTAAATTCCCCCACTTGTGCTCGAGAGGCTTGGTTTTCCCTAATGAGTATACTTGTATGCTCACCATACGTATATGAAATTGCTTTCAAGTTTCCAGGAGGACTTCAGGGATGGCGCGGGACCATACTAGCTCGGACCATTGGGGCAGTTGCAGTTTCTGTTTTTCATTCTTTGGTACTTTACCCTTTGTGTCACTTGTACCTTGTGGTTTCTTTTACTTTTGTAACATGCATTGGGAATGGTTCTTGGATTTAATTTTAAATTCCACTTTTGGTGTTGTGATATTTATCGTCTTATCTCCTGATAATATAAAAACAAAAAGGGTAATGCCTTCCATTCATGTGTGATTTCCATACCCTTGGTGCTAGTCGCCACTCCAAGACCTATTGAAGGCGGGTTTTGGGGGTCATTATCCCTTCTTCAACTTAAAGAAGGAAGGGTGTGGCAATCTGCTAACCCTTCCCTCCTTTTGGTGAAGGTGGGTCATGAAATTTCTTTTAACCATTTTAATAATTAGGACACCAAAGTAGACGTCTGTAGTGCAACAAAAGAACTTCATCAACAATAAAAGTGATTTTCATTGTAATATTGAATTAAATAATAACATATAAATCATAAGTTATTTTAGTATTATAATATATTATTATTATTATCATAAATTATTCATTACATAATTCTTATAAATATTTCTTTAATATTTATGTCTCGGATATGTCGTAAAAAATACATAGTTTCAAAAAATATATATTTATATAATTAATGAAAACACAAATTTTTTAGATAAATTTAAAAATTTCTTATAAAAAATATAAAATTATTAATGCCTAATTTAGTTAGCTTTATGTAAATTAAATTCTTATTAATTAATAAAATTTATTTCAATAAAAATGATTACATCTAAATGGAAAACACTTTTTATAAGAAAAATAGTTAATGATAATTAAATTAAGATATGAAAAAATCATGTCTAATATTGATAATTTTTTTAATAGATAGAGAATATAAAATTAAATAATTCCAATGTTCCATTATGATCAAATAAAAATTATAATGGTACCCTGTAATGCTGATAAATTGAGTATTTTAAAAATAAAATACAAAATTTTCACTATTCACTATGAAATAAATCTATTCATATTGAGGAAAAAATTTCAACCTAATTTAATTTGGATATTCTATTTTTAAAAATTGTATTCCATTTATTAAATAAAATTTTTAAATTTAATATAAATTAATTAAAATATTCAATCTTAAAAAGAGGGTTATTTACTGAAGAAATATTTAAATGAAAAACATAACATTACATTAAAAGTTAGAGTTCATGTAATAATATGTAATCAATATTTTTATTGAGAAAAATGTTATATTTATTCAAAAAAAATTAGTCCCTATTCAAAACCACCGATATAAAATCTTCACTACTGGAAAATTTCTGTATACCCAAAATTTCATGGAACCATGGGAAACAGAGGCGTCGGTATAGCCTCGATCTATAACCATTGTTTTGTGAACTTTGTGTATTTTTTCACTCAAAAATTTCATTAACCTATACCAATGTTTTGTAAACTCATGTTTATAGCTTTGAAAAAATATGTAGTCATAGGATTCCATCCCCAGGTAGCCCCTTTATTCTTATGGTGCCTTACCACTACCATATTTTGATTACTGGAAAATAATTATACATTTACTTACATATATTTATATAAATAGTGGTTATAAGTATAAAACAATGTGATTAGGTGTTCCCTTGAATATTTTTTTGTCCCACTAATTTATTTCCCCACCACAATTTGGAAATCCTATACCCATTGTTATGTTAAATTGTAGGTATTTGTCCACAAAAAACAACCCTATACCCACAGTTTTAAAAACCCATGGGCATAGGTATCTAAAAACAACCGCATACCAACAAAATAAGAAAAAATGGGGCTATAGATCTAGAAAAACAACTAATACCCATTGTTCTCCAAATCGTTGTTATGGGTTCCCATACTATTCTTATACCCATGGTTTAGGGAAAACTGTAGTTATATTTCCAGTTTCAAGTAGTACTTGGATATAATATTTAAATATTAATATTTCATGGTTTTTATGATTAGTGTAGTGTTTTTATCTATTATAATACATATTATTGTTTTAATTTCATTTGATATTACAACATAGAACATCATACAATGGATCTAGTTAAAATATCTATATGGTTTAGAAATAGTTGGATTAAGGTATAATGGAAGATTATGTACTTATTTTTTTGTTTATTTTATGAGTATCAGAGATATAGACTGCCCATGTTTCATTTTGGGTGAGATCAAACTCATTATATAGTTGGAAGATGTACAATGATTTTGTGTGTGTATTTCTTCTAGTTATGACCACTCTTAATGGTGCCCCAAATGGATGGAATTTTCTATGGTTCAACATTAATTATTGAAACATTATTTTTTTATTTGTTCTTAGGAAATAACGGTAGATGGAAAATTTCCAAAAACAGATATTTATCTTGTGATACACTTTGAAGACATATGTGCAATGAAGTATAACCAAATGTTTTTATTATCGAGGTGTCACTAATGATTTCATGGATTTGTATATTTTTGCCACCATATTTATAGTACCAAGGACCCATTGAGATTAATTTTGTTGAGAAATTGTTCTGTATGGGTAAAAGATATATACATGATATGCTGCCACATAATATTGATAATATTCATGTTACTAGAGGCATAAATGTTTTGAAATTTACATGGGAAGTATTTTATTAATTATTGGAATGGGCCCCTACTTCTGATCCACAATCCATGTTTGAGAACATGTGTTTCCATTGGATCATGAATGTAACACTAAAATTTTTTAAAATAGTAACATTATATTCAATAGTGTATGTTACATGCAACATTGAGATTAAATAACCAAAAAAAACATTTCCTCTAATTTAATATTTTTAAAACAATATGAATAAAAAACACCTATAATAAAAGAACTCTAATATAATATATTTGTATATCATTATAGAAAAATTAAGTTGTGGAGACTAATAAGTAAAATATGAAAATTTTTGTTCTCTATTTATTATAACTAAAATAATAACCATTTAACATAAATAATTTTTTTTCTAAAAAACAGTATTTATCTAAATACTGGATTTGTCACGATTTTCAGAAATAATTTATAATTAACTTTTAACACTATTATAAGACATTTTTCATAAAATAATCATAATTTTTGAAATATGTATATCGAAAATATCTTTGGTTGATTTCTTGGGATTTTTTTAATTTTCATTTCTTGATTAAAAGTTAATAATACTGAATTTTATTTGAAAAATAACATTACCATTAAATTATTTATATAGTTAAAAACTATTTATAATTTTCTTGAATGAAGAATTAATTTAATTATATATCTATAAATAATATTTATTCTATTATAAAAATTTCAATATTATTTTTGGTTTATAAAACTATAATCTTCATGATCTTTTATCAATGAATACCAACTTTCTCATCGCATATGTATGATGTATTTTTATTTAAAATTTACAAGTTATATTAATGAAATTTGTTAAAAAAGATTCTATTTTTAGAGAAGTAATTTTTTATATTGGATAATATTTTCGTCTTAATTAATGGAGAATATTAATTGTGAAGATAATTTACATTAATTACTATAGATAGGGTAAAAACAAATTTATTTCTGGTTAAAATAAAAGGATATGGTAAAAATGATGTAAAAAATATTAGTTATATTTTGTGACCATATTTGTAGATTATATTTTATATTTTTCTAAAATAATCTATTTTAGATAATTTTTCCATGAGAGAAAGATGGGTAGACATTTTTTAAATTCAAATATTACAATAGTTCTACTCATGACACATAATAAATAAAACCTCTTTTCTTATTTTATTCAAACCATACATGCTTTTAAGATTAGAAAATAACTAACTAAATCAAACATCACCTTCTAACATATAATCCCATATTCTTTTTTCTATATAAATACATCCTAGGTATTCTTTTGGTGAAAACAAAAATGTGATACCCAAAGATGATGTAATGTTCTTCACTGAGAATTTTATTTTTAATTCTTCCTCAACCACATACTATTATTATGAATAAAATATTATATGAATTTAATAGTTCCACAAATATAAATATGTGTTTTTTACATTAATTTAATTATCTAAAATCATCTCTACATCCATTATATGGTTTTCAAAATCACCATTCATGGGGACAGAAGAATAATGCCTCACGAAATGATGTCATTTTTTTATTAAAAAGTATAAAATATGTGTATGATGATGGATTTAAAGTGTATATAAAATATTTATGACATACTTTTAGCTATTTAGTTATTATTTCATATGTACCATTTATCATTCCAATCCATTAGGGATATTATAGCATTGTTTATGTGAATATATGACTAGAGTATTTCGATGCGATGTGACTTGTTTTTCACTAAATTTCACATGGAAGTTCATAATAATAATGTTATCATATTTATGTGATATAAATGAATTAATTATTATTTTAATGACATTATTATCATTGTTAAATTATAATATAACATTTTTATAACTTTTCACTCACATGAAGACGATAACTCTATTCGTGTATGTGTAGACAGCCTCCTTCACAATGTGATCTAAATATTTTTACATCACCATGAAAAATAGATTATATTTATATATATGTACAGTATTATATTATTAACACTATATAAAGATAATATATTTCTTAACTTCATTCCATAATGATATTTTAAAAATTGAAACATTACTCATGCATACATTCATCATACCGTCTCTATTACTATAACATAATTCATTTCTAAAAACCACATTTAATTATAGTTTTTAAATGTATAAAACAATTATAAATATGATAACTAAATCATGAATATTAATCTATAGATTGGGGAACTATATATCATCTGCAATAACTATATATTTCTTAAGAAAACATTCCTGAGAAAATGCGGCAATTAACACAAAAAGAAGAAAAATAATAAATTATAATTATTCAATGCGTGATAAAATGTTATCAAATGATCACATATGATGTTATAAATACTAATATAGTTTATTTATATTTTATTAAAATGTTTAAAAAACATTAATGTAGGAAAAATTATGTTCATCTAATATAAAGCGCAAGGTAAAGAACTTGGTGTCAATTCTCTTCATTGAGGCATATCAAAATTTCATGGGATTTTTTTATGTGGTGTATATAATACCCCATTTACATTTCATATGATTATTTGTTTTAACAATTCCTCATATTTTATGTTTAAATTTGATATATTTCATCCATGGAGATTTGAATTATGTATTACTATCTGGTAAATAATTTTATAAGTGATTTTATTTTCATAAGGTTATAATTATTTTACTTCATCATTGATATCCAAAAATTAATTTGATAATGATATTTAATTTTCTAATGTTTTTTAAAAAAATTAATCTGGATTTACATTTGATAAAAAATGTGATTCATTGAATAATTCACACTTTAACATAATAAGCATTTTAATGGTATATTTCAACATAACATAGTCATAAAGATAGTTTACTCATAAATTTTAGTTGATGAGTATAATTTGATAATTTTATAATTTAAGAATATAATGTTCTACTCCTATGTTTATTTAACAATTTTTCATGTGATATTACTATTTTCCATCTATTTTTTCTCAATATAAATTTGAATACATTTTTATGAAAATCATTCTTTTTTCTCTCTCCATTTGGAAATCTATTTTAATAAAAACCCTTTTATTTATTTCCCCAAATTTGTTTTTAATTTTTTAAAAATGATATATTAAATAAATTTTTTCACATATTCATAATTAATTTTTTTTTTATTTAAATGACATTTTTTCCATTATCAAAATATTTCTCATTTTTCATTTACAGAAAAATTAATAGAACAATTTATTTAAATGCCTCGGGAATTAATAGGTGTTATAGCCATCCATGAGGGAAAATTTATTAAGGCTTCATTTATTTGAATCAAAAATTATTTTTATATTACATTATTGTGAAAATGTGTTTTTACATTTAGTTAAAATATTTATTTTCAAAATTAATAGCATATTTTCCTCAACAATAAAATTTAAAGATGTTATTATGGAATTTCTATTAAATAATGATAAAAACCCATTATGCATACCCCTATGTGTATATTATTCATTGATAAAATAATTTTTTTTATGGATGGTTTATCATCATTTTTACCATGGAATGTATTAATATTCACTTTCTTATTTCATATTTTATACATTAACATTAACATGAAATATTATCATTCTTTTTTTCATTAGAGATTGAATTTAACCTAAACATACATATTTATAATCATGTATATGTTTATATCTTAATATATATATTATTATTATATATGGAATTCTAAACTGAATTTTCATTGTTAATGTGGGGAATTATTGATAATTCTATTTTTGAATCTCAAGACATATATTTAATGGTATGGACCATTGTTCATGTATTAAATAAATTGTTTGAAATATGATATTTAATTTAGATAAGTGTACATGGATATGGATTAGTTTTAGATATCCAATAAATGATTATAGAGTCATCAAGGATGAAACCGTAATATTATATTATATCAAATTGTAAAAAACTGATGTTTTTGTAAAGAATAGTATTATAAATTTTATTGGATAGAAATTTGAAGTATTTGTATCTTGTTTCTCATGAATTAATTTTAATACTTAGGCCTTAACTTCATTCAAATTTCCATAATATTTACTCAAAAATATAATATCGAGATGAATTTCATTTTATGTTATTGATTAAATGGCATATGTTTTCACATATTTTTTTATACATGAAAATTTCCACTTGTCTAATTATGATTGTCTTGTTATTAATTAAACAAAACGTGTTTTTAGTTTTGTTCCTCTCTATATTGATTAAAATAAATGATAATTTCATCTTTATATTATCACTAGTTATTTTAAATTCTCGATTTATTTATTATGTTCCATGTATGAACAATTATTTACCTTTCCTTATTGACTATACTTATTGGTTATTTATTTATTCCTATGTACACAACCCTTAGTAAAATTTGAAATCCCCTTTATTATGATATTTTTCACAACAATACATGATAACTATGAATGATATCCATTGATTATATAGTGGTTATAATAATATTTTTAAAAAAATAGATTGTTATTTCTATTATAAAATGTATTAGAATACCCAAATAAGAATATAGTTTACCAAGGACATTAAGAAATTTATTTTTTTCAAGAAGATATTCTTTGTATCATATGCCAATATATTAAAGAAGACCCTAGATCTGGGTTATTGTGGGCATGGTCAAAAAAGTTAGTATTAAAGGATATTTAGTAAAATCCTATGGAATTATATTTAAGAAAATATATTTTAGGGATCATACCCATATGATAATTTTTTTTGTTATGTGTAGAAAAACATCATAATGATTATGTATGGTAGAGATTATATAGGTTTTCATCAAAATAATTCCTTGTCTAGATACAACATGTGGATGTGTTTATTAAATAGATGTATTTAGTAAGAATAAAATTGAAATTAGTGAATTTGTATTGACCCCTTAGTCAACAGGTTTACAACAAAAAACTTTGATCCATACCTGGTTTGACACTCTCAATCGTTATTATTAGGATACATGTCATTTTCATTATAAAACATAACAATGAACATTAATATGTGATAGAAAAGAATATCTATGGTTAAACCTACATTGTAATATATTAAAAAAGATTTTACATGAATTAATAATCATATAAAGTATTATATAGTTTTCTAGTAATGATTATTGATGCTCACACTATGATTTTTGGTTTTAGTCAATGGAAAGAGTACAAAAAAATAATTATAACATTGAATATGAAGTAATATCCCGCTTATGCCGGTTTGAAGCTGGAATGTTGTGAGGTTTCTGTTTATCCTCAAACCGGGCTGCATGGGAACCGGCTACCCTCAAACCGGCTTTTAGAAAATAAAAAAAATGATTTGCAGGAATATGAAGTAACATTCTGTGAGTACGAGAAACAAAATGGGATAGTTATTAGAGTTAAAAATATTTTTATTATTTATATTAAGTATTCCAAAAATATGATAATCAGCATATACCAAAGAGAACACCAAAAATCACTAGTGATGAGAAGGATGCAGTACGACAAGAGTTTGAGAGGTTGGATTAATAAAGAAATTCATGATTATATTTCATCATGTATGAAATGATGAAATTTGGATTTATTAAAGTGTCTTAATTAAACGATAAAATGATTTATTTATTGAAATAAAGGGAACAAATCAATGGCTTATTGAGGAAAAATGAAGATTAATTTTGAAATAAATTAATCATATCTTAAGAATCCACTTATAGTTCATTGTCTTGAATGTGGAGAATCTAGTAATTATCCAAGATATTACCCTCTTGAAAAATATACAACCAATGCCAATGCTAGACCTATCTAGGGATATAATTGCTGATTCATTTGTGTATCTGTGTTTAAGAGTTAATTTTTAAGAACATTTTATTAAAAAAAATTTGTGGATGAAATTATAAAATATATAATAATTTTATTAAAATTTTGATGCATTTTTTTATTTCTTAAGAAAATTATTTTGGATATCATCATGGGTTTATGAGTTTATGAATGATCCTATTTTAAATGTCTCAAGCACCCCATTTTGGTTTTATGTGGTTAGGGTCTAAAAATATAAATTATAATTTAAGAGAAATAGATGGAAATAAAACCCATTCGATTAGTAAGTGTTTCATGAAAAATTTAATTTATTGAATAATTACATTAAAATTTATATTTAAGAGAATATAGGTTTTGATTACATGTCGGGTTACTATGATCATTAATGAAATATTAATAATAGTGAACTATCCTTATTTGGTATTATAAAAAATTTGGTTATATTAAAAATAATAGAAAAAATGATATTTTAGAATTATTTTTTAGAAATTTTGTCCATATTTATTTGGAATGTTGTAGTAATTATATTAAGTATAATTGAAAATTAATACCCACACCAAGGGTGACCACTCATGGCAGTCGGTAAAGCCTTTTGTATTCAATCCACAAATGACAATTGGTAAGGGGATAATGCCTACAACTGGGCTATATAATTCCATTGATTATATGCAATATTTTTATAAGATTTTAAAAAAATAATATTAATGATGAACTGTTTATGTTATATTGAGGTTCAGTGATTAATTTATTATATTTTATAACTTGTGTCAACCATATTAATTTTGGAAAATAGTTGTAAAAATAATGAATGAATTTTCACTATTTTATGGATCATATGATTCCTTAAAAGATAATTTTATTTCTTTATTCATAAGATATTAATTTTTTAAAATTTTATTTGGGTAAGTGAGGAATTTGAAATAGATCGAATTATATAGAATTGACAAAATAGTTCACATAAAATAGAACTATATCATGTAAGTATATTTCTATATATTCATATTGAAAAATTGACTTCATCAATTTTATTAAAAGCATATTGAAACAAAAAATTCATTCTGTTACGTTTAAATATGACGAATCATATGGCCATTTAAACAATTATAGATTTATGGGTTTGAGGCCCTTAAAATTCAATTAATAGATCAATTACCTGTGATCAAAAATATAAATCATTCGCATCAATTTAAAACAAATTTCATTGATGTCCAGAGCATTACATAAAAAAATGTTTTCGTTCATGGTAAAAATTTATGTTTTATTCCATATGAAATCATAACTTCCATTTCTTAATTGTTATGATAATTGTGTGTTAAAAAATTCATTAAATGGGATTTTTTCAATAGTTGAATTTCTATATAACCAAACCTTGATAATCGATATCATTTTTAAATTTTGTAGATTAAATTTATTAATGGTTTTGAGAATATAGCACCATAAAATTATAAAATAAGAATCTTATTTTTTATACCATATGTGACATGAAATACCGATTTTAAATAACCCCAAAAATATATTTCTTTTTCAGTAATCACTTCTATATATTTTGGAACATGAAACTGAGAGTCCGAAAAATAGTAATTTTGAAAATATAATAATCTATAAATTACATTTTAGTGTATGAAAAATATAATTCATTTCCTGAAAAAACATTTAATGAATTATTGAAAATAAATCTTGAATCATTTAATTTTTTTGATAAAATATTTTGTTTCTAAATGATGGATCAATCCAACTTTATATGCATATTTTAAAAATATATTTTTACCAAATTTAGAAATTTTATTTTATTAAACTAAAAAAATATCTAAAATAATTATATAAAAAATATTTGGGTGATTTTTATTCATTTTTCTAAAATGTATCATTATTTTATTAAATTGAATAAATATTGAATTTTAAATGAAAACTATAATATAATTTAAATTATTTAAAATTATATGATATATATTAAATTTTTTTTAAAAAAAATTACTAATTTTGTATATATCAATCCAATTTATATCATTGGTTTCATTTTTATTATGAAATATCATATAAAAACATTTTAATTTTTTGAAAAATTTCTCTTTGAAATCCGGAATTTTCATCGTGTCAGCGGAGTTAATTATAAATTAAAATTTAACGATGTTTTCAATTAAATTTAGAAAAATAGATTAAATACTAAGAATATAAAATTTTTATATCATATAATAATAAATTAATATGTTTTGACAATAGTGAATAGTGAAATCAATGAAACATAATTACCAGTGTTAAGAAAAAACATGCATATACTAAGGGTTAAACTAAAAAGAAAAAGTGGTAAAAATATGATAAAAACATTTCAAATATATATTTTAGGTACATAATTTGACACTATAATTTCTAATACTCACAAATAATCCTTTTTTGACCCTCTTCACATTTAAAAAAAGATATTACTCTTTTTTATATCAAATATTACTTGTGTGACACTGAACTAACATATAAAAGGCATTCCCTATCCTCTATTATTACAAACATAAAACCCATTTCATTCAATAATACATCTAAAACATCTTCTCAAATTACCTAATCTCATCTTATAATCCATTTTTATAGTTTATGTCTAACCTAAGAACATTTTGTTGAAAACCTAAGGAGCATAACCAAATAAAAGATAATGTTTGTCAATAACTATTTTATTTTGATTTCTTCCCCATAATCATTAAATTAATTATAAAACATTATTCTATAATATACCTATTATCATTAATCTAATTTTATGTATTTTTATTAAATAATTTACAAAAAAACATTTCCACATCTATCAAATAGGTTACAAAGTCGACATTCGTTCTTACGTTGAATGACCACCTCATGAAACAATGTCATTAATTTCACCATTACCACCACTTATGGTTGGGTATAAAGATGGATATAAAAAATATATATGATAATTATAAGGTAATTATACATCATGAGACATTATATGTTATATATACATTTTTTACTATCCATTCAGTAATTGATATGATAGCATCGCACATTTGTATGTCAAACAACAACATTGTAGAAAGTTCTCATTGATTTAACTATTATACCTTAAATGGATGGTATTATGGAAAATTATAATGAATATATTTTATAAAAATTATATACATAAAATATTAATTAATTAATTAAAATTTTTATAAGATAATATACCATTATCTTACTTACATGATAGAATCATTCATATATTTGTTGATTATCGTCTTCATATAGTGAGGTGGCAATCTTTTCATCACCATAACACATGTATGATATATATAATACTATATTAATTAGTAATATTATATAATGATCATTCCTGAAATTTTAAATACTACACACCTCCTCTATAAAATTATCATTAAAAAAGGGAAACGTTATCCATGCGTATGTATGGCCTACCATCCCCATGATCCTAACAAACTTAATTTCTCTAAAAAGAACTCTTATTATTGGTAATTAAACTATTATTGATATAGAAATATTATAATTATTTCATTATTATTAATTTGGAGATGACGGAACTATATAATATTTATAATACTTGAGTCTTTGAAATCAAAATATGAATGAGAAAAATAAGGTAATTAAGACAACAAAACCAATGAAAATGGTGAATGTTAACTAATGGATGAGTGATATGATGTTATAAAATGATTATATATGTTATTATAAATAACCATATAGTTCAGGTAAATTTAATATCATGTTTTAAACCACAATAAAAGAGGAAAAATAACATTAATAAAAGGAAATGGGAGGTAAGTGACATTGTCTCAATTTCTCTTTATTGAGGCATATTGTAATGTTATGAAAATTATTTATTTAAAATGTGGTAACTAATTCTCAATTTACCTGTAATATCATTATTATAAAATAATTCAGTGTAATTTTTTTAAAATTATAATTATTTCATCCAAGGGAATTAAACACGAGAGATACCTATTGTATGAATTTTTGAAATCAATTTACATTCATTGGGTAATATTACATTTTAATTTTCCTTGATAATCTATGATTACGTGGGGAATGAAATTTAATTTAATTATTCTTCTCATCCAATAGTATTTTGTGTATTTAATGTTTATATAAATATTTGATTCATTTAGTGACATTAATATCAATGTTATGATCATTAGAATGGTTTATATCAAAGTATCATTCTCATCAATATTGATTATTTGGTAATTTATTTTGAAAGAAATTATTTAATCATCATACAATAAAACCATATGTTTTTTTATCCAATGGTTAATCATGATAGTTCCATAAAATATAATCATTTTACCACTATTTGGTATGTAAAATAACTAAGAAAATATTTTTATGAAAATTTTACATCATTTATCTCTTTGACATGAAATTACTTTTCTTCAAAACCATGATTTATAAAAAATAATAATAAATTGTTCTCACTATTTACAAAAGATTTTATAAATATTTATTTCACATTTTTCATTTTAATTGTTTAACGGAATCATCAGTTTATTTTCAAATAAATATCATATTTCTTTTAACAAAAAATTAAAGGAATCATTGTTTTAATGTGTATAACATGAAAATAGTTTCTAGTCATCATTACGGATAATTATTGTAAATTTTTTAAAAAAATGAATCAATATTTATTATAAAATAATTTTACTGTTATATTATTTTTTATGTTTTTTTTAAGATATTTATTAAATTTAAAGGGTTTTTCATAAAGAATGTTATTAATAACATATTTATGGTATTTATATTAATTTATGATAACAAACCTTTTTTGTTACTCCAATCTATATATTACTTATTGATACAATTCTTAATTCTACATGGATTTTTTTTGGACATGGATTGTATTGATATTCACTTTATGGATTCATTTTTTTCATTAACATTTCCTTGAATAATTAAATATCTTATTATTAGTAAAAATTAAATTTCCCCTAAATATCTATTATATTTGTCATGGATATTTTAATTTCATAATAATTATACAATTTTTACATATGTTGTTCTTCATTGAAAGTTGATTGTTCATTTGGAGAAATGGGGACAACTCTATTTTCATTTCACAATACAAATATTTGATTACATTGAATGTTGATGATGATATCAACAAACTATTAAATAAATGAGGAATTATTTGGGCATGAACATAGGATGTTCAATGTTATAGATATCCTCCAGGAGCATCGATAGTATCCTGAGGAAAATCATTAAGATAACATAAAATTAATGTCCAAATTAGATTGGTTTCTAGCCATATATTTTAAAATGTGTTGGAGGTTATAACATGATGGTAGTGGTATCATGTTCGTAATACATCACATCTAATAATTAATAGTTTCATTATTTTATAATTCCTTTATTAATTATCTGATATATTTACATAATTATATTATCTATGGTTGTATTTTAGTTTCAGTAATGTTTTAAGTTTCATGCCTTTTTGGTTATTAACATATCCTTAATGATTATTCAATATCAAGTTTTTATAGAAAAGTTATTGATTAAATGGAAAGTTAATTTTCATTATTTTTCATTCCATATTGACTATTATTCATGATATTTTAACACTGATATTATCTTAGAATTCACTACATTCTAATTTAAATGATTTTATACAATGTGTGTTCTATTTTTTACATTGTGTATTGAGTATTATAATTAATTCATGATATCTTATGGTTTACATAATAATTACAGATCATTTCTTCATATCTTTATATTTTCTCAATCAACATGAATCTAGGAAGTACACTATGAATGATATTTTTTTATATTCTAGAGAGGATAATAATATAATTTAAAAATATGTTTTCATTTATGATTCCAAATATTCCTAGAACATACATTTATATCAATTTTAATTTGACTACTAAACTATTCAACCCATAATGATACAATTCATTGTATCAAGGATGTGTTCCTTGAGAAAAACTCTTTTTATTGAGTATAAAGAAGAAATATGAAAGTACTATTAATGAACTACCAGAACAAAAGATTGTATGTATTACATTATTGATTTCAAATTTTAATATTTATTTTTTAACTTAATAATCTATTTATATTTTTCAAAGGCTATTTTGGAGGATCTTGATTCCCTGGAACTTGATAATTTTTGGCCAAATGATCACTTACATTTGGTTTTATGAGATAAGAATCATGGGAGATTACTTTATCGACCTAGGAACATTATAATACAAATGAGATATTAGTGATCTTCAAGTTCTAGTTATAGTACCATTGATTTTTAAAAGTTTATGTCACAGGCATAACAAGTTAAAAAAGGGTCATGTATGTGGAATAAAGGGTATAAAGGGGAATCAATGAATTTATGAAACTGATGAATATTTTTTCTCCATTACTTTCACAAGAGACAAGTGTGGCTTGTGATGAATATATGTCATTGATTTTTCTATTAAATAGTGAATGATGTGGACAAACTACGGGGGTTGAGATGATGAATTTCTTAGTGGTGATGATGGTGAGAATGCTGGGGAGGAAGGGTTCAATGATGATGATGATGTTGAGACCGAAGTCGGGGCTGAGGTGGAGGATGAGGGAAAGGATAAGGCAGATGATGGGGATAGGGATGAGTTTGGGAATGAGGAAGTAGATGAAGATGGGGATTCATATAAGGGGGAGTATGGGGATGATGATCGAAGTGATGATTATTTTGGGGATAAGGGATGGATTGATCTGTATAATTTTTATTAACATTTGTGACCATTGATATTTTATGATTTTCTATTAGTAAAAATTTTTGTGATATTTCGTATGTTTATTATAAATGGTTAAATTCATCCGATGATTTTTTTTTATCATTGTTTATTAATTTTTTTTGGTAGTTGAGGATTCACAAATACATGCACTTTTAGTTTTTTTTGTTGAGGATGTTTTTTTGGTTACATTGTAGGTTGAGGATGTCCTCTCTGTATTTTGATTGTTGCGGGAAGTTATAATCCTTATTTACAATCTTATGTTTTGATTTATGATAGTTCGGATTGTAGGTGAATTATGTCATGATGTTTGGATTATGTTCATTCCATTTTAGGTAGTTCTATTTTTCAATTACTAAATTATTTTCTGATTGTGGGTAATTTTGAGGTGCATTGTGGATGTTTATGTTCATTTTTTATAGACAGTTCATTATCACTTAAGGTATGATGGAAGATAGTAATATTTATAGACTCTTTAATGATATATTGATTAATTTCCATAGCCTTATGGTATAGTATCATTCCTGTAATACTATTTATCCATCTTTAATAATTTAATTTATTGAATTTCATTCCTTATCATGATCATGTGCTTTAGGTACAATGTTATTTTAGAATGATTTTTTTCACATAAGGGTTTTTGAAAATTATTGGTTTTTATTTCCATATATTAGTGTCTTATTTAACATTTATAAAATAATTAAGTGAATGATTTTCAATATCATACAACGATCATTTATGTTTTTATTCATTAGGTTTTATATTATATTTCATATTAGAAATGTTATCAAGTGGGGATCCATGATTGAAAACATGAAAAGGGACTCTGAATTTTTAGGTAACAATCCCTATAGAACGTTATTAACAATGATAATGATATAATTAAAAACCCAACGTATACCCCACCTTCTAATATTCATTTTAGGTTGGGATTTATCAATTAACCAGGGAGGGGTCCTTAAACAATTATGGTTTGAATGATGGAGGTCACCAAATTGACTGAAAATTCACATTTTTATTTGTTATGAACCAACATAAAATCTCCCCCACCCAAAAACATAGGTTCCATAAATGATGGAGGCTAAGGAAATAACCCCTTACCATGATCATATAGTTACTAGGAAAGGACCCTAAATTGGTGTAAATGATATTTTCGTTTCCTCATATCTATTTAATAGTGAAGGAATCGGTCACATAATTGTCTTTCCTCAATGGGTGACCAACTTGAATTCCCTGGTTGAAAAAAAATTGATGTTAATAATAATATAACCCAACTCACATGGTGAAAAATACTTCCATTGAGTTAACCATATTTTCAAATATGAATCAAAATCATCTTCCACAATTCGAATTTTATAAATCCAAAAAAACGTGATATTAGTATCCATGGTGCTTGATTCAACTCAAAGATAATTACATGGACTATAGAAGGAACTAAAACATAGAATCACTAATCCGTTATTAACTCTGAATACACATTCCCCTCTCATCTCCCAATACCTGTATGTTCTGTGCACACTTAATTTCATCCCTATAGTGGGTGGCCACCACATTATCCATTTACCTTGAATACATTGAGAATATTCCATATTAATGTATGTCCATAGTAGTATCATCCGTAACAAGGAAGTGGACTCCCCGCCATTAATTATTACATCATTCACCACCAAAAGAAGATTTAATCTCACATGGAGTAGAAGAATGGAAACCATTATTCTATCTATTTTTTCTTATTTTCTTGCAAATAAATCCCCAGAAAACCATGAAATCAATTTTGTGAGTTTTTTTTTGAATTATGAACATTGTATTTTCAACATGAGTGTTTTTTTGAATTCTATATTTTCGTGTGTTTTATTAATTATTATATATTGTATGTGTGAGTTTTTTTACATATTCATCATTATTCTGTAGATGTTTGTACTATAATTGCAGAGGGGAGGCTGATGTATGTTGCTTACAAAAATTTTAGCAATCTATATGAATTGTTTAGAAACCATTTGTATAGATATAAAAACCATATCTATACCAATTTTTGTTATCAAAAAGTTGGTAAAACACTAAAAATTTATTTATAAACTATTTTTATTGATTTGAGAAAAGTAATTATACCAATGGTTATTATTAAATTATTGGTAAAACACTATAACAGTGGTTTATTATCCATTTTTATTGTTTAAATGCTCGATATATACAAATGGTTGGAAACCATTGGTAAATATCTTTTCCAATGGTTATCATTAAACCATTAGGGTATTGTAATTTCCATATTCTTATTCAAGTGGTAACACCATAACCATTGGTATAAATTTATCCCCATTCCACAACATCCAATTGTTTTGAAAACCATTGGTATAGGCTAAGCATCCAGAAGTGAATCTAGAACATTAACATCGATAATGTCTAACATGGTTCATGGATAACCTGGGGTAAAATAACATACATAGTCACATTTATTTTATTAGATATAATTTTTTAAAACCATTTACACATTCCTAAAATAAATCATTCCATATTCAGCACATTTCCCCTTTAAAAACTCATTAAAACATATTTATGTATCTCATTTAAAACAATTCATTATACACAATTCTTTGACCATTCCTTCACATCCATTTCATTTCCCCCATTTTCATTATCCTTATTAGACACCATTTTTTTCAAATTCCCAACATTGTGAAATTTTAAATACCCATCATGTCCCACAAATCCATCCCATGATAACTTACAATGAGGCATGTCACCTATATCCCTTGGTTCATATAATGATGTATGAATTAACATCCTAATTCTAGTTAGGAATCAGGTAAATTATCATAAACTTTTCACAAAAAACAACATGTGGAGCACTAAATTGTGAAATATCATTCAAATGTAACAACAAACATCATGATCAACAATTTCTACCCTATGTACTGGGGTTTTATCTAATACATTTGTTACATTCTCCCATCCAAGACCTCATTTCCTAGGAATAACACGTTTAATATGAGGTATACCATTCCAAAATGGTTATCCAAATTAATGTGAAAATATAAATACATAGATATGACATTGTAAAGACCCCAACCTAGATGGTAATAAACCAATTCCATTAGTTGGGTCACCACATGACCTCAGGTTCACCTCTCGACACGCCAGAAGTTTCAAAAAAGTAGTAATGTATTAATTAATCATATAAGAGACTATACACATATAACCAGAGTAAACCACATCATATAACTTATGTAATAAGGTAAATGATAAAAAATAAACTAAAAAATGCATTGAAAACCATTACCCAAATTGGGTCCACCAACAACCAAACAATAAATCTATCATTTCATGTTAACATATCAAAAAGGGTATAAAAACACAAAATAAATCAAACATAAGCATCCCCAATGGGTAATGAATCAATCTTCAGATCCATTATCCATGAAAATCCCAAGAATAACTATATTCTCATTAAATTGGGCCTCTGACCTAGTCATGACCTGACACAATAAAATCTTCCCAGGTACCCAATGATATCCCAAAAAAGGTGTGAGTAAAACCAAATAGGTCAGCACCAATGGTGGTTATAAAATATTTAGTCTAAATATGTAATTTAATAAATATTTAAAAAAATGAAAACTAAAAAAAAGACATGTCTACATCCATAATAAATTTAGACATTTTAATCACTTGATCATTATTTACCACTTTTTCATGGGTTTGGTATTTACATCATTTAGACACCCCCTAGGCAGGTCAATTAAGTTTCATAAGAAAATATGTCAAGTTACATATATAACTAGGGATAATAGTTCATAAAAAATACAATAAACATATATTGAAAATTCATTCAAGCTAGACTCATCAAATGAAATCATTTGGGGAATCAAGCTTTGGTCCCCTTCTTGAGAACATGGAATATAAGGGTGGGGTTTAGAGCGCAATTCAAACCCAATCCAGGGGTGTAGATCCAAAATTCCAATACCCCATAATAAATAATCTATATGAACATTATTATTTATCCATTTACCTCATATACCATATCATAAATTATACAAAACTAATAAACACAACGTTTACAATTCACATGTATTACAATGTATGTATCATCATAAATCCTTAACAAATTATCATATTTACCATTTAATTAACATATAGAATTTAATTCATTTACATTTCCTTAATTTAACCCATTTATCATATTAAAAAATTCTCATACACAATCTTATTTAACACATTCAACAATATATTCGACCTAATCCATTTAGAATTTCCATTTCAAATTAAAAATTCATTATTAACATTAACATTAATCCATTTAACCCATTGTCAGATCAAACCAAACAATTAATTATTCTATTTCTGACACTATAAAAAAATACAATTCCTTCCTATATGTGATTTAGAATAAAATTTAAACATGTTCATATTGGGATATACTTTATCACAAGTTAATTAAATTTTTAACATTACAATTTTCCTTGTTCCGAAATATTTTTCACCCCATTGGTATCCCTAAACTGGCATAATAAATCCCAATGAATCCTATGGGGATCATGAGATGTTAAATTAATCATTAATCAAACTGTATTATCGAACCTCATTAAAAGAAACAATTTAACAATAAGAGAAAATCGATAATAGAACCACACATGAAAAAATCAACTTCAAGACTCTGGAATTTAAAATATAGACTACCTACCATGAATATGTAGATAAACGATTTCTTATCCAAAGCCTTATATCTAGATTCAAGTACCCTTCAAAAAACCAATTTAGTATCTACTATAAATATACAATATTATGGACTCATAATAGGAAGAACAAATCCAAAATACATAATCTCTAATGGAGAATCAAGAGGAATGTTAGACATACTCGAAGCTTCAATTTTCACTAAAAAATAATCCAAATAGATTAGAAAAAATAATATTAGTCCTTGGAGATCTTGGGGAATTATGTTTCATCATTGGGGTTTCAAAAGAAATAATGAAGGAATAAATGCGGTAAAAAATAAAAAAACCATTGTGTGGGATGGTAAAAACCAACTTTTAATGGGGTTTAAGGATTGGACGAATTTTTTGAAAAACCAAGTTACAACCATGAAGCAGCCTCTATCCAATCGTATTGTATGTTTTCCAGTTACCTGGGAATCCTACATAATTTGGAAAAACATTTTCAAACATTACAGAATGCCACTGTCCAAGACTACATTGTTTATCCTTCCCCCTTACATGGTGTTCTTAACTATGAACCCATCTACTTATCTAGCATGGTTTGGGAACATTGTTACCTATAATTATGTGCCAACTGTTGAACTTGAATAGGATGTCCAATCTACCATTTCATTTTGGTACCAATCAACTAGGATTCCCCCTTATCATCCCTATAGTCCTGGTAAATATTTAGATAAACAATTTTATATGATTCAAACCAAAATCTAAAAAGCGACTTACCTCCATGAAGTCGAAGATCAAACATTTTGATATATATGATTTTTATGTCATTTTTCATTCATCAACATCCAATCTAATATGTGGATACAACATTATGACATGAATGATTTAAAATATAGTCTCATCTCAAATATTCTTTCATGGACAATGGTAGGTGATATATAATGTGTTGATGATGACACTAGATATGTGTAAATTGAAAGATAAATCATGATATTTCACTGTATCTTTTTATCATATTCATTTTAATCAATTTCCTCTAGGATAATTTATGATTAAAAGAGAAATATTATTGATAAAATGTGTCGTTACATTTTTTGTATGGTCTTCTAGATAAGAATAACATAAGGAAACTATGATCTATAATTTTGATGGGAAAAAATTAGAAATTCAAGGAGAAAATCCCAATTGAAAGATAAATTCTAAATGAACCATTACAATTTCACTCAATGATAATAGGTTTTCTAGAATATGAATTTAATTTCATAATATAATATGAACTAAATTTATATATGATTAAACACAATGTACTGAATTGAATAAGAATGTATTGGATTCTTCTTCAATGAATATTAATTATATTGTTTAATGTTTCTATTAGAATTCATGGGTATCAAATACAATATTCCATTGAAATATGTTTATTTAAATATATTTACCTTTAATTTATATTAAAATTACTATAATTATTATCTGTTCTCAAAGTATCTTAGAAAAGGGGGGTTCATAAGTTAGTAGTAAGAAGTACACAACTTCATATTACCATGAAAATGATTCGCGTATAACATAAATTGAGTATAACCAAAAAAATGTCACATTACAATTAGAAATAAGGTTGCATTATTATTATTTTGGAATAATTTTTGTTGTTGTGTTTGACACTAAAAAATAGTTCAAAATTAATTGATTTTATGAAAAAATGAGAAGAATTTAAATGTAATATTTATATACCAATTTGTGGAAATATTAATAAAAGTAAAGTAGAAAAAATGAATAATTCAAGGATATACCTATATTATTATTTATTCTACGTGGAGATAAAAATAATTTTTTACCGATGTATATACATATCATGATTGGACAACTAATCCTTTAGAAATATGTGTTTTCCATATAACATTAATAATGTATTCTGCTTGGGTGAGGGGAAAATTTTAAGGGTTAGAAAGTTGCAAAAATACATCATAATATTTCTTTAAGTGACTATGGAATTTGAATGTGATGTGTTGTATAATGATGGTCATATGATTGGAGGTGCATTAGGTAGGAATGGTGGAGAATTCCTTGATAAAGAATTCCTTGATAAATATAATGTTACATGGAATAATTCATCCAACATTACATCCATGGTATGATAAAAATAAAAAGTATCAATGATAAGTCTTACATGTTATCATTGATCAAAATAATGCATCCTTGGGAAATTCCCAATCACACATTTCCTTATACACATCAGAGACTTGATGTTAGTAAAGTAAGTATCACTATTGAGACTAATAATCCTCTTAAAAACACCAATTATATTTTGAGATGTTCATCACCATAAATGGATTCAGCCCATAACTATAATCCAATAATCATGGACAGTGGATATCATAAGTTTTAGATTGTGATGGATATCTATTTTGTCAAAATAACAAGGGATTACACGTAGTATTTTTTAATAGAATAAATAAGAAATCATCAATGAAACTTCAAATGTTTTTCTAATATTACTATCCACAATGTTTTAAAAGATAATACACAAATCCCTATGAAAAATAACTATATTATTATGATAGGATACATTCATATAATATGGAGCACATCTATACTTGATATCTTGGAATGGATATTGACCTATATATAGAGAAAACTATGAGATTCCCAAATAGTTGAAATAAAAACTACTTCTAATAGTGGTTTTAAAGAGAATGTTTCATTAACACATTCTTTATAGGAAGGGTTTAACAGTGGTGGTTGTTTTATATTAACCACACCCAGAAATATATTATTCAATTATAATGATAATTACAAAAGTAGTTATTATAAACAATTCAACTAAACTTTTAAATTAACATTTAATGCTAAATAATGGATTCCACATAACAAAGAATATGTGTTTATTATTTTCAATACTATAGTGGGTATTCTAGTGAGATCATACACGAATGGTAATAGTGTGGAACCAATAAGGACTTATTATTAATACCAAATTTTTATTCCTAAATCAACTATAATTTCACTTATCATATACTATTTTTATGATCATATTATTGAAAATTGTATTTCAAGACCACCAATTTTGGACGGTGTCGATACAACACAACCAGAAAGGGATCGTGACATTGTAAAATGCCAATACGGATTGAATGATAATTAATTTAGATTAGTACTGATATATAAAATAATATCAAGGAATATTATTTTGGAATGAATTAGTTCTCTATGCCTTCCATAAGTTTTTTGGAGAACCACTATTTTTCCATTGAAATATACATGATAAAATAAGAAAAAACTATTGGTCTTACATATAATTAAAAAGAGAAGGAAAAAAATTGTTGAGATTAAGTTAATGTAGTAACTTTTGTTCAAGGAAATAATATATATTGTTGTATTATCCAAGTTTTATTAGATATATTCAATGATACATATACTTACATGGTATTGAAACATACAAGCTAGAACATTTTGAATGAGAATTTTTGTTAATGGCACAGGAAATAATCTCACCAAATAGACATTCATGGGTGTAATATGAGCTTAAAGTGGTGATTTTAAATTAAAAACTCATTATAAATTTAACAATCACATATTCTATTATTTGTATTAAAAATTCTATTTTCAAGATAAACATTATGATAAAAAAATATAAGTTATATTTAGGTCAACTATAAGGGAAGTAGTCAGGGCTATCCTATAGTACATGAACATGACTAATGATATGTTCCTAGCATATGTAAAATATGGGATATTAGTTTTGAGGGGAAAGAAAATAGTTTTCCATATATAAATGTTATCTAATATCGCATTCATGCTAATGGAATGATCAAGATAATTTCATATATTCCATTGATATCCATACCTAAAAATTCTAACTATGTTGTAGTAACTAAGGGGCTTCAGAAAATGGTATTAAACATATCAATTTATTCCAATTCCTGGAAACACTCCTAGTATGTAATATTTTATCATTATGAAAATTCTATTAATAGTATAATCGAAGAATTAGTTTGTAAACACTAGAAAAAAGGATATATACTCTGGGATAATATTTCCTTAGTTGTTTTACTCCATGGGGTGAGTTCATACATTGCATAATATAATGATAATTGAGACATAGTAGAACCAACAACTGAAGACATGACTTAGTAGGAACAAGAAATAAGTAATTTGAGATAAAACAATGATGGTTAGCTATTTTAATCTTGTGCATGTGGGAGTGTTTTAAAAGTGGGTTCTCTAGAACCAAATATATAGTACTTTTTTATTATCATTTTATGTATAATGTAAGAAATACATAAAATTATCATAATATTATAGTTTATAAATTTCTATTGACACTATTTAAATTGTAATTTCCATGGGTAAATTATCATATCAAAATGATATATAAGATCCAATGCTACAATGAGTACCATTATATATAATAACATTAATATCACTCATGTGTCTAATGGACTAGATACATCATACTGAAAAGATTGATTTGATGTCTGACTATCATGTGCAAGGTTGTTATAATCAATGAAACATTAATTTATGTTCTCACAACATGATCTCTTGTTGTTGAGATCACGAGGACACACCCAAAAATCAGAAAAAAAAACATGTTTCATGATTTTTATAGTGTCCCTATATAAGAAGATTTCTAATGGTCACTAGACATGATACTAGTATCAACATTGTCCAATTTATTGCATTCATTGATTCATGGAAAATTCTTGGCATTGAAACAATGGCGAGGTAACTGTAGTTGGGGCATCATTTGTGATATCTCTTTGGATAAATGATTAAGATATATTTTTTATCTTCCATGTTAAGGAAGTAATACATCTCATGCATGGTTTACCAAGATGGTACTCCTTATTAAGACAATGACCAAGTCAGTCGGAGGTAAATCCATTCAAATAGATCATAAAATGATAATGTAATAAAGGTATGTAACATAAGTTCAAATCATTATTTACAAGTTTTCAAAATAAAATGTTATTATGTTATACATTACATGTTAATATATTGGTTTTAATTCCTATTACTATTCCATGTATCCTTAGGATCCTCAAAAGGTAGCTAGAATACCCAATTTTCATGTGAATAATATTCAGTACAATTGAGATAAGGTCATAGAGGGTCACAAAAAATAGATTTTGAGATATTATTCCATATTGTAGTTAATATGTATATTAGACATGGTGGGCCCTAGAACTGGTTCCTACACTGTCTAATTTTTTCATCAATAATTAATAAATAAATTCATTATTGTTCATGTTAAAAATAATTTGGTCTAATTTATTTATGAAATGAACCTACATGTTTTTAATATAAATCAAAAAATTGAATTTAAAATGGGCAATTAAGGTTTAATAAAAACTGGTCATCATAATGAAACCACTAACCTCAAGATCACTTGATCTCAACATTACAAACCATACCCTGGAATGACCAATGAATAATTCCAACAACAAAGATACAAGAGACCAAACAAGATCAATGATATAAAATAGTGGATATTATATCCCCCAGTTAAAAAATATATCTATAAAACTATATGTAGAAATGAAGAGAAAGCCATAAAAAGGGTACAAAAAGAGGAAGCCTACTGTGGAGAGATCATATGACGTTCTCCCAGAATCTATCTTATTCCAGGAGGGTGTATAGGGGGCCATAATCACCTCTTAGGTGCTCCCAAAGACATATAAATCACGATGGTGTCAAAAAAATCCATTCAATTACATAAAAGGAGGATTTTTTGAATTTTAAAATTAATTATCTGATAAAAAATCATGTATGCACGTTTTCCTGGGTGGATCCACATATAAAAGACAAACCAGATACCATAGTTGTGCACGCCTTCTATCTCAGTTAATAGTTCCTGCTAAATGGGTTCACTATTTATCAAACTGTGCACTAGTTGTGCAACAAGCCACTGTTTATATCATCAAAAATCATAATCATAAGAATGAAGGACAGAAGGAAAAGGCCACTTCTCTCTCATTTGTTCCTCCCTCTAGAACTTATCATGAAAATGAGATCCATGATACCATAGAAATCTAAAAAATGGTATCTATTTCCCATGAAGTATCAAGGATTTAGAATCAACTATCCTTACTCAATACTAGGTCATGGATAAATTAGGTTCAACCTCATGATCAATCTAGCTCAGAACATGTGGTTTATTAGATACTTACTTATGAAGCTGAAATACACAGATCACATTATTTTTCAATATCATGTTTATTATATGTGATAATTGTTAAGAATAATTCCCCACCTTCTCAAAAACATCAAAATATCCCCCAAAATTATGAGAATGATTCCCTTTCCTCCTAATCCACTGATGACCCCAATATGGTAAAACATTCAAGACCAAAGGATCAGCAAATAAAAATTTTATTCATCTGATGTAAATATCAGTATATGAAACATTCCATATTTATTCCATATAAATTATTTTACCAATAAATTGAATTGATACTATCATTTCATGAATCGTTATTTGAGAAACCAGGTAATTGTCACCAACCCCAACCAAAAAATTAGATTTACAAGGACATCCCTCTAAGGCCTCATATGGAGTTATTCTGATCCAAGATCGTACACTATTTTTATAACAGAACTCAACCTGTGAAAGATGGTCATCCCAATCCCCACAAGAGTCTAGAACATTATTGTAAATCATATACTCAGGGATCATTATAGCTCTTGGTGTATGACCTTCTGACTGGATATGGTTTTTTGGGCTCAAATGAACATTATATCTTAGTGCCTGGTGAAGGACTCTCCGAAAGAGGGAAGTGAAATGTGGGTCTCATTTAGAAACAATAGAATATAGAACTCCATTGAACTGAATTATCACTTTCATATTGAGATTCATTAACTCTTTAACTTTGGTAGTATCATGAATTGGTATAAATTGATCCATTTTACTATGACAATCGATCACAACCCATGTCAGATTATTTTATATTTGGGTACATGGAAACCCAAGAACAGTGTTTATAGTGATCTCATCCCAAATTTGTGTTAGTATTGAAAGTCGCTGAAGGAAACCCAAAGGATTTTAGTTCTTGGACATGACCTATTTGATAATATAATAATGGGAGAAAAAATCAATAATACCTCATCTCTAACTTGAAAAAAAAATATCCACCTCATGTCATAGAAAATCACCATGGTTTCTTGGTAAACTGCCCATTGGGAGTAATGAAAATTGCACATCACAACTTTCCTTGACACTAATGGAACACAAAATGGTTTGTATTGAACAAAATTCCCCCGATGGTGAATAACCATTCAGAAACATTATCCTCAATATAAAAAGTGTCTCTAATTGTCAATAACTCATCATCAAGCTATTTTCATCAAAGAATCTTCTTGAGAATATCTTATGTAAACTGAAAATAGGCCGAATAAACCATATTGAATGTTTCCAAGACACAATTATGAATGGTTCAAAAAAGATCATTCAATTGAAATACTATGTTACGCCACCCCAAGTCTCAAGAACATCACTCCCCAAATCCAAGAATTATATATAGATTTCAAGGAAAAATGTTACAGATTTTCAAATATTCTATAACTGCTCTCAAATGATGCATCAAATCATCCTCGGATATAAAGTAAATAGGGATGTCATCCATAAAGTCAACATGATGGTATCGAGATATGAATAGAAAACAATGTTCATTAAATAAATAAATATTTCATTATATTTGGTTAAACCAAATAGTATGACATAATACTCAAAATGGTCTTACCTACTCCAAATGAATGATGTATGAATTTAAAAGATTATTATCCTCAATTGAAGGTTTATATAATGAAGATCAATATTCTTGAACTGTTTACCAACTTTCAATTGATCAAACCAATCATAAATTTTTTGAAAAAAATACATGTTGTTTATAATAACTTGATTTAGTTTTCAGTAATCCATAAAATGGAGAACTGAACCATAATCTATTATAAAAAATAAAACCATCATTTCCCATGGTGACACACTCTATTATAAAAATACATTCCCTATAATATTGTCCAATTGAGTTTTCATCCCTTTTATCTTATATGGTTTCATGTGGTAATAATAAATAGATGTTAGTGGAGTTCAATCAAATAAATTGAAAGTTGACTCTACCAACATTACTTTTTGAGATATAGAGATCTCAAAGGTAAATATTTTTGTAAATGGTGAAAACTAGAGAGAGAACACCGCTAAAATATTATATCACCTAATAAAAAAACTAATATTACATCCCCCATCCCTATATTAGAATGTTATTCTCTTCTCAACTAGGGTTCCCCTTATCCTTGAAATATGCGGAACAAAACATCTAGTATAGTAAATGATACAAGTCAAATATAAAAATCGATCTATCAAGCCATAACAAATATGATTTCAATATGATTCATTTTGAGAACATGAAAACTCTAAACAAGATTGACATTTGATAAATAAGAAACTAAAGACAGATTACAAAGACCTTGTGTTATATTCATTTTAAGGGATGTAGTAATATTCATCACATAAGATATAATCTTCATAATAAGATTTAGTGTATTAATTAAACTAGTTAATATAATAAAATGATATTTGTTATAATAAAATAAATAAGTCAGTAATGATGAAGCAAAAGTGACGATACCTCTCACATTTGCTGGACCCTTATCAAATCCATTTGGAGGCTCTTCTATAGTGAGAATAAGATTCAATCTATATTCACACTGATGTAACCCCTTTTTCAATGAATAATTTAATTTTCCATAGTTTTATATGGTGATAATTATCTCGTGCCACTATGTAAAGTGGAATAGACATAGAAGAACTTCTATATGTTACCTGACCATCTGTATGAACCACATATCTTGGGTGCCTTAGTGAAAATCCTATTTTAATAGACTAGTTTTCCACACAAGTAACTAATATAGTGGATTAATCTATGAACTATATGTTTTATAAAAAAATACTAATATTAATATACACCATGAAAATAATCACTCTTCCTCTTCCCTGTAGAAGAACATACGCTGCCACATGGAGAGAAAGAAACACAAGACCTCCCTAACATTCAATCTATGTCTATTTAAACTATTATATTTCATTATAAAACATCTTCATAAGAATTATTATTTAGTAGAAAACATTATAACATATTCATAGGGGAGTTCAAACTCAAACTGTTCAGTCTTCATCTTCTCATATGACACTATTTCAGGAGAAAACTACATAAGCTCTGTAAAATAGTTTGCATACTTTTTCATAGACTTGTCAGCTAGCTCATATTTCAACAAATAAATATCCTTGATCAAAAACATTGAATCTATATACGATTGGTTAGTGGAAAGAGCCTTGAATTATTTCAACTCAAATAACTCATGATTTTTCTCTGACACCACTGTGGCCCACCACCTCCAGCACAGTACCTCGAGCAAGAAGGTAGAAAAATTCACCTCAATATTATCAAATGTCTCTAAGAACCAAAAAAATCATAACCATCCTCAACCACTCCAGAGAATCATCAGGACAATTGGATCCATTAAACAAAATATTATTGTAAAAGAACAATTGAGAATGATTTCTCAAAGAAAACCATAGAGGTTCCACACATGAATCCTACATGGGGACTAGGCTGGTGCTTCTCTCAAATCATGGACTATACACATGATAGAGTCAACTAGATTCTGATTCAAATGAATATTTTCTCAATATACCACATTAGCAGCATATTTCTGATTCTAATTTGTAAATCTTCTCAGAAGAATGTTTCTACACATCATTAGTAAAAAACGAATAAGACATCATATTATCAATTAGAACAAGTGACATGGGTAGTTAATATAAAGGTGTAAGAATAAAATACAAGGATTTCATCTAATAAAATTCAAATTATGGAAAAGGCTAGAACTAATCCTCAATATGACTTTCCCAAACTACCCACAGGTGACATAAGGTGCAGTGTGGTGAGATATGAACAAAAAGTCAATCAAAACTACCTTTTATGACATGACAAGACTATATAACTTCATACTCACATCAAGGAAGGATGAAAAATCATCACCATTGATACCACTTTTTCATGAACTATACTAGGTACCCATATAACATGACAACTAAGATGGTCCTGACATGTCCTGAAGAATACCCCCAATTCCCATCGGTTGGTAACCAATACGTGGAATCATATAATAAGAAAGTGGTAATGAATATGACACAAACACAGTAGAATCAAAATATATAAGTCAACATGAAAACATGAAAACTCCATAGGGATATTTTCACCATAATTAAAAGAGGTATAAATAACCCAATGTAATATATCATTGTACTAGAGAAAAAAGCTAACCACCCATCACTAAATTGGAACAACCCTTCTCTCCCATGGATCAATAGCTATTACCACCTCCAAGTGGTTCCTTTCCTTTACTCAAACCTGTAATATGATAATCCATGAACACGTGAAGTCATATGAAGGGTGTGAGCTAAAATCCTAATAGGGTATCAATGAGGATTCCATTATAAGATAAAAATAACTATCAATTAATTAAAGATTTCCATTTTAAATAAAAATTATTTATAGATTATAATATAATATATAAAAAATTCAATGATTACATTTTATATGATGGAATAATATAATAATGTAATAATACACAATTCATATTAAATAGTTTATTTAAATTATTAAGGAATGTAAAAAAGTTGTCAAAAACAATGAACTATATTTAAAATACACACAAGTGAGTGAAAGAGACATGTTTTCAAAATGTACAATACTTCGAGGCTATGGGAATATATTACAAGGAAATAGCTATCCAATGAATTTTTGAACTTGCATTTCCCTCTCAAAAAGACTAATAATGACCCATCACCATCCCATCAGGATTGTGACTTACTGTATTGATATATTGTTAGATCATTAAATCATAGTGATTTGTCCTGAATAACTCACTAACTACCTAGGTTTTCATGTTATTTAGTAAAATTAAATGATATAAAATTTAGTTTAAGACTTCATAAATTTAAATTCATCCCATTCTCCATTATAAATATATTAATTTTACATTTTAAAAAGAAAATAGAGATTCAGTCAAATCGTACCTTTTAAAAGAAAAAAATCCATTTTCTAAATCAAAAATTTGAAACAAATTTCATCAAATGAATTTCACAATTTAAATCAAAAAATTAAATTTTTTCAAATTTCCATAAATTTAAAAAATTCACAATATTTCTTTAGAATTGGGTGTTTCTCAACAATTGATGGAAAAAGGAAAATTTCAATCTTCTAATTCAATGGATTGGGTTTTTAATAATCCAATAAAATTAAATTTCAATTTTATAAATCAATAGAATATAAATAAATTAATAGAATTTACACCAAGAAACATAGGGATAATAAAAATTGACTATCAAAGTGTAACCACGTATATCAGTGTCATTAGATCTCGAAAAGCCAAAACCTAGTTGGGAATGAAAAATATAAAACACTGAAAGTGAGTATCTATAAGAAACCCTAGATCCATTATCTAAAATATTTATTATTAGATAATCTAATAACCAATGAGATCTATAATTTCCTATAGAGAAAATAATAGAGATCAGATGAAAGTGAAATGAAAGAGGGAACCAATGATGTTTAGATAAAACATTGTTTCCCATGATTAGATCCACTTATAAGAGGCTATAAGGGTGGAAAAAATATCCCCTTGGATTCTCCCATTGATTAATAAATCACTATTCGGTTGTATAGTTCCATCTAGCTCATAAAAGGGTTTTTTTTGAAATTTAAAATAAAATATCATATTACAAATCCTGTAACTGTGGTTTACTAGGAAGATCTGTATAATTAGAAAAACCGTGTGCTCTAGTAGAAAAACCCTTTTTCCAATAGAATGGATTTTATTATTTGGTAAATCAGTTTTTCAAACTATGGATTAGACATGGAAGAACCCACTTTCGGTTTTTTCAATGTTTTCCACTAAGGGGGCTCATGGTTTGGGAAAACCGGGAGCAAACCCCGAATATCCCAAAAATAGTAAAGTATTAAAAAATTTACAAGAAGTACAAATAAATGAATCACAAACAAATATTTATTAAAATATGGGTTTATGAATGCCTGGTAATAGTAAAAGATTTTACAAACATGTTTTTTGACCTTTATGACACTTATATGGTTTGTTGGATGGATATGTATATTAGATTTTATCTAAATCATTTTAATAAATCATTATGTCACGACCCGACCTCGGGGCCCGTGCCGTGACTACCCCAAGCCCGCCTTCCATAGGCCAGGGGCTGGCGACTAGCACCAAGGCGTAAAATCCCGGTAAACAGGGAAGGCATTGCCTTTATAAGTAACAACCACCACAGAGTCAGCAAGCGGAAAGTAACTACCAAGTGAAGAAAAGTAAAGGGGGCCGGAATACAAGCCCAACTGAAAGTACAACTGAAAAGGTAAAGAATAGCAACTGAAGAAAAGACGGTGGCCTCATGTCGTCCACTGGCAATCCCACCTGAAGGGTGGGTACAGATAGCCTCCAGGCTCCTCGGGTCCCACGTCCGCTCCGAGCACGTCCCGCCCAGTGGTCCGCCTCCAGGTACCGTCCTGCTCCACGCCCCAACCGAGATCAGCGCTGTCCGTCGTCTGCATCCAACACAACAAGGTGCGGGCATAGCCCGTGCAGGGGTGAGTATAAACTACTCAGTAAGGACCCCGAGACCCCCGAAGGTCTCCCGAAATCCACAAAGGATATAGCACAAAAGAAAGGGCAACCACGAAGAAACAACTGACTCGACTTAGGTATATGCCCATAAATATACCTAAGTCCTCATTTCTAGCACTGCTCTCGAGCTCAAGGTTAAATCGATCCACACAGGAAAGCAAGACTCAAATCCACCAGGGAGAGTAAATAGTAAATCCACATAGGATAGTTCAACACAATCCACAAAGGAGAGTAACTTAAGATTCAGCTCAACCAGGTATACTTTTTCAGATGACGTCAAAGATGATCACTGATCCATCTAAGTCGTCGGACCCACGAAGGATTGATAGGCACTAACCCCCGCAAAAGACCCACACAGGATCGGGCTCACACAGAACCTGTAGGCAATGGCTCACACAGAACCGGTAGTAAGGACCCACACAGGATCGGTAGCACTGATCCACGTAGGATCGCTGAGTGCAGTAGTCGACGCAGTCCACTGAGGATCTCTGCACAGTCGTCACCGCAGTCCACGAAGGATCTCTGCTCTGTCGTCGTCGCAGTCCACGGAGGATCTCTGCTCTGTTGTCGAAGTCACAGCAAGCGCTAGGGTTCCCGCACACAGCGAGCTCGTTTAGGAGGGTCCGCTCCACGAGCCGAGAGGCTGATACATCAACTGACACGTAGTCCGAAGTTGATGTATCCAAAAGTTCCGTAACGACAACAGGATCTCAACGCAACAGACGGCGCGTCAATCGGACGCCCGGTCTGAGAGTTATTGGCATTTTTGTCCCAGGGGCCCGGTTGGTTTTTAGGGAAAAACCAACCCGACCATACTCCGCCTGTGTCCGATCCTCGTGAGGAGTATGCCAAAAGTTCCATCTCACTTAGAGGAAACCTCCACAGCTGAGGGTACGTCGATCGGACGTCCGCAGCTCGAGTTATGAGCGTTTCCGCTCCGAGGGCCCGGTTGGTTTCGCGTACGAACCAAGCCGGCTGAACCCAAAGTCTTCCGAAACCTTGTGTGTAATATACCGAAATGACCGTCTCGATCAAAGGATCGTGTAGCCACTGACGGTTCGTCAATCGGAGGTCCCAGGCCCATGATATGGGAAAAAGACCGAAGAGGGCCCGAAAACGGGTGTTCTGGGCCCGGGGCGACCCGGCCCGAACCCCCCCTGGGGGTCGGCCGAACCGGGTCGACCCGACCCGGCCCGACCCGGCTAGGCCGGGTCCGGTCCGGCCTGGGCGCGGCCCGGCCAACCGGACCGGCCGGCTCAGCTTCGGCCGAGCGGCCGAAGGAAACCGCCGCGGGTTTGACCCGCGGCTTGGAGGAACGCGGCCCGCGCGGGCCGCGTGTTGGGTGGCCGGACCGCGGACGCGGTCCGGCGGTTCGCCGCCGCCGCGCCCGAGCCGCGGCGGATCCTCCGGCGGCGCGCCGGGCGCCGCCGCCTTCCGCGGGCCGCCGGAGTTGCTCCGGTGGCCCGATTCTTCTCCCGTCTGCGCCGTTGCTCCTCCCAGGGGCCGATCTTCACTGCGGGATCAACGGATCGCCCTTGCCGCACGGTTTGTCGTCTCTTTCCAAGACCGCACACGAAAAGGATCGGCGGAGGGTTGTCGGGTCTTGTTCGTTAGACCCGCACCCTCCGCGTTAGTCATAAGCAACGGGAGAAAGGGGCTACAACAATTTTTAATCAAGATAAAAATTGTTCCCTTCTTTTTCTTTTAAACGGAAATTCAATTTTAATTAATTGAAAATATTCATGCCGGTTCTTTATTCAAAAAGAAATAAAAACACGGGAATGAATCATCAAGAATTTAAATCCCTACCTTGTCGTCGTCGTCGGACGAGAGGTCGTCGCGGATTTGGTGATCGTCGCGGAAGAGACGCTCGTCGCACCGCGGGAAGGAGTCGCGCCGACGATCTCCGGATCAAGATCAAACGGATTTAATTAATTTAAATCCGTTGATATCGAATTATAAAAAGGGAGAATTTAGAAGATTCGTTTCTCACCTTTAACCGCCGATCGTAGGTCCGCCGCGGAAGAAGAGGTGCCGAAGAAGAAGAAGAAGAAGGTCGCGGAAAAGTTTGTTGACGTCGCGGATCGTGCGTCGTCAAATTCCGGTTCCGGCGTTCTTCGCGTTCTTCGCGTTCTTCGCGACGAGGGTGTAGGTTTAGAGGATCTCGGACAACAGGAGGATCCTCCAAAATAGACAAGTTTGTCTATTTTATTATTTCGCCAACAACGCGTAAGTAACGACCCATCAATTCGTTGAATTAATTCAACGAATGAAACAGCCCATTTTATTCCCGAAGTAAACCGCCCAATTAAATGGTCTGTTAAGAAATTAAAGAAAACGCGCCGGTTGACTTTTCAGTTACTTTGACGGGTTTTCGCGGGTGCGTTACTTAGCGAAAGAAACGGCGGGGCTCGTCCGGGCCCCACCGCACAAATATCCTACCAAGAGGGTAGGATATTTCCGGATAGCACCCTATCCGCTTTAACTCATCTCAAGTGGCTTTCAAGTGACTTCCAAGCAGATTAAGTGAAATAAAATAAAGTTGTCGCACAAATTTTATTTTATTTCTGACTTAAAGCCCAAAAATTTAAAAAACCACGTCTGAGCAAACGCAACTCCGGAAGAGCCGTTTCTAAGCAAATACCGGTGCTGCGATTTCATCGGTGCCCTCAGAATTCGATTCCGGGCACCGGTTCAAAAGATTGAAAAACCCGCTCGTCCGTTCACTAAACGTACCCGAGCCAAACTTCGGAAAATGATTCCGGGCACACCGGGCCTCGGAATCAGGTGCCGTCTGAAGCTGCACTCTTGTAAAATTCCAAAGAAAATTAAGAAAAAAATTTCCTTGAAATTTGCGGGTCTTTACATTACTCCCACCTCAGGGCTTTACGTCCCCGTAAAGATACATCAAAAACTAGGGGAACAAATGGGGGTACTGAGCACGCATCTGAGCCTCCCGCTCCCAAGTGCTCTCCTGGAGGTTCCCGTGCTGCCATCTGACGCGCACAAGAGGAATCGACCACCCACGTAGGACCCGCTCCTGTCGATCCTCGATCTCCACTGGGACCTCCACAAAAGTCTCCCCATCGTCCACGTCCAGCTCCCCAAAGTCGATGATGTGCGTCGGGTCGTGCACGTATCTCCTCAGCTGAGACACGTGAATGACGTCGTGCACCCGGTGCAACTGAGGTGGTAGAGCCAGGCGATAAGCCACCTCTCCTATCCTGCTGAGGACCTGGAAAGGCCCGATGAAGCGTGGAGACAACTTTCCGCCTCGGCCAAATCTCCGTAAACCACGTCGAGGTGAGACACCCAAAAAGACGTGGTCGCCATCCTCGAACTCTAGTGGCCTCCGCCTCCTGTCAGCATATGACTTCTGCCGGCTCTGAGCTGTCCTCATCCTCTCCTGGATGATCTGGACCTTCTCTGTCGTGGCTCGGACCATCTCTGGTCCCACGAGTGCTGACTCCCCAGGGTCTGTCCAGCACAACAGTGATCTGCAGGGTCTGCCGTACAACGCCTCGTATGGTGCCATCCCGATGGTGGAGTGGTAGCTGTTGTTGTACGCGAACTCCACCAAGGGCAGGTGGTCCTCCCAGCTGCGACCAAAGTCGAGAACACATGCACGGAGCATGTCCTTGAGTGTCTGTATGGTCCTCTCCGTCTGACCATCCGTCTGAGGGTGGAAGGCTGTGCTCAGATGGAGCCGCGTCCCGAACGCCTCCTGCAACCCCTTCCAAAGCCGGGAAGTGAAACTAGCATCCCGATCGGAGACGATAGACGATGGCACACCGTGAAGCCGTATGATCTCTTGGACGTAAAGACGTCCCAAGCTCTCCACTGAGCCCTGCTCTCTGATGGGTAAGAAGTGTGCCGACTTGGTGAGTCGGTCGACAATCACGCAAATGGAGTCGTGACCTCTGGAAGTGCGTGTAAGTCCAGTCACGAAGTCCATAGATATGCCGTCCCACTTCCACTCCGGGACCTCCAAGGGCTGTACCAAGCCTGCTGGTACCTGATGCTCTGCCTTCACCTGCTGGCAGGTGAGGCATCGCGAAACGAACTCTGCCACAGCTTTCTTCATGCCCGGCCACCAGTGCTGTCGTCTGAGATCCTGGTACATCTTCGCCGCTCCGGGATTTACCGCCAAGGGAGAAGTGTGAAACTCTCTCAGCACCTCCTCTCGTAAAGCGACTGGTACGAAGGTACGTCCTCTGAAAAGGATGTCGTGCTCTTCTCCAAGGGAGAAACCATCAGGCGCCTGACCTGAGGATATCAGTGCACGCCGAGTCTCACAGTCAGCGTCCCCACGCTGAGCCTCTCTGACCCGCTGTAGAAGTGGAGGAGAGACTGTGAGAGACTGAAGAAAGGCTGCTCCGTCTCTATCCACGAAGGATATCTGTAAGGAGGCTAGCTGCTCTGTCGCCTCCTCAAGTAGCTGAATGCCCGTCCTCCTGCTGAGGGCATCGGCTACCACGTTCCCCTTCCCAGGAGTATAGACTATCTCAAAGTCATAGTCCTGGAGGAACTCAAGCCATCTCCGCTGTCTCAAGTTCAGGTCCTTCTGAGAGAAGATATACCTGAGACTCTGGTGGTCAAGAAAAGACTGTGAAGCGCTCGCCCATCAGATAGTGCCGCCAAGTCTTCAGAGCGAAGACCACTGCTGCTAACTCCAGGTCATGAGTGGCGTAGTTCTGCTCATGCGGCCTCAACTGACGTGATCCGTAGGCGATCACGGCCCGCTCCTGCATCAGGACGCACCCGAGTCCAGTCCCTGATGCATCACAGTAAACTACGTATCCAACTCCCTCCTCAGGCAACCTCAAGATAGGTGCGCTGGTCAATCTCTGTCTCAGCTCCTGGAAGCTCTGCTGACAACTGTCTGACCACACAAAGGGTTTCCCCTTCTTTGTCAAAGCTGAGAGTGGTGCCGCAACTCTGGAGAAGTCTGGCACAAATCTCCGATAGTATCCGGCTAGGCCCAAGAAGCTCCGCACCTCCGTCACGCTCCTGGGTGGCTCCCAAGCTAGCACTGCCTCGATCTTCACAGGATCCACTGCAACTCCCGCCTCAGAGATGACGTGCCCCAAGAAATGGACCTCACGTAACTAGAAATATCACTTTGAGAGCTTTCCATAAAGCTGGTGCTCTCGGAGTGTGTCTAGAACAACTCGCAGGTGGTAGGCATGCTCCTCCTCAGTCGTCGAGTATACCAAAATGTCGTCAATGAAGACCACGACAAATCGGTCGAGGTATGGCTGGAAGATCCTATTCATGAGGCTCATGAACACTACTGGAGCATTGGTTACGCCGAACGGCATAACCAAGAACTCATAATGGCCATACCGACACCTGAAGGTCGTCTTCTGCACGTCCTCGTCTCGAACTCTGAGCTGATGATAGCCTGACCGGAGCTCTATCTTCGAGAACCACCGCGCTCCCTTGAGCTGATCGAAGAGGTCATCAATCCGTGGCAGCGGATACTTGTTCCTCACTGTCACCTGGTTCAGGCGACGATAGTCGACACACAGTCACAAGCTCCCGTCCGCCTTCTTGGCGAACAATATCGGGGAAGCCCAGGGTGAAACACTGGGTCAGATAAACCCCTTGCTCTGCAAGTCCTCCAACTGTACCCGCAGCTCTCGAAGCTCGGCGAGGGCCATCCGATATGCTGGAGTAGATATCGGGGATGTCCCGAGGTACAAGTCGATGTAAAAGTCTACCTCTCTACGAGGAGTTATCCCTGGAACGTCGTCGGGAAAGACGTCCACGTACTGGTCCACCACTGCAGGAAAAACTAGACTCCGCACGTCCACTGCTCCTAGGATGAGGCTAGCCAACTGATGAGAGATGGGCTGCACTCTCCTCCGCGGAAGTCCATCCTGTGCTGCAAAGGTTCCCTTCTCGCCGGTGAAGGTAAACCTGCTCCCGTCGGTGCGAACACATCGCACCTTGCGCCTAAAATAGTCGATCTGGGCATGAACCGTGGATAGCCAATCCATGCCCAAGATGACGTTGTATGGCCTCGACGCCGCTACAAGGAGATCCCAGCCGAAGCTCTCGCCTCCTAGAGTAAGCTCACACTGCCGGCACCAGTGCGTAATCGTCGAGTCTGCTCCCGTAGGAGTCACTAGCCGTAAGGATCGAGCCAACGGCTCAGTCGGAATCTCCGAGCTCCGAACAAGGGCAGAGGCTATGAAAGAGTGACTCGCTCCTGTGTCTATAAGTACTGCAGCAAGGGTGGAATAGACACAGATCGTACCTCGAATCATCTCTGGCATGTCGGGGTCGTAGGCCTCCACTGCCTGGAGCTGGGCCTGTCCCTGCCTGCCAGTTCCCTGTGGTCGAGGCGGCCCTCCTGGTGGTGGTGGGGGTAGAGCCTAGAAGCGTCGCCCACCACCCGCTGCTCGGCCAGCTCCTCTGCCTCGTCCGCCTCCTCCCTGCGGACCGCCACGGTCGACCCTCTGCCTCTACCTGGGTGGCCCCTCCACCGTCTGCTGCTCCTCTGGTCGGCGAGTCGGGCAGTCACGAGCCATGTGACCCTGCCCGCCGCAGGAGTAGCACAGCCTGCCTCTCGGAAGGCTGGCACTCCGCTGTGTGCCCCGCACTGCTGAGCCGGTGTCCTGAGGCCGTCTGCGTGGGGGTCTGGTCTGCCTGGACCCAAGAGTCATCCGTCGGCTACCTGCTGCCGAAGACTCAGCTACCTGCCGCCCTGCACTAGGTCTCGCCGCTGAAGAAGGCTCTGCTAGGAAGCTCTCGATCAGGAGGGCTCGCTCCAGCACTCCCGCCTGGGTCGGAATGCTGAGGGAGATCAGCGACGCCCGAATCTCCTGTCGCAAGCCCTGCTCGAAGGTCCGGGCCCGGAAGAAGGGGTCCCGTACCATGTCGGTCGAGTAGCGAGATAGGTCAGTGAACCTCGCCGCGTACTGAGCGATCGTCATGCTGCCCTGGCGCAGCTGGAGAAGCTCCTGGATGCGCACCGCTCGGAGGGTGGCCGGGACGAACTCAGAGCGGAAGAGGCTCTCGAAGTCCGCCCAGAGCAAGGATGCCTCATCGTGAACCTGGAGCATCAAGCTCCACTATCGTCCTGCCGCCGCCTGCAGGAGGCTCGCCGCGAGAATCACCATGAGATCCGCTGGTGTCCTCACTAGCCTAAAGATCCGTACCACCGCCTCTAGCCAGTCCTCGGCGGCCTGGGGGTCCGCCTCACCGCGAAACCTGGGCGGTCGCTGGCTCTGAAACTCATGCAGTGCCCCGAGGCGACGTGCATCGTCAGCGTCTGGTACTGGTAGCATCGGTGGCTCGGCGGGTAAAGCTACCGCCGGTGCCACTGCTGGCAAAGGGCCCTGCACCGAGGCCTCGTCGCTCGGTGGGCTGCCGTCGCGCCCTACACTCGGAACCCTAGCTGGCTGTCGTCGCGGGGCCATCCTGAAAAGGAGAACAAGACCACCACAGTCAGAACAGTATACCTGGTGAGCTGGCACAAGTAATCACAAGGAAAACTTGAGACTTTCATGAAGCAGATCAGTATACCCGGTGAGCTGACACAAGTAATCACAAAGAAAACTTGAAACACACACGCAATCAATGTTTTCATGCATTAAGTCGGAAATCAGGAGTCAGGGTCCTGGTGTACGGATACGTCGGCCGCCGCACCAACACTGGGCTCCCTGAACTGATAACCACACTCAATACACTAAACACTATTGATTCATATAGAAAGAAAAGACGATCAGAGTCTGCGGTAGAACCGACCACCTTTGATACCAATTTGTTACGACCCGACCTCGGGGCCCGTGCCGTGACTACCCTAAGCCCGCCTTCCATAGGCCAGGGGCTGGCGACTAGCACCAAGGCGTAAAATCCCGGTAAACAGGGAAGGCATTGCCTTTATAAGTAACAACCACCACAGAGTCAGCAAGCGGAAAGTAACTACCAAGTACAGAAAAGTAAAGGGGGCCGGAATACAAGCCCAACTGAAAGTACAACTGAAAAGGTAAAGAATAGCAACTGAAGAAAAGACGGCGGCCTTGTGTCGTCCACTGGCAATCCCACCTGAAGGGTGGGTACAGATAGCCTCCAGGCTCCTCGGGTCCCACGTCCGCTCCGAGCACGTCCCGCCCAGTGGTCCGCCTCCAGGTACCGTCCTGCTCCACGCCCCAACCGAGATCAGCGCTGTCCGTCGTCTGCATCCAACACAACAAGATGCGGGCATAGCCCGTGCAGGGGTGAGTATAAACTACTCAGTAAGGACCCCGAGACCCCCGAAGGTCTCCCGAAATCCACAAAGGATATAGCACAAAAGAAAGGGCAACCACGAAGAAACAACTGACTCGACTTATGTATATGCCCATACATATACCTAAGTCCCCATTTCTAGCTCTGCTCTCGAGCTCAAGGTCAACTCGATCCACACAGGAAAGCAAGACTCAAATCCACCAGGGAGAGTAAATAGTAAATCCACATAGGATAGTTCAACACAATCCACAAAGGAGAGTAACTTAAGATTCAGCTCAACCAGGTATAATTTTTCAGATGACGTCAAAGATGATCACGGATCCATCTAAGTCGTCGGACCCACGAAGGATCGATAGGTACTAACCCCCGCAAAAGACCCACACAGGATCGGGCTCACACAGAACCTGTAGGCAATGGCTCACACAGAACCGGTAGTAAGGACCCACACAGGATCGGTAGCACTGATCCACGTAGGATCGCTGAGTGCAGTAGTCGACGCAGTCCACTGAGGATCTCTGCACAGTCGTCGCCGCAGTCCACGAAGGATCTCTGCTCTGTCGTCGTCGCAGTCCACGGAGGATCTCTGCTCTGTCGTCAAAGTCACAGCCAGCGCTAGGGTTCCCACACACAGCGAGCTCGTTTAGGAGGGTCCGCTCCACGAGCCGAGAGGCTGATACATCAACTGACACGTAGGCCGAAGTTGATGTATCCAAAAGTTCCGTAACGACAACAGGATCTCAACGCAACAGACGGCGCGTCAATCGGACGCCCGGTCTGAGAGTTATTGGCATTTTTGTCCCAGGGGCCCGGTTGGTTTTTAGGGCAAAACCAAACCGACCGTACTCCGCCTGTGTCCGATCCTCGGGCGGAGTATGCCAAAAGTTCCGTCTCACTTAGAGGAAACCTCCACAGCTGACGGTACGTCGATCAGACGTCCGCAGCTCGAGTTATGAGCGTTTCCGCTCCGAGGGCCCGGTTGGTTTCGCGTACGAACCAACCCGGCCGAACCCAAAGTCTTCCGAAACCTTGAGTGTAATATACCGAAATTACCGCCTCGATCCAAGGATCGCGTAGCCGCTGACGGTTCGTCAATCGGAGGTCCCAGGCCCAAGATATGGGCAAAAGACTGAAGAGGGCCCGAAAACGGGGGTTCTGGGCCCGGGGCGACCCGGCCCGACCCGGCTAGGCCGGGTCCGGTCCGGCCTGGGCGCGGCCCGGCCGACCGGACCGGCCGGCTCGGCTTCGGCCGAGCGGCCGAAGGAAACCGCCGCGGGTTTGACCCGCGGCTTGGAGGAACGCGGCCCGCGCGGGCCGCGTGTTGGGTGGCCGGACCGCGGACGCGGTCCGGCGGTTTGCCGCCGCCGCGCCCGAGCCGTGGCGGATCCTCCGGCGGCGCGCCGGGGGCCGCCGCCTCCGGCCGCCGGAGTTGCTCCGGTGGCCCGATTCCTCTCCCGTCTGCGCCGTTGCTCCTCCCGGGGGCCGATCTTCACTGCGGGATCAACAGATCGCCCTTGCCGCACGGTTCGTCGTCACTTGCCAAGACCGCACACGAAAAGGATCGGCGGAGGGTTGTCGGGTCTTGTTCGTTAGACCCGCACCCTCCGCGTTAGTCATAAGCAACGGGAGAAAGGGGCTACAACAATTTTTAATCAAGATAAAAATTGTTCCCTTCTTTTTCTTTTAAACGGAAATTCAATTTTAATTAATTAAAAATATTCATGCCGGTTCTTTATTCAAAAAGAAATAAAAACACGGGAATGAATCATCAAGAATTTAAATCCCTACCTTGTCGTCGTCGTCGGACGAGAGGTCGTCGCGGATTTGGTGATCGTCGCGGAAGAGACGCTCGTCGCACCGCGGGAAGGAGTCGCGCCGACGATCTCCGGATCAAGATCAAATGGATTTAATTAATTTAAATCCATTGATATCGAATTATAAAAAGGGAGAATTTAGAAGATTCGATTCTCACCTTTAACCGCCGATCGTAGGTCCGCCGCGGAAGAAGAGGCGCCGAAGAAGAAGAAGAAGAAGGTCACGGAAATGTTTGTTGACGTCGCGGATCGTGCGTCGTCGAATTCCGGTTCCGGCGTTCTTCGCGTTCTTCGCGTTTTTCGCGAGGAGGGTGGAGGTTTAGAGGATCTCGCACAACAGGAGGATCCTCCAAAATAGACAGGTTTGTCTATTTTATTATTTCGCCAACAACGCGTAAGTAACGACCCATCAATTCGTTGAAATAATTCAACGAATGAAACAACCCATTTAATTCCCGAAGTAAACCGCCCAATTAAATGGTCTGTTAAGAAATTAAAGAAAACGCGCCGGTTGCCTTTTCAGTTACTTTGACGGGTTTTCGCGGGTGCGTTACTTAGCGAAAGAAACGGCGGGGCTCGTGCGGGCCCCACCGCACAAATATCCTAGCAAGAGGGTAGGATATTTCCGGATAGCACCCTATCCGCTTTAACTCAGCTCAAGTGGCTTTCAAGTGACTTCCAAGCAGCTTAAGTGAAATAAAATAAAGTTGTCGCACAAATTTTATTTTATTTCTGACTTAAAGCCCCAAAATTTAAAAAACCACGTCTGAGCAAACGTAACTCCGGAAGAGGCGTTTCTAAGCAAATACCGGCGCTGCGATTTCATCGGTGCCGTCAGAATTCGATTCCGGGCACCGGTTCAAAAGATAGAAAAACCCGCTCGTCCGTTCACTAAACGTACCCGAGCCAAACTTCGGAAAATGATTCCGGGCACACCGGGCCTCGGAATCAGGTGCCGTCTGAAGCTGCGCTCTTGTAAAATTCCAAAGAAAATTAAGAAAAAAATTTCCTTGAAATTTTCGGGTCTTTACACATTATGATTACAAATATTGAATCATTTATTCCAAATTCTATTCTTATAATTAATAAAATTTAAATATAAATTAATCCCGCTGATATGACAAAGAAGTAGGTTTTCAATGAGAATATATTCAGCAGTTTACATTTTATTGTCATCATTAAATATGAAAATTATTCCAATGAACCCAATTCTATAAAAGGAAAAATAATTTAATAAATAATACACTAAAATGAATTTAAAATATTAAATAAATTTTAAAATAATTTACATTAATAGGAAGATTTCAATTAAAATCCATAATTTAACATTATTCATGAGAAAATGAAAGTATTCCTAAAAAATACAAAAAGTAACCCTAAGTTATTTGTTATATTCTAATTTAGAAATTGAAAATAGTTTTGTAAAATAATTTTTTTTAAATTTTAAAATTTTACCTTTATATTATGTCTTTAAAGAGCGATGAAACCATATTGTAGAAAAACTATGTTTAATAGAAAACATTTATTTTTCATTTAATTAATTATTATTTCACCTATATTTTATAGAAAATCATAATTTTCATTATTTAGTTTATATTATTAAAACCAACCATTTTAATGGGTTAGTTTATTATGGTATACTATTTTACAATTCATTTAGAATAAGTGTTGTGTGTTCAACAAGAAATCAATGTGATTAAATTTTAGAAAATATATTTTGATAGTTGTTTATGTTTAGTGTTTCATGTTGAATTTTATATTAATTATATTTTTCATATTTTATAATTTTGGTGTCTCACATTATTTATATGAATTTTTAGGTTCATGTCGATTATTTTATTTTACACATTTATGTGAATCGAGTATTTTTTGTAGGGATTAATAAAAATATAAATATTATTGATAAAATATATTTTATAATTTATTTGAAATAATACAATATTAATAATTTATATAATGTATTTATTTTTTAGAAAAGTGGTTAAATATAATGGATATTATATTTTGATATAATATTTTATCTAAATATTACTCTATCCCCTTCCAACTATAGTATATCTATTTATTTCCTACATAACAGATAATATATTACACAATTAACATTACTGAACACAACCATATCATTTTTTTCTATGAATACGAATTCGATTTTGAAATTATACTGGTATTTATAGTTATCATTTTCTTAAGTATGTATTTATTTATTTGAGAACTTATTATTGTAATTTCACGTTCAATAGAATATAATATTTTGAATCAATTTATGAAATTTTTTAATAAATGTAAATAATTTGTATATATTAGATCATATTAAATGATTTCAAAATATTTTTAAATTTTTATCCCAAATGACTTACAAAAAATCATAATTATTTGTATTTCATTATTAATTTAGTAATGATGAGACTATATGTATTTCACTTCTAAAAATATTATTCCACTAACTCAAGATAAAAATTAAATAAATAATGATGATGTCACATTAGGGAATATTGAAGATGAAATATATAGTAGAAATCCAAGGCTATATTTTTTTCACTCAATCGAAGGAAGGACTCCCATAATCCTTCTTATTATTTATAACTAAATGTGTACAAATTGATTTTTTTTTGACATCCGCATGTTAATACAAAATTACTTATTTATAAGTGAAATAGTGTGACTATAATATTGATTTTTGGAATTAAATTTCTTATAAATTTGGTTAAGGTGGTATAACACCATGGGATGTTCCGTGAGAGGCATACATATCTATTTTAAAACAAACATAATAATAAATTTCTGAATATTGTAGTCCTTTTAAATTAAATTATATATTGATATTTACAATAAAATAAAATCAAGTCCGTAGGAAAATTTTAATTGGATAATATTTAAAACCAATATTTAAAAATTACTAATACAAGTAAATAAAGAAATATATTATCATGAAATTGTAATTATATGATTTGATTTATATTTAATATTTATAATTTTGTATTAAAGAATTTAATTTTGTTTCATTAAAAAAATATTTTAATAGTCCAGTTCACAATCATACAGGAATAGTTAATTTCTATTATAATTACCCTATATGAACCCTCTAGATCCAATTTTAATAATATAAATTATAATTAATACCATTCAATGTTATAAAAAATTAATTTTTCCACATTATAGATATATCAAAATGATTAAAAACTATATTTTATATGATCATATTCAATATATATTCATTAAAATTATTCTTTTTTCCGTGTTATATTAATTATGTATTAAAAATAGAAAATGAATTCCTTTTAAAACATATCTCATTTTTTCATTTTGAATTATGAATAAAAAAAATTAAATGTGATAAATTTTCTAGTGACATATACAAGCATTGTTATAATTCACTTTACTGTTATAAATTAATAATCAAATATAATTGTAAAAAAATTGTAAATTTTTTAAAAAATACTCTTTTTAACATTAATTACGTTCTTAATATATTTTTAAAGAAAATTATCAAATTATTATTATATATGGAACTTTGAATTCAACATCACATATTTTAAAATTTTTAGATAATAATTTGAAATTGACTATTACAATTCAAAATTAATTATCACAAATAAAATGCTTGATTATCAATATATTATACCATAATTTGGTAATACCAAATATAATTTCATCATATTTTATCCCATAAGTGATCATCATTATCTACATATTCTTATTTCATATATATAATTAATTTAATATGTCATTAAATCCAAACATCATCTTTATCATTATGAGATTACATTATTGTATGCATATTTTTGGGGTTAATATCACATCATGTCCCTTATTCTACAAAACCAACAAATAAAATGATAATTTATTTTTATTTTATGAATATAATATAGTAGATAACATACGAAACCTAATTATACTTTTCTAAAATTATGTGAACATAATAAACAAGTAACATTATGACTTTCCATTATGAGAAGTTTAGTAACACAAAATATCTTATATTAATCAGTATATCCATTATATAATTATAAAAATAACATTTTTAATACATTATAATTCATTAATATCTAATGTTTTGTACATACTGATGTTCATTTGGTTGTTATTTGGAGGTATTATAGTACTCATCGATTTGATGTATTTTAATTAGGGTTTATTGTTCTTTAATTTTTTCAAAACCAATAAAAATTGATTATAAATACTTATTATTAATTTTTAAAAATGTATCATTTTGTTATTAATTAATATTTATGATGGTATAATAGAGGAATATTTAGTGTGAAAATATAAGCATAATTATAGTTTTTTTATTCTTAAAACATAATTTTTGTGATGATTTGCGTATAATTATAATGATTCTTAATGAATCATTTAATAATTGAAACATTACCTGATCAGAACCATCTAGGAAACCACCTTAGAAATTAATAGTGTTAGTAATACCTCTTGTACCCACCATTATCTTTCCCATTAATGGTGAAGTTCAATAAGATGTTCCTAAACATAGATGGATGCATACAACAATTAATATGATAGAAAAAAGATGACTACTTTTATGGAAAATGTCATATTTAGTGGATATTCTAGTGAAATCATAGATTAAATCCATAAATATAATTCCATTATTCATATATATATATATATAATCAATATATTTAAGTTATGTCTGTAGTGAAATTCCCTCTACATGATACAAACATATTTAAAATTAATAAAAAAATTATATTCCTTAACTAACAGATTCATAATCCTATATAATTTCATATCTTATATACATAAAATTTTCTATATTTTTTCCTCATCAAATAATTTACATATATCATATTCCTCTTAGTAAAGAGAAATTTATATAAAACCAATAGTATTTTTGAAGTACCCCTAGTTTCTGGTACATAACCCTTAGTTGAATATTTTTATGGTTATAAAGAGTTAGGGAGATAGTTGGGAGAGTTGGGATAACCTTAGATGTAGTTTTGAAGAAATATGGAATTCGCACAGGTGGCACAGGTTTGGCCTAACTGTGCGCCCAAACCGTGCATAATTGTCATCTTGAGGTTGTGGCTCCAACAATGTTAGATCATGGTTAGGGAGATCATGCGAGGGTCTGCATATGAAGTATCTTACAAATTTTTAGCAACTATAAATGTTTTCTTAACAGTGAAAACTAACCGTGTAGATGTTTAAGTGAGATCCTAAAAAAGAGGTTGTCTTGCATTTTTTCTTCTAAGTGGCACTTTTTTCTCTTAAGCGGCCATTACTCTGGATTTCCCATCCTTTAAGGTGGTAGAGCCTCTCCCATGAATTTTTAAGTCAATGTGAATATTTTCCATGGTGAATCAAGGGAAGATTTAGGAAGTATGTGAAAAGTTTTCTTCATTCTTGATCGGTTTCATAAATCTACTTGTATTTACTTATCTTATTATCTCTATTTCACATATCTATTCATTTTTTGTGTATATCTATGTTTTTGGATTAAAAATATGATGAGATATGGTCTTTATCTTTCAAGGATAAGAGGTCTACGGTGGGTCTTGAAGAATCGACCCGTTTTCCTTGTGTATTCTTCGTTCGTTGTGGTTTTCGTAAAAAAAATTACAGTAGGTTGCTTCTTTCTTAAATCCACATTGTATAACTGATTGGAATTCATTAAAATTGAATGTTTGGGGTTGAATTTATTATGATTGGTTGTTGAAAAAATGTTTGAAACCTACTTGTGTGAGTGTTAGGGAAATGTGGTAAATTGGGGATTTTGATTGAGTACTTTGGTTATTTATTTTAAAATGTGGATTTTAAAAGGGGGTTTTCTCTATATTAGTGACACATTGATTGGATTATATATTTTCAATAAAAATGGATATTTTTATTAAAATGAAATGATATTTTGAAATTTCTTGTCATTTGGTTTTTAATAAATGTTTTGTTTTATTGATGTAGTTTGTTTTGGTAATGGAAATATTTGGAATAAATGGTGTGATATGATTTCATTATTAATGGGACCTTAATAAAGTACGAGTATCATTGGGGTATAAGGGACCTGTCCCTGGATTGGGGGCATATGTCATTGGGACATAAGGTAATTGGACAAGAGACTGCTCATGAGTATAGAACTATCAAACGAAGCATGCATGAGTGGGTGTGTTTTGAATTATCAAAGTGGTATGACAAAAGATAATAAAAATTGGCTTTAAAGATTAAATTTAGTTATTTTTTCCGAACAATATCTTTCTAGAAAATGGTTTCATTTATATTCATTTTCACTTGGTTGAAAACAGTTTTGGGAACTTGTTTATATTTGGTTATAAACCGTATTGGAAAACTATTTTTTTAATCTTTATATAAATATGTATAAAATTTCTATCTGAGTGGAATGTATAACATCCCAAGTAAGTAATTAATAATATTTATTTTTATTTATGTCTATTAATGAATTAGATAGCGTTTTAGAGGCTTAAAATGAGAATAAATCCAATCTTAAGCATGGAATACAATAATATTTTTAAAAGATTGTTTTACTGCCTTTTGATGGAAAACCATTTTTAAATCAACATTTTGACAATTTTATAAGCTCTATTTGTTGAAATAAACTTATTCTTTATTATTGGGACATTGAAATTTACTTTGGGTAAATTTTTGGTATTTTTACGATAAAGTTCATTTTTTTAATGAATAGTGAAAAATGTTGTATTTTAATTCAAAAAATATTTTTAATCTAATTTATTTATATGATTAGATTATCTTTTTAATTGGTTTTAATGTTCAATTAGAATATATTTTTACCATTTAAGCCAATATTGTTCGTTGGAATTAATTTCACTTTGAAATTGGACATAAACTAGTGTCAATCTTTGGATACTTATTGTTTCATAAAAACACGCTATTTGCTCTGACAGCGGGAATTAACTATTAAATTAATTAATGTAACTTATATGTTTTGAATTTTTTAAAATAGACATCATTTATGAATTCATAATATCAAATAGATCTTAGGGTGAAGTTTTGGTATTTTTCTAAAAAACATCAATTTTTGATGAATAGTGAAACCACTAAGTGGTACTTAAAAAACTGATTTTTCATTTAAATGAAATTTTTACACCTCTGTGTTTTGAATTTCAAAACTACTATATACATGGTTATCATTAAGAATTAAAATTTGGTTCAATGGGATTAAAATATTTTTTTTGGTGAATAGTTACTTTTATGTTTTTAATCGCAATTAGAGGTAATTAATGTAATTTAAGGTAAGAATAATGTTTTAATAATATGAAATGAACTTGAAACATGTCCTACCATTATTTTATGTGTCATGGCCTACCAAAAAAATCCATGGGTCAACTTGGGGACCCCATGTATCCACTTTGGAAGGAATGTTACATTAATATCTTTTTATTTAATGTTAAAATAAAAATGTCACAAACATGAGTTGTTTTACCAAAACGATTTTTACATGGGGTTATACAAGTCAGATTTTTGAATATAAATAGTCATTGTAAATATAAAGATATTTCCTACATCATAGTATTTTTTTATAATTTTTAGACATTAAATAAATTAAATTATTTATGACACAATGATGATGCAGCGATTACCTCATTAGTTAACGATTTAAATAAAATGAAAATAAAAAGTAAAATATAAGACCTACACTTGTAAAAAACCTATTTTATGGGTGGATTTAGAACTCCTATAACCTTATACTAGAAATATATAATTTTGGGACCTTTAAAATCCGAAAATCATATTATAATAAAGTATCCTTTTATAACTTTCCAAGAGTGCCCCTCCTCTCCTCTTATAAAAGACCCCCACCTCTACCACCTTACCCACACTTCCAAAGCCTTTGTCTCGGCCACACACTGCCCATTTTGTCTCTCCACATCCCTCTCTAACTCCTAGAAGCATCACTTTGTGCATAAGTCTTCCCAAGGAAGCCTTTGTGCTCAAATCAAAAAGAGTCACCTGATTTAAAGGCAGTGTCTTCTCTTGTGTTCTTATGTTTTATTTTGCTTCTCCAACCCCCTAAAATCTTTTTATTAATTTATTTTGTAACAAAACCAGTATCTTAAAAATACTAGGATGTTTTTATAAGAAGTATTAGAGCTACACTTACACACACCAACATCTAATGGTTAAAGAACATACTGTTTCTGTGGATGGCGAATTTCTGCCTCACAAAACGATGATTGTTCAATATTCTTTTAACACCTTAAAAGGTGGACATTAAGATGAAAATATATTTATATATGATATATAATATGTTTAGGTTTTAATTAATCTTATTTATTTTTCATTTATGGAATACCTTTATGGTTTTCATTATGGGTAAACGTGATATCGTCATTTTAGGAAGTGCGGACTACCGCCCCCTCAAAGTGATTTGATTCATTAATGTCATATGTGGGATGTATAAAGGATGTAATTAATGATATTATATATGATGTTATACTGGAATTATAATATACCTTTATATCATTATGATTCCATTCCATAAAATACGAAATATAAATGAATGTAGCGTTCATCCGTACGTATGGATGACCGTCTACATGAACGGTGCATTTCATTTCTTACCTCTAAACGTTATTTAATATTATAAATGCATGTATATAATGGATATATATGATATATATGATATCTAAATCATGATTATTACTCTGGATATAATGTATACATGAACAACTTGTAATTGTAAAGAGTTTATTTTTACCTCAAGTACCAATGATCGTTAAAACGACCGTTATTAACTTAAATGATCACATAATGTTAATAACATGGTAATAAGTGATATAAAAGTAATAATGAACATGAAAAATGTTCTTCATCAAGTAAAAATTAACTCAAGTTTATTATTTAGGACATTAAAGAACGATCGAGTCAAGTCGGACCCGAGGTAAGGGAACTTCTTAACCCAATTTCCATTCTTTGGGTTAATACCCTACTTTCAAATTATGTCATGATATTATTATGTCCTATCTTGATTTTTTTACTTTCTTTATGTGTACTTATAGTGAATAGACATAATAGATCTATTTTATTTAAAATTGATCTTTTTATGGGACTTCGTCTCAATCTCCTTTCATTGAGGCATATTTTGTTTTATACACAACCTTCTTTTATATGGTGTATAAACCCCTTTGAATTTTATGTTTATCCAAAAGGAATATTTTATATATGAAGCTATTTACTAAACAAAAAAAGGGAATGTTTTTGTCATACGTATGCGGCGACAACGACTTCTCCACCGTAGTGACCATTATTTGAGTTTCGGCTTCCTCTACAAGCAATACCTTTTTTAAAGAAAAATAAATACCATGTTATACTTTTATTTTATTTTGGTATTGAAAATAGTTTTCATAATGTTTTTATATCAATGTGTTGTATTGATATATTGTGATTGAAAAGTGGAAATGTTATGTTTCCTTTATTCATGTTTTATGTGATACGATTATGTTATGGTTCTTGGGTATTATTATGAAGACGGGTGGTTCCGTGATAAACTAAGGGCGGGTGAGCCCGATATATTTCTCCAATGTATTGGGTAATGCGAAGTAGTTAAACGTTAAGGTTTCTCCGATGAGATTTAGGGAATATATTGTGATGGGTATTCCAAACGTAACCAAGAGGGGTACTCCCTACGTAAGAATGTTATGAATGCCTCAAGTTACCTTTATGTCTTATGATTTCTATGATTTATTCATGATTTGATGAGGTATGTTAAAATTCTTATGTTTTATGAGTAGAGTATGATTTCATTGATTTTTATGTATACGTGTACTCGTGTTTCCTTTCCATATTTTTATATCCCTTACTGAGCTTTTTATGCTCATCCCATGTTTTTGAAATGTTTGCCACCGGTCAAGGAAAGGGTACATGATATAATGATAGTGTCAATGAAGTGTCATGAAAGAATCCATGTTTTATTTTAAATATGATTCTACTGATGGGAAAAACTGAATACTATATTCTATTGTAACCACTTTGTTTAAATGTGGGATGTAATGCACGTTTTATGATCTAACTCTCTAAAACTCTAAACCAGAAAAGATCCTCATGGTGTATTCTTGTAATAACTCAAGATTAAGTAAGGTTTAAGGTCAGGGCCTTATAGTTGGTATCAGAGGCCGGTTTAGACACATTTAGGAGTTAGAATTCTATTAAATGATTATCCAAAAATATTTTTTTATGGTCAAATTGAAATGATATAGCATTTGAAGATTACCATGTTGCTTCTCCTATGATATTTCTGTGTTAAGAATGGTTTTTCATAGAGGAAACAGAATAGATTTTCTGGGAAGGCATACAGTGGGAAATGACCTTTCAAATCAGTATCCTGAGATGGTCAGAATCAGAACTAAATAGTGTGTTGCAGTGATGGCTCAGTTGACTTAGGTGAAAGTGTTGGTTGTTTTTATTGATGATATTTTGGTGTTTTCTAAAAGTAAAGAGGAGACTTAAATACATTTAAGGGTTATTTTGCCAACCTTGAAAGAAAAGAAATTGTATGGTATATTTAGCAAGTGTGAGGTTTGGTTGCAACACATTTCTTTCCTTGGTCACATTTTTTCTAAAGATGGGATAACTGTTGATCCTGCAAAAACAAAAGTTGTTGAAGAATGGCCAAGACCCAGAAATGTAACCGAGATCCTTAGTTTTATTGGTTTGGTAGGATATTACTGATGGTTTGTTATAAATTTTTCACGGTTATCTAGTCCAATGACTAAGCTAACTCGGAAGGGTGTTAAGTTTATCTGGACAAAAGAATGTGATGATTGTTTTCAATAATTGAAAAGAAGATTGGTGAATTCTCCAGTTTTGGCACTACTTTCCAGGAATGGAGAGTTTGTTATCTATAGTGACGCTTCATTGAAAGGACATGGTTGTTTCCTAATGCAGAATGATCAGGTAATCACATATGCTTCATGATAGTTGTAAACTCATGAGGTAAATTACCCTACACATGATTTGGAATTAGCTGCTGTTGTTTTTGCTTTAAAAATTTACAGTCATCATTTGTAGGGAGTAAAGTGTGAAATATATATCGATCAAAAAAAGCTTAAAGTATATATTCCCTCAGAAAGAATTGAACATGAGACAGAGGAGGTGTCTATAATTAATCAAGGATTATGATTGTACAATTCATTACCATCCGGGAAAAGCAAATAAAGTGGCTGATGCTTTGAGTTGAAAAAGTAATGCTTCATTAACAATGTTGCGTTTGGAATGTGATCCTTTGGTCAAGGATTTGAGGAACTTTGGAATAGATGTTTTTGGGGCAGGATGTTCTTCTGTTTTGTTTCAGGTATTAGTGAAATCTTCTCTATCAGACAGAATCAAGCAAGCACAGAAGCAAGATAAGGTAGAAGGGTAAGTTTCCTGAATTCAAAATTGATAATGATTGCGTTTTGAGATTTGGGAAGAGATTGTGTGTGCCTTGTGATTCACATTTGAAGAGAGAGTTGTTATATGAAGCTCATAGTTCTCCGTTTTCAGTTCATCCTGGCAGTACTAAGATGTATAGAGATCTTCGAGAGTATTACTGTTGGGATGGAATGAAAAGGGATATTGCTGATTTTACTATGATGTGTTTGACATGTCAATAGGTTAAAGAAGAGCGACAGTTATCAAAAGGGATGCTTCATCCTTTACCAGTACCAGAGTGGAAATGAGAGAATATATCCATGGACTTCATTGTGGGATTGCTGAAGACACCTCAAGGTAATAATGCAATTTGGGTTATTATTGATCGCTTGAGTAAATATGCTCATTTACTTTCTTTACAAGATACTTTTTCCCTAGATCAACTTTCCCATTTGTATCATAAAGAGATAGTCAGGTTGCATGGAGTTCCCCTCTCAATTATATCTGATTGTTATCCCAGGTTTACTTGTAACTTTTGGAAAGTCCTTCAGAAGTCGTTGGGTACTAAATTAAATTTTAGTATAGATTTTCATCCTCAATCAGATGGGCAGTCAGAACGAACAATCCAGACTTCGGAGGATATTCTAATTTCTTGTTCGATGGATTATCAGGGAAGTTGGGACCAACAACTTTCTTTGGTTTATTTTTCTTATAATAACAGTTTTCATTCCAGTATACAGATGGCACTGTTTGAGGCGTTATATGGGAAGCAGTGTCGAACTCCATCTTTCTGGGATAAAGTCGGTGAAAGGAAGATGATGGGACCAGAATTGGTAGAAGAGATGGCATAAAAAGTTCAGATGATTCAGAAACACATGAAAACAGCCCGCAGCAGGCAGAAGAGTTATGCGGATAACCAGAGGAAGGATCTATCTTTCGTGGTAGGTGATCATGTTTTTCTCAAAGTCTCACCATGGAAAAGTGTGATGTGATTTGGTAAGAAAGTAAAGCTGAGTCCAAGGTTCATTGGACCATATGAAAGTTTGGAGAGAGTTGGATTAGTTTCTTACCGAGTGGATTTACCTCTGAGTTTATCTCAGGTACACAATGTTTTTCATGTTTCAATGTTAAGGAAGTACATGCCAGATTCATCTCATGTTTTGAGTCCAGAGGTAGTTCAGCTGGAAGAGAACCTATCTTATGAGGAACAACCGGTCCAGATTCTTGACTATAGGGAGAACGTGTTACAGAATAAGGTGAATTATTTGGTAAAGGTTTTTTGGAAAACCATATGATTGAAGAGGCAACATGGGAATCTGAAAATGCAATGAGGGCTAAATACCCCCACTTATTCGATAAGTAAATAAATTACGGGGGTGAAATTTTCTAAAGGGGGGAAGGATGTAACATTCCAAGTAAGTAATGAATAATAGATATTTTTATCTATGTCTATTACTGAATTAGATAACGTTTTAGAGGCTTAAAATGAGAATAAATTTAATCTTAAGCATGGAATACACTAATGTTTTTAATAGATTTTTTTACTTCCTTTTGATGGAAAACCAGTTTTAAATCAAACTTTGGACAATTTTATAAGCTCTATTTGTCAAAATAAACTTATTCTATATGATTGGGACTTTGAAATTTACTGTGGGCAAATTTTTTGTTTTTTCCGATAAAGTTCATTTTTTAATGAATAGTAAAGAATGTTGTATTTTAAATCAAAACCTTTTTTAATCTAATTTATTTATATGATTATATTATCTTCTGAATTGGTTTTAAAGTTCAATTAGAATATATTTTTATCATTTAATCCAATAGTGGTCATTGGAATTAATTTCACTTTGAAATTGGACTTAAACTAGTGTCAATCTTTTGATACTTATTGTTTCATAAAAACACGCTACTTGCTCTGACAGTGGGAATTAATTATTAATTTAATCAATGTAACTTATATGTTTTTAATTTTTTAAAATATACATCATTTTTTAATTCAGAATATCAAATATAGTTTAGGGTGAAGTCTTGGTATTTTTCTGAAAAACTTCAATTTTTGATGAATAGTGAAACCACTAAGTGGTACTTAAAAAACTGATTTTTCGTTTAAATGAAATTTTACCACCTCTGTGTTTTGAATTTGAAAAATCCAACATACATGGTTGTCATTAAGAAGTAAAATGTGGTTCAATGGGATTAAAATAAATTTTTGGTGAATAGTAACTTTTAAGTTTTTAATCGCGGTTAGAGGTAATTAGTGTAATTTAAGGTAAGAATAATGTTTTAATAATATGAAATGAACTTTCACATGTCCTAACCTTATTGGATGTGTCATGGCTGACCAAGAAAATACATGGGACAACTTGGGGACCCCATGGAGCCACTTTGGAAGTAAAATGACATTAATATCTTTTTATTTAATGTTAAAGTAAAAATGTCACAAACATGAGTTGTTTTACTAAAACAATTTTTACATAGGGTTATACAAGTCATATTTTTGACTATAAATAGTAATTTGAAATATTAAAATATTTCCTACATCATAGTATTTTTTTATAAATTTTAGACATTAAATAAATTAAATTATATATGACACCATGATGATACAACGATTACCTCATTATTTAACGATTTAAATAAAATGAAAATATAATGTAACATCTAAGACATACACTTTTCAAAAACCTATTGTATGGGTGGATTTCACACTCTTATAACCTTTTCCTAGAAATATATTATTTTGGGACCTTTAAAATCCGAAAAGAATATTATAATAAAGTATCCTTTTATAACTTTCCATGGGTGCCCCTCCTCTCCTCTTCTAAAAGGCCCCCACCTCTACCACCTTACCCACACTTCCAAAGCCTTTGTCTCAGAAAAACCCTGACCTTTTTGTCTCTACACATCCCTCTATAACTCCTAGAAGACACAAATTGGGCAGAAGTCATCCCAAGGAAGCCTTTGAGCTCAAATCAAAAAGAGTTACGCGATTTAAAGGTAGTGTCTTCTCTTGTGTTCTTATGTTTTATTTTGCTTCTCCAACCCCTAAAATATTTTTATTAATATCTTTTGTAACAACACTAGTATCTTCCATATACTAGGATGTTGTTATAAGAAGGATTCGAGCTACACTTACACACACCTACATCTAATGGTTAAAGAACATACTATTTCCGTGGATAGAGAATTTCTGCCTCACGAAACGATGATTGTTCAATATTCTTTTAACACCTTAAAAGGTGGCCATTAATATGACACTATATTTATATATGATATATAATATGTTTATTTTTTACTTAAGATTATGTATTTTTCATTTATGGCATACCTGTATGGTTTCCATTATGGGTAAACACAATATCTTCATTTTAGGAAGTGCGGACTACCGCCCCCTCAAAGTGATTTGATTCGTTAATGCCATATGTGGGACGTATAAAGGATGTAATTAATGATATTATATATGATATTATACTTGAATTATAATATACCTTTATATCATTATAATTCCATTCCATAAAACACAAAATAGAAATGAAAGTAGCGTTAATGCGTACGTATGGCATACCATCTCCATGAACAATACATTTCATTTCTTACCTCTAAACGTTATGTAATATTATAAATGCATGTATATACTGGATATATATGATATATATGATATCTAAATCATGAGTATAATTCTGGATATAATGGATACATGAATAACTTGTAATTGTAAAGAGTTTATTTTTGACTCAAGTACCAATGATCGTTAAAACGACCGTTATTAACTTAAATGATTACATAATGTTCATAACATGGTAATAAGTGATATAAAAGGAATAATGGACTTGAAAAATGTTCTTAAGCAAGTAAAAATTAACTCAAGTTTATTATTCAAGACATTAAAGAATGATCAAGTCAAGTCGGGCCCGAGTTAAGGGAACTTCTTAACCCAATTTCCATTCTTTAGGTTAATCTCCTACTTTCAAATTATGTCTTGATATTATTATGTCCTGTCTTGCATTTGTACTTTCTTTATTTTTACTTATATTGAATAAACATAATAGATCTATTTTATTTAAAAATGATCTTTGTATGGGACTTCGTCTCAATCTCATTTCATTGAGGCACATTTTGTTTTATACACAACCTTCTTTTATACGGTGTATAAACCCATTTGACTTTTAAGTTTATCCAAAAGGAATATTTTTTATATGATGCGTTTTACTTAATGACAAAAGGGAATTTTTTTGTCGTACGTATGCAGCGACAACGACTTCTCCTCCACCGTGAACATTATTTGAGTTTCGGATTCCTCTACAAGCCAAACCTTTTTTCAAAAGAAAAATAAATACTATGTTTTACTTTTCTTTTACTTTGGTATTGAAAATGGTTTTCATAATGTTTTTATATCAATGTGTTGTATTGATATCTTTTGATTGAAAAGTGGAAATGTTATGTTTCCTTTATGCATGTTTTATGTGATAAGATTTTGTTATGGTTGTAACGCCCCGACCCTAGTTACCCAGAGTCGGTGCATTATTACATAACATTGGCATGATCACAAGAAAGATCAAATCTCGAAAGACCGATTGGTTTAGTAGCCTTGAAAACACTAGATATATTCATAAGTCTTACATTACATCATAAAATGAAAAACTACTACAACAATATATTGTCTCCATAATCCACACTCATATCCCCACATAATATCTCCGCAGGTCATTCATAATTTACTTCTTCACTTCCTGGGAAAAATAGAACATAGGAAAGGGGTGAGCTCAAATGCCCAGTAAGGATAACAATATAGCGGAAACTTTCATAAATAAGAATAAACATTTAAGGCAATGTATAAATAAAACAAAATCCTTTCAAACTTGAACTTTCAACATTGTATGGAATAAATAAAATGAAATAATGCCATTTACTCATTCACATCGATATTCTACTAATCGAATAATCACATGCAAAATCAATAACCACTTTCATAATGTTGGAATGCATAATGCCAGACTATCATAACCACATAGCCAAGGCCTTGTGTCAAGACTAAAAATAAGATTTTGTCAAGGACTTGTGCCAAGAGACTAGTTTGTCTCATGAGACCTACCGATGCATCGAGGAGCTATAGCGGGCTCCACCCGTCACATATTAAGTCCAATGCATTCCCATATGAAAAGGTTTAAACATAACATAAACATTCGTATTAAAACTAGCATACGAAATGTCAATAATTTCACCATAAAATATGAATGGTATAAAAATAGCACATCCACAGTCAAATATATCACAAAACCTTAAATACAATATAGAAGTTTTGTATCATAATAAATCAACTTCAAATAAGCGTAAAATCCATCAAAGGATGTTGACATAGATGAAATCAAAACACTTTTTAGAGAAATGTCTCTTTCTATTTTTGAAATCATTTAAGAGCCATATAAAACAAAACATTTTCTTTGAAAATATTATTATAAGCTTGTAAGGAAATCTTTGAATATTTTATAACGGTGGAAAATAACTGCACCCGCCGTATAAGTTTAAAAAGACATTCTTACCTTAATTCTATCGAAAAGGTTAAAAAGGACCTTGTTTGGAAAATGACAGAAATATTACTCTTATAAAAAGTCAAACAAGGGTATAAATGACTTTAACCCATATTCTAGTAAATAGTAAAAATGTTTTGAAATACATTTTTAAGAAACATGGATGTGGATGATAAAGAGATCCCAGTAGATTATTACGTATAAACAACCTCGGATAATGAAGAGATTGTGAAATAACCCTTACGAATTTGGTAACTAATGAAACATACAACCCATGAAATAGGTATAATACAATGAATATGTAAATACACATATATTAGAGTGTATTACATGAAAAATATAATTATGGGCAGTACATACACCACACAAAAGGTGATGGTGGCAATATGGCATGAATCTCACAGGAATAAGGAGTGAGATGAAAACCCCTTACCTTGTACTTTTCTTTGGTTGGGGTAGTTTAACCTCCTGTATAATGGTGAAATAATTGTTATTAAATTATACAAGAATCATATACATTAATATGATATCATATATGATCTTTTAATATTGATTTGATAATAATATCTTAGTATTATCATTGTTCGGGTGTTAACTTACTTGTTTTCTTTTATATGTTTTTTTACGTAAGACATGTTTGTAAAGGATAGGTTGTATATTATTCATATCCAGAATGATATAAAGTCCTTAAAAATCATTTTTTTAAATCATCAAATGATAATTATACTTGAATGGATACGATGGAGAATGAATCTCATCACGTTCGTGGAGACGGTAGTCCGTACGTACGGACGAGCGACAATATCATTCTTTTGATATTAAAATAATATATAAATGGATGGTATATCATATATACTGAATCATTAACATGTTATATTTATTATTTACATGAGTTACACATCATTATTATACCCATCCAAATAATATTATATTGAATAACAATTACACCACGACGTGGAGACGGTAAGCCGTACGTACGCACGTATGGTGACATGTTATTCAAAGGGTGGATAGAATACTGAATATGGTTGTACCATATTTATAATAACATCACAGTATATATATGATACTGGAGTTATTATTTTAGAATGGTAACAACAAAGGAAGAAGAAGTGGAAGAAGAAATGAACTTGGAAAAAGGTTGGTGAAATCATTACCTCTTCTTCGGGTTCCTCCCTTTGATTTGATCAAAAGGGATCCTTAGGTTGGATTTCTGATCAAACTAAGGCCTCTAGGTTGTAGTGAGGGAAGTTAGGAGAGTATTTGGGCAGAGTTTGGCCGAACCAAAAGGCTTTGAAGGTGTGAAGAAATGAGAAGGAGGAGTGCCCTTTTATAAGAGGGGTGAGGGGCACCTTTGGAAAAGCTAGAGATATTAGTTTATAATAAATTAATAATCGGTTTCAAATGGCTCCAAAGTTGACTATTCAAAGATTAAGGTTGGGAGGGGTCTAAAACAACTCAACTAATAGAATTTAGACAGGTTTTGGTACTTATATTAACCTTATCATTAAGTATTAACTCTAAGTTAATTAGTTTCACTTTTACAATGTCTCTTTGTATTTTTATATAATATGGTTAATAAACATAATATATAATTACAAGAGACCCCAAAGGGGTCCATTAATGATTAAAATATCATTATATAAGTCTCTTGGCCGAACCTTAGATTTTTAGGAATTTAATATCAATTAATAATATAATATTTTTTTAAGAACTCTTTTATGTCAATTTTGACACTATTCAATAGTTGATTTTTTTGAAACTCATAACAGATTTATTACTTCGAAAAAAGAAAATTAAATCAATCCTAATATATCATATTATCCTAGAAAATTAGTTTAATTCATTAAAAGTTTCATATTATATTTATTTGGGTATTTATAATATCAATTAATTTAATTTTTCACTATTTTAGTAATTACTGCATCATCATTGTGTCATAAATAAAATAAATTATTTAGTGTCTAAAAATTATAAATAAAATCTCATTATGAATAAAATCTTTTTATCTTTCTAATTAATATTTATAATCTAAAATCCATCATATATAACCCTATGTAATAATTGTTTTTCTAAAAGATATATGCTTGTGTCATTTTTGTATTCATTTTAACTTAATTAAAATAAAGTGTCCCTATCACCTACAAGTGGCACCATGGGGTCCCCAAATCGACCCAAAGATTCCTATGGTCTAGAATGTATCAACAAATAAGGCTAGGACACGTTTTAGGGTAATTTAGTATTATTATAATATTATTTGTTAACCCTTATTTACCAGATTTACCCTTAACCATGGTAAATAAAATATTTACCACAGTAATTATTCAAAATGTCTAAAAATAAAAGTTACCTATTTACACAATTTGGACATCCTGATTCCAAATATGGAATACATTTTTCTAAATTTAAAACACAGAAGTGGCAGAAGTTAATTTAAAATTAATTCCCGCTGTCAAAACAAAAAGCGTGTTTTTAACATATAATAACTATCAAAAGATTGACACTTGTTTATGTTTGGTTTAATTGTAAAATTATGTCCAATGACAAAAATTATATTAAATGGTAAAAATATATTCTAAATATACTTTAAAACCACTCAAATTCATAATTTATCACTATTAATTATTTTGATTAAAAAAGTTGTTTTTAATTAAAATTTAGTAATTTTCACTTTTCATCAAAATATGAAAGTTATCCGAAAAGTACCAAAATTTCACCTTAGGGTAAATTCGACACTACGAATCCAAAAATGAAGTCAATTTTGATATATAAAATATATATAATTTAAAAAATTAGTTATTACTATTCATAACTGCTAGTTTGATCGGTTGTGGTGTGTGTTAAAACTCGAAGTTGCGTACAACACACGCTACTGTATTATTCAAACGAAAGCGTACCGTGGAAGCTTGGGATGTTTCATTTTAAATTTTTTGATGTCCCCATTTAGTCAAAAAGTTTAAAATATTGTATTTAAAAAGGGTTCACTATTAAAAGTTGATAAAAGTGCAATAATGAAAATGAATTTGTTCTTGCATTATATCTAAGAAACTCATAATATGGATTCTAAAATTATAAGGATTATATAAAGTTTAAAATTTAGATAATACTATTCATAACCTTTTTTGAATGGCTTTTTTTTGTAAGTCGTGGTGTGATTGAACTCGGTGTTGCGTGTAGTGCAAGTTATTGAATTATTTTGAAGAAATAACACACTATGAAATCATGGGGTGTTACATTCTCCCCTCCTTCAATAAATTGCGTCCTCGCAATTTGAAATTGTTCTTCGAAAATAAAATGTTGAAAATAGAAAATATATATGTGGGAAAACCCACATCGGAAATTGGGTTACTAAAATTTAGTCTTAATATGAGGAAAAAAGAAATGAAAGGGTCACCACCAAATTATGATCTCGATTAAGAGAACATTGGTGGCAATTAGAGACATATAATTGGAGGAAAAACGTAAATATTTATAGGTAGTGATTGAGGTCATCAATCACAAAGAAGTATAAAATTGAGGTCCTTAAACTCATCAATCTACAATGATTTGAAATACCATCAGTTCAACAACACATAGGGTATTGGGATAACACATTTTTGACGTTTCAAAATATCTTAGTTGAAATCCCACATCGAAAAATGAATTAATGAGGCCTCTATTTAAAACAAAGAGTGGAAAGTATGAAGATTACCGAAAATAACACATACTAGGGTTCCATGTCGGAAAATATGGATATGGAAGAGAAATCTAACCATCAATTATCTGATGGAGAGTGGTAGAGAACATGGTTATGAAAAGGCCAAAAATCCCAAAGCCATAAATTAGTGATGATTTAAGGTACCATCTAGGACAACATTTTTGTTCTAAGTTCCTTTTATTAATGTTGAGGAATTTATTTATGAGATTGGCTAAGATCATAAGGAGATATACTTACATTATAATTAGAGTTTTATCCATTAATAAATTTCTACCACAAACTCATATTTCACTCTAAAAGATAATAGAATGTAATTTTTTTTCTATTTATACTATTCCTACAGGGTTCCAAAATAAATGAATTTATAATTCATCTACCAGATCTTTTAAAAAAACTACATTATTTATTCCAGGACATCTCGTGGGCCAGTGGTAGGTGATACACCCTTGTCGCCCTTCGGTTGCGGGTTCAAGTCTCGCAGCCTTTCCGGACGCGACGGGTTACCGCCCGACCTCCGGGTTGTCCTTTTATGGCAATCCAAAATAATCCAAAATAGAACTATCCAAAATACTTTTGTCCAAACTCACAGTCCAACATTTATAAGGAAGGTAAACATAATGTAGATCCTTTTTACCCCGTAATAGAATATTAATACCTTCATCATGTATTCTTTTAATACACTGAAACATCCTGAATTACCATATTCCTTATTGATTACATTCATTCTCTATTATATAGAATGATAGATATACTTCATCAATCCAAAAATGTTTTAAACCCCAACAATGATGGAATATACAAATAATTAATCAGTTCCAAGGTAGTCAAGAATATCCAATATAATTTTTCCAAAATAATCATGTATTATTCGAAAATCACAACCTCGGTATCAGAACTATATTATGGTTTATCATTCTCTCGACCATATATTTTCCAAAAATTTATCCTGCTATTGAGTCACTTTTCTTTGTTCCACACAATCTCATGTCCTTAATGAAATAGTACTGCAGTACAATCCTTATATACTCCATAATTATTATAACAATTACATTGTTGATACAACACTCAATTGACATAATCAACATAAGAACTCTAATCATTCCTCTTCATCTGTGGTAGTATCATAACTTGATTATTATCCAATAAAATCATTTGCGGCATAGTTTGATGACTGGGACATAGGTTCACGTAGTGTCCAAACTCGTTGCAAATGAAGCATTGTACATTTAAAACCATTTTCTTACCCTTGCAGTCACGTACTTTGTGCCCTTTTCCTCCACACTTATAAAAAACTCCCATTCCTTTCAGGCAAGTTCCAGGGTGTTTCTTTCCACAGTTACCATATATGGAAAAATTCTTCTTTTCCCTCTTCCCTTTATCCATCTTTCTCTCTTTCATCCTTCTCTTCTCTTGCTTCCCTTCAAAGCCATAGGACTCAGTAAACTCCTTACTTATCTTATCAACACATGATATTATTTCTTCATATCATGATAATACATGCGAGACTATTTCTCTTGTAAATTCTGGCTTAAGACCATAAAATATATGATCCTTCTTTCTCTTTGTATCATGTGCATTTCTAGAGTTCTCATTCCTTCTACTGGGAGACATTTCTAAACAATGGCATACATTAGATTAGTTTATGAATAACAATACCTAATCCCAAACTTGTAAAACACATAACATAAATTAAATAGTTTATGGATATAATCCATAATCATAAAAATGTCTCCTTTGAGGAAGTATATACTCATAAACCCTTCATAATGATTTGTAAGGAAAATGAGAGTTATCCTAAGCATATCCCCCAAGAGGGTCGTAACCAAGAGTGCAGTAAGGCCCGTTGTCGTGCACCAGTTCCCATTAGAGTATAGCTCAAAGTGGTGTTTTCGGGTTTTACCCCTAGGTACATCTGTGCCAGAGCCGCCTCTACCTGCTCGTATCCAGACAGGGATGTATTGCTCGGAAAACTCACAAAATCTCTATAATACCAAAATTCTAGGAAGTTCTTCTATACTAATCCTCAAAGTTCATCTTAGGTCTACGTGCTCTAATCAGAGTTTATCTAAATCTAGCTTCCAAGGTTTGTACTAAACTTCCTCTGATACCAACTGTAACGACCCGACCCTAGTTACCCAGAGTCATTGCATTATTACATAACATTGGAATGATCACAAGAAAGATCAAATCTCGAAAGACCGATTGGTTTAGTAGCCTTGGAAACACTAGATATATTCATAAGTCGTACATTACATCATAAAATGAAAAAATACTACAACAACATATTGTCTCCATAATCCACACTCATATCCCCACATAATATCCCTGCAGGTCATTCAAAATTTACTTCTTCACTTCCTGGGAAAAATAGAACATAGGAAAGGGGTGAGCTCAAATGCCCAGTAAGGATAACAATATAGCAGAAACTTTCATAAATAAGAATAAACATTTAAGGCAATGTATAACTAAAACAAAAGCCTTTCAAACTTGAACTTTCAACATTGTATGGCATAAATAAAATGAAATAATTCCATTTACTCATTCACATGGATATTCTACTAATCGAATAATCTCATGCAAAATCAATAACCACTTTCATAATGTTGGAATGCATAATGCCAGACTATCATAACCACATAGCCAAGGCCTCGTGCCAAGACTACAAATAAGATTTTGACAAGGCCTTGTGCCAAGACTCTAGTTTGTCTCATGAGACCTACCGATGCATCGAGGAGCTATAGCGGGCTCCACCCGTCACATATTAAGTCCAATTCATTCCCATATGAAAAAGTTTAAACATAACATAAACATTCGTATTAAAAATAGCATACGAAATGCCAATAATTTCACCATAAACTATGAATGGTATAAAAATAGCACATCCACAGTCAAATATATCACAAAACCTTCATTACAATATAGAAGTTTTGTATCATAATAAATCAACTTCAAATAAGCGTAAAATCCATCAAAGGATGTTGACATAGATGAAATCAAAACACTTTTTAGAGAAATATCTCTTTCTATTTTTGAAATCATTTAAGAGCCATATAAAACAAAAAAATTTCTTTGAAAATATTCTTATAAGCTTGTAAGGAAATCTTTGAAGATTTTATAATGGCGTAAAATAACCGCACCCGCCGTATAAGTTAAAAAAACATTCTTACCTTAATTCTGTCGAAAAGGTTAAAAATGACCTTGTTTGGAAAATGACGGAAAGATTCCTCTTATAAAAAGTCAAACAAGGGTATAAATGACTTTAACCCATATTCTAGTAAATAGTAAAAATGTTTTGAAATAAATTTTTAAGAAACATGGATGTGGATGATAAAGAGATCCCAGTAGATTATTACGTATAAACAACCTCAGATAATGAAGAGATTGTGAAATAACCCTTAACAATTTGGTAACTTATGAAACATACAACCCATGAAAGAGGTATCATACAATGAATATGTAAATACACATAGATTAGAGTGTATTACACGAAGAATATAATTATAGGCAGTACATAAACCACACAAAAGGTGATGGTGGCAATATGGCATGAATCTCACGGGAATAAGGAGTGAGATGAAAACCCCTTACCTTGTACTTTTCCTTGGTTGGGGTAGGTTAACCTCCTGTATAATGGTGAAATAATTTTTATTAAATTATACAAGAATCATATACATTAATATGATATCATATATGATCTTTTAATATTGATTTGATAATAATATCTTAGTATTATCATTGTTTCGGGTGTTAACTTACTTGTATTCTTTTATATGTTTTGTTACGTAAGACATGTTTGTAAAGGATAGGTTGTATATTATTCATATCCAGAATGATATCAAGTCCTTTAACATCCTTTTTTAAATCATCAAATGATAATTATACTTGAATGGATACGATGGAGAATGAATCTCATCGCGTTCGTGGAGACGGTAGTCCATACGTACGCACGAGCGACAATATCATTCTTTTGATATTAAAATAATATATAAATGGATGGTATATCATATATACTGAATCATTAACATGTTATATTTATTATTTACATGAGTTACACATCATTATTATACCCATCCAAATAATATTATATTGAATAACAATTACACCACGACGTGGAGACGGTAAGCCGTACGTACGCACGTATGGTGACATGTTATTCAAAGGGTGGATAGAATACTGAATATGGTTATACCATATTTATAATAACATCACAGTATATATATGATACTGGATTTATTATTTTATAATGGTAACAACAAAGGAAGAAGAAGTGGAAGAAGAAATGAATTTGGAAAAAGGGTGGTGAAATCATTACCTCTTCTTCGGGTTCTTCCTTTTGATTTGATCAAAAGGGATCCATAGGTTGGCTTTATGATCAAACTAAGGCCTCTAGTTTGTAGTGAGGGATGTTGGGAGACTATTCGGTCAGAGTTTGGCCGAACTAAAAGGCTTTGAAGGTGTTAAGAAATGAGAAGGAGGAGTGCCCTTTTATAAGAGGGGTGAGGGGCACCTTTGGAAAAGCTAGAGATATTAGTTTATAATAAATTCATAATCGGTTTCCAATGGCTCCAAAGTTGACTATTCAAATGTTAAGGTGGGTATGGGTCGAAAACAACTCAACCAATCAAATTTAGACAGGTTTGGGTACTTATATTAACCTTATCTTTAAGTATTAACTCTAAGTTAATTAGTTTCACTTTTACAATGTCTCTTTGTATTTTTATATAATATGGTTAATAAACTTACTATATACATCCAAGAGACCCCCAAGTGGTCCATTAATGATTAAACTATCATGATATAAGTCTCTTGGCCGAACCTTAGATTTTTACGAATTTAATATCAATTAATAATATAATATTTGTTTTAAGAACTCTTTTATGTCAATTTTGACACTATTCAATAGTTGATTATTTGAAACTCATAACAGATTTATTACTTCAAAAAAAGTAAATTACATCAATCCTAATATATCATATTATCCTAGAAAATTAGTTTAATTCATTAAAAGTTTTATATTATATTTATTTGGGTATTTATAATATCAATTAATTTAATTTTTCACTATTTTAGTAATTACTGCATCATCATTGTGTCATAAATAAAATAAATTATATAAGGTCTAAAAATTATAAATAAAACACCAATATGTAGGAAATCTTTTTATATTTCTAATTAATATTTATAATCTAATATCCAACATATATAACCCTATGTAATAATTGTTTTTCTAAAAGATATATGCTTGTGTCATTTTTGTATTCATTTTATCTTAATTAAAATAAAGTGTCCCTATCACCTACAAGTGGCACCATGGGGTCCCCAAATCGACCCAAAGATGACTATGGTCGACCATGTATCAACCAATAAGGCTAGGACACATTTTAGGGTAATTTAGTATTATTATAATATTATTTTTTAACCCTTATTTACCAGATTTACCCTTAACCATGGTAAATAAAATATTACCACAGTAATTATTCAAAATGTCTAAAAATAAAAGTTACCTGTTTACACAATTTGGACATCCTGATTCCAAATATGGAATCCATTTTTCTAAATTCAAAACATAGAAGTGGCAGAAATTAATTTACAATTAATTCCCGCTGTCAAAACAAAAAGCGTGTTTTTAAGAGATAATAACTATCAAAAGATTGACACTTGTTTATGTTTGGTTTAATTGTAAAATTATGTCCAATGACCAACATTATATTAAATGGTAAAAATATATTCTAAATATACTTTAAAACCACTCAAATTCATAATTTATCACTATTAATTATTTTGATTAAAAAATTTATTTTTAATTAAAATTTAGTAATTTTCACTATTCATCAAAATATGAAAGTTATCCGAAAAGTACCAAAATTTAACCTTAGGGTAAATTCAACACTAAGAATCCAAAAATGAAGTCAATTTTGAAATATAAAATATATATAATTTCAAAAATTAGGTATTACTATTCATAACGGCTAGTTTGATCGGTTGTGGTGTGTGTTAAAACTTGAAGTTGCGTACAACACACGGTACTGTATTATTCAAAGGAAAGCGTACCGTGGAAGCTTGGGATGTTTCATTTTAAATTTTTTGATGTCCCCATTTAGTCAAAAAGTTTAAAATATTGTATTTAAAAAGGGTTCACTATTAAAAGTTGATAAAAGTGCAATACTGAAAATAAATTTATTCTTGCATTATATCTAAGAAACTCATGATATGGATTCTAAAATTATAAGGATTATATAAAGTTTAAAATTTAGATAATACTATTCATAACCTCTTTTTAATGGCTTTTTTTTGTAAGTCATGGTGTGATTGAACTCGGTGTTGCGTGTAGTGCAAGTTATTGAATTATTTTGAAGAAATAACCCACTATAAAATCATGGGGTGTTACAATGGTTCTTGGGAATTATTATGAAGATGGGTGGTTCCGTGATAAACTATGGGTAGGTGAGCCTAATATAGCTTTCCAATGCAGTGGGTAACATGAAGGAGTTAAACGTTAAGGTTTATCCTAAGAGATTTAGGGAATATACTATGATGGATATTCCAAACGTAACTAAGAGGGTTACTCCCTACGTAAGAATGTTATGAATGCCTCAAGTTACCATTATGTCTTATGATTTCTATGATTTATTCATGATTTGATGAGGTATGTTAAAGTGATTATGTTTTATGAGTAGAGTATGATTTCATTGATTCTTATGTATACATGTACTCATGTTTCCTTTCCATATTTTTATATCCCTTACTGAGGTTTTTATGCTCATCCCAATTTTTTGAAATGTTTTTCATAGGTCAAGGGAAGGGTACATGATATGATGATAGTGTCAAGAAAGTGTCAGGAAAGAATCCATGTTTTATTTTAAATATGATTCCATTCATGGGAAAAAATGAATACTATCTTTTATTATAACCACTTTTTTTAAATGTGGGATGTAATGCATGTTTTATGATATAATTCTCTAAAAATATAAACCTGAAAAGATCCTCAAGGTGTATTCTTGAAATATCTCAAGATTAAGTAATGTTTAAGGCTGGGGCCTTATATAATAAGTAGAGATCTCATTGGGGAAAACCTATTGAATTTTATACTCATCCATGCATTGGTACTTTGTAACTTTTTAAAGTTCTACCTTCTGGGATAGGGGAAAAGGTAATGTGTCCTATGTTTTTGGAACAACCTCATGATGTTATGGTTGTTCAGAGATTATAGAGTGTGGAGATTGTGGCTCATGGAGTCTTTTAGTCTTTTATATTCTTTATGATTTTTTCCAATATGTACTTTGATATATGGTTGGTCTTCAATTTTTTCACACATTGGTATGGTTTAAGTTACATGAATTTTTTTAGTTTTCAAACCATTGTTAATGCATCATTTATTGAAGGATTTGTTGATGGTTTTGGTTTATTGGTTTATTTCCTAAAGGGTAAATTTTCCCCCAATTGTATTTGAGATCCTTTGGAATTAATTTCCAACCATTGGTGTATTGAGGATGTCTCTTAAGGCCAATTAATGACTCATTTTTCTCTCTTTCCGATAATAATGAGTAGGTCATTACAAATGGTATCAGTCCAAACATGCAATTGAGGTATAAATATTATCATCTTGTTTGGTACTTTCTTAACAAGTGATCTTCAGTTTTCTTGGTCTGGGAGTTGAAATTCTTTCTTGTTTATTCATTTGGTTGAAATCATAGATAGTAGTAGGATTGTATGAACATTATATCTATAACCTAAAAGGATGTAGCTAACCCTTTTATGCTAAAAATCATGTTACTAGAGAGTTTGATTCACAAGTGGTTGGAGACAATTCTAGAATCTTGGAATATCTTTATCATGGGATTAGCCAATGTGACGAGAATGACATGCATTGTAGAGGAATGAATTCCCACTCCAATTTCAAATTTCATTTGGAGTAATGATTTATGATATTTTACATGGTGTAAACTTTTTAAAAATGAATATTTTTTTTCAAATGGATGATTTGTAAAAGTGGATATATGGTGTTTATTGAAAATTGTTTGGTTATCAAAAGCATGAAGGAATGTTTCAAAAATGGTTTAAGAAAGGGGTTTTTTGGAAAACAATTTTTTGATAGTTGAAGTGAAAAAAATTTGAAATGCTCTGTCATTAGTTTCTAATGAGTGAGATTGACAGAGTATGTTCATGGTTTAGAAAATGGATCCTGGTAGGCATTGTTGAACCCAACATTATGAAGCAGCGAAGAATGTGGTTACACATAAACAAAAGATGAACCAAGAGATGGTTCAGAGTATTTTTTAAGAGTTTCATGCTGTGGATATGGGGAACTTGAAGAATGATACAAGGACTGTGGATCATACCATTTAATAGATGAAGGAGAGTCCACCTAACTTCCGGGGTGATTTTGAACCCAATAAGGAGGAGGTGTGACTTAGTAGGATGAATCATATCTTCAACTTTATCGGCACACAAGTAGAGCTAAATTTCAAGCTGGAAACGTATATACTTGAGGATCATGAACACTAGTGGTGGGATTTGTTGGTGCATTCTAAATTGAATGAAGGCCTTACATAGGATGATTTTTAGGAATTGTTCAACAAACAATTCTATCATCAGACAATTAAAATCCAAAAAATGATGGAATTATTCAGCCTGAAACAAGAGAGTCTCTCTATCGTAGAGTATATGGCTAAATTCATGAATTTATTCCATTTTTTTCACCAAAGGATGCAGAAAGTGAACCCTTAAAGGCACGCATCTTCAAATTGGGGCTACGACATGAGATTCGATCAAATATTGGAGTATACTATATTATGGATTTTACATGGATAGTGAACAGAGTGACTATGGATGAACATGATATATCGGGATATATGGGAGGAGGTATGATGATATATATAAGAAATTGTGGGAACTCAACCACTAGGAACAAGCATAAAATGATCACCAATTTCTATGGTTGGAGTGGAAATCTGAATCTGACAGCTGGATCAGTGAACCTTCATCCATGACTCAAGAGAAAAGCAGGTTGCATTCAATGTCGTTATCTGGACTATATAAAAAGATATTCAACAACACAACCTAGAGGATTCCATTATTTCAACAATATGGGACATCTTCCATGCTATTGTCGTAGTGCTCCAAGGTCAGGTTCTCGGGACAATTCTTAGATGCCACAAACATCAAATACTTTGATAGGTTGAGGACAGTAGAACCAGTATCGTTAACAGATCAGAGTTATCCATGGTGACTCTAGAAATACCATGACTCCACAACTCGGGAAATATCTACAATGCAACAAGGATAATAGTTCAGTGATGGAGAAATTGTATGGATGTGAGGAGATGATTTTCGATGATCAAGTTGGACCATCTATAATGAGAGGTTGGATTCTTTTTAATTATACCCTTGTGAAAGTTATCTTTGATACTGGTGAATAACATTATTTCATTTATTCTTGTTCTATTGATTTTATATGTTTAATATTGGAATTTATGCCTTCTATTTTAAAACTCCAAACTCTTATCGGTGTAAGAGAATATCAAGCCTTTTTGTGCTGATCATGTGCTTTAACTGTTGACGAAGTTGAGCAAAAACATTACTTCTCGATGTGGGACATGGATTTCTATGATGCATACTTGGGTATGGATTAGTTGAAAATGGTTTAGGCTCAAATTTCCTTTTATATGAGACCAATTAGTTTCCAGACTGAGGACATCATCGATCATCTCTTCATAGGAGAGAGGATGATAAAAAAAGTGAAATGAGATTTTTTTGCACTAATGGTGGGAACGATCTCGTACTAGTTGGAGGCGTTGACTTTGGCATCAATGTATGAGATCGAGGGAAATAGTTTTATAGTAGTTATTGATAAATTTCCATATGTATTTCTAGAGAACTTATTTGAGTTACCACCTATAAGGTATGTGTAGTTTAGGGTTGATCTCCTTTTGGGGACATGTCTTATTTCCCCTCGGTCTTATAAGATAGAACCAACAGAGTTATGAGAATTGATTGTGTTGTTTTTTGAGCTAGAAAGCAGGGGTATCATTCGAACAAGTACAAATCTATGGGTATCACCAATTTTTTTATGAAGAAAGAAGACAAAACAATTTGGTTTTGTGAAAATTATTGTATGCTTAGCCATGTTACGATAAAGAACATATATAAACTTCCACACATTGATGACATGTTTTATCAATAAATGGGAGATTAGTGGTTCTCTGATATTTGATAATGATCAGGATATCAACAATTATGAGTTCAGAAGGTAGATATTTCAAAAAAAGCATTCAAAAGCAGATATGGCCATTATGAATATGTAGTCATTCCTTTTGATCTAACTAATGTAGAAGTGTTGTTCATGGAATTGATGACTCTGATATTTCTAAAATATCTATATTCTTTTGTTGTGGTGTTTTTGGATGAAATATTTGTGTATTCAATGATAAGGGCTGATAATGAGGTGCACTAAAAAACTGTGTTGCAAATATTGAGAGATCGCTGTTTGTATATCAAATTATCAAAGTCTCATTTTTGGATTCCATAAGTACATTTTTTTGGAAATTTAATTTAGGATAAAAGTGTTTTTATCCTTAAAATATAAAATCTGTTATATCATGGAATCCACTGAAGAATGTCATTGATATACGACGTTCTCTTAGTCTATCAGGCTACTACCGATGCTTTATTCAAGATTTTTCACGACTAGAATCACCAATGAAAGATCAGACAAATAAGAATTATCCATTTCAATAGACAGAAGAATGCCATATATCCTTTCAAGAACTAATTTTTTTTTCATAAAACTTCACATATCTTGGTATTTTCAGAATTAGGAATGGTGTATATGGGTTACTATGATGATTTGGGATCCGAATTGGGTTGTATTATCATTAAGGGAGACCATATGGTTTCTTTTGGTTGAAAGAAGATGGCGGTGCATGAGAAGAAGTAACTATCACTTGATTTGGAGTTAGTCGTAGTCATCCATTCTTTGAAAACATAGAGACATTATCTCTTTGGTTATAAATTCAGTGGGTTCATAGACCATAAAAACGTGGAACACATTTTATCATAGTGAGACATGAATCTCATGAAAAGGTAATGGATGTAATTCCTCCAAATTGTTGACTTTGTCTTGATGCATACACCAGGAAAAGGGAATTTGGTAGTGGATGCAATGAGTAGAGAGTCATATGCTCAGTTAGTTAAAGCAGCATCAGATGATTGGTAGTTGATTTCGGTCTTAGCGGGCATGCATGTGGAATTTGAAAACTGGGGACTTATTGCGGCTTTCTTCTAATCAAAACTTTTTCTAGATTTGGTAAAAATTTTCAATGAGGAACTAAAATATGATTCATAATATAGGGTAATTAGTCCAAAACTCACTGGTGGGGAGGCCATTGAGGGGTGTAATGTTTATGGGAGTGCATTTTGGAGTGTTATAGATTAGATGGTTATACTTATGGCGTGTGAAGAGAAAATCCATCTTTTATACAACCATTCTAGATGCGTTTTACATCCAGGCACACAAAAGATGTATAATGTGTTGAAGGAGAAGTTTTGGAGGAGCGACATTAAAAGGATAGTGTCCGAGTTCATCTCATTATGATTAACTAGTAAATTGGTTAAAACAGAGAATCAGGGACCGACAGGTATGTTTTAGTCATTACCTATTCTAGTGTGGTAATGGGATTAGATATCGATTGATTTTTTATAGGTCTTCCATGAATGGTTCTAAAACATGATTTCATATGGTTGATAGTGGATACTCTTTATAAGTCGTCCCATTTCATCCCTACTTGAGAAACTCATTAGGTGGAGGATCTATCAAAAATATATATCGGAGAAGTGGAAAAGAGGCATGGATTACTACTGCCAATAGTCTCAAACATGGATCTTAGGTTAATGTATCATTTCTAGAAATCCTTACAAGAAGCCCTTGGGACTCTTTGACTACGAGAAAAGTGTATCATCCTCAGATAGACAGCCATTATGAGTAGACGATACATACATTGGATGAAATGTTTCAGGATCATGTAATTTATTTTTGTGGATCATGAGTTCAGAATTTACCCATAGTGGATTTCTAGTATAATAACAGCTACGAGTCCTCGATACATATGATTTCATTTGAAGCATTGTATGGGGTTCCTTATCATTTTCCCCTATGCGTGGGGGAAAAAGATGAAACATCACTAGTTGGGCTGGGCCTTGTCCAAGAAACAATGAATAAGATACAGTTGATTAGAAAGAAGATGGAGATGGCTCACAGTCATCAGAAGTCATATGAAAATCAATGACAAAGACCGCTGTCTTTTTCTGTGAGTGATCATGTCATCTTGAGGATATCTCCGAGGCATGTACATCATTGTTTCAAGAAGCAAGTAATGTTATCTCATACATACATTGGACCTTTTGAAATACCAGAACATGTTGGATAGGAGGCATATTTATTATAATTACCCCCATAGTTCATTATGGTTCATAATGTGTTCTATGTATCTCAGTTGATAAAGTATCAGCCTGATCCTGACTATGTGGTAAAACGAGAACATGTTAACCAAGATTTGGAGGCTTCATTGATACATATCCTGGAACAGATTTTTCATGGGTGAGAGAATGTATTAAATGGAAAAATCATTGGTCTAGTGCGGGTTTTATGGATGCATGGTAAGATTCAATAAGAGACTGTGGAATGCAAGAAGGAGATGAATAAGAAATGGAAAGAACACTTTCAGATCAGTGAGGGTTATCTACCTTCCAAGGATGGAGAGACCAATGGTAGGGAGAATGTAGTACCCCTGGTTTCCGGTGTGTAACATTTACTTGATGATATTTATGGTTAAAAAGATTAAGGGTATTATATGGTAGAGTTGGGATAACTTTGTAGGGAGTTTGAGGAAAAATGGAAGTCGCACAGGCGGTGCACGGTTTGTCTAACCATGCATCCAAACCATGCATTATGGTCCTCCTGAGGTAGTGCCTCCAGCATGGTTAGAGCACAGTTGGGGAGACCACACGAGGAAGATTTGGGAGGGACTACCTAGGTTGTAGCTAATGCATTGTTAGCACATGGTTTGTCTAATCATATAGAATAACCATGCTAATGAATATGTGAGATCCCAAAAAAGTGGATCTTACACATTTTTGCCTCTATGTGTCTCATTTCTTTCTAAACGTCCATAACTCATGATTTATCTTCTGGGAAGGTAGGACAACCTCTCTCAAGCATTTTGGAGTCAATAAAAAGGCCATCATTGGTTAATCGAAGCCAAATTGATGATGTATGTGGTCGTTCATCTTCGTCTGTTATTGGTTTCATAGATATAATTAGATATAATTCCCACATTCTCTTGATTTCATAGATATACACCTTTTATGTGTAGATCTAGGTTCATGAATGCCAAATATGCTGAGATTTTGACTTGATCTATCTAGGAGAAGAGATCTAATGTGGGTTCTTGGAGAATCAACTAGGATTCCTTGAGTATTCTTTGTTAGTTTTGGTTTTCGTCAAAACCATTGAGGTATGAGGCTTCATTCTCAACTCCACTTACTAGAACAGATTGAAATGATTTCAAATTGATTTTTTGTTGTTGAATTGATTTTGATTGGTAGTTTAATACTTGTTGGGAACCTTCTTGAGTGACGGTTTGTGAAATAAATAAAATTGGGGAAATAGAATGAGTGCTTTGGTTAATGGATTTAAAATATTGATTTTAAAAAGGGGTTTTATCTAGATTTTTGGCACATTAATTTTATCATGTGTTTTCGATAAAAAGGTAAAGTATTATAAAAATGAAATGTTTCTCTAAATTTGTTTGTGATTTTGTTTCCATTGAATGTTCTGTTTTATTTAAGTAGTTTGTTTGGGTAATGGATATATTTCACACAAATGGTGTGGTGTGATTTCATGATTAATGGGACCTTAAGAAGGGACGAGTACCATTGGGGTACAAGAGTTGTGACCCTAGATCAGGGGTGTGTCATTGGGACACAATGTAATTGGACGAGAGATCGCTCATGAGTATGGAACTGTCAAACGAAACATGCATGCGAGGGATTGCTTTGAGCTATGGAATGGGTATTCCAAATGATTATAAGAATTGGTTTTAAAGAATGAATTAGTTATTTTATATTGAAAAATAACCTTCTAGATATTGGTTTCATTTAGTTTCATTTTCACTTGGTTGAAAATAGTTTTTATAACATGTTTATATTTGGTAATAAACTATTTTGTCAAAATGTTTTTTATAAAGTGTTTTAATATAAATGATTAAAACCATTCCATCCTAGTGGAGTGAGTAGTAATTTCATTGGGGAAAACCTACTTATTATTATACTTACCCCTACATTGGAACTTTTGTGCTTTTTCATATGATATCCTCCAGGATAAGGGAAAATGTAATGTGTCCCACATTTTTTGGACTACCTCATGATGTTTGGGACATTCTTGGATTTTCAAGAATCAATATTGTAGGGAATGGAGTATTTTGGTTTTTTAAGTGTCTTTAGTTGTTTATCTACTGGGTACATTGATACTTGGTTGGTCTTCTACTGTTTCACACATTGATATGGTTTTGAGATGTATGATGTTCTTTAGTTGCCTTTATGTTGTTCAAGCATCATTTAATGACTAGTTTGGTTATGGGTTGTTGGTTTATTAGGTTATTTATTAAAGGATAAAATTTTCCCCACTTTTATTTGAAAGACTTCAGCATTCCTCTCCAGCCTTGGGATTCTTGGCAATGTCACTTTAGCCTTTTTAATGACTCGTTGTGATCTCAAGACAATGGGAAAGAGTAGGTAATTACAATTTTATTATAAAATTATAACTGTTGGTTTGATCACAATTACCTAGTATAACATTTCTTCTTCATATCAAGGAATTATAGAATCTACTATAAGTACAATAATTAATTCATATAATAATATATATGAGGAAATGCCTTTCCAAAATCATCATTTAGAGTATATAATAATCTACGACTATAAGGATATCATAAACAAGTAAATATCATTAATTAGATGTTATGGTGTTACCTATTAAATATTTATTATTAGTGAATATCATTTCCAATATCATTAATAACATCAAAACATTACATTACATTTTATTAATGATACCAACCTTGATAAAATGATCCAAAACTTGTATGCCTCATCATCCATGAATAGTAATAAATTCTCATGTATATATATATATATATATTGATAATAGTTCTGATATATATAAAAGAAACCAAGAAAATGTAATTGTTTTATTATGGTTATACCTATCCCCATCGATGGTCATCCAATAAACCATTAAAGATAATGTTAGTTGTTTGGGATCATAAGATCATCTCTCACATGGGGGAACAATTACAAAAAAAAATATTTCTTATTGGGTAATATATATAAAAATGTATAGATTTGTTTCCTATGATTTTTCATGTAAAGTTTTTATCATTTGGAAGGAGGAATATACATATATACATGAGTCATAACTCATTGAAAAAAATACCACTACCTAAAAATAGGATTATTCAATGAAACAATTTCTTGGTGATTTCAAAATTTATTTATATCTATAATATAATCCATTCATAATATAATTGTTCCTATAAAACATATCATGAGTATATCTACATTGGATATCATTATAGTAATGTCTAAAATAAGTTTCGGTTAGTATAAGTGAAGTAGGAAATTAATAGATCTCAATTGTGCCTCCTCGTTTTCTAGATGCATACAACCAACTCCAAGGGACTGAAGAGAAATAGTGGAGACACAACACCATCTAAATAAACATTATAAAAACAACCCAACAACATAAGATGCATCAATAAAGAATATGAAACAACATGTAATTTAATATATATAATGCGATAATAAATCCTCCATATTATAATTTCATTAATAAAAAAATAAAATACAATTCACGTAGGATTTCTATTGTTGTATATTGTTATAATAGTCTAAAATGTATAACTAGTTCAACAATGTGGAACCAAAAAACCCATCCACAATTCCATAATGATATTCCAATGCATCGAGAACAACCACATCTCCAGCATAACTATGATTCAATACCATTATCCATTCATGTTCAATGAACCATAATCATTATAGACATCATAGAGAAGCCACAAATTGTGTGAATATAAACTCAATAAATCATCCACAATAGTGTACATGTATAATATCAAAAAAATTATGTTTATAAAATGTTTAATATAAATAAAAAAACACACTCTTTATTCAAATCCAACCATTCATGAATATTAATGATAGATCTATTACCTGCCTTGGCTAGTGATAGATTCGAACGATTCATCCACACTAAATCAAATTGAGGGATCCCATATTCTTTTAAAAAAATATCATAACACAGATTGCCACAAACCAATCACAATAATTATAATTATCACAAGGAACCCACTAATAATCATATACAAAACCAAAGATATTAAGAAAACACCCATGGTCATTTGAAACAAATACAATAACCATATCAAAACCATAATGAAACCCATGTAATAAATGATACCCATACTTTATCAAACTGGACATATTATTCAAAATTTATATTGCATATATAGACGTCATCATTCCCCTATACATTTATCTTAATAAAAATAAATATCATGTAGCCACCTATATCATTCCATCAACATTTTTTTAAACAAATCATCCTTGAGCCACTAAATCTTTGTCTAAACAAGGATAAAATAGGGGTCCTGACTATTTCATGTTCTATATCATATATGTTGAAAATTATAATGGGATCAAACCCATGATGAGAATAAATCATTAACAATAAATTGAAAAAATAACAAATCCTATTTCAATAATTCAATAATGGAAAATAAAATCTGTAAAAAATTGTTTTCCTTGTATTCTTATTTCTAGTGTTCAAAATTATTTATGGTGAATAGGTTTTCACTTATCAAATTCTTTTGGTACAATAGAAATTATTGTATCATAACAAATAATATAAGAATGATGTGATAAATTTTTCACTAAACCCTCAAACTATACATTCATGAATTCTTATACCTACCATGATACAATAAAAATTTTCTACATTAGACCTCCCCTGTGTGTCACCCATGAAAATTATAAACAACATGTGGTCTGTTTTTTGGTCTCTGAAACAACCCATCAACTTTCTTTTATCGAATTATTTGTATAACAGAGATAAAAAAATATGTAGGTATGAACCAAATTCTTGGATCAAGTAGGACACCACTATATATCAAATTCTCACGGATCTAGATATAATTCGATGAAATTTTGTAAAAAAAAATTATTTATTGTGAATCTAACGAAATTCACCCATACAACAAATTAAAATAGTAATAAACACTTAAATAATGAAAAATATTTCATATAACACTCTCTATAGTGAATAAAATAATCTATAGACCATAATAAACTTATATTTATCATTATGGAAGAAACAATGTGGGGATATATAAGTATGTTGATATAAATTAAACTCTTATAAAAATTGTTTTCCATCTAGTTAAATACATATTTTGTACATTTCTCAATTTAGAAAAAAATTAAAAGATATAATCTACAAATTAACATGATATATACTTCATGACATGATTTCTACACCAGATATATCATATCATTTTTAGAAGAGACCCCTTGGCTCATAACATGATTCTTTTTATAAGATGTTGCATTCAATATTAAAAAAGAAGTAATCATCTTTTATGTACCGTAAAAAATCTTTTCATATAATCAAATTAAAATATTTTTAATCATAAGGTTATCACACTTATATATCATTGGATACATTATTTTTGTATCATGACATAGATTGTTACCAATCATATTCTTGCAAACCATATGAATCAATCCTAAGGTTTGCCATTAAATATCACAATGTGACTGGGGCCCTTTGTCGAGTTTCTTATTCTTCCAAGCTCCCTTATATATATGTATATTTAGTTATCAGTATATATAAAACCATTATAGACTATGTTATATATATATTTTTTAACAATATATAATATTATTCATGTATTATTCAAACTAATCATTTGTTCAAAATCCCAATTAGGTCATGGATCCCATTAGTTAGAGAATTGACATAAAAAAACCCAACATTTGATTATCTATTATACACATTAATCACTATGATCTTATACATAATTACACTATGTTCATTATATAATGTAATTTAATCCATTCATTCTAGATAAATTCTTATAATTAAATCTCAAAATACATTGACATGTTAAACTCATGATTAGATCCATATACATATAGTCAATCCATGATCAGATCCAAATTACCATCATTGATAATAAAATTTATTATATACAAACATATATATAATATCACTTCTCATAGATATATAATTACACACACACAGTGGTCCTTATTGAAACCATGAAACCACTCAAAAACATATTTGAAGGATAACGATGATGATGAAAGTACACTAATGATCAACAATATATTAGAAAATAATATCCAAAACACTTATTATAAACATGGGAACTGCACATAATCGGAATGAATAAAAAAAATTCACAACCAAACTATTTGATATTATAATGGTGATAAATACAATAATCCTCACTTGACAAAAATTACAATCATCATACATCATCAACACATAATATATGTGATGAACAATTTATTCATGAAATAAGCATATGAATAAAATCATCCATGACATGAAGATGTGCCAATCAGACTACAAGGTTCAAGGCATCAAAAGATGATTTCGGGCAGCCGGATTCACTGGAGCATAGTTAACCGAAATTGGAAGAACGAGAGGGTATGGCTTTGCCATCGGTTCTAGGCCTGTGCAACTTTGTATAGGATATCTATCCGACCATCCTTGGGATGGTGGAGTGTTGTTATCATGATATATGTTGGGGATGAGCAGATCCATGCCGTTTTCTGGGTGATTCCTCTAAGACCTACAGGTCTTGTAATTGTCTTCAAGCCTTCGGGCCTTGTACGGGTTCCACCTCACCCCTTGAATGTTGTGTTATATGAAATATAGAAAATTAAGGCCTTTAGGCCATTCCCACTGCTATCATCCCTCAAATTACCCAATTCCCACATCATGTCACATCAAACTAGATAACCAAATTACACAAATTATAAAAACTCCAAAATTTATCAGAATCCATATTTATTTACATATCCTCATTGTGAACCATGTATTGTAATTACAAAATATGTTTTTTGTTAACATTTACACATCATGAGAAATAAAAACTATAAAATTCAGGATTTAAAAATAGTTCTGAACGTATCCCTAAATTACTATGAATATATTTAATGGGTCAAATACTGGTGACCCAAATCCAAGTAGCTTGATATTTTCATCCATATTATCTCAAAAAAATTCTTCCACTTCCCCCACATAAATCTGTGATATATACAAACTCCACACTTGTTAGAATGTAATTACCAATAAACATCAAGAAACACCGATCACAGTACTGACTCAGATTATTGAGTCTTACACAATATTCCACACCCATCAGACTGTGAGAAAACATTACAAACCCACTAATGAATTCCCATCTAGATAAATTCATACCACTACATCAGTGGTATATTACACAAGCTTTAAGAATTTATAATATTCTTAAATATAAAATTACTCACTAATGACCCACATTGCATTGACATCATCAAAAAATTTCTCAAACTATATTATGGGTTCTATTTATGTTGCATATTTGTTCTTCATATAGATCAACTACAAATCTCTCTTCAAACAACTAACATAATCAATATTTTGAGATCATTTAGGGTCTACTATTAAATCATTTCTTGGTAAAACATATCTATTAATGTGTTTAACCTAATTCTATTTAATTTTATATTGAAAACAAGCACTAGTCAGTCTATAAATAGTATCTCTTTAGAGATCTCATCTATATAACCCCAGACTCTCACCCTTAGATCGGTTGATAAAGAATTTACCTATACAATAAGCTTGATATAATGTGAGATGAAACATGATAAATATATATTGAAAATTTATTCTCAGAAATTCACAGATAGTAACTTAAAAAAATTAATGTCATTTAGGATCACCCATATAAGAATTTTAATTTTAATTACATTGTCATTTCTCCCTAACTAAAAAAATATACTCATTAATGGAGTTCCATTTTGATAAAAAAAATTACCATAACATAGTTATGGAAATCCTTGGAAACTAGTGGTCTCAAATTATAATTAAAGGACAAAATAACTAATATGTCATCAAGGGATATATCAAATTCATATCAAGAAATATGAATATCATGGATAACACTTTTTAAAAATAAAATTATACCATTAATTATCTAAAATTCATGATATAAATATATGTGATATAAGATGATAAAATATTAGAAGGAAATAGTGTGTGAGGCAATAATAATGTTTCATGGGATATAATTATATCAATATATAAATATAGCATGTCATTGAGAAATATTATAATAATAATTCATCTCATAAGAATAATAATAGAACATCATGGGAACCAAGATAACTATATCATATTTAGACAACAAGATATGATCAAATATACATGTATCATCGACAAACAAAAATACAATGGGAAATTTTACATTTATCACGTTCACAGAGAAAATATGTGAATAATTCAAAAAAATCATGCACACAAAAAAGACCATGATCAAATATAATTTCATCACATTCAAAGAACATACCTCGAAATAATTATATATAAATCGGTATAAAACAATAAACTAATGAATAAATGAATAGGCATAGTTTTCAATCATAAAACATTTGAAAAAAAATTCCATCATTATGATTATACCACACACCATTTTTAATAATATCTACATAAAATTCATGATACATATTATCATTTCATATGATATAAAATCATATCAAATTTATTTGAGAGATATATAGGACCCCATTAGTCAATAATATTGTTACAAAAATTTGAGTTCCAAGAGAACATGAATGTGTTCATATATCAGACATTACATATTAATCCCATAAAATAGATATTTGTTTCATGAAAATATTAATTGAACATTTCATAAGCTATCCAAATAAACATGATTTATAGTTATATTTGAAAACATCCATCATATAACAAACTAACCATTAAGGATACTAACATAACTAAAATTATCCACCCATGATCATTGATTAAATCACATTGAAAATTAATAGGAAATATAAATTCTTATTGTTAAATGATAAAAATTAATTATTATATTGAAAATATTTATTAATTATGGAATGGAATCATCATTGATATAATTGGAAGTTATGATAGAATAATGTGTTCAAATTAAAAAAGCATAATATGGTATTTTAGAATGTATTTTAAGCATATTTATAAAATGATGATGGTTTTGGTCACATTATAATGTTATTTTTTTAAAAATAAGTGATGAAATTAATTTCTTAAATTATAATAACAACCTTCAATAATATTTAGAGGAAAATAATATATTGAATATATTAAAGAAATTCCGTTTGGATGATAAAACAAACAATCATTGAAGTAAAAGAATATGATAATTTTAAAATTAATTTTTAGAAATATCCCATTGTAAAAATAGTTAATAAATTAATATTTTTAAATGTTTATAAGAGAAATATATAGTCACTTGAGAAGCCATTTTTAAATATAATGGGAGTTTTTTACAATAAAAGAATTTTTTTTTGGAAAAAACACTAAGAAGGATTATAGGAATGAAAGGGTATTTTACCTATATGGAAGAAGACTATGGATATATCTATTTTATATTAATATTTAAAGGGGTATTATATGTTTTTGTATTGGGGTGTTAATTATTAATTTATGATTCATTCTTGATTTAATTAATTATTATATTTTTTTGTTAGTCCAAAATTTCGATAGAATATAATAAATTTTAGTTTAAAACAATGTAATATTGAAATAATTTTATATGTTGTTCCATTAAAAAATGTTCTATAATAGAACAATAGAATATGGATGCTAGAATACGGTTTGATAGGGTTTAAGAATCATTAAAATGACACATTTATAATGTAATATATGGTATTACATGTTGTTTCAAAATCCACACTAAATGAATTTATCATTTAAATACAATATTTATATAATATATAATCTAGATAAAAACCCAGAACTAGATAATTTACACCTTATAATTTATTTATATCATATGATAACTAAAATAATAATATGTTTTTATGTGGATAACCACAACAATTGTGGCGTAAATTATGCATTAATATTTTAAATAAAATTACTATATAAAAAATAAATATCTTACGAGTCATATTTTAGGGAATTAATCTCACATTTAACTCATAAAATTTATTTGACTATAAAAACATGATAATTTTTGTATTATACGTTAAGTAGATGTTAATTTTTCCACCTAAGGAAAGGTGCTGCTTTGGTTCCAAACTAAGGATCACTTTTCATTGTTATTGTTTGCATTCCTGTGTTGTTATTTTTTCCTCCACTTCTTGATGAATCATTTCTTAATAATTTTTTTTCTCTCTATTAAGTTAATTCTATTATCCACCTTATATAAATTTTATTTTTAATTTTCTATAATTTTTCGGTGATGATTTTATAAATCTATAAGGGAGGGAAGAATCACTTAATGGGTGTTTGTACAAATAATGTTTGATTTTTCATAACTAATAATATTATTTGCTAAAATAGTATAATGTTGTGTCATTGAAATTATTTTATTCATCATTTATTCATTTAAAATATTATTTCAATTATAAATAAACACCACATTATTTCTATAATTAATTCATGACTATTGAATTGTCTTATTCATATAATTTTGGAAATCCAAATATATGTGAAATAATTATTTTACACATCAATCCATGTTGTATAGATTTACAAGGGTAAATTGATAAGTATTAGAATTTTGTCATATCACAAAAATAGGATTGTTTTGTATTTATTTATTGTGGTGTTTTTCATGTGGCGTTGGATTAAGTTATCTATTGAAAATTACATGATGGTTCAAGGTTGATGGACACCCTATTCATTGGGATAAAAGATTTCATACTTGTTACTAGTTTTGTTTAAAGTTTATTTCTTCTGTATTTTAATAAAGGATGAATGTATAACCTTCTTATACATTCTTATTATATTATTTACTCTGATAAATAATATTTTCTATGATTTAAGGTAGAATTCTTACCTATGTGAAAATTCCATAAGTTTCCTTTCTGGATCCATATTTCCACAACCTAGCGAGTTTTTCTTATAGAACAATTTTTGGGTTTGTGAGTTTACCTTTTTTAACATTGTTAAACATTTTTTTACACAGTGTTAAAAACGAATGTTTTTAAACTTTCAATTCAACCCCTCTTGTAATTGAGAATCTACATTCACATTTCGATCCTATAATTGGTATCATTAAGGGTCTCTCAAATACATATACTCACATATAAGTTTTCATTCTCAAAATTTTCATTATTCTAAATTCCTTCTTTCTTAAATTTTCTTGCTTAAGATTTTCGTAGTGATTTTTATAACTATTTATAAAATTTTCTAATAACAATTTCTGTGGAAGGATATTTTCTTTATTGAATAGTATGAATGAATATCGGTTCTACTGACAATAAAAATCCTACTAGACTACCTATTTTTTGGTAATGATTATGAGTACTAGAGAGATCGAATGAAAAAATTTGTTATCAACACTAGAGTAAAAAAAATTTTCTTGCCTACTGGAGATTAAACATTTTCTGAAATGGAAGTGAAAACCATCACCAACCATGAAAAATCAGAATATTAAATAAATTACAAGGTATGCAATACATTATTTTTTTATATGAGCAGAAATATATATTGTCCAATTTCATCTTGTGAAGTTTTAACTGCATTTAGAAGAAACATGATGTTACTCATTTTGGTACATCCAATGTAATTGAAACTAGAAGAGTAAGGCTTAGAAAAGAATATCATGTATTTCTATTTCTAGATAGAGAAAATGTTTGCAATGTGCAACATATATTTATGACCATTGTCAACAGTCTACAATCTATGGGAGAGAAATATCATTTTTATTAATCTCTTATAGAGTAGATAATTTATATCATGCCAAATGAGTGGGAATCAAAAAGGAAATCTATTTATGGGAATATGAATTTCTTTCAAATTACTCTTGATGTGATTTTTGGAACTATTATTCAACATGAGATAAGAATGAAAAGATATGATGATATGAATATAAAAGAAGAATGGAAATAGAATTTCAGCCTTTACTACTACTAAAGTTAAGACTCTAGAAAGGGTTACAAGATCCAAGTCAAAGGAAGTAATTGTTCTGTCTAAATCATGTGAAAGTGAACATTCTGAAAATGATCTAGCTAATCATTCTTGAAGGATGAGAAAGATAGTGGGATTGAATGATTTTCAGAATAGATAAAAGTTGAAATAAATAAAATATAAGAAATAATCAGAAGTCACATTATATGATTGCAAAAGAGCTGGATGTATCAGGAAAGATTGTCCTATAATTAAATGAAGAGACAACATGGAAAATCCTTTTGAGAGAAACAAGAAAAAGTATAATATGGAAAAGGATAAGAATGTTTTAAAATAAAATGACACTAGGAGTGCCAGTGGTGGGGGCTCATCTAATGAATCCTCGGAGTTTTCATCTTCTAGATGGAAAAATATAGGTCTACTATCCAATCTACTTGTTGAAAATCGGTTTCTTATGGACAAGGTACACAATGAAGAGTCTATTAGTAATGTATCATTGAAATAAAATCATACTAATGATAAATATTATGAATATTTAGATGATGAATCTTCCTCATCAGAAGATAATAAATTACATACTTAAGAAGATGTGTCTGTATTTGCTAAACTTCTCAAAAATATAAATTGTAAAATAAAAAAGAAGTTAGAGAAAGAAAATTCTAGAATATCTCTATTAAAAAAAGATGTATTAGATTATTGTAAATATATTGATAAAAAAATTATTTTAAATGTGTATTAAAAAACCTTATGGAATTTAATTTTGAGAAGGATAATCTTTTTAAAGATATTGAAGATGTTATTTCTAAGAAAAGTATTTTGGAGGACAACTCTAGTTCTAGAACATTTTTTGAGGATATAAATTTGTTTATTAAAATATAGTAAAAAATATTTTACTTAAATAAATGTTTGCCAAACATTTCCTCTGGTAAATAGATCTTTGACAAGATTCATTCCTATATTTTTCCTTTAATAAATTGTTTTGGATTTGGTTATACCTATTCTAAACCAGCTTTTTGTAATAACGATTTTGTGCCCAAAAGTTCTACATTTTGCAAAAAATTACAATGTAAAGGACAATAGGAGAAAAAATTTAATTAAAAAAAATCTAATCTTTAGGTTTTCAGAAAGCTTATTTTTCTACAAAAATGTGGATTCCAATAATCATACATTCCGAAATTTACAGAATCAAGAGAGTCCATATTCCAAATGTCTAACTCTTTTATTTCAAGGAAAATAAAGATTGTACCAATAGATATAAATGGTACATGGATAGTTCTTGTTCCTATCATATGACTCAAAAAAAACATATTTGAAATGATTATCAAGACTAAATGAGGAAAATAATCTTTTAGAGATAATTCTTACAGAGAAATTGTTGGTCTTAGTAACATTGATATTATTGAAAAAACATTAATTTCAAATGATTAATTTATTAGGGGTCTTAAGCACAACATCATTTTCATAATTCAATTATGTGATGAAGGTTACCTTGTAAATTTTAGGAATGATAATTCCTTAAAACACAATTCCAAGGAAATGTTTATTCTTTTTTCTCCTAGGAAAGAGAACATGTACACACTAACATATAAGACCATAGGAGTCAATATCAACCTTGTTTTAGTGAAATGAGAGATCAATCATGGTTATGTAATAGAATTTTAGAAGATTTTTACCTTAGGAACGTACAAAAACTCTCAAAAAAAAGACTCGTTATGGATCTATCATAGCATAGATATTATTCTTCAAAAGTATGTGATCCTTGTCAATGTGGAAAGAAACATAAATCATGACTTAAACTAATCAGTGAAGTCTCAAAATCTGATGCATTACAGTTAATACATATAGATCGTTTTATTCCAACACAAACTAGATGTATTGGAGACAAATATAATGTATTTGACTTAGTTGATGATTTCACTATATATACGTGGTTTTATTTTCAAGAAAAGATATCTGAAGATTTTTATTATTTCAAAAAAATTATATCTCAATTTAAAAATTAGAAAATCCTTCCTTTGATAACTATTCATATTGATCAAGTAAAAGAATTTAAAAAATCAGATTTTCAAACTTCTTGTAGTAATAAATGCATTACCCATAACATAACAGCACGGAGAAATCCTCAACAGAATAGTGTTGTTGAATGAAGAAATTTAAATCTTCAAGGGATAACTAGAACCGTGATGAGTGAATATTCTACTTCTAAGCACTTTTGGGTTGAAGATGTTAGTACTAATTGTAATACTATAAATTGAGTCTTAATTAGACCTTTTCCTAATAAAACACCTTATGAAATGTTGAATGGTAGAAAACCTAGACATTCTTACTTCAAAGTATTTGGTTGGAATGTATTCATCTTTAATATTAATTATATTTTTCATAAGTTTTGCACCCATGTATGATGAGGTAATTTTCCTTGGCTACTCCACAACTTCTAAGGCCTATAGAGTTTTTAATAAAATACATGAACTATTGAAGAAACAGTTCTTGTTAAATTTGAGTAATGTGATCCTTTGGTATTTAAACAATCCAACCCAACATTATCAAATATGTTTTTTAAAAACGAATTTTCAACCGATGATAGAAGATCCTTATGATAAGGAATTATTTCAAGAAAATATTTCTGAAGCATTTACCCAAGAAGATTTGTTACCATATATTGATGAATAGATTTTACAAAACCTAAATTAGTTGTTTCTTATGAATCATACTAGTGATAGTAAAATTGGTGATTTAAATAAACCTATAAGGAATATAGGTTCCTTAAAAAATGAAGTGGAATATCTACCATTTCCTTTTAATATTAGAACCAAAAATCACTGATGAAGATTATGAGAAGATGATTGTATTAAAGAAATGAATTATGAGCTAAATAAATTTGAAATGAAGAAAGTCTAGAACATGGTTTAAAGACCAATGAAACCACTATAATTTGAGTTAGATGTGACTTCAGAAATATATGTGATAAAAATTGAATCATAGTAAGAAATAATTCTAGATTAGTTGTTAAAGGCAATAATCAACAAGAAGTAATAGACAATGAAGAAAATTATTCTCTAGTAGCTAGACATGAATCTATTCCGATTATGCTTTACTTTACAACATTATTTAATTGAAAACATTTTCAAAAGGATGTATAGTGTTCTTTTAATAATGTATATGTTCAATAGGATGTTTATTTTGTAAAACCTCCTTGATTTGAAGACACAAAACATCTGAAACATGTTTTCAAACATACCGAATCATTGTATGGACTTAAACAATCACCTAGATCCCCATACAATAAACTAATAATATTTTTTTTCAAAACAATTATGTTAATGGGAATAGCTTATAAAACTCTTTTTATAAAGAAAAGATAAAAAATATGTCTTTTTTGTTCTAATTTATGTTGATAAAATAATATTTTTTTCATCTCAAAAAACATTAACTAATTCATTTTCAAATTTAATGAAATCTGAGTTTGAAATGAGTATGATGGGTGAGTTAAAAATTTTCATAGGTTTTACAATTTCTCAAAATCCAGAAGGAAGATATATATCTCAACATAAGTATATTATATATCTTCATAAAAAGTATGGATTTGACAACACTAAATGTATAATCACTCTAATCGGTACCTCCAATTCTCTGGATCTTGATGATGCTGGAAAACCGGTAGATCAAACATCATTTAGAGGTATTATATGAATTTTATTATACATGGAAGCTCATTGTCCTGATATAATTTTTTCATCATTCTTATGTTCTAGATATCAATCTAATCCAAATGGATATCATTTAAAAGTAGTGAAAATAATTTTTTGCTATTTAAAGGGAACCACAAATTTTGGACATTTTTATTCTTTTGGAAATGATTTTGTTTTAAAAAGTATTTTGGATGCTGATTTTGGTGGATTTAGAATGGATCGGAAAAGTACGTCCAAAACTTTTCATTAAATAATAGATTCATTATTTTCATGGTCATTCAAAAAGAAAAAATTAGTAGAACTTTCCAATACTAAAGCAGAATATGTAGCATCTGGAAGTTGATGTTACCAAGTGTTGTAGATGCAACACACCCTCATATACAATTGGATGAGTTTTAACAAAAAATAGATACTGTGTGACAATACTAGTGTCATTTCACTATGTAAAAACCCTTCACATCACTCTCGTGAAAAAAAAATAGATATTAGGCATCACTATCTTAGGGATCACACATTTAAAGAAGATATCATACTTCATTTTATGAAACTCAAAAAAAACTTGCTGAAATATTTACAAAATATTTAACCTCTGATAGATTTTAATACAATAATAAAGAGTTAGGAATCATCAACGTAAGGTAATTATCCATATTAATTTTTTTTAAACTTATCTCCATACATTAATAATCATTTTTTTGTAGGGGCGTACATTTTCACTGTTAATCAAATTTTTCATAATCAAAATTTTTCATAATAATTTTTTTTGTAATTAAATTTTTTGTAATCAATTTTTTCCCTTCAGATAAAATTGGAATCAAATTATCTTTCATTCAAAAATCAAAAATCTAAATTTTTTCGTTGTGAAAATTTTCTGGAATATAAAATTCTTCAAGAATTTTTATTTCATTACTGTTGATTTCCCTAGAAATATGAAAGGTGTGTTTCCTTACTTATGTTTTCTTAATTGAAAATTTTACTTATTTGAATTTTCATCCTATTTAGGAAATTTTTTCAGAATCACTTTCCTTAAATCTGAATCATTACCATAAAAACATCAACAGAAAGGAACCTACCAAATCTTTCTTTGACTTTCATCTCGACCATCAGATCATATCAATATTTTTTCAACAATTGGATTAATTTAGGATTATGAACCATCACTTCAACACCAATATAAAGGCCCCGTATTCTTCTTCCCACATTTCTTTTCATGGATTTGTGTGCCGAAGCTCTGCCTCTCTACATAAGGGTCATTACTCATTTCTAGTTTTGGTAATATCCAAATGTCTTCAGATTCATCTCATATAAAGAAATTGTATTCAGTGAAGGAAATTTTGTTGTGGAAAATTTTAAGGGAAAGGTTAGTATATTATATGTTCCTTTTCAATTATGATTCCCTCATTACCAAAAATATCATATTGAATGGCTGGGAGATTCAATACGCACCCAAACTGAAAGGACAAGATCTAGTTTATCTAGAGAAACTTGTTGATTTCTATGAGTATTTATGTTTTTTTAATGAAGGTGGGAGAGATAAATTCTAATTCCAAAGTTATTAGAAAACCTATTCTATTTCGTTCAATAATGCTACTAGTATCATTGGAATACCATTTGAAGGAGAATCCATTTTTTTGTACCCAAAAAATACCACATGAATCAAAATGTTTTAAGAATAATGCATTATAATGTCTCCAAATCTGAGTCAAAACACCAAAGATAAACCATCTGTCAACAAAATTTAGGCTTCCGACATTATGGGTTAAGGGTTTCCAAATTCCCAAGAAAAAGCGATAAGGAAAACTTGAAGAAGAGTGATATCATCACTCTGGATTTCCTGGTAAACATGAGGAAGATAAATTTATTGGATTATATCATCTTGATGATCACAAATATCAAAAAATGGAACCCTCAAATATAAAATCATTACCTATCCATGAATCCTATACTAGATCAATTTTTTATGCCTAGAATCGTTCAAAATTACCTATAGTTAGAAACCCATAACATTCAAAGTAAGGTTGCTCCGTGATGATGCCTTGAGGCGGATAAATTTTGGATTTAATAGACAATACGAAGAATTCTATGAATTATTAGAAAGTGAAATAGAAGCCTTATCCAAGAAACATGAAGTACTTGAGACTTATATGAATGTTTTGAAGACGAGAAATAAAAAGGAACTAGCTGTCAAAGGAAAAACTCCAATAGTCTAAGAAACAGAGTCAACAAACCCAAAGTCTAAGAATACTCCTTCAAATAAGTATGCATGAATAATCCTTCCAATTTTCTGCATGGGAAAAAAATAATCATAAATGATCTTTTAAAAGGAAATAATAATTAAGGGGAGTGAAACAAATAAAAAAATACCCACAATTCTAAAAGACGAAATGTAACCCCCCCATTAAATATATATATATAATTTAGTTTCTTAAAAACATTCCCTAATGTTGGGAAAGTTGTGAATATCCCTTCACTGTTTGATATGAAGTACCAACACATGATGGCACATTAAGAACATTCCATAATTTCATGGTGTGATTCGACCCCTTAATTGTGACACTAAATAATCATAATATTTCATTACACACATATGACCATGGAAATAAACATTGATATATCATTATTTGATAATAGCATTGAATCCTTAATATGAAACATATACTAATAATTAAATACAACCATTACACTAGATACATTATAGGACCATTGACCCAACTCTTATATGAAATATGTAACAATATGCTCATAATAGGTAACCCCGTTATAATCTAGAATCTAACATTATACAACATAGAGTGTCTCATGTATATCATAAAATTGTATTACCTTTGGACTACCCATCATTATAAGGAACCCTAGGCACAATGATTTAAAAATCCCTTATGGATTAAAAATTAAAAATTATTTTGAAAAATTATATACATAATCATATATATTTTTGAACAATTAATTCTTATATCAAATCTATCATGTAGGGTTGTCCGTTTCATAGGTTTTATATTATATAAATCAAAATAATTCATCCATTTTATAACCCCGTTCTAGGTATCTCTCCCCTGAGTCAAAGTGTGGTGTTCTTTCACCTAAAAATCTCTATCATCATACTCACAATGTTTAAATCCACCATCACATTTCATGAAATAAACCTGAATATGTTATATTAGGAAAACAATTTTTAATCATCAAAAGTATACCCATACAAATAATTAAATTTAACCATTGAAAATATATACATTATAGGTTCTCTGACCCTACTCTTGTATGAATTTTATAACTATATGTTAAAAATTGGTGACCAATGCGTATTGTAGAATCTAAACTTACTAAAGATATGGAGTCTCAGGTATATCATAATATTTTATTATCACATTAGTATCAATTAGTATAAGTATCCATGTGCATAATGACATATCCTACCGATATGAATGAGGACTTATCAATTTTCTTGAAGAATTTAATACTTTATTATAAAAATTTATTAAAATATTAAAAATTATAGGGAACTTATCACGTTTTGACATTCCTTCTTTAGGGCTCAAATCATATAGAACTCAATAATCCATTCCTTGTTTACTTCCTTTCTAGGAAATATTTCCCAAAGTCGCAATTTGGTTTTTTTGGGCTAGCAAACTCTTACATCATACAAGGGACTCCTAAAAAGATTAAATTCCTAGACTAAACTAAAATTGGTCTCACCACAATTGGTTCCAGATAAAAAAAATTTATGTTTAATTTCTATATGAATTATAACTCCATATTAAGAGGTCCATTACAAGTATGTATATTTTAACATATTTTTATCAACATTATTTCTAGAGGATGTCAGACCCTTTAGGGTAACTTTTTTTAATAAATTCCGCTAGTCAATGGAATTACATATCATATTGTGTCCATAAATTGGTATTTATAATATCATTATTCAAATTAAACTTATATATAACTCATAAAATATTAAAAATACTTTTTACATCACACTAAATACATATATAAATTAATATTGGATATATGTGTTCTGTAATGTGAAATTCCTCATTTAATCAAACAATAAATCATTAAATATAAATGTAGTAAATATTTCAAACATTGATTTTCAGAATGATCATTTCATGACTCAAAAATATGAATAAATTGTTAAATGTTGAATATTTTATTATTGAATTTTGTAAATATATTTATACCTTTAGCATTTAAAAATTATACATTCACGATTATAGATATATCATATGAAGTTAATTTATATAAATAATATGATCCTTTTTCTACTTAGATGATATAAAATCATAGATTACTCTATTCATATCATTATAATTAACATAAAACCATCCATTTATAAAAAACTATTTCTATAAATTATCCTCGTCGATAAAAATAATTGAAATAGAAGTTTTACAAGAAAAATATTACTCCAAGAGTTTTCCTTGATTAAGAGAACACAAAATAATGTTTAAAAATATTTTAAATTCAATTTTTTTTTCATGAGATATAAAATAATATTAAAAACTAATGAAAAGAATTTAAATTGATGATATAATTGAAATAATATTTTTTTTGAATTAGATAATGACATTGTTTTTTTTATTATATTTTAAATTATAGGCTCATGGTGGAAATGTAGTTGTGTGATGGTGTACTAAAATGTTCACTAGTATTATTCTATACGCCAAAGAGATCTAATGTTGATTAGCATAATTTAATGATGTGAAAATCGTTTTTTTCTTCAAAAATATACATTTAAATTTACACTTATCCTCACCTAATAATTTTTACTATTTACATTCCCTACTTAAGACTCTATTTTATCCTTCCATTTCAATATTTATTATTATATTATCCATGAATATTCATTTAAATCATACCATTAATTTATTCAAATACTATATATATATGAATTTACATCATATTTTGTATTTTATAAATATAAATAATCCATATTAAAATTTATATTTTAGTTAATTTAATAAATTATTTTTATATTTGTGAGATTTCATCACCCATTCAAAATGTGTAGCACTCAAAAAAAATATTCTAAAAATGATATAAAATAAACAATATATTATAAATTCGAAATTTGGTCAGTAGAGAAATTAATTTCACAATATTTTAAATTTAAATAAAATATATTACAATACAATTTTGTGGAAGTGGGGATGTCTTCCTTTGTGATATATAAAAAATTATATTTGATTTATTTTTGAACATCTATATCTAACTTAAAAATTAAATTCTTTACTTGTATCCTTCTAACAAAACTATACAATAATTAACCTTATCATGAATTATTCATTTAAATTTTTTTGGATAATTCCTAACAATTGAAACTAAATAAAATCCCACCCATAGAATATTCAAGTGTTTGAAACTAATTACTTGTTATTCATAATTTATAATACTCTTTTAGATTTATGGTGAGCATCTTCTCAGTGAAGCTCCATTTAAAAATCTAATTTGTAAAACTATGTCACAATGTACAATTTATTATTTCTTATTAATAATAATTACAATAAAATGATGTATAAGAGTAGTTATAGATACACTTTCCACACAAAATATAATTTTATTATTTCAAAATAAAACATATATTAAAATATGGTAGTAAATTTTTATCTAGAATAAAAAAGTAGAGGAAAGAAAGTCTTATTATAAGGGGACATATAGAACATCTTTAAAATATATGGTTATTATATTTGAAAAATATTGTAATAATTTATCTAGAGTAATGATAGAGTTTATTTTTTTAAATAATAGTCTTTTATGGATTTTGTATAAAAATAATCAACATTAATTACTATGTGAATCAATTTTATAATGAAATTTTTATAAAAAGGATTCTAAATATAGGGAATCATTTATAAATTATTATTAATATTATATTATGGAACCATGACTAGAAAATTGATTTTTCCCTATCATGTACTAATAGTTACTTATACTATAATATATAATAACTTTGAAATTATGGGAATTACAATAACCAACTAAACTAAAAAAGATCCATTTTAATAGTATATTCTCTTCAATTATTAATACCATCCTAGAATATTATAATAATAAAATATAAAGAGTTTTTGAAATGACACTATTGTGGATATATAATGAAATTTTTTATATATATAGTAATAATGTTCAATATCAAGAAAACATGATGTCATTTTTATTTTTTATTTATATATCTACATTTATTTCATGAAATATTGAAATAAATAATAATAAAATTTAATATGAAAAATAATAAAATTTAATATGATAAACTGGAGTCATAATTTTTTTCTTCTTATGATATGATTAATATTAAAATGAAATGGTTTGTTAGAAATTTTTACAACTAATAAATATTAAAAATGAATTAATTTAATTATGTGAATACTAATATATATCATGTTTTGTTTTATATCATAAAATGAATTTTTAATCTGGATAAGGTAGTCTTTTTTTGAAATAAGGATTTCAATTTTATAAAATATAGTTGTTTTAAATATTGGTTACTCATACCAGTCATATTTAAATGAATATTGATTTAAAAATTAAATATCTAAAAATATTCCCTTAATATTATAAATTTGATTAGATTTTTTAAAATTGTATTTAAAATTATTCAATCGAATAAAATTAATTTTTTTATGGTTGAAGAATTTATAATATTGTTTACAATAGTAATGTACTAGGAAATAATGAAATATTGAAATCATATATGTGTATGAATTTCAATAAAAAGTTAATATCAGTATTTTGATTATTTTGTATGAAAATATTATAATGTAGAATCAAGGTAAGTAATGTGACACTACGAGATGATATGTGTACTTAAAATAATTGGAAAAAAATATTTTCCATTACTCATTACAAAGAATTTCTCTCACAAAACATGTAAATAAAAAACATTTTATTCATTAATCCTAAAAATAGGAAATATTTATAAATCCATAATTATCTCACATGGTCTCACCCATATCAGTATCATTAATCATAAATATTTTCATGGTTCAATATTGAAGAATATATGTTGGGAAGTATACATAACATAAGAGATCATTTTTCAGCCTCATGATTATCTATTTATGATTAATTTTTTATAATCTAGTTTAAATCCCCCATACGAGAGGATTACATTCTTAAATATAGAAGATATTAAAATATATTTGATCAATTATCAATGAGAGGTTACTCAAACCCACCCCCTAATATTATAGTTACCAATATCGATTTCTATGATGAAGAAATGTTATTTCTTCATTCTATTTTCAATTGAAATTTACCTTTAAATTGTATTTCTATTTATTATAATATTATTTAAATAAAATTATATGCTTATTATTATTATATCATATTAATTTTTACCCATTTTATTCACATTATACCCCATTCAATAGTCATTTTACTGTTAAAATTCACCTATTATGTATAAAATTATTTATTGAAATATGATTACAAAAACTATATAATCTATTGTTTAGTGAACTTATATATTATATGACTCTCTGTGGTATTATTTTTATATTGAAGGATGATTGAGATTTAACTATTTGATCCTAAATTAGGTCTCAGTTGGAGTAAACAGGTTTCCTATAAATGATCACATGTTCTATAAAGAAATTTTTACATAAAAGAGCATCATTAATGGAATTTAATATTCTTAATGTATATAAAACATGTGTTATTACACATTCATAATAATATAAGGGGTTTATAAAACAATTACATGAATCATAAAAATTTAAAATAGATTTATAATGATATATAAAGACATTAATCATGATAATCATTGTACATAAATAAACTAAAATATCATTTTCATCAAATAATTAGTGTACCTATGTTGACACTATTTATATTAAATTATACATATTAAAAAAACATTAGTTCAATAATATATTTATTTTATTCAACTACCATATAAAAATATATTTAAATGAAGTGGTTTTATTTTTTTTCTATACTATATGCCTTATATATTATTCATTATTTTTATTAAGGTATATTCACCAAGTTGTTTAGAGGATTATATTGACCTAGTTATCCAATGATGTTACCAAATATTTATTTTTTAGCGTAACAAAGGTTTTTTTACGTTTATTATAATAGATTAATAAACCAACTTTTTTACAGTAGATTTTTATATAAAATGCATACCTATTATTTTTATAAGGATTAATATTTAATTTCTATACATATTTAATAAATTGTTTCATTTTGAATAATTATATTTTTTTACCACTCATTAATATGATAAATTCTTTGGTAATATTATATTACGGAAGGAATCCTAAAATATATTAACCCTTGAGAAATTAGAATGTCTAATGAGAAAATTAGGTTTGGTATTTTGTGTATACCTATCTATTTAATTATTATATCTTTAAAAGAGGAATTTAAAAAAGATGTTACAAATTATACATTATATCTTTATGAGATAATCTATTTCAATCCTATTGATTATTATATCCTTTCAACTATATACTATGTTATGTAAATGTATCATTTGTTTATCTATTATAAGAATAACTTTTCGCATTATGTTTCTTTGTAAAATTTCATTTTACATTCTGCATTATTGAGTCACTCAACTAAACCATTTCATTTCATTTGGTATTATCAAAGAAATGATGAAATGTAATATGCATGAAATTTATATGAATTAAATAATATAGGAAGATAAACATATTTAAATTATTATTATATGTACTATGTATAATATATCTTAGTGATGTTTTGTAACCATTATTTTCATATATAGTCACAATAATTCTCAAATAATTTAGTATTACATTTGTCATATCAAGTTATCAGATTACCTATTAGTGAATAACCCATCATATTTGGTGGGCTATGGTCTAGGGAATCAAAACCATTTTACATCATGTATAATGGAATCTATAGAATATTGGTTTAGTTAAATATTTTAATAGAGGATAAATATCAAGTGAAAATAAAATAAAATATATTAAATATCACGAATGTGTTTAATATTTGTAGAGACCCGAAGCTTGGCGTACATTGACATTACATTACATTTGCGGAATACTTAGTACATAACAAAAACACAAACACAAGGATCGTAATAGTTTAGTGTCTTTGGAAACTTGGAATATAATCTTCTAATCCTGGTGAAAGATCTTCAACATCTCCCATAAAGATATTCCTTTTTTTTATACCTAAAACCTTTCTTTATATCCTGGGGAAAAGAAAACATAAAAGGGTGAGCTCAAATTCTCAGTAAGGGTAAACAAAAGAAATATCAATCACATCATAAGAACATAACATTTTGAAAATCTTAACCTGCAAAAGAGAGCATAATTTCATAACATGGGATAAATCATGGCAGGGAAATGTAATCACAATAATCATAACTTAAAACATTAAACATTGTGGCATACACACATAATCATAGAGAATCATTTCTTGTTAGTCAAGACTCATTGCCAAGACTATCTTAGTGGACAAAGTCCCTTTCTGAACCGAGTCACCCTCATTTCAGTCCTGTTTCACTGAACTGGTATAACCTACCATTCCAGCCATGTCTATCTCATGAGATATAAAATCTTTACCAAATGCATTGGAGGGAGATATAGGTCCCACCCATCTCATAATGATACCATTCTTATGTGTGCCACGGAATCATAAATCATACATCATAGCATAACCCATGTAATAAAAATGGGAATCTTAAACATCGTGACATCATAAAACAATTCATATAAGATAAAGGAATTCATAAAAATATAATTCCATCGCAACATAATCAAATCAATGTAATAATAGGGATAAAAACAAAACCCTTTATTATCTTAGATGAAAAATAATTTTGATAAAACACTTGAACTCCATTCTTGAGGAAAATATCCTTTCTACTTCAAAACACTTTTCCTTTCTTAACATGTCGTAAAATTATAAACTAAAAGAAGTTGATTAAAAATAAACTTGAAAGCTTGTAAAGGAAGCTTCTTGGAAATAAGGTTTTAAAAATCCATTCATGTCGTATAAGTTAAAAAAAACATTCTTCTCATACTTTTGTCGGAAAATTAAAAAAAAACCTCGTACGAAAAACGACAAAAGATTCCTTTCATATCTTTTACTAAAAACTCACCGAAGGGTAAAATTGGATTTAAAAAATATTAGGTGGATGGAAATAATATTAAATATTGAGGAAACATGGACATGGATGATAAAATACGCCCCAGTAAATACTAAAGTATAAACAATCTCGGATAAAAATGAGATTGTGATATTTCCCTTACCTTAGGTCTGATTTTCTTCGTAAGTGTCCAAACCTCCTGTATAATGATTTAAATAATGTCATTGACTTATTAGTGAATCATATTCATTGTTATTATATCATATATGGTTCACTTATGACTTTATATCACCCGTTCTTTTGTAAATTCATGTTAAAGTAGCATTTTGGGTAAAATCGTCTCATTTGTCATTCGTGTTTTGACTTGTAATTATTCATATGATTACTTAGATAATGAATACGTAATTCCAGAATATAAAACATGGTTTATATATATATATATTTAGAATATACATATATATAATAAATCAATAAATGGAAAGAAATACATCGTTCATGGAGACGGTAGGCCGTACGTACGCATGAACGCTGTTTTCGTTTCCTTATTGAGTTGAACAGAATTAAGTAGATGACATACATATATATACACATAAATACAGTATCATTATTATGTAATATATTTCATGATTACTTATTATATATACTTTATAATCATTCATGAATGGTTAAAGTGGAGAATGAATCTCATCGCGTCGTGGAGACGGTAGTCCGTACGTACGCACGAGCAATGATATCATTCTCATGATCGTGGGACTGTATTGGAGTGTATGTATACTATTTCAGAATCAATATCACTTTAAAATAATAATATATAGTTTTTATTTACACCATTATTCCCATCCAAGTAAGGTGGTGGTGGAAAATAGATTTCACCATGGCGTGGAGACGGTATTCCGTACGTACGCACACGCGGTGATTTCGTTTTCCGTAGGATGGATAGATAGTGAAATAGGATTGTTTCATAATTATAATAACATATCAGTATATGAGTGATACTGATGTTATTACTTCATTATGAAACAACCTAAGAAGAAGAAGTGGAAGAAGAAATAAAGGTGAAAGAATCGGTAACGGAAATTACGTCTTCTTTGAAGCGCCTCTTTGAGACCTCCTCTTAGGGAACTAAAATTGGTCTTTGAGGAAGACCAGAACCTCTAGGATGTTTCTAGGGAAGTGGAGAAGAGAATTTGGCAGGGGTTGGCCGAGCTTGAAGGCTCAAAGTTGTGTGAGGAAGAGAGGGAGGAGGTGCCCTTTTATAAGGGAGGAGAGGGGCACCTTTGGAATAACTAAAAATATTATTTTATTATAAAGTCAAGATCGGTTTTAAATAGCTCCAAATTGATTTATTTAGATGCTAAGGTGGGGATGGGTCGAAATCCTCTCATATAATAGAATTTAGACAAGTTTATGTTCCTATTTTAACCTTATCATTTAGATTTAACATTAAGTTAAATAATTTTACTTTTACCATGTCTTCTTGTGTTCTTATACTATAAGGTTAATAAACATACTATAAGCAGAAAAACTAACCCCAAGTTGTTTATTATTAATATATATAACCTTATATAAGTCATTTTTCCGAACCATAGATTTTTAGGAATAAAATAACAATTACCGATATAATATTTGTTTTAAAAACTATTTTATGTCAATTTTGACACTATTTAGTAATTGATTTTTGTGAAAATCATAAAAGAATTATTAGTTCGAAAAAAGTTAATTAAATCAATACTAACATGTCATATTAACCTAGAAAATTAGTGGGATTCATAAAAAGTCTCAAATTTCATTTATTTTGGTGTTTATAACATCAATTATGTCAATATTTCATTAATTAGATAATTACTGCATCATCGTTGTGTCATAAATAAATTAAATTATATAATGTCTAAAAATTGAAACTAAAATAACATTATGTATTAAATATTTTTAGATTTCTAATTAATATTTATAGTCTAATTTATCTTATGTATAACCCCATATTAAAAATGTTTTAGTAAATAAACATTGATTTTAACTCTTTTAACCCTTCTTTAAATAAATTAATAATAAATGTCCTAATCTAATCCAAGTGGGCATAAATGGTCATATTTTATTCCTAAGTTTGTTTTTGGTCTAATTACACATGTACAATATAATTATGACATGTGTTAGGGTAATAATAATATCATTTCTACCCTTAATTAACCTATTTACTTTTAACCGTGGTAAAAAAACGAAAAAAGTTACAATTCACCAAAAAATTATTTTCATCTCATTGAACCACATTTTACATACTGACATCAACCGTGTCTCTCATATTTTTGAAATTACACTCACAGAAGCGGTAAAATTATGTTTTATGAACAATTCGGTTTTTTAACTACCACTTAGTGGTTTCACTATTCATCAAAAATTGAAAGTTTTCAGAAAAATACCAAAAATTAGGCCTAAGCTATATTTGATATTATGAACTCAAAAATGATGTCTATTTTACCAAATTTGAAACATATCAGTTGCATTAACTAATTTAAAAATTAATTCCCATCGTCAAAACAAATAGCGTGTTTTTAAGGGATAATAATTATCAAAAGATTGAAAGTTGTTTATAACTGGTTTAAATGTGAAATTACATCCAATGACCATCATTGTATTAAATTGTAAAAATATATTATAAATATACTTTAAAACCACTAAAATTAATAAATTATAACCATTAATTATTTCGATTGAAAAAGTTGTTTTTAATTAAAATTTAGTAATTTCCACTATTCATCAAAATATGAAAGTTATCCGAAAATTACCAAAATTTCCCCCTAAGCCAATTTCGATATTCCGAATCCAAAAATGAAGTCAATTTTGAAAAATAAAATTTACAAAATTTCAAAAAGTGGTTATTACTATTCATAATGGCTAGTTTTAATAATATTTTAATAGCATATTGTTGTTTAGTGAAACTCGTTATTGCGTACTACACACGCTATCGAGGAAGGTCGCGATTGCGTGTAATACAAGGCAAGTCAAGGATGCGTGTTGAGCAAGCTCATTTTGGTGTAGCGTACAACACAAGACATTAATGAAATTAAAAACAATATTTTTCATAAAATCTCGGGGTGTTATATTCTACCCCCCTTAAAATGAATTTCGCCCTCGAAATTCGTTGGGGTTATAAATGGTTTTGTTGGGCAAAAATCCCTCAAGGTATCATTGAAGCATTTTTGAGGTGATTGTGTTTGTTGACAAAGTGGACATCTGAGTAGTGATTGTTGACAAAGAAAAACAATGACATACAAATTTGTTGACAAAGAAGATTTCATGGTGGAATTTCAAGTTCAAGAGATGAGGTCAATGATCCATGTTTGATTCAAGAAAGTTGATAAAAGGAATGGATGATCTGGAGGTGGTACAAAAGAACAGATACAAGGTGGCGTCGTTTTCCAGTGTTTGCCAAATTTTAGGGCCTGAAAATCGGCAGATGAAGAAAAGTGTTTTTGGCAAAAGGACTTGCGCGCCGAGGACTTGGAGTATAGGAAACTTGCGCGCCATATGTTTTTCAAGATCAGAAGATCAAAATATGGCAAAGTAAATATGGTCGCACAAGTTTGAGAGTTGGTCGCACAAGTGTCTAAAATGACAGGGGACTTGCGCGCCGAAACTGGGTCGCGCAGGTGACTTGCGCGCCGTCGCGCAGGGTGGTCAGATTGCCTATAAATACTGGACCACCCATCCTCATTTTTAACGGAGTTCAACACTTTGAGAAATCAGAGCTCCCGTCGCGCAGGTGTGGTGGTCGCGCAAGTGGTGAGTGTGGGTCGCGCATGTGAATTTGCGCGCAAGTATTTGAAGTTGTGCGCCGGTGTTAGAAGTTACGCGCCTGTTGGCAGTTGCGCGCCAATATTGGTTTGGGCGTAAAAGGAAGAGAGTCGCGCAAGTTTGGAGTTGAGGAAGCTTGAGTCGCGCAAGTGTTTGAGGAGGACTTGCGCGCCCATTGTGACTTGCGCGCCGATACTTGCGCGCCAAGATTGACTTGCGCGCCAAGTAAGGAATTGTTCCAGCGGTGCTTCTCTGACGGCATGGAAGCTGGTACGTTGCCTGATACCTTCGGTGCAAAGAGATATTCATCTACGAGTGAAAGTTGTTCTTCAACAGAGCATCTACACACAGAGGAAGATGCATTCATTCATGCAAATGAAGAGACCTACAGGTCTATAAACTGTGAGTGGATTCCTTCCAAGAGCAGTGAGCTTAGGAAGAGGAAAAAGGTGATCCTCTCCACCGGAAGTGAGCCAGAGAGAGAGAGAAAAAGGGAGTGACCCTTGGGAAAGCAGTGAGCTGACCCTAAACATCTTATAGGCAGTGAGCCTGGGCATAGAAGTGATCTAGCCCAAACATTGTAATCCACAGCTAGTGAAGTTTAGTGGAATTGGTACGCACGACAACTTGTCGGCATATGCTCCTTGGACGTAGCCCAGTGAGGGTGAACCAAGTAAAAATCTTTGTGTCTGCCTGCTTACTTCCCTGCATTGCATTTGAAGCATCATCATCAGACAAAGAAGAAAAGAAGTGATCATAATAAACACACAAGTGCAAACAAAGTGACCCTTGTAATAAAGAGGTCAAGATCCAGTGGGGCAGGAAGAATTTTGAAAAATAATATCCATACCCTGATTCACCCCCCTCTCAGGGTATATAGGCCCCTATTGGTCCTATCAATTGGTATCAAAGGGATGGTTTCATTTATCATATTTGTTTGCCTCGACTTGGTGTAGTCGATCTGTGTGGTTGAAGATACAATTTTCTCTTATCTCAATCTGCCATGGGGAAAGGAAAAACATCCGTGAAGAAGAAGAAGTCAAGTGGTATTCCTCAGTGTGGAAGTATGTATGGAAAAAGTGTGATTCAATTAAAAGAATCAAACAGTTTACTGAAGGAAGGTCTGGATGAATCTGACAGGGAAAGGATTGATTCACTCAAACATGATGTTGGAATGAGTGAAGTACATGAGCATCAGAGTGATGCTGAAACAGAAGAAGAAATTGAAGGAAGAATAGATATGCGTGCTGAGTTGGAGGCTTCTCTTGAGGAGATAGATGTTTGGAGAGAAAAAACAAAGAAATCCAACAAAGTTGTTCACGATGTCAAACTCTATATGCAGCAGCAGGAAGAAGAGAAGTCTGAGTTGATGGAAGAAATTGAGAAACTCAAGTTATCAACACGAGAGAACTCAGAATCAGTTAGTGAGTATAAGATTAAGATTGAAGAACAGAAAAGGGAGATCGATGGCTTGAATAGAAAAGTGAAAGATCAATTCAAAAGAATCAAAGAACCTAATATTCCAAGTGACATTGGAAACACTGAAGAAGACAAATCTAAAGATATCCAGATCAAGGGATTGGAGATTTAGGTCAACAAGCTAAAAGGCTTAAATCAAAGGCTTATTGATATAGTTACTGACCTAATAGAGAAGAATGATTCACATGATGAAGAGCTGCAGAAGATGGCTAGAATGAAAGGAAAACAAAAGGCTGGTGATTATGAAGAGATTCAAAAGACAGATGAAGCACAGAATCTTAAAACCAGAAATAATGATCTAGCAGCACAATTGTCTGCAGAGGTTCAGAAGAATCAAAGGATACAACAAGAAAATGCATATTTCTCTGACTTTGTCGCTCAAGAAAAATTGAAGGTAAAGGAGAAAAATGACATGGTTGATAAGCTGAATTATGAACTGGAAGATGAGGTGAGTAGAGGGAAGCTTCTCAATGAAGAAATTGATGACCAACTTGAATCAAGGGATATGAAGATTAAAAAGTTGGTAGAGAAGCTAGAATCAGTCAAGCAGGAAATAGAGAAGTCTAAATCCAAAGGTAATCCCAAATTGAAGGATGCACTGCACTTGCTATTTGATCATCCTTCGATAGGTGATGATAAAATGAAAAGCAATTATGGTATTTCTGAAGAGAAACAACAGAATATTTTCTCAGCTCAATGACTAGCATGTTTCGGAAAAGATGGTATTGGATTTGATGAATCAACTCCCATGAGTGATAAGAAGAGAGCCGTGAATAGTTATAGGAGTGGAGAAAAACTTGTAGGTGCTTGAGATAGGCTTAAGAGGTCAGTTACAAAAAGAAGTGACGACATGTGCTATTTCTGTGGGATTCATGGCCACACATCAAGCTTCTGTCCAGAGGCTCAGGGATACATTTCGTATTGTGAAAACGGAAAATGTAAAAAATCTGAGAATAAGATGAAGCGTCATGAGAAATCAGAAAGAAGAGTCTCTCAAAGGAAAGCATTTGTTAAATTCTATTACTGTAGAAGAATGGGACACACCATGAGTATGTGTCAGGAAGCTCAGGAGCTCAATTTCAGAGGAAGAACTCAAGTTACATCAACATCTCAACATAGAAATGATTAAATGAGGTATGCCTTTGATGGAAGATGTTTCATATGTTCTGATCATGGGCATTTGGCCAGACAGTATAGAAAGAAGAAGACAGGGAAGGAAAAGGAACGTCAAAGGAGATTCCTCACTCTAGTGGTGTCTAATGAGAAATCATACTCTAGAATAAAATATGGTAAATTGGAAAATATGCGTAGAGCCTCAGGGGAATCACATGGAGCTGAACAAGAAGTGTATCAGTCACCTCCTCCGTCACACTCACAACCACCCCCTAAGAAAGAACATGAACAAATTTGGAAGAAAAAGGGGGGAAAATCTACAGCTGTGAGTAAGAAGAATGGACGTTCAGTGGAGGACCCACCACCAACGGAAAATAGGGTGGTGCCTCAGACATCTGATAAAAGAAAGATGAACAAAGAATGTATTGAAAAATTCGCATGTCATGTTCCACAACAAAAAGTAGAGGAAGGTGAAAGACCCTTGCAATGGTGGAAGAAGCTGGGGATGATGACAAGCAAGGAGATTCCTGTTCAGAGAAATAATAAAGGGAACTGGAATTTCGGTGGAACATCAAAGACAGAAATGTGTACTATTGGGTTTAAACCCCAAATGGTGAAAAAGGCTAAGTCTGTCGAATCTACATATCAGATAAAGGCTCCGAATATGGGTAAAGAATGCTTAGTCATATGGCCAGAGTAGTTGAAGTTGGCAAGGCAGCTGGAGGAAGCAAGAAAAGAGTGTGATGCCCTCTAAGAAAGAATCAATGGGTTGACCCATCAGGATCAACCAAAATCCTCATCTTGAGGAGTCCCGAAAGATAACCCATCTCCCTATGTATATAAATGCTATTAACTGATGATCTGTTTGTTTCAGATTTTAGGGAGATACAATCCAAGGGGAAGTGGAATCTAAATATGCAAAGTGGAGATCTGATATTCTTCAGTGTTTTGATTTACTCAAATCAGGTATCAAAGTTGATGATGAAAGGGAACAACATAGCACAACAGGAAGTGATTGTGTTATTAACCTTGTCTCTTTTTTCCTACACCGAGTGCCAACTTAGTAGGCTTAGAGATTTTGTTATTGCCTCAAATCTTAGTGGAATATGAGGACAAATGATGCAGGAGGAAGAGAATGGTTATAGGTCTAGACAGCTGAGCTTAACAGATGGAAGAGTTGAATAACATAGTGGGAGTATTCAATATCCTAATCAAATGCATGATCTCAATATGACATGAAGGATGAATGTTTATGCTCATGAAGAATGATTGGTGGAAAATCAGCAACATACAGGTTTTCATGAATATCTATTTTGTTCTAATAATTTGGTATCAGCTGACTGCTTTCAGGATACCAAGAAGCTGCGAGAGAAAAATCAAAGGTGTGTCAACAAAAATTTGAGAGAAGATGTTCAAAGAAATGACATCATTGAAAAATGACACAGTGAACATTCTTCTGTTAAAAGTGAACAAATGGTAAGAGACTCAGGAAGAGAAGAAGTGGCTGAAGATGATCCAGAAAAAGATACTAATGATGAGTATAGGGAAGTAAAATTCTTATCTGAACAAAAGACAAAGAGTCAATCTGAAATTGACAGACATAATATCATCAGTGATCAGTGAGCTCCAGTTCAGACAAGAAGAATGAATGAAGAGCTAAATCAGATTGAGAAGAATCAGATGTGGGAGATTGTTTCGAGGTCAGCTGATAAGGACGTCATCATGCCTAAATGGGTATTTTTAAAGAATATGACTGAAGATGGCATGGTGATTCGGAACAAAGCACAGTTAGTGTGCAAAGGATGCTCCCATAAATAAGATATTGAAGCAGATGAGACATTTGAACTGGTTGTAATGCTGGAGACAATCAGATGAAGCACAGTGCAATCATTTTTCTGAATCCATGAAACATAAGTTCCAAATGTCTATGATTTGTGAGATGATGTTTTTCCTTGGTCTACAGGTGATGCAAGGAAGGAATGGAACATTAATTTCTCAATCCTAATTTTTCAATGGGGTTTTGGAAGGTTTGGAATGGATTATTCCAAGGAGATGCAGACTCTGGTTGCTACCCGGATGAAATTATCAAAAGATGAGGATGGCAAGGCAGTTAATATCACAAAATATAGGCAAATTATCGGAAGTCTGTTGTACTTGACTATGACAAGGCCTGATATTGTTTTCGCCACATGCCAAGCAGCGAGATATCAAAGTAATCCCAAGGAAAGTCACATGCTTGCAGTGAAAACAATACTTCAGTATATCAAGGGCACAGTGGAATTCGGGCTGACATATAACGACAAGTCTCAGACAGAATTATTGGGATATACTGATGCAGACTTGGCCGGTTCAGCAGATGATAGGAAATCAACATCTATAGGTGCATTTTATCTTGGAGGACTATGTATTTCTTGGTTGAGCAAGAAGCAAGATTGCATTTCATTAAGCACTGCAGAAGCTGAGTATATTTCATCCACTCAAGCATGCACACAGTTATTGTGGATGAAGCAGCTGCTTGAAGATATGGGAGTTGAAGTGAAGTCTCCGATTGGAATCCAGTGTGCAACTCAAGTGCTATAAATCTTAGAAAAAATCATGTCCATCATTCCAAGACAAAGCACATTGAGATCAAGTATCATTTCATCAAAGAGAAGGTTGAGCAGGACATTGTGATGTTGGAGTATGTGCCTATAGAGCTACAGGTTGCAGACATTCTGACAAAGGCCTTACTGAAGGAATCTTTTGAGAGGCATCGACTGGCTCTGGGAGTTCAGTCGATTCCCCGCACTTGATATAGTGTGGAAGTGGGACCCGCCCTCTCCCCGAGGTATGATGTGTTTTCCCTAATATGCTGATATGTGTTCTATACTATGTTACAGACTACAAAGGACTGTCCTTTGGGTTCATTGACAAAGGGGGAGAAAAGTGTTTGTTAAAGGAGGAGAAAATAGTGATTGTTCATGGGGGAGATAGTGCGGAGATTTGATAAATCATAATTGATACGGGGAGAAGCTGACAGGTGGAGAATCCAGAAAGGGGGAGCAATGAGAAAGGGGGAGTGTATTAAATCTGACGATGCTAGAAGTGATCGATCAAAGAATAGATATCACGACAGCTGAGGTTCATGATAAAAGCAGAAGAGTGGTGTTGGAAAGTGGTAAGACTAATTCCAAACCAAACATTGGTCTTCCAACAAATCCATCAACAATTGGTATCATTTTAGTACAAATTGCTATCAGTTTGGTGTCAACAGTGTATGTCAGAGATAAAGTGATTCATTGATGAACTTTTCATTTACTCTTGTTTCTCACGCCGAGCATTGCTCATGTGGGCTTAGAGTATGTGTTGAGTAAATCCTTGATCGCTATCAGAATCACAATGAGGCGAATGGAGGCCGAAGAATCTACGATGTATCTTTGTTTTGGAAGAGTTGTCAACAAACCCAAAGGGGGAGATTGTTGGTCAAAAATCCCTCAAGGTATCATTGAAGCATTTTTGAGGTGATTGTGTTTTTTGACAAAGTGGACATCTGAGTAGTGATTTTTGACAAAGCAAAATAATAACATACAAATTTGTTGAAAAAGAGGATTTCATGGTGGAATGTCGAGTTCAAGAGCTGAGGTCAACGATCCATGTTTGATTCAAGAAAGTAGATAAAAGGAATGGATGATCTGGAGGCAGAACAAAAGAACAGATACAAGGTGGCGCCGTTTTCCAGTGTTTGCCAAATTTTAGGGGCTGAAAATCGGCAGATGAAGGAAAGTGTTTTTGGCTAAAGGACTTGCGCTCCGAGGACATGGAGTATAGGAAACTTGCGCGCCATATGTTTTTCAAGATCAGAAGATCAAAATATGGCAAAGTAAAGAGGTTCGCGCAAGTTTGAGAGTTGGTCGCACAAGTGTCTAAAATGACAGGGGACTTGCACGGCGAAACTGGGTCGCGCAGGTGACTTGCGCGCCGTCGCGCAGGGTGGTCAGATTTCCTATAAATATTGGACCACCCCTCCTCATTTTTAACAGAGTTGAACACTTTGAGAAATCAGAGCTCCCGTCGTGCAGGTGTGGTGGTCACGCAAGTGGTGAGTGTGGGTCGCGCCGGTGAATTTCCGCGCCAGTAGTTGAAGTTGTGCGCCGGTGTTAGAAGTTGCGCACCGGTTGGTAGTTGCGCGCCAATATTGGTTTGGGTGTAAAAGGAAGAGAGTCGTGCAAGTTTGGAGTTGAGGAAGCTTGAGTCGCGCAAGTGTTTGAGGAGGACTTGCGCGCCCGTTGTGACTTGCGCGCCGATACTTGCGCGCCAAGATTGACTTGCGCGCCAAGTAAGGAATTGTTCCAGCAGTGCTTCTCGGACTGCGTGGAAGCTGGTACGTTGCTCGATACATTCGGTGCAAAGAGATATTCATCTACGGGTGAAAGTTGTACTTCAACAAATCATCTACACACAGAGGAAGATGCATTCATTCATACAAATGAAGAGACCTACAGGTCTATAAACCGTGAGTGGATTCCTTCCAAGAGCAGTGAGCTTAAGAAAAGGAGGAAGGTGATCCTCTCCACCGGAAGTGAGCCAGAGAGAGAGAGAAACAGGGAGTGACCCTTGGGAGAGCAGTGAGCTGACCCTAAACATTGTATAGGCAGTGAGCTTGGGCATAGAAGTGATCTAGCCCAAAAATTGTAATCCACAGCTAGTGAAGTTTAGTGGAATTGTTACGCACGACAAATTTTCGGCGTATGCTCTTTGGACGTAGCCCAGTGAGGGTGAACCAAGTAAAAATCCTTGTGTCTGCCTACTTACTTCCCTGCATTGCATTTGAAGCATCATCATCAGACAAAGAAGAAAATAAGTGATCATAATAAACACACAAGTGCAAACAAAGTGACCCTTGTAATAAAGAGGTCAAGATCCAGTGGGGCAGGAAGAATTTTGAAAAAGAATATCCATACCCTGATTAACCCCCCCTCTCAGGGTATATAGGCCCCTATTGGTCTTAACAATTGGCATCAAAAAGATGGTTTCTTTTATCAGATTTGTTTGCCTCGACTTGGTGTAGTCGATATGTGTGGTTGAAGATAAAATTTTCTCTTATCTCAATCTGCCTTGGGGAAAGGAAAAACATCCAAGAAGAAGCAGAAGTCATGTGGTATTCCTCAGTGTGGAAGTATGTATGGAAAAAGTGTGATTCAATTAAAAGAATCAAACAGTTTACTGAAGGAAGGTCTGGATGATTCTGACAGGGAAAGGATTGATTCACTCAATCATGATGTTGGAATGAGTGAAGTACATGAGCATCGGAGTGATGCTGAAACAGAAGAAGAAATTGAAGGAAGAATAGATATGTGAGCTGAGTTGGAGGCTGCTCTTGAGGAGATAGATGTTTGGAGAGAAAAAACAAAGAAATCCAACAAAGTTGTTCACGATGCCAAACTCTATATGCAGCAGCAGGAAGAAGAGAAGTCTGAGTTGATGGAAGAAATTGAGAAACTCAAGTTATCAACACGAGAGAACTCAGAATCAGTTAGTGAGTATAAGATTAATATTGAAGAACAGAAAAGGGAGATCGATGGATTGAATAGAAAAGTGAAAGATCATTTCAAAAGCATCGAAGAACTTAATATTCCAAGTGACGTTGGAAACACTGAAGAAGCCAACTCTAAAGATATCCGGATCAAGGGATTGGAGATTAAGGTCAACAAGCTAAAAGTCTTAAATCAAAGGCTTATTGATATAGTTACTGACCTAATAGAGAAGAATGATTCACATGCTGAAGAGCTGTAGAAGATGGCTAGAATGAAAGGAAAACAAAAGGCTGGTGATTATGAAGAGAGTCAAAAGACTGATGAAGCATAGAATCTTAAAACCAGAAATAATGATCTAGCAGCACAGTTGTCTGCAGAGGTTCAGAAGAATCAAAGGCTACAACAAGAAAATGCATATTGCTCTGACTCTGTCACTCAAGAAAAATTGAAGGTAAAGGAGCAAAATGACATGGTTGATAAGCTGAAGTATGAACTGGAAGATGAGGTGAGTAGAGGGAAGCTTCTCAAGGAAGAACTTGATGTCCAACTTGAATCAAGGGATATGAAGATTCAAAAGTTGGTAGAAGAGCTAGAATCAGTCAAGCAGGAAATAGAGAATTCTAAATCCAAATGTAAGCCCAAATTTAAGGATGCACTGCACTTTCTATTTGATCATCCTCTGACAGGTGATGATAAAATGAAAAGAAAATATGTTATTTCAGAAGAGAAACAACAGAATATTTTCTCATCTCAAAGACTAGCATGTTTCGGAAAAGCTGGTATTGGATTTGATAAATCAACTCCCATGCGTGATAAAAAGAGAGCCGTGAACAATTCTAGGAGTGGAGAAAAACCTGTAGGTGCTGGAGATAGGACTAAGAGGTCAGTTACAAAAATAAGTGACGACATGTGCTAATTATGTGGCATTCATAGCCACACATCAAGCTTCTGTCCAGAGGCTCAGGGATACATTTCGTATTGTGAAAACAGAAAATGTAAAAAATCTGAGAATAAGATGAAGCATCATGAGAAACCAGAAAGAATATTCTCTCAAAGGAAAGAATTTGTTAAATTCTATTACTGTGGAAGAATGGGACACACCATGAGTATTTGTCAGGAAGCTCAGGAGCTCAATTTCAGAGGAAGAACTCAAGATACATCAACATCTCGACATAGAAATGATGAAATGAGGTATGTTTTTTATGGAAGATTTTTTATATGTTCTGATCATGGGAATTTGGCCAGACAGTGTAGAAAGTAGAAGGCATGGAAGGAAAAGGAACGTCAAAGGAGATTCCTCACTCCAGTGGTGTCTAATGAGAAATCGTATACTGGAAGACAATATGGTAAATTGGAAAATAGGCGTAGAGCCTCAGGGGAATCACACGGAGGTGAACAAGAAGTTTATCAGTCACCTCCTCCGTCACACTCACAACCGCCCCCTAAGAAAGAACATGAACAAATTTGGAAGAAAAAGGGAGGAAAAGCTACAGCTGTGAGTAAGAAGAATGGGCGTTCAGTGGAGGACCCATAACCAATGCAAAATAGGGTGGTGCCTCAGACATCTGATAAAAGAAAGATGAACAAAGAACGTATTGAAAAATTCGCATGTCGTGTTCCACAACAAAAAGTGGAGGAATGTGAAAGACCCTTGCAATGGTGGATGAAGCAAGGGATGATGAAAAGCAAGGACATTCTTGTTTAGAGAAATAATCAAGGGAAATTGAATTTCGGTGGAACATCAAAGACATAAATGTGTACTAGTGCGTTTAAACCCCAAATGGTGAAAAAGGCTAAGTCTGTCGAATCTACATATCAGAGAAACGCTCCAAATATGGGTAAAGAATGCTTAGTCATATGGCCAGAGCAGTTGAAGTTGGCAAGGCAGCTGGAGGAAGTAAGAAAAGAGTGTGATGCCCTCCAAGAAAGAATCAATGGGTTGACCCATCAGGATCAACCACAATCCTCATATTGAGGAGTCCCAAAAGATAACCCCTCTCCCTATGTATATAAATGCTATTAACTGATGATCTGTGTGTTTCAGATTTTAGGGAGATACAATCCAAGGGGAAGTGGAATCTAAAGATGCAAAGTTGAGATGTGATATTCTTCAGTGTTTTGATTGACTCAAATCAGGTATCAAAGTTGATGATGACAGGTAACAACATAGCACAACAGGAAGTGATTGTGTTATTAACCTTGTCTCTTGTTTCCTACACCGAGTGCCAACTCAGTAGGCTTAGAGATTTTGTTAATGCCTCAAATCTGAGTGGAATATGGGGACAAATGATGCAGGAGTAAGAGAATGGTTATGGGTCTATACAGCTGGGCTTAATAGATGGAAGAGTTGAATAACATAGTGGGAGCATTCAATATCCTAATCAGATGCATGATCTCAATATGACATGAAGGATGAATGTTTATGCTCATGAAGAATGATTGGTGGAAAATCAGCAACATACAGGTTTTCATGAATATCTATTTTTTTCTAACAATTTGGTATCAGCCGAATGCTTTCAGGATACCAAGAAGCTGCCAGAGAAAAATCAAAGGTGTGTCAACAAAAATTTTAGAGAAGATGTTCAATGAAATGACATCATTGAAAAATGACACAGTGAAAATTCTTCTGTTAAAAGTGAACAAATGGTTAGTGACTCAGGAAGAGCAGAAGTGGCTGAAGATGATCCAGAAAAAGATACTAATGATGAGTATAGGGAAGTAAAATTCTTATCTGAACAAAAGACAAAGAGTCAATCTGAAATTGACAGACATAATATCATCAGTGATCAGTGAGCTCCAGTTCAGACAAGAAGAATGAATGAAGAGCTAAATCAGATTGAGAAGAATCAGATGTGGGAGATTGTTTCGAGGCCAGCTGATAAGGACGTCATCATGACTAAATGGGTATTTTTAAAGAATATGACTGAAGATTGCATAGTGATTCGGAACAAAGCATAGCTAGTGTGCAAAGGATACTCCCAGAAATAAGATATTGAAGCTGATGAGACATTTGAACTGGTTTCAATGCTGGAGACAATCAGATGAAGCACAGTGCAAACATTTTTCTGAATCCATGAAACATGAGTTCCAAATGTCTATGATTTGTGAGATGATGTTTTTTCTTGGTCTACAGGTGATACAGGGAAGGAATGGAACATTAATTTCTCAATCCGAATTTTTCAATGGGGTTTTGGAAGGTTTGGAATGGATAATTCCAACGAGATGCAGACTGCGGTGGCTACCCGGATGAAATTATCAAAAGATGAGGATGGCAAGGCAGTTAATATCACAAAATATAGGCCAATTATCGGAAGTCTATTGTACTTGACTGTGACAAGGCTTGATATTGTTTTCGCCACATGCCAAGCAGCGAGATATCAAATTAATCCCAAGGAAAGTCACATGCTTTCAGTGAAAAGAATACTTCAGTATATCAAGGGCACAGTGGACTTCGAGCAGACATATAACGAAAAGTCTCAGATAGAATTATTGGGATATACTGATGTAGACTGGGCCGGTTCAGCAGATGATAGGAAATCAACATCTTGAGGTGCATTTTATCTTGGCAGACTATCTATTGCTTGGTTGAGCAAGAAGCAAGATTGCATTTCATTAAGCATCGCAGAATCTGAGTATATTGCAGCCACTCAAGCATGCACACAGTTATTGTGGATGAAGCAGCAACTTGAAGATATGGGAGTTGAAGTGAAGTCTCCGATCGGAATCCAGTGTGACAACTCAAGTGCTATAAATCTTAGCAAAAATCCTGTCCATCATTCCAGGACAAAGCAAATTGAGATCAAGTATCATTTCATCAAGGGGAAAGTTGAGCAGAACATTGTGAAGTTGGAGTATGTGCCTACAGATCTACAGGTTGCAGACATTCTGACAAAGGCCTTACCCAAGGATGCTTTTGAGAGGCATCAACTGGCTCTGGGAGTTCAGTCGATTCCCCGCACTTGATATAGTGTGGATGTGGGACCCCCCCTCTCCCCGAGGTATGATGTGTTTTTCCCTAATATGCTGATATGTGTTCTCTACTATGTAACAAACTACAAAGGACTGTCCTTTGGGTTCGTTGACAAAGCGGGAGAAAAGTGTTTGTTAAAGGAGGAGAAAATAGTGATTGTTCATGGGGGAGATAGTGCAGAGATTTGGTAAATCATAATTGATATGGGGAGAAGCTGACAGGTGGAGCAGCCAGAAAGGGGGAGCAATGAGAAAGGGGGAGTGTATTAAATGTGACGATGCTAGAAGTGATCGATCAAAGAATAGATATCACAACAGCTGAGGTTCGTGATAAAAGCAGAAGAGTGGTGTTGGAAAGTGGTAAGACTATTTCCAAACCAAACATTGGTCTTCCAACAAATCCATCAACAATTGGTATCAGTTTAGTACAAATTGGTATTAGTTTGGTGTCAACAGTGGATGTCAGAGATAAATTGATTCATTGATGAACTTTTCATTTACTCTTGTTTCTCACACCGAGCATTGCTCATGTGGGCTTAGAGTATGTGTTGAGTAAATCCTTGATCGCTATCAGAATCGCAATGAGGCGAATGGAGGCCGAAGAATCAATGATGTATCTTTGTTTTGGAAGAGTTTTCAACAAACCCAAAGGGGGAGATTGTTGGTCAAAAATCACTCAAGGTATCATTGAAGCATTTTTGAGGTGATTGTGTTTGTTGACAAAGTGGACATCTGAGTAGTGATTGTTGACAAAGCAAAACAATGACATACAAATTTGTTGAAAAAGAGGATTTCATGGTGGAATGTCGAGTTCAAGAGATGAGGTCAATGATCCATGTTTGATTCAAGAAAGTTGATAAAAGTAATGGATGATATGGAGGCGGTACAAAAGAACAGATACAAGGTGGCACCGTTTTCTAGTGTTTGCCAAATTTTAGGGCCTGAAAATCAGCAGATGAAGAAAAGTGTTTTTGGCAAAAGGACTTGTGCTCCGAGGACTTGGAGTATAGGAAACTTGCACACCATATGTTTTTCAAGATCAGAAGATCAAAATATGGCAAAGTAAAGAGGTTAGCGCAAGTTTGAGAGTTGGTCGCGCAAGTGTCTAAAATGACAGGGGACTTGCGCGCTGAAACTGGGTCGTGCAGGTGACTTGCGCGCCGTCGCACAGGGTGGTCAGATTGCGTATAAATATTGGACCACCCCTCCTCATTTTTAATGGAGTTTAACACTTTGAGAAATCAGAGCTCCCGTCACGCAGGTGTGGTGGTCGCGCAAGTGGTGAGTGTGGGTCGCGCAGGTGAATTTGCGCGCCAGTAGTTGAAGTTGTGCGCCGGTGTTAGAAGTTGCGTGCCGGTTGGCAGTTGCACGCCAATATTGGTTTGGGCGTAAAAGGAAGAGAGTCGCGCAAGTTTGGAGTTGATGAAGCTTGAGTCGCGCAAGTGTTTGAGGAGGACATGCGCGCCCGTTGTGACTTGCCCGCTGATACTTGCGTGCCAAGATTGACTTGCGCGCCAAGTAAGGAATTGTTCCAGCGGTGCTTCTCGGACTGCGTGGAAGCTGGTACATTGCTCGATACATTCGGTGCAAAGAGATATTCATCTACGGGTGAAAGTTGTACTTCAATAGAGCATCTACACACAGAGAAAGATGCATTCATTCATGCAAATGAAGAGACCTAAAGGTCTATAAACTGTGAGTGGATTCCATCCAAGAGCAGTGAGCTTAGGAAGAAGAAGAAGGTGATCCTCTCCACCAGCAGTGAGCCAGAGAGAGAGAGAGAAATAGGGAGTGACCCTTGGGAGAGCAGTGAGCTGACCCTAAACATTGTATAGGCAGTGAGCCTGGGCATAGAAGTGATCTAGCCCAAAAATTGTAATCCACAGCTAGTGAAGTTTAGTGGAATTGGTACGCACGACAACTTGTCGGCGTATTCTCCTTGGACGTAGCCCAGTGAGGGTGAACCAAGTAAAAATATTTTTGTCTGCCTACTTACTTCCCTGCATTGAATTTGAAGCATCATCATCAGAAAAAAAAAGAAAATAAGTGATCATAATAAACACACAAGTGCAAACAAAGTGACCCTTGTAATAAAGAGGTCAATATCCAGTGGGGCAGGAAGAATTTTGAAAAAGAATATCCATACCCTGATTCACCCCCCCTCTCAGGGTATATAGGCCCCTATTGGTCCTAACAAGTTTACTATTCGAAAGTTTCTTTAATAGAAACCCACATCGTAAAAAGGAATACCAAAACCAATCTTTAAAAACAAAATTATGAAACCAAACGGTTACCCAAATAAACGAATCACTGTGTTTCCACATAGGTTAAAATATGGATATGGAAGAGAAATATAACCATCATGTTCTGATGGAGAGTGGTAGAGAACATGGCTATGGAAAGGCCAGCAATCACAAAGCCATAAATTTTTGATGATCTAAGGTAACATCTGGTTCATCAGATATAAGAGCACTTGGACAACATTTTTGGTTTTCAAGATCATTTCCCTAAAGTTGATGAAATTGGAATTAGAAGAAATACTTTCGTGATTTTGGTATAATCTCACCATTTGTCGTTCTTTGGACAATTTCCACTTCATCTCTTAAAGAAATGAAGTTGAAATTGTCATTCGTGATCTGTTAGTAGATCATGTGATGGAATGATGGATCATTCCATCTGTCTAAAACAAAAGGTTAGAAAAGTTATCAAAAAATACATAAGTCCATCTATAGTGAGATTAATCCTATATAGTTCCTAAAATGAACTTATACTTCATATATCATACTGCTTAATAAAATAAAACTAGTTTCCACTAACCAGGGACTTCTTGTAGGCCAGTGGTAGGTGATAAAATCCAGTCTCACTTCGGTTGTGGGTTCGATTCCCACAGCCTTGTTCGACGCGATGGGCCGTCGCCCATCCTGTAGGTTCTCCTTTTTCTAAAGCTATATTACTATAACATCCCATCAATAATATCGAAAAAAGTTTTATCCTAACTTATGTCCAACATAATCCATTCTAATCTTTGGATTATCTAAAATACTTCGGTCCAATCTCATAGTATAAATAAAATGATTACTTAAAATGTCACAGAACAATCACGTGAATGCCATCATTTATCCCCCATATATCATAAGATATATCTTGTTGGTCAAATTACAAACATGTGAATACCTTAATCATGTATTCTCTTGAAGAATGAATACCCATTGAACCTTAGTGAAAACATGAATGTAGTTAAAAGTTAACACTTTTCACATACCAAAATCCTCAAAATTCTATATACTCAAACCATGATATCACTTAGTCTTTATATCAATCATGAGCTCATGAATATTGTTAAACATTTCGTTTTCTCGTTTTCCCTTCATTATGCGCATATCATCTTATTTCCAAAAATATCTCAATAACTTTGAATACCACATTAGACCAATACATAAATATTCCAATACATTATGATACAACATTATTTTGGAATCCCATTACATAAACACTTAATCATTCCACCACATCGTTGTCATATTCAACATCGCCAATAGTGATCGCATGTGACTTCCCTTTTTCCTTTTCCTTAAGCGGTTTCTCATGCCGATCATCACTAACCCTTGGATTAGGGCATTTATTGGCATAATGTCCCATCTCCTTGCACTTGAAACATTGAAGTGTAGTAGGTTCATTCTGTGTATCCCTTCCTTTGTTTGCATCCTTAGACATCTTCTTCCCATCATTGCAGCATTAAAATGCCCGATGACCTTCCTTTCCACATTTGAAACATTTACTTGTCCCTTTAAGACAATCTCCACCATGCTTCTTTCCACACTTTGAGCATAAGGAAACATTCATATTCTTTTCACCATTATTCTGAGATTTCTCCTTGAACTCCATCTTTCGTTTCTTGTCAAAACCATGAGATGGATATGTAACGCCAACTTCCATTTCTACCTTGATAGCACAACGCACAATTTCTTCATAGCTACTAAAGTCTCTTATAGCTAATTCCCTTCGAAGACTTGGTTTTAAGCCACTGAAAAATCGATCAAATTTACTTTCATGTTAGATAATAATGCCAGATGCATACCTTGCAAGTCTTGTAAAAATCGCTTTGTGTATACCAACAGATTCATCATCCTTCTGCTTCAGCTCAAGAAACTCATTTTCCAACTTTTTTCGAAGAATACGAGGGATGTACTTACTAAAAAACAAGTTCTTGAACTCGTCCCATTCCATGGACTCAATTTCATCTCTTGGCCTCGTATTCTTGATAAGATTCCACCATTGATTAGCTTCACCTTCCAAACGATATACTGCTAAGATGAATTTATCATGTTCAGAACATTGAAGAACTGAAAATATCTTTTCAATAGTACTGATCCATTGTTCAGCAACAAGTGGATCAGAAGACCCACTGAAAGAAGGTGGACGTTGCCTCATGAAGTACTCAATAGAATATTGTTCCCTTCTCTACTCATTTGGAAGTCCAGAATGATTCATAGCTTGTGTAAGTATAGAAATAAGATTTTTAACTCTATCTCCCATAACATTGGTTTGTTCAGGAGGACAATCATTGCATTGTCCATTGCATTTATCAACACAGTTCCTTCAGGTTCGAGCCATCGTCTAAAACCCAAAAAGAATAGTGTGAGAGACAAAAATCATGCTAGAGAAAACAACATAATAATGGAGGAGTACCTTCAATATCTAACATCTTAGGTTTAATTCTATGATCTTTAGCATAATTCTAGTACTATAACCTATACGTATACTTCACCTTAGGGACATCCCTAGGATTAGACATACCTTAGAAATATCTCTAGGGATCTCACTAACGTTTTCGAATCCTAGTTTCCAAAGGTTGACTAAACCTTTCCTCGGATACCAAATATAGCGGTCTAGAATTACTTCCAGTGGACTACAATTGATACCTATCAGGGCACTCTATGGGCAGATATACCCCCTGGGCAGGACACACCACCATCCCCAGTGGCAGTCATTTCCTCATGAAGCCCTTGGGCGGAGAGCCATGCTTCGTCCAACGCTCACATGTGAGAGTTCCCAAGGATCGGATACATTCCTACCTCCTTTGCCTCTGATACCAACTGTAGAGACCCGAAGCTTGGCGTACATTGACATTAAATTACATTTTCAGAATACTTAGTACATAACAAAAACACACACACAAGGATCGTAATAGTTTAGTGTCTTTGGAAACTCGGAATATAATCTTCTAATCCTGGTGAAAGATCTTCAACATCGCCCATAAAGATCTTCCCTTTTTTTATACCTAAAACCTTTCTTTATATCCTGGGGAAAAGAAAACATAAAAGGGTGAGCTCAAATGCTCAGTAAGGTTAAACAAAAGAAATATCAATCACATCATAAGAACATAATATTTTGAAAATCTTAACCTACAAAAGAGAGCATAATTTCATAACATGGGATAAATCATGGCAGTGAAATGTAATCACAATAATCATAACTTAAAACATGAAACATTGTGGAATACACACATAATCATAGAGAATCATTTCTTGTTAGTCAAGACTCATTGCCAAGACTATCTTAGTGGACAAAGTCCCTTTCTGAACCGAGTCACCCTCGTTTCAGTACCGTTTCACTGAACTGGTATAACCTACCATTCCATCCATGTATATCTCATGAGATATAAAATATTTACCCAATGCATTGGAGGGAGATATAGGTCCCACCCATCTCATAATGATACCATTCTTATGTGTGCCACAAAATCATAAATCATACATCATAGCATAACCCATGTAATAAAAATGGGAATCTTAAACATCGTGACATCATAAAACAATAAATATAAGATAAAGGAATTCATAAAAATATAATTACATCACAAAATAATCAAATCAATGTAATAATAGGGATAAAAACATAACCCTTTATTATCATAGATGAAATTTTTTTTTGATAAAACACATGAACTCCATTCTTGAGGAAAATATCCTTTCTACTTCAAAAACACTTTTCCTTTCTTAACATGTCATAAAATTATAAACTAAAAGAAGTTAATTAAAAATAAACTTGAAAAATTGTAAAGGAAGCTTCTTGGAAATAAGGTTTTAAAAATCCATTCATGCCGTATAAGTTAAAAAAACATTCTTCTCATACTTTTTTCGGAAAAGTCAAAAAAGTACCTCGTACGAAAAACGACAAAAGATTCCTTTCATATCTTTTACAAAAAACTCACCGAAGGGTAAAATTAGATTTAAACAATTTTAGGTGGATTGAAATAATATTACATATTGAAAAAACATGGACATGGATGATAAAATACGCCCCAGTAAATACCAAAGTATAAACAATCTCGGATAAAAATGAGATTGTGATATTTCCCTTACCTTAGGTCCGATTTGCTTCGTAAGTGTCCGAACCTCCTGTATAATGATTTAAATAATGTCATTGACTTATTACAGAATCATATTCATTTTTATTATATCATATATGGTTCACTTATGACTTTATATTACCCGTTCTTTTGTAAATTCATGTTAAAGTAGTGTTTTGGGTAAAATCGTCTCATTTGTCGTTCGTGTTTTGACTTGTAATTATTCATATGATTACTTAGATCATGATTAATTAATTCCAGAATATAAGACATGATTTATATATATATATATATATTCAGAATATAAAAATATATAATAAATTAGTAAATGGAATGAAATACACCGTTCATGGAGACGGTAGGCCGTACGTACGCATGAATGCTGTTTTCGTTTCCTTATTGAGTTGAACGGAATTAAATAGATGACATACATATATATACACATAAATCCAGTATCATTATTATGTAATATATTTCATGATTACTTATTATATATACTTTATAATCATTCATGAATGGTTAAAGTGGAGAATGAATCTCATCGCGTCGTGGAGACGGTAGTCCGTACGTACGCACGAGCGACGATATCGTTCTCATAATCGTGGGACTGTATTGGAGTGTATGTATACTATTTCAGAATCAATATCACTTTAAAATAATAATATATAGTTATTATTTACACCATTATACCCATCCATGTAAGGTGGTGGTGGAAAATAGATTTCACCACGACGTGGAGACGGTATTCAGTATGTACGCACACGCGGTGATTTCATTTTCCGTAGGATGGATAGATGGTGAAATAGGATTGTTTCATACTTGTAATAACATATCAGTATATGAGTGATACTGATGTTATTACTTCATAATGAAACAACCTAAGAAGAAGAAGTGGAAGAAGAAATAAAGGTGAAAGAATCGGTAACGGAAATTACCTCTTCCTTGAAGCGCCTCTTTGAGACCTCCTCTTAGGGCACTAAAATTGGTCTTTGAGGAAGACCAGAACCTCTAGGATGTTTCTAGGGAAGTGGAGAAGAGAATTTGGCAGGGGTTGGCCGAGCTTGAAGGCTCAATGTTGTGTGAGGAAGAGAGGGAGGAGGTGCCCTTTTATAAGGGAGGAGAGGGGCACCTTTGGAATAACTAAAAATACTATTTTATTATAAAGTCGAGTTCGGTTTTAAATAGCTCCAAATTGATTTATATCGATGATAAGGTGGGGATGGGTCAAAATCCTCTCATCCAATAGAATTTAGAAATGTTTAGGTTCCTATTTAAACCTTATCATTTAGATTTAACATTAAGTTAAATAATTTTACTTTTACCATGTCTTCTTGTGTTCTTATACTATAAGGTTAATAAACTTACTATAAGCATCCAAAAGAACCCCAATTTGTTTATTATTAATATATATAACCGTATATAAGTCATTTGGCTGACCCTTAGATTTTTAGGAATAAAATAACAATTACCAATATAATATTTGTTTTAAAAACTATTTTATGTCAATTTGACACTATTTAGTAATTGATTTTTGTGAAAACCATAACAGAATTATTAGTTCTAACCAAGTTAATTAAATCAATAATAACATGTCATATTAACCTATAAAATTAGTGGGATTCATAAAAAGTCTCAAATTTCATTTATTTTGGTTTTTATAACATCAATTATGTCAATATTTCATTAATTAGATAATTACTACATCATCGTTGTGTCATAAATAAATTAACTTATTTAATGTCTAAAAATTAAAAATAAAATACGATTTTGTATTAAATCTTGTTAGCTTTCTAATGAATATTTATAGTTGAATTTATCTTATGTATAACCCCATATTACAAATGTTTTAGTAAATAAACTTTGATTTTAACTCTTTTAACCCTTCTTTAAATAAATAAATAATAAACGTCCTAATCTAATCGAAGTGGGCCTAAATGGTCATATTTTATTCCTAAGTATGTTTTTGGTCGAATTACACTTGTCCAATAGAATTAGGACATGTGTTAGGGTAATAATAATATCATTTTTACCCTTAATTACCCTATTTACTTTTAACCATGGTAAAAAAAAGTAAAAAGTTACTATTCACCAAAAAATTATTTTCATCTCATTGAACCACATTTTACTTACTGACATCAACCGTGTCTCTCGGATTTTTGAAATTCCACTCACAGAAGCGGTAAAATTATGTTTTATGAACAATTCAGTTTTTTTAACTACCACTTAGTGGTTTCACTATTCATCAAAAATTGAATGTTTTCAGAAAAATACCAAAAATTAAGCCTAAGCTATATTTGTTATTATGAACTCAAAAATGATGTCTATTTTACCAAATTCAAAACATATCAGTTGCATTAACTAATTTAAAAATTAATTCTCGTCGTCAAAACAAATAGCGTGTTTTTAAGAGATAATAATTATCAAAAGATTGAAACTTGTTTATAACTGGTTTAAATGTGAAATTACATCCAATGACCATCATTGTATTAAATTGTAAAAATATATTCTAAATATACTTTAAAACCACTAAAATTAATAATTTATCACTATTAATTATTTCGATTGAAAAAGTTTTTTTTAATTAAAATTTAGTAATTTCCACTATTCATCAAAATATGAATGTTATCCGAAAATTACCAAAATTTCACCCTAAGCTAATTTCGATATTCAGAATCCAAAAATGAAGTCAATTTAGAAAAATAAAATTTACAAAATTTCAAAAAGTGCTTATTACTATTCATAACGGCTAGTTTTAATAATATTTTAATAACATATTGTTGTTTAGTGAAACTCGTTATTGCGTACTAAACACGCTATCGAGGAAGGTCGCGATTGCGTGTAATACAAGGCAAGTCAAGGATGCGTGTTGAGCAAGCTCCTTTTGGTGTAGCGTACAACACAAGATATTAATGAAATTAAAAACAATATTTTTCATAAAATCTCGGGCTGTTACAATATTAAATTTTTTATATTTAATATTAATTTCATTTATATAATTATTAATATTAAATTTATGAGAATAATAACAAATATTATTTTTATAACAACTAAAAAGTAAATATAATTTACTTAATAATGAAATAATTCATAAAAAAATAATGCTATAATTTTATTGAAAAAATAAAGGATATAAAAACTGAAAAACTACACTATAGTTTCTTCATAGTGTTTAGTCACATTATTGAATTTTTAGATAAAATTTTTAATTGTATTCATTAATTCAAATGTATATATATTTATTTTATACTGTATTAATGTTTCCATGAAATATTTTGTTGAATAATAGAATAGAGAGAAAAATATTTTTACCATATTTCCTAAAATCATTGTTGGGATTAATTTATACAACTGGGATCAAATGAAAATTTATTAATTACAGATATTATTATTATTTCATCATATAAAAACTATGATATATAATAATTATTTATTTTTCAATAAATTTGATAATTTAATGAAAACATTTCAATATACTATTGGTTTTTTAGAAAGTAGTGTAGTTAAAAAAATCAAACTACATTCTTATATCTTATAGAAAACATTTTTACCTATACTATTTCATGATATAATTAGAATTAATTCCAAACTTTTAATATTATTCAAATCATAAATACACAATTTTTTTAATTTATTTATTGATTCAACAGTACTACTAATATACATTGAATCATATGACGAGGATTGATCATATTATACACTCTCAATACATTCATTTCGTAAAAAAAATCATATATGCGGACATAATGAATATTTAAACACGCTATATATTATAAAAAATATGCTATATTACAACTCTTATATATAGAAACCATGTACAAATTTTTATATTATATGTTTTGAATTAAACTACTGCATAAAAATAATAAATCATTCTAAAATATATAGTACTATTTTTTTATAAGAAGGGTTATTTTATCCTTTAATCATCCTTACTACACGAAATTCACCAGAGAAGGACCCATATTCTACTAATCATAGTTGTATCCCTTTTTCAAATAAATTCTCACATAAAATACGAAGGGAAAACTCTAAAGAAGATTTATTGTTTAATCTATACGAAAAATATTCTTTGTTGGAGAACCAATTTTTATCTACTAAAATACCAAAATAGTTTCTCATGGAATATTGATGCTATTCAATTGAGAGTTGAAAAAAATTAATGAAATACAGAAAATATAGGCATTATATTCTCCCTAAAACAATAGAAGGGAAGGTGGTTTATATCATTTGGATTGAAAAATATTCCCACTGGAAAATGTTATATTGACATTCAAAAAGGTCATGTGAATGGAACATGCATTGTGCATGACCTAAATTAGATCACACCGAGCCCCATTTACAATCCTCATTTTATTGGGCAAGAATTCCAAACACTCTCTAATTATGATGAGGTTTGTAGATGATTTTCTCTTAGTCACGTTATTTTTTGACTAATGGGATCCTAAAAATAATCTAAAACCCTTGTAAAAAATTGATAACAGTATACAAGATTATGAGACCGTATGTTAACAATGATATTTATGTGATATGATTATACAGTTTTCAAGATGTTTTATATCCATGTCGGTATGTCCACCTTGTCAGGCATAAGAATGTGGTATGTTATCTTTAATAAATTATGGGTCTGAGACATTTCCACTTGATTTTGTTCTACCCTTATGGCTCTATAAATACAGGAGGTGAAATTCTCTCCAATAATGTCTTCATTCCATTGAATGTTCCAATATTTATCACATGATTCCCAATAATTAGTAATATCATTAGAAGAGGGCAATGTTTGTGTGCCATCACAAGATCCCATATTGATAATGTTGTTCCATGATTAGAAATCATGAGGTAAGGGATGAAAATCTTTAAAAAATAAGGTAAAAAATATGAAAAAGGTGTAAATCTCATTTGGAATTTTATTTCTATGAAACACTCTTATGTGCTTCATAAGACACAATTAGGTCCTTTGTGACATGTCATCCTACTAATGTGATGGAATTATATTTCCCCTTTCATCATACAAAAGACATCATAAAACTACATTTTCATATAACGCTTCATTGAATCCAATTAAATTAGAGGGTTATCTAAGAAAAGGATCACAAATCAATACAAGAACCAATATTTATTAGGCATTTCTTGATAAATTGGAAGATTTATTGATTTAGAAACTAATGTCACAAGTTAGTGATATCCTCAACCCATTTAAAATAAAAAAGGATACAATTTGAGAACTTTTGTAAGATTCTTACGATGCGATAATATGGTATCTTTAATGTGAAAGAGTTCATATTTCTTGGACATTCACAATAGATCACATAGAGACCCACTAAATAGACCATAATGATATCATAAAGGACCTTAAGAATATCAAACTAATCTCGTAATGACCCCGGACAAGACACCATTGTCTCACAAAATACCCAAGAAAAATCAACTTCAATCGCTTGAAAGAATTTACACATGAATAATGATCTCATTAATACCCATAGACATTTCATCATGACCATATGGAAGCCCCTTGACATGTCTACGTGTTCAGTAAAACCCCATTTGACCATCCATGTTCTAATATAAATGGAAAAGTTTGAATAATATCATTGTCATAAAATATCTTGTGATGCCATAGATGATCCATGATAGGATCATGTGATGTATGAAACACCAAATACCTTCACCAACTCCAGATTGAATGTATGGAATATAATCCACCTCGAGTGGGGTATAACCATTTAGGTGATGCTTATAAATGCCACACTAACACCAAAAGGTATTTATACATCGGTGATCCATCATGCATGAGAATTATTGAGTAGACTTTTTTAAGTGTCCATTTATTAGATCATATGGTCATCATCCACTTTGAAATCATGGGAATGACCTGGGGGATACTGTAGAATACATATTCATTTTTCATGATCAATCATTGAACATGAGAAGGATTCTTACATGTTAGATGAGTCATGAATAGATGAAATCCCATGTATGGTTGGTCATGTGAAACCACAAAAAAAATATAACACTGAAAAAAGAGAGGAATATATTTAATAATTTAATGAATTAAAGACTACATAATGTTGGTATACTTATGAGAAAATCATATATATTGATCCTCATGATATTCTCCTGACTCACCAAGATCATGTGACAATACCTAGTCATGTCCCTCAAGGGATGAAACACTCCTCCAATATCAAATTTGGATCATGTGATTCCCCTTTCCCTTTTAATGAATGTCTCAAAATTCCCTCTAGGTGTATCTACCCTTTAATTAATAAGCCCCCTTGGATTTTCTTCCAAATAATATGATTTCTTCTAGAAAATTCACCCATGATAATCAATCAAACTGGTAAAGGTCAACTAGTTTTCATTTTGACACTTATACATGTCAGTTTGTATCACGAGACATCCTTTGGACAATTCGACTAGGTCTTGAGTCACACTCAACACATGTTATCCTAGATCATATGACATAATCCAGATAAGTTGGTGAAGTTATGAGACACTATCCAAACATGTTATATGGGATTATGAGATATCCTCCTGACATGTTTTCTTGGTACCATGATGACATAACTATATTTTATCATGGATCATGTGTCATCTACTAGAATTGTTAACCTGGTCATGTAACACTCTCCAAACATCTCATTCGGGATCATATGACATGTGTTGGAAATGTTAGTCTGGTCATGTGACACCCTAAAGAGTTGAAATCTTGGATCATGTGGTGTAATCATGAAATGATAGTTATGTCACGAAAAAAATCCATACATACCAACATGGATCATAGAATATCCTCTAGGAATTCCATCCAAGTTATGTGACAACCTTTATACATGTCATCCTATATCATGTGACATCCTCCGAACAAGTCATACAGATCATGAGTCACCCTCCAAACATGTAAAACATGCTCATGAAATTTTCATTAGATTGTTTATTTATTTTATTCAACATCCTCTTAAAATGTCAACATGATCATGTGTCATATAATCCAGTCAATCATAATATTTCAAGAAGAAAATCATTCCATGTCAAGAAGGCATACCTAAAAAGATATCCTTTCCAAGTCTATATATATGTGTAGCTTCATTATGTAATCACTGATCAGTGGAATGATATGATTGCCCCCATATTATGGAAAACTCAGTTTATTAACCTAATATAAAATGAACTAAGAGACCTCTAACTCTTACTATAACAAGGATACCAAATATGGGTTCCTTTTTTCGGAGCTCAAATAAGCATTTACCTCAGTGTAAGTCACTACATGTCTTTGACAATTAAACCATTTGGACACATTCTTTATAAAGGGTTGAAATTTCTTCCTCATCCACTTACAGAAAGATAAGTCACATAATCTACAATAACATTGATTTCGACCATAATCAAGATTGTTCGACTGCCCTCATAAGTCCCCATCACAAATAGGCATCCACATCGATATAAGCCTCTCAATGTCTTCGACATTCCAACCATTTAGACCCAATCACTCTTATGGATTGATTATTCTAATCCATCAACCATCCATTCAACATAGAAACTATACTATAAAGAATCTCATTATTTATATAACTAGGATCCATAGGTTTAATTCCTCGGGATCATGCCCAATATGAAAGATCTAATTGGATATCCCATGATAGATTCCTCACATCCATGTGTAGTGAGAACAATTACATTCAATCCCTTATTTTCCACACTGATCCTGGATCAACTAGGATTAAGGAGTGGAAAAAATCATATTTTTTTCATCATGAATCTCCATCATTTATGGATTGTATAGTATTTAATCTCTGATTACTAGAATTTTATAATATCCCCCATATAGGGGAATCTACCATAGGGATGCAATCAATGTAATCATTGAATTATGATGACTATGAATCATTACATATCATGGATACATATGATGACATCCAAAATCTAGATATCAATACATGGTTCCTTTGATACCTTCGTTTCTCCCATTCATCATGATTCCAAAAAACGTGGGTTTAAGGAACCGAATGTGTTTTGAATATTACTACCAATAGGATTTGTAGGACTCCTCATGATGGCTCAATACCATCCTAAACATATTTAATGCCTCCTTTTATTACAACACATTATATTGTTTCGAGATATGTGGAATTAAAACAATATATGCTACCCATTAATGAGTATTAGATGAGTAGACTATAATAAATAATGTTTGAATAATTAATTTACTTGACTTTGCACGTGGAATTATTTTTCAATGGATAAATTTTTTTTGGGTAAAGGTCCCCGTATCGGTTTTCAAATTAGATTACTAAATATATCCTAAATCAACATGAAATTCCATGAGTATGAATAAATTAATCCTAAAACAGTGTGATAATTCCAACCTCTGATCCTCTCATCCAATGTGTGTTATAAAGAATTGTTCAGTATGAACCTCCCAAAACTACATACCTTTAGAATATTGGGTTCTATTTAGTTATGGATATGGGATTCATTTAGAATATTTTTAGATATAAAAATGTTAAAGCACACATGAATTATTTTTAGACACATTGAACTCGACAAAGTAAAAACATTGGTCTATTCAAGCCAAATCAATTGATGAAAAAAATTGAACCCTGCATGAAAAACATAAATAGAATAATCTTCAATTTATAATGCATTAGAATATTTTTTTGGAATCTGACATAAATAATACAGTTGAGGACAATGATCGACCAATCATTGGTAGTGAGGGTTAAAATGATATAATTCAATCCACACTATGATATGTCAATGCAAGTGGAATGGCCTAATTGTTAATAATAAAGGACAATTGTGTTACACATGAAAATATGATTGTGCATGTATCATTATTTGGATGGTACAATGATTGTCTACCTTGTTCTTTTTTGTCTCTTTGATTGCACATTGACCATAGATAATTCCCTCATCTTGTTATCATTATAAAAAATTATTTATGGTTGCAACCCCTTTTGGTCTCTCAGTGACCACACCCACCCAACACCATTATCCTTATGTTGTTAATGTAATTTTTCTGGAATAAAATCAATATGGAACAAACATATCCCTTAAGGATTACTATGAGAGTCTCTAATCTATAGAAATAATGAGTCTTCATCTTCTATAAAATTTTACAGTAAAGCTAGTGGGGCTTGTTTCCACCAAGAACAGCTTCATATACCTATGCACAGAGCGTGAAAATATCCACATTCGTTATATGATGAAGGTGTATCAATTAATCAACAATGGATCCCATCAAATTTGGGGGCCACTAGTGAGGGGTCATATCAACCACCTTCACCAGCACCATACCACTGATTCCCTTTAGTTTCCTGTTGAGGGAGCCATCAAACACACTACCCACTCTATCACCCATGACCATGAAACAAGGTAGGCACATAATGTGTATAAATCTATAGAAAATCAAGAGTTATCTAATATCCCCACATCAACTAACAATTTTCATTGACATATTATGGGGTCAGCCTGTGTGTTGTCTGGTATCCCTATTCATTCGGAAGAAGCCTATGGGAATATTCCATCATCATGCATGGTGGAACTGTATACCCCCATGCCCCATAAAACATGTCCATAAGCATATTATTCATGCACAAGGATGAAAAATGTGGGATCATATACTAAATACAATAAAAGATATCTTATAGTAAATATTTGATAAATAAGATGTATAGGCTTACCTTCATTCACACACTCCACTAATGGGACTCTACATACTTGAAATAATAGAAGAAATCCATATGTATATTAGAGAAAATGTATAACTACATGGATGGGTGAAAATTCTTACCCCTACAATGAAGATAGTGCATCACTATGATTAGCACGAACAACTATATTCTTATGATGATGGAACACATTCCTGCTCCCATGTAGGAGTAGTAATGGAATATTTTCGTAAAAGTTAAGGCTTTAGACCATTATCATATACCCACTTTACCAACTCTGCATCATGTTAGATCAACACATGCCTCAAGAAAGTCTCATATTTCAATCAAAAAATATATATGACATATTATAAATTCCATGGATCACGATCATATCTATGTTCTAGTATTGGAAAAAAAGTGATAGTGACACCTGCCTCGAGGTAGTATAATTTTTCTATCAGAAAATGTTGGGGGAAATAATACAAAGATCATGATAGAGATCATATACCTATTCTAATCTAGGATCCCCAAGTGATAGTGGAACATGTCTTGGGAAAGAAACATATTATCATATGTAATTCTACGTGGAATATACTAGTAGCACATGTAATCTAGTCTCATATCCCTACTTCTCTCGATGAATGATTGCACTGGAATCCTTCAAGGAAAATTAAGGAGGATGATTATATTATTTCTCTAATTATAGTGGTCTGTAATCATACTTCTATGTAGAATGTGTATTTGTAAAGGGATCATACACCCATTCCAACAAAGGATCACCAATTGAGTTCGATATATTCCTCAAGAAAAAAAACTTTTTTCACTAGATGATTTGAGAAGTGCTTATATTGTTTTCAAATAAGAGAAATGTAATGTTATATCATTTTCACATTACTCAGATCATATTTTAGCAACACTATATGGTTATTAACATTTTTCATAAGCCATCATATAGAAAACTAATATCTCTAGAAAATTCATAAAGCCAGGTTAGTTTATATGAGTAACATTGATGAACATGGTTCATTTTCGAAATATTCATTTTGCCATTGTCCATGAGTTTTCTAGAGAAACATTTTCAACAACCAAATGGACCATCAAATATTCAACTAAAACTGATGGATAATATTACCAGGATTTTCTTCCTCGTGGTAGTTTGCATATGAATCACATGGTCTCTACTCGTGAAATCTTTTGTGGTAAACCTCCCCTGGTGATATTTCCAAAAAAAAAAATAAATCATCCACTTTCCCAGATTCCTCTATATAAATGATTTTCAGAACTAATAATAATTCACAGAGAGAGGTTATTGAAATAGTACAGTCAAATGTATGTAGTTCCACATAATATATAGGAAACACTCCAATATAGTTAGTAGGTGACCCTGATAAGCACCATTTGTGGTCTAACTAGATTGATTAATTTCATTCTGATGGAGTGAAAGATGTCATTTACATATAGAGAAAGATAATTGAAACCATCCACCTGATAATTGTTCCCCTATCTAATTCAATTTATGTGATCCTAGATGATTTTAAGACGGATTTAAAAAAATAACTAGGAAAAAATATATTAAAAATGCAACTAAAAATGAAGCCAAGACACCTCAATTTTGGTTGATATGTGGGTCACCTTAAGGCCATTATAATAATATTATGTAAGAAAGACCTGGTTTCTATTCCCATGGCATGGGATCCAAAACTATAAAATAATTGTTCAAATATTCAAAACATTTTCCACCATTTCATAACATATATCACCATCTTATCTTTGAACCCTCATCATGGATCTATATACAAGTATGTTGTATCATTAGAGAATTAGACATCACCACACCCATGGAACACAATAATCACATAGATTTGACATCTAGTAATATTATATCTTTCAGTGAGATTTTGAGTCTAGTTAATGCATATTCCAGTTGGTCACTACAAAAAAAATTATTCGATTACAATGGTGAAAAGACATCACAAACTGAGGGAGATGAATTCTAATATATCTTTGAAATATGCCACTCGAAACAAAGAGAACACATTTCCAACACGGATAAAAATTTGTTGATCAATAGAAAATATCACATACAAGATGATTCACATCCATTAATACCATTGCACGAATCACCAACATGACTACAAATACACCTCATCAAACAGATTGAAATAAAATTATCTATATTTCTTGTACATGAAGGAAAACAACTCCTTGATCTTTGGTAAAATCTACCTCTGACTCCACCCCTTGAATCATGAATTAACTTAAGGTATTTATTATATATTATAAGAATGTGAAAATCAACACCAAACCACTGTATTGGGGAAATAAATATCAAAATGTTTATCACTGGTTTCATTATCTCTCGATATGGTCCTGTAGAAATAAATAATGGTTCTAGATAAACCCTAACCCACTAGTATGAGGTCATTTTTTAATCAATTTTCATTCTAGGGTTCATCAAAACCTCAACTAGAATAATTGAGTACTCAATAAAAGGATAAAAAATGTCAATGGTTGCCCGAAATATTCCCCAACCCACAAGGCTTGGTTTATTTTCATCATAATCATTACCATAGAGGTAATAAATCATCTTTAGGTAGGGAGATAAATACCCAAGGTCGAAATCCCATATATTCTTCCCGACAAAAGATTGTCCTTTTCTATTAAAGGACTATTCATAAATCTTGACAGGAAACTGGCTCATGGTCCATACACATAGGTATTGATGGGAGGATCATATAGTGAAGTTAATCAATCTGTACTAGGGTCACAAGACAAATCATTCCAAGATGGACAAGGCTTTATGAAATTTCCCAAATGTAGGAAATGCAATGACATCATATTTCATTGCGAGTAATGGAAAATATTTTCAATTTCATCACCGTTAACTGATCAGATAATTTGAATCAAGACTCAAATGCACGAGGAAACAATAACAAAAAATATTCCATGATGAGAGGATCTAGATGCACCCATAGAGGCAACATTTATCGAGAACTAGAGGAGGATCCAAAAATAGACACATAGGAATATCGAGTTTCTATCTCTATAGTGGAACATAACCACGGTTAAAGGTAACAGTGTGTATACATCCCAAATACTAATTTTAAGAACTGAAATTCTTATAGTGTATAAATTTATTGAACATTCTGTGAATGAGAAAAAAAGTATAAGAAAAATAAATTTGATCTATGCAAAGTAAAAATTACATCAATTTATTTTCTTCATAATGAGATGAATATCATTCCTCTCATACATATGAAATGTGATTATCTTCCTATAAATGCATCATCTATGTTTCATACTATCATAATATACAAGAATCCAATACAAATAAATTATAAATTTGATAAATATTGGGGAATCAATCAATTATGGTGAAATTATCTACCTAACTAGGGAAATAATTCGATAATATCATGAATTGGTTTTCAGTGGGAGTTGAAAAGAATTCCATCTAATCTAGCCCCCCCCCACTATTTATGGGAGGTAAATCGGAAAATAGTAGCTTCATAATTTCTGAATTACATAATGTTATTTGCAACTATAATGGATTCCATAAAAGAGAACTATGCACTAAAACATCCTTAGAATAATCCACATTTAGAATGGGTGGATGACACATTTCCCCCACATAATTTCAAAAATTCTACCTTATACACCTTCGATGGATGGATACCCAGAACAGCATATAAAACACTTTTTATCTCGATGTGGAAAAATTATGGTCCCTCTATGTCAGAAGGATGTGTCCAAGCTCATTTGTTTTTATATACTTTGATAATGACAAACTTTAGTTGGTATATCAGTTTCCCAGTAGGTTTCATTGCAAGATGGGATGACCTCCATCTTCAATTCATTTACCATTTCTGATTTACACAAAGGAAAAACATGTTTTGACTAAAAATGACATTAATTGTGAAAATAATAGGTTTTATAACTTCTTACATAGATGAAAAATTGGTCATATTCACTCAACATCCATCTCTTATGAATGATATTTTTTTACCTCTATACTAAAAATAAATTATTTGTGTTGTAATCAACTCTAATCCCAATCAAATATCAATGTGGGATCCGAGAGATTGTAAAATTTGGACCACATTTCAAAAACCCAATCTAAACCGTAGCTCGTGATGTTAGTATAGGTGATAGGGTATAGAAAGGCATAAACTATAGCTGTTACTCTATAATCGATAGTAGTTCTCATCCAACCAACTCAAGACTCTCTAGGTAACCTTGATCCGACTATCAAGTAGAATAATAAAAAAATCACCCTCTAAAAAAAATAGTTATCACTATCACCTGAGAGATGATGAATAGATGAATAAAAAAACTCTTTCTAGAATAAATCTTCCCTTAGTTATTTCCTTACATCTATTGACAAAAAACTGCTTATGGTTCCACTTTGGAGAATTCCTGATTAGGTCAACCTCATTAAATACAACTTTTCCCATAGGAGTATAGATAAAAACATACATAATTTCATCATCTTTAAATACATCCTCAAAATCATGGTTGACTATAGAAATGTGATGGTGGATACCTCCTCATTGATTGTGACAAGTATAACCAATTCTCTATCTAAAGATGAATATTATTTGAAAACATTTCAACATGGTGTGGAATAATGCTCAACAGCTAGATGACTCTTAAAATAAATTTCTGATCTCATGAAACCCTATGAGAACAGATTCAAAAATCAATAGTTGTATCATTTCCTATGTAGGTGAAATATGATATTTTTGTCGAATATAGACGTGATCAACAGACATAGGAAGATGAAAAATTTGATGAGTCATATTCATCTACAATGAATGATATCACTCTTGCATAATTATTACCTATAATTTCTAAATAATGAGACCAGCCCACAATAGAGAACCCTTATCTTATGTAGAGATCATTGTTTATTCTATTAGCACCACATAGAATAATACTTCTCCAATTATTAATATCAATCCATGTATGAGTTCCCCTACCAGACCAGGGAACTAGAGGCTAAAGGAGTATGAGATGAGGATATAGTAGATAGAGTGTTCATGGTAAAACCTAATATTTCAGTCAGATTCTATCATAGGAAAAACTGAATGCAAAATCCAAGGGATAAAAATCCAACAAGATCAGTTAAAACATGGATCTACCTTAGAATCCCCAAGTGGTCCCCTAGCCTAATCATCTAACATGAATACCTTTCAAAGTTGGGATTATTTGATAATCCTAAACAATGAGAATTTCCAACTAGACTTGTGCCCCTGGAATTTGATCTTTCCCTAGCCTCTACACAATCCCTTAACCAATGCACCTAAAATTCTTTAGCTCCCTAAACAAAAAATAAATTGGAACCCCACCTTGGGAGGAAAAACGTATAGAAAAAATGAATGACATTATGATACAATTAGTGGTTATCCTTTCCAAGATCTGAATTATAGATATGATCCCACTTTAAAAATAACCTAGGGAGGAACTCAATGAATCCCTATATTTCTTATATATGTTATTGATAAATGTTAATGTTGGCATGGTTTATTGAGTGGAGACTATTCCATCATATTTCCATATCACCATCTCATTTAGAAATATTGATCTTGGGGAGGTTCTCTAGGGTGAAATTAGATTACTAAATGTTTCTAATAGTCTTTATAATGCTGAAAACTTATTGGGTTTGATTGAATGAGGTTTAAGGATCAACTTCATCAAGATTTGTACCCTCGTAAATATGGGATATAAAAAGGGGATCTAACCCCATAAAATATTACCATTCAATGGTATGATATGCATGATAAAAGACAATTCAGAATTATTAAGATGAACTATTACATTCGGGATATCACATCATTCACTATGTTTAGGGTCATCTCGTAAGACACCACATGAAATTTCTCACATAAAAGGGCTTTAATCTATAGCCATGTCACAGTCCCATCTACATTGATGTAGTGTATGAAATACCCCATTGATGGAGAGGTCATTATACTACATGGTGATTGTCCCCCCATTGAGTATTCTAAAACAACATATGATGAGGCATGTTTCTATAAATTTTGAGGAACAAAAAAATTGTGCATGAAAATATACCGATAACAACCGCAACTGATTCGATTTACCCATATGAATCCATATATTATGATTGATAGTGACTATATACATCCTATAAACCTGATTGAGGATGCATAATTAAAACCATAAGTCTGAGCTCCTTATTTCACCATTGAAATCATTACTGAATATTATCTTTATAATATCACTATAATTACTCATATATTAGTAGATCCTAATGTCTCTTCCCACTACTTCTCTCATCTCGATAGTGATAGGGATGACCGAATATTTTCTTCCTCAACATAAAATTATTACATAGGCTCAAAGATGGAAAAAAGAATATGTTGACCATAGGAACACTCCTCCCTCATTTGAGAAAGGTAACTACACCACTATTGATGATATTAGTAAGCGTACTTTGGTAAAATATGACTAGTTTTATACTATATTGATCAGTTCTACATTTCTCTTGGAAATAGATGTACATTGCATTTTCAAATTACATTGATATGTCTTATCTTGAAACTATAAAAAAATTCCCGAACGGAATCTAGATGTTGATATACACCATCTTTATGTACCTAATTAATATAGATATTTCATACATATATTAAGGTGGATTCAACCCACTCATGATACAAATGCTGAAGTGTAATTTGGAAAATTGATCAAATCCAACATTGTTTGAAAAGTGAAATTCCTAAGATGGATTTCCAACATTTTCCCTATCATGAAAATGAATGGGAAGATATGGGTCTTCAAAAAATGTAGATACCTTAATAAACATTTCCCAAAGGGATATTTACTATTTACATTCATAGAACTCTTCATTGATTAAACAATTATCTTACAAGCCATTTCATTTGTGGAAGGGTATTCAAGGAATAGTAAGATAATGATGTCCCCAAAAGATGAGGAAGGAAATGCCTTTAATGTACCATAGGGGGGTATTATTCTACCAGTTAATGGACATTGGATAAAATATTTAGGGTATTAAATATCAAGGAACCATGAATCATATCTTTAATACCCATTTGGGATGAATAGCCACATGTAATTTTGAGGAACGATTTGTCAAATACTGAGAGAGATTTCATCTCTTCTTGTATCATCAAATAGTGTTTGACAAGTGGGGATAGAACTATATAAATATTCACTCATTGATGTTTGGTTTCAAGATATCGTTAGCGAAATTCCTCAGATTGTTTGTATTCCACCCCATCATTGAGGTCAACCATTAAAATACTAGGGAATTTTTAGATATTTTACCCATCATAATCTCTATGAAGTAAGGGGCTTCAAGTTATCCTTGAATAAATTTATCATTTCCTATCAAACATGGATGGAAAATAACTCCCATTCACCACAATATTAAATAATGGGGTCTCCTTTATATGGGATGAAAAATACCAATAATCAACTGAGAGTATCAAGTAGTGTCTACTTCACCGACTGGTATTGATGCCATTATTAGACAAAAAGTTACTCATATTATATCTAGATTACCTAGAACAATCAATTGGAATTCTCCATGATTAAAAAGGTAATGCAAGGAATGAAAATATTCTCTATTACTTCAATTGAATGATTTATTTTATGGATTATAGATATACTAATGTTGAAAAGAACACCAATTTTCTCATATTTTTATCGAATAATATGTGGAAAATTTTTCATCACTTGGAAGTTCACATGGCCTCCAAATAGACCCACTCATGTGAATAATTGGCCTCCCATAGGTACGAGGGAATTTGGCCTAATGGGATTTCATTCTGCAATTTTATGACATTTAGTTTGTGTCACAGAAGTAAGTAAAATTACATGCCCTTGTTGATTTCCTCACGTCAAATCCCACTCCATGAAGTAAAAAGGTTGAAACCAAACATATAACAAGGAATATTTCTACACTTCTGGAACTTTGTGGACATGGGAGATATATTTTTATTGAACCTGCTGATGTTATATCACTAAGAGACTAAAAAACAAGGGCTTAATCATTTTGGACTAGGTATTGTGTTTTTTTTCACTAGAAAACGAAAATTTTATCTACCCTTTATCACTATTTGAATGTAGAATAAATAATGAGTCAAAATACAAAGATCACATAATTGGCTTTGAACTACAGATATGGTTTTAAATTGCATACCGGAAACTCAATGGTGATTCGGAGATAGGGATGACATTGATCGAAGGAGAATATTACATAAAAAAGAAACCATTTACCCTATAACTAAATATGTTATAAGATTAATAGTGGAGTTTCCTTTGGAAAAAATATGACATGATGTTCCCCAAGCAAATATTTTTCATTCTAAAACAATCGTTAACATAGCTATGGTATTTTTTGACCCTGATCGCGATGAATCAATATTCTAGATCACTAAAAGAGGAATGATCTCCTCAATATTCACTTGTAAAATCGAATAGATCAATTAGGTCAGAAATTACATAAATCATGATGAAATGATATCAAAACCAGGATGGATGGATTATATAACCAGTTTTCCCAAAAGGTTCTCTCCCAGAAGACAGATATGTAGGGGAATGGATTCATCATCGAGTGGTGAAATTTACCCAATCATACAAAATTATTATGAAAAAATCACTATACAAGAGAGGATTTGATGGAATACTTCTTAGATTCATAATAGAAATTGAGATTTACAACATTATGGATGAATTATTTGTAGGATAGTTTCATTATCATTAGTAGAGGACCATGATCTCACAACAAATATAGAGACTAGGTTTCTACTTCCAATCCAAGATACAAGACTATGAGGAATTCTGTAGGAAAATTCATGCATTCGAGTTTCACAAAAAAATATTCCATCAACCCCATATTTATTAAACCTAGAAAAATATAATAAGGTGCCTTCCATATGGGGAATGGATGTTGTGGTGTCATATACCCATGTCCCAACCATGAAATTTAAGTACATCCTTACTTCCACTAACTTCTTTTACTAATGGGATGAGCTAATCCCTATAAATGAATATTGGATGAGAAGTATCCTCAAATTTTTGAAATATTATGTCATCACTGCATTTAGATTCCCCCATACAATATTGACGATAAATGACACCAACTTCTATTGAATGAGGTTGAATAAATTGTATTAGGAGTAAACATAGATTCTAATAAATCATCATTCTAAAATACAGTGAAAATTGTGAAAATAGAGGTCCTCAATAAGACATTACCAAATATACACTCATATATGGTTAATAAAGATAATAGGCTCAAGTTTGAAAAAATCCCCCATGCTTTATATGGGCTTATCGTACCACCAAACATACTAATACAAATAAATATCTATATTAATTATTGTATGGAATTGACGAAATATTTCACATAGAATTCCATTTTCCATCACATCAAAGAGCAATATTTTGAAAAATATCAGAAGATGACAAATCCCAGAAGTTGTTGGATGAATTGGAGTGGATCAATGTGGAAAATTTGTTACACTACACAAACTCGATGACCACCAGAATTTGATAACAATTAACTTAAATAAAGATAATCACCATTGTGTGTTAAAACATTGAAATTTTTTTTATATGTCAAGAACCCAATGATACTAGGGGATAATCCTCTAAATTTTCATCCCAAATGTGAGGGGCCTTTTATTATACATATTTTCTACCACATGGAGCATACACTCTAGCTACAATGGACGATGGTTGAGTCAGGCCCCCACCAAATCATGTTTTCTCATTAAATACATTTCATAGAGTACATAAATAGTCTCTATTGTTTTTTGAAATATGTTAAACATCACAAGAACATCCTGGTCAAATGATGTTATACTATACAAACCCATATTGACCGTATGATTTTAAACAATAGAGAACGCATCCTGACCAAATAATATTAAACTATATGAATTGAATATTTTCCATGTAACGTAAACATCTTAAACAAGCCCTTCCCACAAGAAACTATAATGTAATGATACAGTCCTAGCAGAATGAAATTAAATTACACATCATATATTCTCTTTATCTCATGATGTAAAACTACATGGATAACATTTTCATCAAATAAAATAAAACTACATGGACCCCACCATTTCACTAATTTCGCATAGATTATCTTTCAAACATACCTCAATACATTAAAATACAAGGATTACTTCTTCTTATCATGATTCTAAACTACATAGTTTTCTAGAACAACATATTTATTGATTATCATTACAATGGGATAGACAGGGATGCCTTAATAATATATCACGACCTAGACAAAAATGATACTAAATTAGAATGTCCCTTCATTTATTACAATCATTTCCTTAAAGGACCCAGTATCATTCCTTATTTCTCCCATCGATCATGACTCATGTGGGTTAGGGAATTTTTTTAAGGATCACCTTATAAGATTAGGGAACATTAATTCATAGTAGGGTTAATATGGTCTGGGATGTAATACAATAAAAGGGATATAATTATTCTATTCCACATGATGTATAATTGGATGGTTGATGTCTCTTATATGAAAAAACACTTCCCAGTATAATGGGTCCAACATGAGATGACAATTATCCTTGGTGTTGGACTCCCATTACAATTCAAATCCAATACAATGTGTGACATGATTCCGGCCATTATAGGATCAGTAGTGATTCCCACGCCTCCACTATTTGGAATATTCACCATATTCCGTTTTCATGTCAGGGATACTACATCCATTAAAAATGGGACTAAGACATATGGTTTCTTTTATAATATGCATGGTTTGATTTTTTTCATCAACAGATATGTAGTGATGTCTGACTCTTAAATATTTGGTCTAGGTTTGACAATAAATATAAATATTAACCCCCCACTTTGTATGAGTTAAATCTATATAGAGAGTGTCCAATTCATGAACTATGTGTATCCGGATTATATTCATAAGTGGACACATAGTGATCCCCAAAGCTCCAATATCGTGTCCGACTACAAAAATAATCTGGAATGATTCCCCCCAATGTGTATAGTTCATACCTATATTGAGAATTTCTTATTCTAAAACTAAATTTTCCATGATTTCTAAAATCACAAGATATTTAGTGACAAATGGATCTCCAACAAATAGTCTGACAACAAAAGTCATTGAGAAAAATTCCCCCAAATGTGTAGGAGTTAAACCTACATACAATGTTTCCATCAAGAAATATGTGTGTCTTGATTTCAGTCATCACAAGAAGTGTTGTGACACATAGATCACTAATTTTGGTTATATCTATAAAATTCAACTAGAATAATACCACCCAACTATATGTGCATGTTTTCAACCTTCATATAGTGTTTTCCATTAAATAACCATATGTGGCTTTATTCATACTACCGTTGGATACATATGGACTCCCGAATATCCAATTATTGGGTCCAACAACAATAGAAAAAAACCTCCATACATACAAATAGATAATAACCACACAAGTAAAATTCATACATAATCTATGAATGAATTGATTCATTAAATCACATGATACATAATGGAACCCAGATCCCCAATCCCTGGTTCAACAAAAAAATATGAAAAAAGTAAACGTACACCCTAAACTGCCTTTGTTCCCGACCTACAAAGTTAATGTACTATCTACATGATATTAAACAATATACAAATGGAACATACCCCTTTTCGAATAGGTTCGATTCATATAATATCATTTAGACGACATTTGTGTTAGGTCTACACATGGATTTCTTGCACAAGTGATAAATCTACTCAAGAAGGGATTGGGTATATGAATTTCCATGTACAAACATGTGCATATATAATATATCCTCCCTACATAAAAATTCTCCCAACCAATAAAAAAAATTTGTCAATGATATATTTCATAAACTTTTTTCATCTACCATGTACATACCACATGACATTAAATATCATGGTAATTAATATGTATTTACACCATGATGTTAATCAAGGAAAGTGGCTTTGTCACATAACAAAAAACTACACCAAAAATATTTACCATTACAAAATGTTAATATATGTGGCCATCACAGATCATGATATCTTATCAATGGAACATAAGAGCCTAACCCAGATCATCCATATAAATGGGTACATCTGTAATCATTTAATCCCCACACCCCATAAATCAAACATCATGTCATGAACACATCAGGTTCCCTCATACCATTCATACCCCATGAAAGGAATAAAGATCTCTTTATTTGACCATGATGTAGATGTATATGGGATCATTCCTACCTTCCAAAGACACCACTTCCCTACATTTTGTTATTTCAAACCATTGAGAGCATGGCGTCATCATGGTAGAACTTAGAAGCTCTATGGGTTCAAGAACATCCCTCGTATGATTGTCCCACATCATTACTCAGGTCCTAATAACCTCAATTGTTTATATAAAAATAAAATTCTTTATATTGGCAGAATTTAAGAGTACTCTTAACCATTTTTATCTTAATTATGATATGGTGTAATATAACCATTTTATTTGGTAAATTGACTAGAATCACAATAAAATCCATCTACTTCGGATAATTCTATATGAAAGTAAAATTTTATCCTATATTTTTCAATATTTCAGGACCCAAAACATATAAAAACAGGGAAAAAATTATTAGGTTGATAACTTACATATATAGGCATAAGAAAAAATTCAATTTTTTTCTCACTAAACTCTTCATCTAAATACTTTAGGAACTACTTATAGCATAAATGAATAAGGAATAAAGATCTTGCGTACCACCTTATGGACCTCATAAAAGTAGATCCTTGCTAAATATATCTCATGTCCCAAAAAAAAGATAGAATAAATACTTTTCATAACTCCTCTATGTGAAAACATGACTACTGGAATTCTTGGTAATTGTGACGGAATATTTGCGACGGGATCCCGTCGCAAATTGGCTTTAGTGACAGGGCCCCGTCACAAATAGCCCGTTGCAAAAAATGCTGTCAAAAATACAATTATTTGTGATGGACCCATCGCAATAAATCTTATTTGCGACGAGAAACATCATCTTCGCAAATAATCTTCCGATTATATGTATTATATATACATAAATGTTTTTTCAATGGGTCTGTCGCAAAAACTATTTGCGATGGGATCTTGTCCCATCACTATATATATATATATAAAAATATAAAACGTTCTGCAACGGGCATGTCGCAACAAATTATTTGCGACAAGCAAGTAGTCCTGTCGCAAATATGTTTTTAAATATATTTAGTTACACTATTTATAACGGGACACCATCGCAAACAGTCTCATCAAAAATAATATATTAAATTAATAAAAATTAAAATTTAATGAAAATACGATAAGTGGAAAAATAGTATTACTATTATTAAAACAATAAAAAAATAAAAAAATATTAAAAATTAAATTATGTAATAATTTCACCAATATAAAAGACAAAAAATATAAATAATTCATATTACAATGTTAAATTCAAATGTTTGAAACATAAAAAAATCACTGTGGGTCGTCTTCTGGAGGAGGTGGAGGAGCTGAATGAGATGGTGGAGGAAACTCCATCCCTAAACTATGAGTCAGACGACTCATTTAGTCTATCTGCTCGTGATGCTGCTGCTGCCATTGACGCATCTGCTCCTCGTAATGTTGTTCTTGCTGCTGCTTCCGTCGAAACATCTCTTCTTGCTGCTTTTACAAAGTCTCTATATGCTTAGCCTGAGCTTGAAACTACTCCTGATACTATGAGTATAAGCACATGACCTTAGTATAAAACATATTCTTGAATTAAAAGAATAATTCACATTGAGGACCTTTTCAGGTTTAGAGTTTTAGAGAATTAGGACATAACTATTACATCTCAAAGATTACAAGGTATACACATCTACTCAGTTTCCATTTTTTTCACAAAATATAAACTCTTGAACAAAATACTCATGTCTAGTTCCATGTTTTAGACATCATGAAATTTCCTTAATCCCATCCTTGACCATATTCTACTTTAAGTCCTATGGAAAACATTTCAAAAACATGGGATGAGCATAAAAAGCATAGTAAGGGTTATAACAATAAATAAATAAAACATTAGTCCATGTATACATAAGAATCAATGAAATCATACTTTACTCATAAAACATAATCACTTTAACATACCTCATTAAATCATAAGATTTAGGAATAACTCATAGAAATCATAAGATTAATGGTAACTTGAGGCATTCATAACATTTTTACGTAGGGATTAACCCTCGTGGTTACGTTTGTAATAACCATCATATTACATTCCCTAAATCTCTTTGGAGAAACCATAGCGTTTAACTCCTTCGTGTTACCCAATTCATTGGAGAGCTATATCGGGCTCACCCGCCCTTAATTTATCACGGAACTACCCGATTTCATAAACCTTGCCCAAGAACCATAACATAATCATAACACTTAAAACATGCATAAAAGAAACATAAAATTTCCACATTTAAATCACAATATATCACATCATGATATTACCATAAATAAAAATTTCTAATAAAATAATTAAAACTGTATGGGGTAAAAATCCCATTATACTTTGAAAATATTAATAGAAGACATTTAAAAGAGATTTTAGAATCAAAGTGTCTCATACCACTTCAAAAATTCTGAAAGGGTTTTAAAACATTCATGTCCCTATAAATAAATCCTTAAAACCATTTTTAAAACATGGACATGGATGATAAATGTTTAAAAGAATAAATCTTTAAAACCATTTAAAACAATGTTTTAACAAAAGAGTCCTTTTACATTTTGAACATTTAAATTATAGGCAACAAGAAAGTAGACCATTTTCAAAACATTTAAATGAATTTAGTATAGACATAATATAGATATAGAATGTCAAATGGGTTTTATATACACTTTATAAAAGCATAAAAGTGCATATCATTATGAAATTTTCTCAATGAGAAGAAATTGAGATGTAATCCCAATCAAGGATCATTCCATTAGAGCAAGGATAAAGAAATGACATAATTATGTATGAAAAATATAAAAACACCAAATATAAATGGATACTCAGTGTAAAATAATCAGGTGTAATCCACACATATTCATATCACAACAAAATCAAGAAGTAGAGGTTTAACCCAAAGAATTGACGTTGGGATAAGAAGTTCCCTTGTAAAAATTCGATAGCCTAATGGCGTCACATCAAATTTTAGAAAAAGAGTTAATGAGAGGGTTAAAGGGAATCTCATCACTTGGACATAAAATTTACATCAATAAGGATATATAAGGACATATCCCAACATAAGAAGATTTAATTTAAAAGACAAAACAAAAACAAATCTTTTAAAAATAGGAGGGTGAAAGGTTCCCTTACCGACTTGGGTAACTTTCGAAACGTACACCCCATTAAAGAATGACTATACAACATTGATATAAATACTCATAAAAGAAATTATATTACACAATGAGTAGAATAATGGGCATTACATATACCACTCAAATTAAATGGTGGCAAATGTAGCATAAATCTCACAGGAATAAAAGTGAGATGAAAAATCTGTTACGAAAACTCGGCAGATTAACAGCGCCAATTAAAACATCCAAAAATGGATTTATGAGATCAAATAGGGTCTCTCATAATATGAACATAAAAATTAAATAATTATTAATATAAAATAACATCCCCAAACATAAGAAATGTGAGCTTAAAATAAATGACATAAAATAGAGTACATAAAAAGAAAGAGAGGGGTGGGATCACTTACATCAAGTCCGACTTGACTTGTTCATTTCTTTATATTCCTGAATAATAAAAATTGGTGAATTTATAGTTTCATAAGGACATAAATTAATGTTTATTATAAAATAAATATCAGATATTATCATGTTATAATAATTTGTTAATTATGTGAGTTCATATCATACATTTTGTCAGTGTTCGGTACATGAGTCAAAAATAATCTTGTTTGAAAAGCATTGTCAATGTAGTTGTAAGTACATCATATACAGAATAGTATTAATGATGTAAATATCATATATATACAGTATATATTCGTTTTATACTTATTCCATAATATTTGGAGAAAAAAATAAATGAAATGCACTGTTCATGGAGATGGTAGGTCGTACGTACACATGAACGCTACTTTCATTGCTTTGGCACATTAATGGAATTAAAACTAGATGAGATATATATATATATATTATAATTATAGTATAATATATATGTTATATGGGTAACATAAGTTTATTAATTTCATTATTTATACATTCCATGTATTTCATGAACGAGTCACATCACTTGAGGGGGCGGTAGTCCACACTTCCTCAAATTAAATTATCGTATTTTCACAACATGAAAATCATAAAGGAATGTTTTAAATATAAAATACATAATCATAGAGAGGAAATAAATATAATATATGTCATATATAAAAATAGTTACATAATAATGGCCACCATGAGAGGTGGTAGGAGAAGATAGAACAATCATTGTTTCATGAGATAGTAATTCTCCATCCACGGAAACTGTATGTTCTTTAACCATTAGACGGAGGTGTGTGTAAGTGTAAATCAATTACTTGTCATAACAAATTCATATAATGTTTAAGATACTGTTTTTGTAAAAAAATCAAGGAATAATAAGATTTTAGGGGGTTGGAGAAGCAAAATAAATCTAGAGGACATTAGGGAAGACTTTACCTTTAAATCGGGTAACTCACATTTGTTTGAAACAAAAGGGTTTCTTGAAGATCTTTCTGCCTAAGGGAAGGCATCTAGGATTAATGCAGGTATGTGGAGAGATAAAATTAATAGAGTTTGGTCGATCCAATGGTTTCTGAGGTGTGGGTAAGGAGGTAGAGGTGGGGGCCTTTTATTAGAGGGAGGAGAGGCACTCTTGGAAAGTAAAGAAATGTTACTTTATATTAAAATGAGATTCGGATTTTAAAATTCCCACATTGATATAGTTGTAGGATAAGGCAGTAAATGTTATAAATATACTCATCCAATAGGTTTTAGAGAAGTGTAAGTCTTTGAGTTTACATTATATTTTTATTTTATTTAAATCGTTCATTAATGAGATAATCGCTGCATCATCATGGTGTCATAATGAAATTAAATTATTTAATGTCTAAAAATTATAAAAAAATAATATGATGTAGGAAATATTTTTATATTTCCAATTAAAATTTATAGTCCAAGAGATCATTTACACAGACATGAATAATTTTTTTTACTTGGGTGATACATACTTTGGTTATACTTTCCTTTTAAAAACATAAAATTAAAAAGTGTCACTATCACCCCAAAAGTGATTCCATGGGGTCCCAAAGTTTGGCACAAGGAATCCTATGGTCTACCATGAAACAACCAGTTTCATTAGGACACCTTTTGGGGTATTTTTTTATTATTATGATATTATTTTATTACCCTTAACTACACGATTACTAATTAATCACGATAATTAAAGATAATTACTGTCGTTACTATTAATAATGTCCAAAAAAGAGTATTAATTACATAATTGGACCTGATGATTTCAAATATGGAATCCATTTTATCAAGTTCAAAACATAGAAATTGTAGCAATTAATATAAAAGTAAATCTTGTTGTCAAAACAAAAGATGGGTTTTTAAGAAGTAAATTTTATCAAAAGATTGAATTGCTTTTACATCCAATTAAAAAATGAAATTACATCCAATGAACAACATTGTATTAAGTGATAAAAACCTAATTCAATTATACTTTAAAAAAAATTAAAATTACAATCTAAATATATAAATAAATTGGATGAAAAGGCAGTTTTGAATTAAGAAGCTGTATTTTCACTATTCATTAAAAAAAAGACATTATCAGAAAAATACCAAAAAATAACCCTAAGATATATTTGATATTCCAAATTCATAAATTATTTCCATTTTACCAAATTCAAAACATATAAGTTTCATTAATTAATCATATAGTTAATTCCCAATGTCAAAACGAATAGCATGTTTTTAAGAAACAATATCTATCAAAAGATTGACACTTGTTTATGTCAATTTTCAAAGTGAAATTAATTATAATGACCACCATTTAATTAAATTGTAAAAAATATTTTCTAATTACACTTTAAAACAATTAAAAAATATAATCTATACATATATTTAAATTAGATGAAAAAGTAGTTTTTGAAATAAAATGCAGTATATTTCACTATTCATTAAAAAAATCAACATTTGTCAGAAATATAACAAAAATTTATCCAATGTAAATATCAATATCCCAATTCTAAATAATAATTTTATTTTGACAAATAGAGATTATAAAATTTTCAAAAGTTGGATTTTAAAAAGGTTTTCCATCAAAAGGAGGTCAAATAATCTTTTAAAAATATTAGAGTATTTATTCTTAAAATTGGACTCAATTTCATTTTAAGACTCTATCATTTATTGCATAAATTTAAAAATATTTTACTAACCTATGTAATCATTTTTTGTTAGTTCTTTTCATTCCCTCCCTTACAACGAATAGGCATTAACTATTTAAAACAACATTATTATATTATTAGTGTGCAACGTAAGATTTCAAAGAAACTAGTTGTTGCGTATTGGGTACGCCATCGAGCATAGAATTCTCTTTAATGTAATTTTAACATTTTATTCACACATATTGAACAAAATGAGAATGTAATATTAATTATTTACCTAGGATGTTATATCCTTCCCACCTTTTGAGAATTGCGTCCTCACAATTTTAAAAATGGGCTTGAAAACTTCATTGAAAGCCCCACATCAGAAAAAAAGTAAATTTAACTGTCACATTAAAAGAAAGAAAGAGAAGTACAAGGGTCACCCAAGTTAACCCATACTAGGATTCCATGTAGGAAAACATAAACATGGAAGAAAAAAATAAACGGTCATATTCTGAGGGAGAGTGATAGAAAACTTGTTTTGGAGAAAGTTAACCACCATAAAATCACAAACCTGTGATGGGTTAAACGATATTTGATTCCCCAGTCGAAAAAATTAAAATACAAAATTTTTGTTTTAAATAACATTTCATTGAGGAATTTATTTATATGATTAACTAAAATATAAGGAAACATACTTACTTATCATGTTGACTTTCAACTTTTTCTAGATTTCTTACACAAACTCATATTTTCTCCAAAAGACGAGTATTTAGGATAACTTGTTCACTTTAAGAGCACTATAATCAACGTCAAGAGAATCACCTAATCCAAAAAAGAGAACTATATACTTCCCATGTCTTTAGACCAAACCCAAAACCAAAATTGTTAGTACGAGACCAGATAATATCCAAAATGGGTAATCCATTATAAAAAGAAATACTACTCTTAATCTCTAAAATTTGACAAACATTATTCAAAGTCCAACAAAGACCATTCAATAAACAGCAACCCATAAAATTCTTCAAAGATAAACCAAACTATGATTGAAACCCAAATCTCAAAAGTATTTAATCACATAGTCTTCTAAGGGAAATCTTAACATTTATCTCCAAATAACATCAGTTACTCCTAAAGTCTCATACTGAAAAGTAATTAACCTAATCACATATACTCTATGATAGGTTAATAATTTCCATAGATAACCCAAAATTAACTTATTCTAGATTCATAATATCTTCTAACTAAAATGAATTAGTCAAACTAAACAGGGACTTCACATAGTCTAGTGGTAGGCGTTAAATACCAGTCTCACTTTGGTTGTGTGTTCGATTCCTGCAGCTTCGTCCGATGTGACAGGTTGTCACACGGTCTACGTGTTGTCCTTTTTTCAAAACTAAATAATTCTTATAACATTCTCAAAAAAAGTGATAAAATATTCAAGATAACCATAACATTATTTAACCTCAAGTTTATCTCAGGCCTTTCATATTCCAACATATCATGTAGTAACCCATAATTACCTCAAAAGTAAGGATCATATAAACCCTAATGGTTAACTTTATAATTATTACCTAAACATCCACATCGAGTTGGTTCTCTCGTACATGATTCATTAGAGAACTCACCAAGGTTCGAGTGGTTGATCATGACTGCTGATAGTTTGTTTAGAATAACCACAAGATTTCTCATTGAATCCCCCATTTCATCTAGTCTCTTAATCAGAAAATCACCATAGTTTCCTTTAAACCCATTGTCACTTTAGTGCCTACTAGATCCATCCATTTACTAAAACCAAAAAGATCAGTGTGAGTATATCAACAAAATCATCATGTACTAAAGAGGAAGATAAACACTAAGATATACTTTTCCAAGTTATCTCAAACTCATTACAACTTTCTTAAATAACAATGACTTTATCTAATATAATGACCAGTGTGGTTATACACAACTTGTCACTTATGCCTAAACAACACTCTAACCTCTAAATTTATCTAAACTGACCATTGATACCAACTATAAGGACCCGAAATTAGTACAATACATATTCTTGAATTAAATGAATAATTCATATTGAGGATCTTTTCAGGTTTAGATTTTTAGAGAATTAGGACATAACTATTACATCTCAAATATTACAAGGTAGACACAACTACTCAGTTTCCATTTTTTTCACAAAATATAAACTCTTGAACAAAAGATTCATGTCTAGTACCATGTTTTAGGCATCATGATATTTACTTGATCCCATCCTTGACCGTATTCCACTTTAAGTCTTGTGTAAAACATTTCAAAAACATGGGACGAGCATAAAAAGATCAGTAAGGGTTATAACAATATGGAAAGAAAACATTAGTCCATGTATACATAAGAATCAATGAAATCATACTTTACTCATAAAACATAATCACTTTAACATACCTCATTAGATAATAATATTTAGGAATAACTCATAGAAATCATAAGATATAAAGGTAACTTCAGGAATTCATAACATTCTAACGTATGGAGTAACCCTCATGGTTACGTTTGGAATACCAATCACAGTAGATTCACTAAATCGCTTCGGATAAACCTTAGTGTTTAACTCCTTTGTGTTACCCAATGTATTGGAGAGCTATATCGGGCTCACCCGCCCTTAGTTTATCATGGAACCACCCGATTTTAGAAACATTGCCCAAGAACCATAAAAAAATCATAACACTTAAAACATGCATAAAAGAAACATAAAATTCCCACATTTCAATCACAAGAGATCACATCATGATATTATCATAAATAAAAACATATAATAAAATTATTAAAACTCTATGAGATAAAAATCCCTTTATACATTGAAAATATTAAAACAAGGCATTTAAAAGAGATTTTAGAATCAATGTGTCCCATACCACTGCGAAACTTTTTAAAGAGTTTTAAAACATTCATGTCCCTATAAATAAATCCCTAAAACCATTTTTAAAACATGGACATGGATGATAAATGTTTAAAATAATAAATCTTTAACACCATTTAAAACAATTTTTTAATAAAAGAGTCCTTTTGCATTTTGAACATTTAAATTATAAGCCACAAAAAATTAGACCATTTTCAAAACATTTAAATGACTTTAGTATAGACATAATATAGATATGGAATTTAAAAGATGCTGTATATAAACATTATAAAAGAATAAAAGTGGATATCATTAAGAAATATCTCAATGAGAAGAAATTGAGATATAATCCCAATCAAGGATCATGCCATTAGAGCAAGGATAAAGAAATGGAATAATTATGTGTGAAAAATATAAATACACCAAATATAAGTGGATAATCAGGGTAAAACAATCTGTTGTAATCCACACATATTCATAGCACGACAAAATCAATAAGTAGAGGTCTAACCCAAAGAATTGAAATTGGGTTAAGAAGTTCCCTTGTAAAAATTCGATAGCCTAATGGCGTCACATCAAATTTTAGAAAGAGAGTTGATGAGAGGGATAGAGGGTATCTCATCACTTGGACATAAAATTTACATCAATAAGGATATATAAGGACATATCCCAACATAATAAGATGTAATTTAAAATGAAAAACAAAAACAAGTCTTTTAATAATAGGAGGGTGAAAAGGTTCCCTTACCGACTTGGGTAACTTTCGAAAGGTACACCCCATGAAAGAAGGACTATACAAGATTGATGTAAATACTCATGAACGAAAGTATATTACACAAACAGTAGAATAATGGTTAGTACATACACCACTCAAAGGAAATAGTGGAAAATGTTGCATAAATCTCACTGGAATAAAAGTGAGATGAAAAATCCCTTATGAAAACTCGGTAGCCTAACGACGCCAATTAAAACTTCCAAAAATGGATTTATGAGATCAAATAGGGTCTCTAATAATATGAAAATAAAAATTATAGAATGAGTAATATAAAATAACATCCCCAAAGATAATAAATATTATCTTAAAAGAAATGACATAAAAGAGAGTACTTAAAAAGAAAGAGAGAGGTTGGATCCCTTACCACAAGTCTGACTTGTCTTTTCCATTTCTTTATATTCCTAAATAATAAACTTTGGTTGATTTATAGTTGATTAAGGACATAAATTAATGTTTATTATTCAATTAATATCATGTATTATCATGTTATAATAATTAGTTAATTATGTGAGTTCATATCATACGTCTTGTCGATGTTCGGTACATGAGTCAAAACGATCTTGTTTGAAAAGCATTGTCAATGTAGTTGTAAGTACATCATATAAAGAATACTATTAATAATTTAAATATCATATATATCTAGTATATATTCTTTTTATACTTATTCCATAATATTTGGAGATAAAAAGAAATGAAATGCACCTTTCATGGAGACGGTAGGCCATACGTACGCATGAACGCTACTTTCATTGCTTTGGAACATTAATGGAATTAAAACTAGATGATATATATATATATATATATTATAATTAAAGTATAATATATATGTTATATGGGTCACATAAGTTCATTAATTTAATTCTTTATACATTCCATGTATTGCATGAACGAGTCACATCACTTGAGGGGGTGGTAGTCCACACTTCCTCAAATGAAATTATTGCATTTTCACAACATGCAAAGCATAAAGGTATATTTTAAATATAAAATAATGAAGAATAGAAAGTACATAAATATAATATATATCATATATAAAAATAGTACCATCATAATGGCCACCATGAGAGGTGGTAGGAGAAGATAGAACATGTAACACCCCAAGATTTTACGAAAAATATTATTTTTAATTTCATTAATATCTTGTGTTGTACGCTACACAAAAAGGATCTTACACAACACGCATCCCTCACTTGGCTTGCATTACATGCAAGCGCGACCTTCCATGATAGCGTGTGTTGTACGCAATACCGAGTTTCTCTAAACAACGATATGCTTTTAAATTTTTTTTAAAACTAGCCGTTATGAATAGTAATACCCACTTTTTAAAATTTTATAAATTTTATTTTTGAAAATGGACTTCATTTTTGGATTCGGAATATAGAAATTAGCCTAGGGTGAAATTTTGGTATTTTTCTGAAAACGTTAAATTTTTGATGAATAGTGAAAACACTAGGTTACTATTTAAAAACCGACTTTTTATTTAAATAATTATTTATTTTATTTAAATTTATTTTAGATCAAAATTGATACATAATACCTATATAAGTTCAACGTAATTCATTGGAGAAATTTTATTATAATTTTAGATATATAAAAATTTCATTGAACTTTTCACTGTCTTTTACCCACCTCCTAGGAGAATTTACAAATTTACATAAAACATAATTTTACCGCTTTTGTGAATGGAATTTCAAAAATCCGAGAGACATGGTTTATGTCAATAAGTAAAATGTGGTTCAATGAGATGAAAATAATTTTTGGTGAAAAGTAACTTTTTACTTTTTTACCACGGTTAAAAGTAAATATGGTAATTAAGGGTAAAAATGATATTATTATTACCCTAACACATGTCCTAATTCTATTGGATAAGTTTAATTCGACAAAAAAGAACCTTAGGAATAAAATATGACCATTTAGTCCCACATGGATTAGATTAGGACATTTATTATTAATTTATTTAAAGAAGGGTTAAAATAGTTAAAATCAATGTTTAATAAGTAAATCATTTTTAATATAGGGTTATACATAAGATAAATTCGACTATAAATATTAATTAGAAATTTGAAAAGATATACTACATAATGATATTTTATTTGTAATTTTTAGACATTAAATAATTTAATTTATTTATGACACAAAGATGATGGAGTAATTTTCTTATTAATGAAATATTGACATAACTGATGTTATAAATACCCAAATAAATGTAATTTGAGACTCTTTTATGAATTAAACTAATTTTATAGGTTAATATGACATGTTAGTATTGATTTAATTAACTTTTTTCGAACTAATAATTCTGTTATGATTTTCACAAAAATCAATTACTAAATAGTGTCAAAATTGACATAAAATAGTTTTTAAAACAAATATTATATTATTAATTGTTATTTTATTCCTAAAAATCTAAGGATCGGCCAAATGACTTAGATAAGGTTATATATATTAATAATAAACAAATTGGGGTTATTTTGGCTTCTTATAGTATTTTTATTAACCTTATAGTGTAAGAACACAAAAAGACACGGTAAAAGTAAAATTATCTAAATTAATGTTAAATCTAAATGATAAGGTTAAAACAGTAAACTAAACTTGTCTAAATTCTATTATATGAGAGGATTTCGACCCATCCCCACCATAGCTTTGAAATAAATCAATTCGGAGCTATTTAAAACCGAATATGGCTTTATAATAAAATAATATTTTTAGTTTTCCAAAGGTACCCCTCTCCTCCCTTATAAAAGGGAACCTCCTCCCTCTCTTCCTCACACCACCTTGAGCCTTCATGCTCGGACAACCCCTGAAAATTTCTTCTCTCCACTTCCCTAGAGACATCCTAGAGGTCCTGGTCTTCTTAAAAGACCAATTTTAGTTCCCTAAAATGAGGTGTCAAAGAAGTGCTTCAAAGAAGACGTAATGCCCGTTACCGATTCATTCAACATTATTTCTTCTTCCACTTCTTATTATTTAGTTGTTTCATTATTAAGTAAAAACATAATTATCACTAATATATTGATATGTTATTATAAGTATGAAGCAACCCTATTTCACCATCTATCCATCCTACGGAAAATGAAATTACCGCGTGTGCGTACGTACGGAATACCGTCTCCATGCCGTGGTGTAATCTATTTTCCTCCACCACCTTACTTGGATGGGTATAATGGTGTAAAGAATAAATATATATGATTATTTTAAATTGATATTGATTCTGAAATAGTATACATACACTCCAATACAATTCCATGATCATGGGAACAAAATCATCGCTCGTACGTACGTACGGAATACCGTCTCCACGATGTGATGCGACTCGTTCTACATGATTTTCATTACATAATTATTACATAAATGAATTGAGTGAATTAATATGATATATATTACACTAATACCATTCTGGAAATGAGGTATCTATAACCTAAAAGAAGAATAAGAATTTATTCAACAAAACACGCATAAGAAAAAAAAGCAATAAACACCCGAATAACAAGTAACAATGAAATATTACTAATAAGAAGCTAAGAATATGACCATATATGACATCATAACAATGAGTATGATTCTGGAATAATTCAATGACATTATTTAAATCATTATACAGGAGGTTAGGACACTTACGAAGCAAATTGGACCTAAGGTAAGGGAAAATATCACAATATCATTTTTATCCGAGATTGTTTATACTTTGGTATTTATTGGGGTGTATTTTATCATCCACATCCATGTTTCCACAATATGTAATATTATTTCCATCCACTTACAATTTTTTAAATCCAATTTTACCCTTTGATGAGTTTTTAGTAAAATATATGAAAGGAAACTGTAATCATTTTTTGTTAGTTCTGTTCATTCCTGCCATTACAACGGCTAGGCATTAAAAATTTAAAATAATGTTATTATCTTATTAGTTTGAAACGTAAGATTTCAAAGAATCTCATTGTTGCGTATTGGGTACGCCATCAGGAATAACATTCCTTTTAATTTAATATTAACATTTTATTCACAAATCTTGATAAACATGATAATGTAATATTATTTATTTACCTGAGATGTTACATCCTTACACCCTTTTGGGAATTGCATCCTCGCAATTTTAAAATTGGGCTTCAAAAATTCATTGAAAGCCCCACATCAGAAAAAGAGTAAATTAAACTATAACTTTAAAATAAATAAAGAGAAGTAAAAGGGTCACCCAAGTTAACCCATACTAGAATTACATCTAGGAAAACGTAGATATGGAAGAAAAAAACAAACGGTCATGTTCTGAGGGAGTGAAAGAAAACATGTTTAGGAGAAAGTTAACCACCAGAAAATGAGAAACTTGTGATGGGTTAAACGGTATTTGATTCCCCAATCGAAAAAATTAACAGACAACATTTTTGTTTTAAATTAATTTTCATTGAGGAATTTATTTATGTGCATAACTAAAACATAAGGAAACATACTTACTTATCATGTTGACTTTCAAATTTTGCTAGATTTCATACACACTCATATTTTCTCCAAAAGATGAGTATTTCAGATTACTTGTTCACATTAAGAGCACTATAATCAACTTCTAGAGAATCAAATAATCCAAAAAATATTACTATATACTTCCCATGTCTTTAGACCAAAACCAAAACCAAAATTGTTAGTACGAGATCAGATAATATCCAAAAAGGATAATCCTTTATGAAAAGAAATACTACTCTTAATCTCCAAAATTTGTCAAACATTATCCAAAGTTCAACAAAGACCATTCAATAAACAGCTGCCCATAAAATTCTTCAAAGATAAACCAAACTATTATTGAAACCAAAATCTACAAAGGATCTAATCACATAGTCTTCCAAGGTAAATCTTAACATTTATCTCCAAATAACACCAGTTACTCTTAAAGTCTCATATTGAAAAGTAATTAACCTAATCACATATCCTCCATGATAAGTTAATAATTTCTATAGATAACCAAAAATTAACTTATTCTAGATTCATAAGATCATCTAACTAAAAATAATTATTCAAACTAACCAGGGACTTCACGTAGTCTAGTGGTAGGCGATAAATACCAGTCGCACTTTGGTTGTGGGTTCGATTCTCGCAGCTTCGTCCAATGCGAAAGGTTGACACACGGTCTACGTGTTGTCCTTTTTTCAAAACTACATAATTCTTATAATATTTCCAAAAATCGATAAAATCTTCAAAAATAACCTTAACATAATTTAACCTCAAGTTTATCTCATTCCTTTCATATTTCAACATATCATGTAGTAACCCATAATTACCTCAAAGGTAAGGATCATATAAACCCTAATGGTTACCTTTATAATTATTACCTGAACTTCCACAACGAGTTGGTTATCTCGTAAATGATGAATTAGAGAACTCACCAAAGATCAAGTGGTTGATCATGACTCTTGATAGTTTGTTTGGAATAACCATGAGATTTCTCATTGAATCCCCCATTTCATCCAGTCTCTTAATCAGAGAACCACCACAGTTTCCGTCAAACCCATTTTCACTTTGGTGCCTACTAGATCCATCCATTTACTAACACCAAAAAGGTCAGTGTGAGTATATCAACAAAATCATCATGTACTAAAGAGGAAGATAAACACTAAGATATACTTATCCAAGTTATCACAAACTCATCCAAACATTCATAAATAACAATGACTCTGTCTAATATAATAACCAGTGTGGTTATACACAACTTGTCACTTTTGCCTAAACAACACTCTAACCTCTAAAGTTATGTAAACCGAACTTTGATACCAAATAAAAGGACCCAACCTTAGTACAATACATATTCTTGAAGTAACCCATAATTAACTCAAAAGTAAGGATCATATAAACCCTAATGGTTACCTTTATAATTATTACTGAACTTCCACATCGAGTTGGTTCTCTCGTACATGATGCATTAGAGTTCTCACCAAAGTTTAAGTGGTTGATCATGACTGCTGATAGTTGGTTTAGAATAACCATGAGATTTCTCATTGAATCCCCCATTTCATCAAATCTCTAAATCAGAGAACCACCACAGTTTCCTTCAAACCCATTATCACATTAGTGCCTACTAGATCCATCCATTTACTAAAACCAAAAAGGTCAGTGTGAGTATGTCAGAAAATCATCATTTACTAAATAGTAAGATAAACACTAAGATATACTTAACCAAGTTATCTCAAACTCATTCCAACTTTCATAAATAACAATGACCCTACCTAATATAATAACTAGTGTGGTTATACAAAACTTTTCACTTTTGCTTAAACAACAATTTAACCTCTAATGTTATCTAAACCAACCATTGATACCAACTTTAAGGACCCGGATTTAGTACAATACATATTCTTGAATTAAAGGAATAATTCACATTGAGGATCTTTTCAGGTTTAGAGTTTTAGAGAATTATGACATAACTATTACATCTCAAAGATTACAAGGTAGACACATCTACTCAGTTTCCATTTTTTTCACAAAATATAAACTCTTGAACAAATGATTCATGTCTAGTTCCATTTTTTAGACATCATGAAATTTCCTTGATCCAATCCTTGATCATATTCCACTTTAAGTCCTGTGGAAAACATTTCAAAAACTTGGTATGAGCATAAAAAGCTCAGTAAGGGTTATAACAATACGGATAGAAAACATTAGTCCATGTATACATAATAATCAATGAAATAATACTTTACTCATAAAACATAAGCACTAAAATATACCTCATTAAATCATAAGATTTAGGAATAACTCATAGAAATCATAAGATGTAAAGGTAACTTGAGGCATTCATAACATTCTTACGTAGGGAGTAACCCTCATGGTTACGTTGGGAATACCCATCACAGTATATTCCCTAAATATCTTCATAGAAACCTTAGAGTTTAACTCTTTCGTGTTACCCAATTCATTAGAGAGCTATATCAGGCTCACCCGCCCTTAGTTTATCACGGTTTCACCCGATTTCATAAACATTTCCCAAGAACCATAACATTATCACAACACTTAAAACATGCATAAAAGAAACATAAAATTACCACATTTCAATCACAAGATATCACATCATGATATTATTATAAATAAAAACATCAAATAAAATCATTAAAACTCTATGAGATAAAAATACCTTTATACTTTGAAAATATTAAAAGAAGACATTTAAAAGAGATTTTAAAATCAAAGTGTCTCATACCACTTCGAAACTTTTGAAAGCGTTTTAAAACATTCATGTCCCTATAAATAAATCGTTAAAACCATTTTTAAAACATGGACATGGATGATAAATGGTTAAAAGAATAAATCTTTAAAACCATTTAAAACAATGTTTTAATATAAGAGTCCTTTTCCATTTTAAACATTTAAATTATAAGCCACAAGAAAGTAGAAAATTTTCAAAACATTTAAATGACATTAGTATAGACATAATATAGATATGAAATGTCAAAAGGTCTGTATATACACTTTATAAAAGAATAAAATTTTATATCATTAAGAAATGTATCAACGAGAAGAAATTGAGATGTAATCGCAATCAAGGATCATGCCTTTAGAGCAAGGACAAAGAAATGACATAACTATGTGTGAAAAATATAAATACACCAAATATAAGTACATAATTAGTGTAAAACAATCAGTTATAATCCAAAAATATTCATAGCCCGACAAAATCAAGAAGTAGAGGTTTAACCCAAAGAATTGAAATTGGTTTAAGTAGTTCCTTTGTAAAAACTCGATAGCCTAACGACGTCACATCAAATTTTAGAAAAAGAGTTGATGAGATGGATAAAGGGTATCTCATTACTTGGACATAAAATTTACATCAATTAGGATATATAAGGACACATCTCAACATAAGAATATGTAATTTAAAAGACAAAACAAAAACAAGTCTTTTAAAAATAACAGGGTGAAAGGTTCCCTTACCGACTTGGGTAACTATCGAAACATACACCCCATGAAAGAAAAACTATACAACATTGATGTAAATACTCATAAATAAAATTATATTACACAAAGAGTAGAATAATGGAAATTACATACACCACTCAAAGGAAATTGTGGAAAATTTAGAATAAATCTCACGAGAATAAAAGTGAGATGAAAAATCCTTTACGAAAACTTGGCAGCCTAACAATGCCAATTAAAACATCCAAAAATGGATTTATGAGATAAAATAGGGTCTCTCATAATATGATCATAAAAATTAAATAATGAATAATATAAAAGAACATCCCCAAACATAATAAATATGAGCTTAAAAGAAATGACATAAAAGAGAGTACTTAAAAAGAAAGAGGGAGGTAGGATCCCTTACCTCAAGTCCGACTTGTCTTGTTCATTTCTTTATATTCATGAATAATAAACTTTGGCCAATTTATAGTTTCTAAAGGACATACATTAAATTTTATTATTATATTAATATAATATATTATCAGGTTATGATAATTAGTTAATTATGTGAGTTCATATCATACGTTTTGTCGATGTTCGGTACATGAGTCAAAAACGATCTTGTTTGAAAATCATTGTCAATGTAGTTGTAACTACATCATATACAGAATAGTATTAATGATTTAAATATCATATATATCCAATATATATACGTTTTATACTTATTCCATAATATTTGGAGATAAAAAGAAATGAAATACACTGTTCATAGAGACGGTAGGCCGTACGTACGCATGAACGCTACTTTCATTTCTTTGGAACATTAATGAAATTAAAACTAGATGAGAGATATATAAATATTATAATTCCAGTATAATATATATGTTATATGGGTCACATAATTTCATTAATTTCATTCTTTATACATCCCATGTATTGCATGAACGCGTCACATCACTTGAGGGGGCAGTAGTCTACACTTCCTCAAATGAAATTATCGCATTTGCACAACATGCAAAGCATAAAGGTATGTTTTACATATAAAATACAGAAGCATAGAGAGGACATAAATATAATATATATCATATAAAATAATAGTTCCATCATAATGGCCACCATTAGAGGTGGTAGGGGAAGATAGAACAATCATCGTTTCGTGAGGCAGTAATTCACCATCCACAGAAACAGTATATTCTTTAACCATTTGATGGAGGTTTGTGTAAGTGTAGCTCGAATAATTCTCACAAAAAACATCCTAGTATGTTGAATATACTGGTGTTGTAACATAATCAAAGAATAAAAAGAGTTTAGGGGGTTGGAGAAGCAAAATAAAACAAAGTAACATTAGGGAAGACTTTACCTTTAAATCGGGTAACTCCCCTTGTTGGAACCAAAAGGGTTTATTGAAGATCTTTATGCCTAAGGTAAGGATTATAGGATGAATAGAGGAATGTGGAGAGATAAAATGATCATATTTTGGACGAGGAAATGGCCTGCGAGGTGTGGGTAAGGATGTAGAGGTGGGGGGCTTTTATAAGAGGAAGGAGGGGCACTCTTGGAAAGTAAAGAAATGTTACTTTATATTAATATGAGTTTCAGATTTTAAAGGTCCCAAATTGATATATTTCTATGATAAGGTGGTAAGGGTTATAAATATACACAAATAATAGGTTTTAGACAAGTGTAAGTCTTAGATTTTACATTATCTTTTCATTTTTTTTAAATCGTTCATTAATGAGATAATCGCTGCATCATCATGGTGTCATAAATAAATTAATTTATTTAATTTTCAAAAATTATAAAAATAATACTATGATATATGAAATATTTTTAGATTTCAAATGATAATTTATAGTCCAAGAGATCATTTACACAGACAGAACTAAAATTGTTTTACTTGGGTAATACATACTTTGGTTATACTTTTCTTTTAAAAACAAAAAATTAAAAAGTTTAACTATCACCACAAAAGTGATTCCATGGGGTCCCAAATTTTGGCACAAGTCATCCCATGGTCGGACATGACACAAAAATTAGCATTAGGATACGTGTTGGGGTCATTTTTTATTATTATTATATTATTTTATTACCCTTATCTACCCGATTACTAATTAATCACGTTAATTAAAGATAATTACCGTCGTTACTATTTATAATGTCCAAAAACAAACGAGTTTTATTTGATAAATTGGAAGTTAATATTAAAAATATAAAATCCATTTTATCAAATTCAAAACAGATAAATTGTAGTAATTAATTTAAAAGTAAATCTCATTGTCAAACCAAAAGACGGGTTTTTAAGAAGTAAAATTTATCAAAAGATTGACTTGTTTTTACATCCAATTGAAAAGTAAAATTACTTAAAATGAACAAAATTGTATTAAGTTATACAAAAATGATTCAATTATACATTAAAAAAATTAAAATGGCAATATAATATATAAATAAATTGGATGAAAAGGCAGTTTTGTATTAAAAAGCTGTATTTTTCACTATTCATTAAAAAAAGACATTATCAGAAAAATACCAAAAATTAACCCTAAGCTATATTTGATATTAAAAATTGAGAAATGATGTCCGTTTTACCAAATTGAAAAAATATAAGTTTTATTATTAAATCATATAGTTAATTCCCCCTATCAAAACAAATAGCGTGTTTTTAAGAAACAATATCCATCAAAAGATTGACACTTGTTTTTGTCCATTTTCAAAGTGAAATTAATTATAATTACCACCATTTATTTAAATTTTAAAGATATATTCTAATTAAACTTTAAAACAATTAAATATAATAATATATCTATATAATTAAATTAGATGAAAAAACAGTTTTGAAGTAAAATGCAGTATTTTTCACTATTCATTAAAAAAATCAACATTTGTCAGAAATATACCAAAAATTTATCCAATGTAAATTTCAATATTCCAATTATAAAGAATAAGTTTATTTTGAGAAATAGACCTTATAAAAGTGTCAAAATTTAGATTTAAAAAAGATTCGCCATCAAAAGGTGATAAAACAATCTAATAAAAATATTAGAGTATTTATTTTTAAATTGGATTCATTTGCATTTTAAGCCTCTAACATTTATTGGATAAATGTAAAAATATTTAACAAACATGTGGAATATTTTTTTATTAGTTCTGTTCATTCCCTCCATTACAACGGCTATGCATTAACTATTTAAAATAATATTATTATATTATTAGTGTGCAATGTAAGATTTCAAAGAAACTCGTTGTTGCGTTTTGGGTATGCCATCAAGCATAACATTCCCTTTAAAGTAATATTAACATTTTATTCACAAATATTGATAAACATGAGAATTTAATATTATTTATTTACCTCATATGTTACATCCTTCCCCCCTTTTTGGGAATTGCATCCTGGAAATTTCAAAATTGGGCTTGGAAACTTCATTAAAAGCCCCACATCAGAAAAACTGTAAACTTAACTATAACATGAAAAGAAAGAAAGAGAAGTATATGGGTCACCCATGTTAACCCATACAAATATTCCATGTAGGAAAACGTGGATATGGAAGAAAAAAACAAATGGTCATGTTCTGAGGGAGAGTGATAGAAAACATGTTTAGGAGAAAGTTAACCACCAGAAAATCACAAACTTTTGATGGGTTAAATGGTATTTGATTCCCTAGTCGGAAAAATTAACAGACAACATTTTTTTTTAAATTACTTTTCATTGAGGAATTTATTTATGTTCATAACTAAAACATAAGGAAACATACATACTTGTCATGTTGACTTTCAACTTTTTCTAGATTTCTTACACAAACTCATATTTTCTCTAAAAGAAGAGTATTTAGGATAAATTGTTCACATTAAGAGAACTATAATAAACTTTTAGAGAATCACCTAATCCATAAAAGAGAACTATATACTTCCAATGTCTTTATACGAAATCCAAAACCAAAATTGTTAGTACGAGATTAGATAATACCCAAAAAGGATAATCCTTTATAAAAGGAAATACTACTCTTAATCTCCAAAATTTATCAAACATTATCCAAAGTTCAACAAAGACAATTAAATAAACAACTACCCATAAAATTCTTCAAAGATAAACCAAACTATGATTGAAACCTAATTCTCCAAAGGATTTAGTCACATAGTCTTCCAAGGTAAATCTTAACATTTATCTCCAAACAACATCTGTTACTCTTAATGTCTCATACTGAAAAGTAGTTAACCTAATCACATATCCTCCATGATAGGTTAATAATTTCCTTAGCTAAACCAAAATTAACTTATTCTAGATTCATAAGATCATCTAACTAAAAAAATTAGTCAAACTAACCACGAACTTCACGTAGTCTAGTGGTAGGCGATAAATAGCAGTCGCACTTTGGTTGTGTGTTCGATTCCTGCAGCTTCATCCAATGTGACAGGTTGTCACATGGTCGACATGTTGTCCTTTTTTCAAAACTACACAATTCTTATAACATTCCCAAAAGTGATAAAATCTTCAAAAATTACCATAATATAATTTATCCTCAAGTTTATCTCATGCCTTTCATATTCCATCATATCATGTATTAACCCATAATTACCTCAAAATTAAGGATCATATAAACCCTAATGGTTACCTTTATAATTGTTACCTGAACTTCCACATCGAGTGGGTTCTCTTGTACATGATGCATTAGAGAACTCACCAAGGTTCAAGTGGTTGATCCTGACTCCTGATAGTTGGTTTAGAACAACCAATATATTTCTCATTGAATCACCCATTTCATTCAGTCTCTCAATCAGAGAACCACCACTGTTTCCTTCAAACCCATTGTCACTTTGGTGCCTACTAGATCCATCCATTTACTAAAACCAAAAAGCTTAGTGTGAGTATATCAACAAAATCATCATGTACTAAAGAGGAAGATAATCACTAAGATATACTTATCCAAGTTATCTCAAACTCATTCCAACTTTCATAAATAACAATGACTCTATCTAATATAATAAACAGTGTGGTTATACACAACTTGTCACTTATGCTTACACAACACTCTAACATCTAATGTTATCTAAACAGACCTTTGATACCAACTATAGGGACCCAGACTTAGTACAATAAATATTCTTGAATTAAATTAATAATTCACATTGAGGATCTTTTCAGGTTTAGTGTTTTAGAGAATTAGGTCATAACTATTACATCTCAAATATTACAAGGTAGACACATCTACTCAGTTTCCATTTTTTCACAAAGTATAAAATCTTGAACAAAATCATCATGTCCAGTTCCATGTTTTAGACATCATGACATTTCTTTGATCTCATCCTTGACCGTATTCCACTTTAAGTCCTATGGAAAACATTTCAAAAACATGGGATGCGCATAAAATGCTCAGTAAGAGTTATAAAAAAACGGAAACAAAACATTAGTCCATGTATACATAAGAATAAAAGAAATCATAATTTACTCATAAAACATATGCACTTTAACATACCTCATTAAATCATAATATTTAGTAATAACTCATAGAAATCATAAGATGTAAAGGTAACTTGAGGCATTCATAACATTCTTACATAGGGATTAAACCTCATGGTTACATTTGGAAAACCCGTCACAGTATATTCCCTAAATCTCTTCGGAGAAACTTTATAATTTAACTCCTTTGTATTTCCCAATGCATTGGAGAGCTATACCGGGATCACCCGCCCTTAGTTTATCACTGAACCACCTGATTTCATAAACATTTCCCAAGAACCATAACATAATCATAATAGTTAAAACATGCATAAAAGAAACATAAAATTTACACATTTCAATCACAAGAGATCAAATCATGATATTATCATAAATAAAAACTTCTAATAAAATCATTAAAACTCTATGAGAAAAAAAACCTTTATACTTTGAAAATATTAAAAAAACACATTTAAAAGAGATTTTAGAATCAAAGTGTCCCATACCACTTCAAAACTTTTGAAAGGATTTTAAAACATTCATGTACCTATAAATTAATACTTAATACTATTTTTAAAACATGGTCATGGATGATAAATTTTTAAAAGAATAAATCTTTAAAACCATTTAAAACAATGTTTTAATAAAAGAGTCCTTTTCCATTTTGAACATTTAAATTATAAGCCACAAGAAAGTAGACAATTTTAAAAACATTTAAATTAATTTAGTATAGACATAATATAGATATGGAATGTAAAATGGGCCGTATATACACTTTATAAAAGAATAAAAGTGCATATCATTAAGAAATGTCTCAATGAGAAGAAATTGTGATGTAATCCCAATCAAGGATCTTGCCATTAGAGCAAGGATAAAGAAATGACATAATTTTTTGTGAAAAATAAAAATACACAAAATATAAGTGGATAATCAGTGTAAAACAATCAGGTTTAATCCAAAAATATTCATAGCACGAAAAAATCAAAAAGTAAAGGTTTAACCTAAAGAATTGAAATTGGGTTAAGAAGTTCCCTTGTAAAAATTCGATAGCCTAACGACGTCACATAAAATTTTAGAAAAAAGAGTTGATGAGAAGGATAAAGGGTATCTCATCACTTGGACCTAAAATTTACATCAATAAGAATATATAAGGACATATACCAACATAATAAGATGTAATTTAAAATAAAAAACAAAAACAAGTCTTTTAAAAATAGGAGGCTGAAAGGTTCCCTTACCGACTTGGGTAACATTCGAAACATACACCCCATGAAAGAAGGACTACACAAAATTGATGTAAATACTCATAAAAGAAAGTATATTACACAAAGAGTTGAATAATGGGAAGTACATACACCACTTAGAGGAAATGGTGGCAAATGTAGCATAAATATCACGTGAATTAAAGTGGGATGAAAAATATATTACGAAAACTCAGCTTCCTAACGACACCAATTATAACTTCCAAAAATGGACATATGAGATCAAATAGGGTCTCTCATAGTATGAACATAAAAATTACATAATTAGTAATATAAAATAACATCCACAAACATAATAAAGATGAGCTTAAAAGAAATGACATAAAAAAGAGTACTTAAAAAGAAAGAGATAAGTAGGATCCCTTTCCTCAAGTCTGACTGGTCTTGTTCATTTGTTTATATTTCTGAATAATAAACTTCAGTCAATTTATATTTTCTTAAGGAAATAAATTGAAGTTTATTATTCAATAAATATCATATATTATCATGTTATAATAATTTTTTAATTATGTGAGTTCATATCATAGGTTTTGTCGATGTTCGGTACATGAGCCAAAAACGATCTTGTTTGAAAAGCATTGTCAATGTAGTTGTAAGTACATCATATCCAGAATAGTATTAATGATGTAAATATCATATATATCCAGTATATATTCATTTTATACTTATTCCATGATATTTGGAGATAAAAATAAATGAAATTCACTGTTCATGGAGACGGTAGGTCGTACGTACGCATGAACGCTACTTTCATTGTTTTGGCACATTAATGGAATAAAACTAGATGAGAGATAAATATATATTATAATTACAGTATAATATATATGTTATATGGGTCACATAAGTTCATTATTTTTATTATTTATACATTACATGTATTGCATGAACGAGTCACATCACTTGAGGGGGTGGTAGTCCACACTTCCTCAAATGAAATTATCGCATTTTCACAACATGCAAAGCATAAAAGGTATATTTTAAATATAAAATACAGAATCACAGAGAGGTCATAAATATATTATATATCATATATAAAAATATTTCCATCATAATGGCCACCATGAGAGGTGGTAGGAGAAGATAGAACAATCATCGTTTTGTGAGGTAGTAATTCACCATCCACAGAAACAGTATGTTCTTTAACCGTTAGACGGAGGTTTGTGTAAGTGTAGATTGAATAATTCTCATAAAAACATCCTAGTATTTTGAAGATACTGGTGTTGTTACAAAATCAAGGAATAAAAAGATTTTAGGGGGTTGTAAAAGCAAAATAAAACAAAAGAACATTAGGGAAGACTTTACCTTTAAATCGGGTAACTCCTCTTTGTTTGAACCAAAAGGGTTTCTTGAAGAGAGTTCTGCCTAAGGGAAGGATTCTAGGATGAAGAGAGGGATGTGGAGAGATAATATGGTCAGAGTTTGTCCGATCCAATGGCTTTTGAGGTGTGGGTATGGAGGTAAAGGTGGGGGCCTTTTATAAGAGGGAGGAGGGGCACTCTTGGAAAGTAAAGAAATGTTACATTATATTAAAATGAGTTTCGGATTTTAAAGGTCCCACATTGGCATATGTTATAGGATAATGTGGTAAGGGTTCGAAATATACTCATACAATAGGTTTTATACATGTTTAAGTCTTTGATTTTACATTATCTTTTTATTTTATTTAAATCGTTCACTAATGAGATAATCGCTGCATCATCATGGTGTCATAAATAAATTAATTTATTTAACGTCTAAAAATTATTAAAAAAATACTATGATGTATGAAATATTTTTAGATTTCCAACAAAAATTTATAGTCCAAGAGATCATTTACACAGACAGAACAAAAATTGGTTTACTTGGGTGATACATACTTTGGTTATACTTTCCTTTTAAAAACACAAAATTAAAAAGTGTCACTATCACCCCAAAAGTGATTCCATGGGGTCCCAATGTTTAGCAAAAGGAATCCCATGGTCGTCCATGACACAACAAGTAGCATTGGGACACATGTTGGGGTCATTTGTTATTATTATGATAATATTTTATTACCCTTAACTACCCGATTACTAATTAATCACGATAATTAAAGATAATTACCATCGTTACTATTCATAATGTCACAAAAAAGAGAGTCTTAATTACATAATTTGGACCTTCTGATTCCAAATATGGAATCCATTTTATCAAATTCAAAACACATAAATTTTAGTAATTAATTTAAAAGTAAATCCCGTTGTTAAAATAAAAGACGGATTTTTAAGATGTAAAATTTATCAAAAGATTGACTTGTTTTTACATCCAATTGAAAAGGGAAATTACTTCCAATGAACAAAGTTGTATTAAGTTATGAAAAAATAATTAAATTATACTTTAAAAACAATTAAAATGACAATCTAAATATATAAATAAATTAGATGAAATGGCAGTTTTGAATTAAAAAGCTGTATTTTTTACTATTCATAAAAAAAAGTCAATATCAGAAAAATACCTAAAATTTACCCTAAGATATATTTGATATTCCAAATTCAGAAATTATGCCCATTTTACCAAATTCATAACATAGAAGTTTCATTAATAAATCATATAGTTAATTCCCGCTGTCAAAATAAATAGTGTGTTATTAAGAAACAATATTTATCAAAAGATTGACACTTGTTTATGTCCATTTTCAAAGTGAAATTAATTCTAATGAGCACCATTGAATTAAATTGTAAATATATATTCTAATTAAATGTTAAAACAATTAAAAAATATAATCTATCTATATAATTAAATTAGATGAAAAAGCAGTTTTGAAGTAAAATGCAGTATTTTTCACTATTCATTAGAAAAAATCAACATTAGTCAGAAATATACCCAAAATTTATCCATTATAAATTTCAATATCCCAATTATAAAGAATTAGTTTATTTTGACAAATAGTGCTTATAAAATTTTCAAATGTTGGATTTAAAAAAGGTTCGTCGTCAAAAGGTGGTAAAACAATCTTTTAAAAATATTAGAGAATTTATTCTTAAAATTGGATTCATTTGAATTTTAAGCCTCTAAAATTTATTGGATAAATGTAAAAATATTTAACAAACATATTTAATCATTTTTGTTAGTTCTGCTCATTCCCTCCATTACAACGGTAAGACATTAACTATTAAAAATAATATTATTGTATTATTAGTGTGTAATGTATGATTTCAAAAAAACTCGTTGTTGAGTACTGGGTACGCCATCGAGCAAAGCATTCCCTTTAAAGTAATATTAACATTATATTCAAAAATATTGGTAAACATGATAATGTCATATTATTTATTTACTTGGGATGTTACATCCTTCCCTCCTTTTGGAAATTGTGTCCTCACAATTTTAAAATTGGTCTTGGAAACATCATTGAAAGCCCCACATCAGAAAAAGAGTAAATTTATCTATCACCTTAAAAGAATGAAATAGAATTACAAGGGTCACCCAAGTTAACCCATTCTATGATTCCATGTATGAAAACGTGGATATTGAAGAAGAAAAAATGGTCATGTTCTGAGGGAGAGTGATAGAAAACATGTTTAGGAGAAAGTTAACCACCAGAAAATCACAAACTTGTGATGGGTTAAACGGTATTTGATTCCCCAGTCGGAAAATTTAACAGAAAACATTTTTGTTTTAAATTTCTTTTCATTGAGGAATTTATTTATGTTCTTAACTAAAACATAAGGAAACATACTTACCTGTCATGTTGACTTTCAACTTTTTCTAGATTTCTTACACAAACCCATATTTTCTCCAAAAGACGAGTATTTAGGATAATTTGTTCACATTAAGAGCATTATAATAAACTTCTATAGAATCACCTAATCAACAAAAGAAAACTATATACTTCCCATTTCTTTAGAACAAAACCAAAACCAAAATTGTTAGTACGAGATCAGATAATATAAAAAAAGGATAATCCTTTATAAAAAGAAATACTACTCTTAATCTCCAAAAATTGTCAAACATTATCCAAAGTTCAACAATGACCATTCAATAAACAACTTCCCATAAAATTATTCAAAGATAAACCAAACAATAATTGAAACCCAAATCTCTGAAGGATTTAATCACATAGTCTTCCAAGGTAAATATTAACATTTATCTCCAAATAACAGCAGTTACTCTTAAAGTCTCATACTGAAAAGTAATTAACCTAATCACATATCCTCCATGATAGGTTAATAATTTCTATAGATAACCCAAAATTAACTTATTATAGATTCACAAGATCATCTAACTAAAAATATTTAGTCAAACTAATCCGGGACTTGACGTAGTCTAGTGGTAGACGATAAATACCAGTTGCACTTTGGTTGTGGGTTCGATTCTCGTAGCTACGTTCGACGTGACAGGTTGTCACACGGTGTTGTCCTTTTTTCAAAACTATATAATTCTTATAACATTCCCAAAAAGAGATAAAATCTTCAAAAATAACCATAACATAATTTATCCTCAAGATTATCTCATGCCTTTAATATTCCATCATATCATGTAGTAACCCATAATTACCTCAAAAGTAAAGATCATATAAACCCTAATGGTTACCTTTATAATTATTACCGGAACTTCCACATCAAGTTGGTTCTCTCATACATGATGCATTAGAGATCTCACCATGGTTCAAGTGGTTGATCATGCCTCCTAATAGTTGGTTTATAATAACCACGAGATTTCTCATTGAATCCCCCATTTCATCTAGTCTATAAATCAGAGAACCACCACAGTTTCCTTCAAACCCATTGTCATGTTGGTGCCTACTAGATCCATCCATTTACTAAAACAAAAAAGGACAGTGTGTGTATGTCAACAAAATCATCATGTACTAAAGAGGAAGATAAACACTAAGATATACTTAACCAAGTTATATCAAACTCATTCCAACTTTCGTAAATAACAATGACTCTATCTAATATAATAACCAGTGTGGTTATAAAAAAGTTGTCACTTATGCTTAAACAACACTCTAAACTCTAATGTTATCTAAACCAACCTTTGATACCAACTATAAGGACCCGACCCTAGTACAATAAATATTCTTGAATTAAATTAATAATTCACATTGAGGATCTTTTCAGGTATAGAGTTTTAGAGAATTAGGACATAACTATTACATCTCAAAGATTACAAGGTAGACATATCTAATCAGTTTCCATTTTTTTCACAAAATATAAACTCTTGAACAAAATATTCATGTCTACTTCCATGTTTTAGACATCATGGAAGTTCCTTGATCCCATCTTTGACTGTATTCCACTTTAAGTCCTGTGGAAAACATTTCAAAAACATGGGATGAGCATAAAAACCTCAGTAAGGGTTATAAAAATACGGAAAGAAAACATTATTACTTGTATACATAAGAATCAATGAAATAATACTTTACTGATAAAACATAAGCACATTAACATACCTCATTACATCATAAGATTTTGGAATAACTCATAGAAATCATAAGATGTAAAGGTAACTCGTGGCATTCATAACATTCTTACGTGGGGAGTAACCCTCATGGTTACGTTTGGAATACCCATCACAATATATTCCCTAAATATCTTCAGAGAAACCTTAGCGTTTAACTATTTCGCTTAACCAATGCATTGGAGAGCTATATCGAGCTCACCCGCCCATAGTTTTTCATGAAACCACCTGATTTCATAAACATTTCCCAAGAACCATAACATAATCATAACACTTAAAACATTCTTAAAAGAAACATAAAATTTCCTCATTTCAATCACTAGAGATCACATCATGATATTATCACAAATAAAAACATCTAATAAAATCATTAAAACTCTATGAGATAAAAATCCCTTTATACTTTGAAAATATTAAAAGAAGACATTTAAAATAGATTTTAGAATCAAAGTATCTCATACCACTTCGAAACTTTTGAAAGGGTTTTAATAAATTAATGTACCTATAAATAAATACTTAAAACCATTTTTAAAACATGGAAATTGATGATAAATGTGTAAAAGAATAAATCTTTAAAAACATTTAAAACAATGTTTTAATAAAAGAGTTATTTTCCATTTTGTACATTTAAATTATAGTCCACAAGAATGTAGACCATTTTAAAAACATTTAAATGACATTATTAGACATAATATAGATATGGAATGTCAAAGGGTCTGTATATACACATTATAAAAGAATAAATGTGCACATCATTAAGAAATGTCTCAATGAGAATAAATTGAGATGTAATCCCAATCTAGGATCTTGCCATTCGAGCAAGGATAAAGAAATGAAATAATTATGTGTGATAAATAAAAATACACAAAATATAAGTGGATAGTCAGTGTAAAACAATCAGGTGTAATCAACACATATTCATAGCATGACAAAATCAAGAAGTAGAGGTTTAACCCAAAGAATTGAAATTGGGTTAAGAAGTTCCCTTGTAAAAATTCGATAGCCTAACGACGTCACATCAAATTTTAGAAAAAGAGTTGATGAAAGGGATAAAGGGTTTCTCATCACTTTGACATAAAATTTACATCAATAAGGATATATAATGATATATCCCAACATAAGAAGATGTAATTTAAAATACAAAACAAAAACAAGTCTTTTAAAAATAGAAGGGTGAAAGGTTCCCTTACCGACTTGGGTAACTTTCGAAACATACACCCCATGAAAGAAGGACTACTAAACATTGATGTAAATACTCATAAACGAAATTATATTACACAAAGAGTGGAATAATGGCCAGTACATACACCACTCAATGTAAATGGTGGAAAATGTAGCATAAATCTCATGGGAATAAAAGTGAGATGAAAAATCTCTTACGAAAACTCGGCAGCCTAAAAACGCCAATTAAAACATCCAAAAATGGATTTATGAGATCAAATAGGGTATCTCATAATATTAAAATAAAATTAAAGAATGAGGAATATAAAATAACATCTCCAAACATAATAAATATTTTCTTAAAAGAAATGACATAAAAGAGAGTACATAACAAGAAAGAGAGAGGTAGGATCCCTTACCTCAAGTCTGACTTGTCTTGTTCATTTCTTTATATTCATGAATAATAAACATCGATCAATTTATAGTTACATAAGGACATAAATTAAAGTTTATTATTCAATTAATATCATATATTATCATGTTATAATAATTAGTTAATTATGTGAGTTCATATCATACGTTTTGTCGATGTTCGGTACGTGAGTCAAAAACAATCTTATTTGACATGCATTGTCAATGTAGTTGTAAGTACATCATATAAATAATAGTAATAATGATTTAAATATAATATATACCCAGTATATATTCGTTTTATACTTCTTCCATTAAATTTAGAGATAAAAATAAATGAAATGCACCGTTCATGGAGACGGTAGGCCATACGTGTGGATGAATGCTACTTTCATTACTTTAGCACATTAATGGAATTAAAACTAGATGAGATATATATATATATTCTTTTTCTAGTATAATATATATGTTATATGGGTCACATAAGTTCATTAATTTCATTCTTTATACATTCCATGTATTGCATGAACGAGTCACATCACTTGAGGGGGCGGTAGTCCACAATTCCTCAAATAAAATTATCGCATTTGCACAACCTGAAAATCATAAAAGTATGTTTTAAATATAAAATACAGAAGAATATGGAGGAAATAAATATAATATATAGCATATATAAAATTAGTTCCATCATAATGGCCACCATGAGAGGTGGTAAGAGAAGATAGAACAATCATCATTTCGTGAGGCAGTAATTCGCCATCCACAGAAACAGTATGTTCTTTAACCATTAGATGGAGGTGTGTGTTAGTGTAGCAAGAATAATTCTCATAACAACATACCAGTACGTTGAATATACTGGTGGTTTTACAAAATCAAGAAATAAAAAGAGTTTAGGGGGTTGGAGAAGCTAAATAAATGAAAAGAACTTTAGGGAAGACTTTACCTTTAAATCGGGTAACTCCACTTGGTTTGAACAAAAGTGTTTCTTGAAGAGATTTCATCCTAAGGGATGGCTTCGAGGATAAAGAGAGGGATTTGGAGAGATAAAATGCTCAGATTTTGTCCAAACCAATGGATTGTGAGGTGTGGGTAAGGAGGTAGAGGTTGGGGCCATTTATAAGAGGGAGGAGGGACACTCTTGGAAAGTAAAGAAATGTTAATTTATATTAAAATGAGTTTCAGATTTTAAAGGTCCCACATTGATGTATTTCGAGGATAAGGTGTTAAGGGTTCGAAATATACTCATCCAATAGGTTTTATACAAGTTTAAGTCTTTGATTTTACATTATCTTTTAATTTTATTTAAATCGTTCATTAATGAGATAATCGCTGCATCATCATGGTGTCCTAAATAAATTAATTTATTTAATGTCTAAAAATTATAAAAAAATACTATGATGTAGGAAATATTTTTATCTTTCCAAAAAAAATTTATTGTCCAATAGATCATTTACACGGATAGAACTATTTTTTTTTAATTGCGTGATACATACTTTGGTTATACTTTCCTTTTAAAAACATAAAATTTAAAAGTGTCACTATCACCCCAAAATTGATTACATGGGGTCCCAATGTTTGGCACAAGGAATCCCATGGTCATCCAAGACACATAAAGTAGAATTAAGAAACATTTTGAGGTCATTTTTTATTATTATGATATTATTTTATTACCCTTATCTACCCGATTACTAATTAATCACGATAATTAAAGACAATTAGTGTCATTACTATTCATAATGTCAAAAAAAAAAGAGTCTTAGTTACATAATTTGGACCTTCTGATTCCCAATATGGAATCCATTTTATCAAATTCAAAACAGAAAAATTTTAGTAATTAATTTAAATGTAAATCTCGTTGTCAATACAAAAGACGGGTTTTTAAAAAGTAAAATTTATCCAAAGATTGACTTATTTTTGCATCAAATTGATGAGTGAAATTACATCCAATGAACAAAGTCGTATTAATTTATAAAAACATAATTCAATTATACTTTAAAAACAATTAAAATGATAATCTAAATATATAAATAAATTGGATGAAAATGCAGTTTTGAATTAAAAAGCTATATTTTTCACTATTCGTAAAAAATGTCATTATTAGAAAAATACAAAAAATTAACCCTAAGCTATATTTGATATTACAAATTCAGAAATGATGTCCATTTTACCAAATTAAAAACATAGAATTTTCATTAATAAATCATATAGTTAATTATCGATGTCAAAACAAATAGCGTGTTTTTAAGAAACAATATATTTCAAAAGATTGACACATGTTTTTGTCCATTTTGAAAGTGAAATTAATTATAATGACCACCATTGAATTAAATGGTAAAAATATATTCTAATGACACTTTAAGACAATTAAAAAAGATAATCTATTCATATAATTATATTAGATGAAAATGCAATTTTGATGTAAAATGTATTATTTTTCACTATTCATTAAAAAAAATCAACATTTGTCAGAAATATACCAAAAATTTATGCAATGTAAATTTCAATATCCCAATTCTAAAGAATAATTTTATTCTAACAAATAGAGCTTATAAAATTGTCAAAAGTTGGATTTAAAAAATCTTCTCTATCAAAAGGCGGTAAAACAATCTTTTAAAAATACTAGAGTATTTATTATTAAAATTGGATCCATTTGCATTTTAAGCCTATAACATTATTTGGATAAATGTAAAAATATTTAACAAACATATGTAATCATTTTTTTGTTAGTTCTGTTCATTTCCGCCTTTAAAACGACTAGGCATTAACTATTTAAAATAATATTATTATATTATTAGTGTGCAACGTAAGATTTCAAAGAAACTCGTTGTTGCGTATTGGGTACGCCATTGAGCATATCATTCCCTTTAAAGTAATATTAAAATTTTATTCAAAAAAATTTATAAACATGATAATGTAATATTATTTATTTACCTGGGACATTACATCCTTCCCCCCTTTTGGGAATTGCATCCTCACAATTTTAAAATTGGGCTTGGAAACATTATTGAAAGCCCCACATAAGAAAAAGAGTAAATTGAACTATCAATTTAAAAGAAATAAAGAGAAGTACAAGGGTTTCCCAAGTTAACCCATGCGAAGATTCCATGTAGGATAATGTAGATATGGAAGAAAAATAAAAATGGTCTTGTTCTAAGTGAAAGTGATAGAAAACATGTTTAGGAGAAATTTAACCACCAGAAAATCACAAACTTGTGATGGGTTAAACAGTATTTGATTCCCCAGTTGGAAAATTTAACAGACAACATTTTTGTTTAAAATTACTTTTCATTGAGGATTTATTTATGTTCTTAACTAAAATATAAGGAAACATACTTACTTGTCATGTTGACTTTCAACTTTCGCTATATTTCTTACACAAACTCATATTTTCTCCAAAAGACGAGTATTTAGGATAACTTGTTCACATTAAGAGAACTATAATCAACTTCTAGAGAATCACCTAATCCAAAAAGAGAACTATATACTTCCCATGTATTTAGACAAAAACCAAAACCAAAATTGTTAGTACGAGATCAGATAATATCCAAAAAGGATAATCCTTTATAAAAAGAATACTACTCTAATCTCCAAAAAATTTCAAACATTATCCAAAGTTCAACAAAGACCATTCAATAAATAGTTGACCATAAAATTCATCAATGATAAATGAAACATCGAACTCCATAATATCGGGATGCTCGACTACCTACATAAATATAAAAAAAACTATTTATATTTAGAGATATATAAAATATTTAAAAAAATATACTTACTAGATGCACTCTATGAAATTGAATGTATGGCTACCAGCTCAATGCATCACCACTTGTCTCCCCCTGTTCTTTCATCCCACTGACGATCTCCTCTGAAATCCACCACCCATCCAGTGTAAACATAATCCATCCAAAACGTGAGATAAAATTTACTCTGGTCGATGGGCTATACACGACTCATCAAATTCTGTCACCCCTGATTTCTTAATGGCTGTCCTTCTAAAATTGTGCAAAAACTGATGAAAACAGTCAGGTAAAAAAACTTTCCATGCCACGTGGATAGTGTCACGCATGCTATCATCGATAAGATACCATAAACCCTGCAAGTAATTTATAATATCAAGTTGTTAATAAAATAAAGTTAAAATTAAATTTTATTTATTTACATACCAGCCAATGATGGAACATGTCGCGTCGCACATCAATGAGAATCTATTCCCATGTGATCCATGGCTGAGAAAAATAATTGCACAAGATAACGCTCCCTTGTCCAATAGCTACATGCTCAAAAATGTGAAAAATGCATAAATAATCAAACAAAATAGTATATATATAAATAAATTAATGAAATATAACTAAAATATACAGGTTTCCATACCTCCGTGTGCGTGGATCGAAACCAAGATGTGGATGTCGCTTGGGGACAGGTTCAGAAATCATCAGTCATGCAAGACCGAGCCCCCTCCACGTACCCCCTAAACCGCTAGTAGGATGAGGGTTAGATGATCCAAAATCCCTCTCATCCAATGGTAGGTCAGCCTCCTACAACTCGAGAAATAGCTCAGGGTCCATCTGAAACACAATATGAATATTGTTAGTAGATAGTTGAAAATATCTATATCTATATATATATATATATATTACTTATGATTATAATCATCATTTAACTATGTCAATGTTCATCTTCATCCTCTTCTCCATAGTTGTCAATGTCAATGACTTCATCTTCCACCTCAACATCATCAATATCCATATGAGTTTTAGTTTCAGCATCTCTTGTGATTCCAAATTCATTTGTAACATCCTTAACATTTTCATCACCATCGTTCCTTAATTGTGGGATTTCATCATTGATATTCATGTCTCTTTGTGAATTAGATGGATTTTGAGCAGTCTATTAAAAAATTTAAATTCCTTACACTTCAGCGGAACCACATTCATTTTGAGTAAACTGATTTTCTTGAGATTTCATTTTTATTATGATCCACCAATCACTCAAGTATCATGAAGTATTATAGTGCATGGCATAATCAATTTTATGTGCGTGTTGAGCCAGTAAAAATGGTTCATTTACTAGAAGAATTCTTTTATATTTAATATCGATGATTCCATGAGTTGGATGAACACACAAGCCTCTCTCAGTATTCAAGCACTAACATTTAAACATTTTTTTGTAATTCTGTCCTAGATAACACAACTCTATAATTTCATCCAAAATGCCATAAAAGTCATCTTCAGTTTCTCTTTGATGTGATCCTCTCAAGAAAACTCCATTGTTCATTGTTTTTTTTGATTCCCTGTATGCATGTGTATTAAATTGGAAACCATTCACCACATATGAATTATAATATTTAACCATTTTGGATGTTGGGTTACTCAATATACACAGTCTCTTATCAATTTTATCAGCATATTGAGACACCTGAAAATTTGTAAAACAATTATCAATATAATAAATAATAAATGGAATTGATATTAAACCGTCAATAATTTATGTTACCAGTTTTTGAAACCATTGAGAAATATTTTTTCTCTGCCTTCTTCAAGAGCAGCTGCTGTAATTTTTGGAAGTTGTTTTTGATATTATTATCATATAACCTATAAGTAAAATAAGTTTAAATATTGTAACATAAATTATATAATAAGTGATAGAAGCACTCACAAGAAAAATGAAGTCATTTCTTCACAGTTGAGCAGAACGTATGTATGAGCTCTGTGATGTATATCATCTGAAAGCCATCGTTCATGAACTCCACCGAAACCAAGATTTTTCTGATTAAAAACTGTTAATTTAATTTCCATTTTGTCATTAACATTACCCTTATTTCAGCCCATGCGATTGTGTTTTGAGGGATACTGAGATTCAAAATATTGAGAGCAGAAAAAATCAATTTCTTCTTGAAAATAAGCTTCGGCAATTAAGCCTTCAACTAATTCTTTGTTACGTATTCTTTTCCTAAATTTCTGCATTCATCTCTCAAATGGGTACATCCATCGAAACTATATTGGACCTCCACATTTAGCTTCATGTGGAACATGTAATATCATATGTTCCATTGAGTCAAAGGCATCCGACAGAAATATGTTTTTACAGTTTTCATATAATTACAGTAACATCTTCTTCTAGTTTGCTTAGCACATCATAGTCTGTTGTCACTACACAAATGTCTCGAAAAAATATGATATGTCTATTATAGAATCCCAAATCATAGAATTCAACAAACCTCTTAATCAAATCGGCATAAGTCTTTCCATTATAAAATGACAATCATGAATTTTTAATTCAATAATATAACCATTCTTAACACATCTTCCCAAATTGGAAGCATAGCCATCTGGAAGTCTCAAATCTGAAATCCACTGACAAAATAATAAGCGGCTCTCTTTGGACAGGGTATAAGCTGTTTTTGGCTTCATTAACCTCCGTGATCTGACATTTTCAAATTGTTCAAGTTCTGGTTTCCTACAAATTTGGGCAAGATATAATCGTGCCTTTACAATATCTTTGGTCTTTCTTAGTGTATCGAAAACTGTATGAAATAAATTATAAAAACAGTTCTTCTCAATATTCATAACATCCAACATGTGGTGGAACAACAAATCAGACCAATACAGAAGATCTCAAAAAATGTTCTTTTTTATCCAATTATGTTCTTTCCCCAATACATGAATTTTCTGTTGGTTTACTACTTGTCCAAATGTGATGGGGTAATGAAAATACAATTGATTTTAAATCTGTTCCTGAGATCATCTTTGGAGGTTCATCCCTTTCAATTGTACCTTTTCTGAAATGAGATTTTTTCCTCCAAAAAGGATGATCAGTTGGATGAAATCTACGGTGACAGTCAAAATAGAAATTTTTTTTCCATTGACAAGCATAAAGGCTTTGTTTTTTTTCATACAGTAAGGACATGATTTCGGACCATGTGTACTCCAACCAGATAACATGCCATATGCTGGAAATTCACTAATCGTCCACATCAATATAGCTTTTAATATGAAATTTTTTTTCGGAGCAACATCATATTTATTAACACCATCACTCCACAATGCATTTAACTCATCAATCAATGGTTTTAAATAAACATCAATATTCTTTTTTGGATGTCCTGGGATTAATAGAGTCAAAAAGATATAAGGCTCCTTCATCAACATCCATTAAAGAAAATTGTATGGAGTTATAAAGGCAGGCCAACATGAATACGGACTACCATAAGAATCAAACGGAAATAAACCATTAGTAGAAATACCCAATCACACGTTTTGGGCTTCTATAGAAAAAGACGGATGCAGAAAAACAAAATATTTCCATGAATCACCATCAGATGGATGATTCAAGATTTTATCAGTTCAAATCTTGGTTTTGTGCCATGACATCATTGACGCTGTGTTCTAAGACATAAATAAAAGCTGCAACCTAGGTGTAAGGGGGAAATATCTCAACAATTTTACTAGAATCGATCTAGACTTCCCTGGTTGAGCTTCTTTATAAATCGATTATCCACATGTGTTACAACTATCCAATGACTCATTTTCGCCAGAATATAAGATGGAATCATTTGGAAATGCATGAATCTTCTGATAACTAAGTCCCATATTACAAATCAGCCTCTTACTCTCATAGTAATTTGCATGCAACACATTTCCTTTATGTAAAAGTGTTTTAACCAAAAAAAATATCTGATCAAAACAGTTGTTTGACATTGCATTATCTGATTTAATAGCCATAAATTTTGCAACCGCTTCTAATTTTCTTCTCTTGCAACAAGGATATATTGCATCCTCTACAGACCTCAACATCTCATAAAATTCGGATGGTTCCAACTCAGGAGTTAAATCAATATCATCATGAGTTTCAGTTTGTTGCACAAACGGACCTGAAACATCATGTACTAAATTTTAAAGAAGTGATGGATCTGGAATAAAGTTATTAGGATCTTCTCTGGAACTACGTTCACCATTTTGATACCAAAAAACATAATCTGGTTGGAAACCAAACCACAAGCGATGTCCCCCTACCTTGTCAAATGTGTCAAACGTTCTTAGAGCACATTTTTTACAGGAACACTTAATTGTGTGTTCTGAAACATATTCTGGTTTTGATGATGCAAATTCTAATTAAGCTTCAACACCCTCAATATATACAAGATTTAAACCAGAATGATTTGGATTTCTGTGCTGATTTATTCAAGTTTGGTCATCTAATAATGACTGATGTCGACTTTATTGTTCCATATTTTTCTACATAAAATATAAAATCATCATTGTTTTTGAATAATTTGAAATTATAAAAATACTATCTAAAAAAAGAAGATAAATAATTACAAATACTTAATAATTACCATTAATTAAGGGCAACACCACTTCATGTGGATTGATGACTAATCTTTTGTCTGATGGCTCATTTAATTGCATATTTCTCACACTTATTATTGCTAATTATTTGTAACACCCCGAGATTTTATGAAAAATATTATTTTAATTTCATTTATGTCTTCTATTATACACCACACCATGTTTAGCTTGTACTATATGCAACACCGTATTAGCTTGCAGTATACGCAACGATATTCTTGGATGGTGTTACACACAATTTCAAGTTTGTTTTATAATAGTCATTCTACGCAACATTGAGTGTGTTTATATATATATATTCAATGTATAAATAAAATATGGTTGGATTCTGTTATACGAAACAACGAAGGATTCTTGCACAACACGAAACCCTGACTTGGCATGCATTACACGAAATCGCGACCTTCCGCGATAGCGTGTGTTGTACGCAATACCGAGTTTTACTAAACAACGATATATTATTATAATATTATTATGAACTAGCAGTTATGAATAATATTAACTAAATTTTGAATTTTATAAACTTATTATTCATCTTATAAATTTTCTAAACCATTTTATGTGAACAAAATAAATTTTTCGGGTAAAATAAGTATTTTTCAAAAAATGCAGTTCTTCCGCCTTTTGATGGAGCACCCACTTTAAATATAGTTTTTGACAAATTTATAAGTTCAATTTTACAAAATAAAATTATTATTTGGAATAAGGATATAAAATTTTACCTTGGATAAAATTTTCATGTTATTCTGACAACTTTCATATTTTAATGAATAGTAAAAACACGATGTATTTTAATTAAAAACAACTTTTTTCATCGTAATAATTTGTGCGGTTAAATTATAATATTGAATCATATTAAAGTATAAATAGAATATATTTTTACCATTTAATATAATGACTGTCATTAGCATTGATTTTACTTTGACTTCGTAGGTTAAATCAATTCAATCTTTTGTAATGTTTTAAACAAAAACCCATTTTCTTTCGACAACGAGATTAATTTTAATTTAATTTCTGAAAATTATGTGTATTGAATTTGGAAAAATGGATTCCATATTTGTAATCAGTGGGTCCAAATTATATTAATAGACTTTTTTTTATTTTTGCTCATTATGAATAGTAACTACGATAAATTTTATTTACCTTAGTTAAAGGTAAATCGGATAATTAAGGGTAAATATAAGATTATAAAATTACCCTAACACCTTCCAAAATACAATTGGATGACTAGAAGTCGACCCATATCACCTAAGGGTCAGATTATAATCATTTAATGAACTTTTTTCCATTAAAATAACTTAATTATTATTAAAACCAAAGAAAGTGACAACATGTCACCCTCATAAATCTTATAAGTATGTTAATTTTAATTTAGTGATAAAATTCTTAAAACTTAGAAAATTAATAGTATCCAGAAATCTAATGAAATTATCTACATAATATGAATTTATTTATAATTTTTAGGGATTAAATAATTATCATTAATTGTAACACAATAGTGATGCAGAAATTGTTTATCTAGTGAAAAATCCAAAATATAGTTTTTATTAAACTAATAGTAACCTTAAAATTCCCAAAACCCTGACCAAAACTTATTGGTAATGTACATTTTAACCATAATCATCCAATGGTCGAATATTTTACCATTTGGAGCCTTCTAAAAGCGATTATGACACTTATATTATTTTATTTTAAATGATGCCAAAGTTGTCACCTTCATAATTTAATAAATATAACAATTTAAATATTGTGATTTTAAGATGATAAATTAGAGTAAATGTATTATTATAAAATTTAATTCATTTATTTTCATGATATGATTTTATTTTAAATTTTTATGCAACATATATGTATATTAAATAATTATACAAAAATGTTGTAGTAATTATTTTATTAAGAGATAAACCAAATAAATGGTTTTAAAAATAATAAAATAAATATTATATGAACTATTTAATGTGATACACTAATTTTCTAGATATATATTACCTTTTATGATTCTATTAAATCTTTTAGTTTTAACATATCTTCTGTATATATTTTATTTAAATTCAAATAAATGAATAGTGCCAATATTGACACTATTGTTATTTTATAAAAATAATATTTTATAAAATTGTTTAAAAATCACAAATATATTTAAAAATTATAAATTTAAATTTATATGGTAGAAAATTTTATAAAGTATCCAATTATAGACAATTCACAAAAAATAATTAATTATTTGTTATAATTTGTATTTTAGAATGTTATTACCACAAATACAATTAAATTGATTAAATTAGGATAAATCAAGTTGATAATATTTAAAATAAATTTCTAACATGTCTAAATTTGATTGGTTGATGAGATTACAACCCTATCTCATCTAATATTCCGATATGAGTCATTTTTTGAGGTTTCTAAGTGGGTTTAGATTTATTATAAATTAATATTTTTAAGAATTCCAAAGGTGCCCCTCTCCTCCCTTATAAAAGGGCACCTCCTCCCTCAATTCCTCACACCACTTTGAGCCTTCATGCTCGGCCAACCCCTGCCAAATTCTCTTCTCCACTTCCCTAGAAACATCCTATAGGTTCTGGGCTTCCTCAAAGACCAATTTTAGTGCCCTAAGAGGAGGTCTCAAAGAGGCGCTTCAAAGAAGACGTAATGTTTGTTACCAATTCATTCAACTTTATTTCTTCTTCCACATCTTCTTTTTTAGTTTTTTAATTATGAGGTAATAACATCAGTATCACTCATATACTTATATGTTATTATAAGTATGAAACAACCATATTTCACCATCTATCCATCCTACGGAAAATGAAATCAACACGCGTGCGTACGTACGAAATACCGTCTCCACACCGTGGTGTAATCTAATTTCGACCACCACCTTACATGGATGGGTATAATGGTGAAAGTAATGAATATATATGATTATTTTAAATTGATATTGATTCTTTAATATTATACATACAATTTAATACAATTCCATGATCATGGGAATGATATCATCGCTCGTGCATACGTACGGAATACCGTCTCCACGCAGAGATGAGAATCACTCTCTATGATAACCATTCAAGAATGATTATAAAGTATATATAATAAGTAATAATGAAATATATGACATAATAATTCTACTAGATTTATGTATATATATATATATTTATTTCATCTACTTAATTCCATTCAAATCAATAAGGAAACAAAAACAGCGTTCATGCATACGTACGACCTACCGTCTCCATGAACAGTGTATTTCTTTCCATTTATCGATCCATTATATATATATATATATATTCGGAATATATATTTTATATAAATCATGTTTTACATTATGGATTTAAGTAATCATGATCTAAGTAATCATATGAATAATTACAAGTTAAAACACGAATGACAAATGAAACGATTTTACCCAAAACGCTACTTTGAAATGAATTTACAAAAGAACGGGTCATATAAAGTCATAAGTGAACCATATAAGATATAATAAAAATGAATATGATTCTATAATAAGTCAATTACATTATTTAAATCATTATACAAGATGTTTGGATACGTACTAAGCATATCGGACCTAAGGTAATGGATAATTTTTCAAATCTCATTTTTTTTATCTGAGATTGCTTATACGTAAGTATTTACTGGGGTTATTGTTATCATCCATGTCCATGTTTTATAAAAGTGTTTTTATCTATGTTTAATTTACTTTTTACCCATTTTGAATTTTACTACATGGTATGTAATGAATCTTTCCTTTGTTTACGTTACGAGGTACTTTTTTACTGTTCCGGTAAAAGTACGAGAAAAATGTTTTTTTAACTTATACGGCACGAACAGATATTTATAGTTTTATAAAGCATTATTTTCATGATGCTTACTCAAAAATATTTCATGAATATTTTCAACAAAATCCTTTTCTTTTAAAATTTCATGATGTTTTGTGAAAAGAAATGGATTTTGAAGAAGAAAGGATATTTTCCTCAAGAATTCATTTCAAGTGTTTTATCACAACCATTTTCTATCTACGATGACATTATTTCATATGTGTATGTTTCAAGTATAATTTATCTATGATTTACATGGTTTTTATTTTTATATGATGAAATATCCATTTGTTTTATATGGATTATGTGATGATGAGATGATGTTTATGAAACCCATTTTATTCTTCGGGTTATGATGAATGTTTTATGTTTATTTTGTGGCACATGTAAGAATGATTTCACTATGAGATGGGTGGGACCTATATCTCCCTCCAATGAATTGGTTAAAGATTTTATATCTCATGAGATAGACATGGCTGGAATGGTATGTTAATCCGGTTCAGTGTTACAGGACTGAAACGAGGAGTGAACTCGATTCAGAATGAGACTTTGTTCACTAAGATGGTCTTGGCAGCAATGCCTTGGCTACTATGGAAATAATTACATGTGCTTAATGGATACCACAATTACATGTTTTATTCCTATGCTATGTTATCATGATTTATGTTACATTATGATCTATGCCTTATGTACTTCTTTGTTTTAAGTCATTGCACAAGGTTTTGATGTTTAAACATTATGTTCATGTTTTTAAGTTCAAATGTATATGGTATGTTTTATTTTATCCATGCTTACCCTTACTGAGCATTTGAGCTCACCATTTTTTTTATGTTTTATTTTCCCCCAGGATTAAAAGAAAGTTTTTAGGTAAGGAAACAAAAAGTGGAAGATCTTTATGAGAGATGTTGAAGATATTTCACCACGATTAGAAGATTATGTTACAAGTATCTAAAGACACTAAACTATTACGGTCCTTGTGTGTCTGTTTTTGTTATGTATTATGTATTCCGTAAAAGTAATGTAATATCTATGTACGTCAAGCTTTGGGTCTCTACAGTTGGTATCAGAGGAAAGGTTTAGTCAACCTTTGGAAACTAGGATGCGAAAACGTTAGTGAGATCCCTAGAGATATTTCTAAGGTATGTCTATGGATGTCCCTAATGATAAGTATACGTATAGGATATAGTCCTAGAACTAAGATAACGATCTTAGATTTTAACCTAAGCTGTTAGATATTGAGGGTGCTCCCCCATTACTATGTTTTTTCCTTAGCATGATTTTTTCCTCTCACACTATTCTTTTTGGGTTTTAGAAAATGGCTGGAAACATGAAGATTCATGATAATGGAGGATATGATGGACAATGGAATGATATTCTTCATGAGAAACCAAATGAAACAGGATTTGGAAGTCCAAAAATCATTATTATTCCTAATCAGCAATATCATAATATGATCAATAATCTAATCTTTGGTATGTTTCCCGACTCAGATAATAAGAGAAAGATGGTTTTTCCTGATGATCATAGAGGAAATAAAGTTCAATTTCCCTCATGTAAATCATATGGGAAGAGGCATCGGGGAAATTGTTTCAAAGGAACTGGAAGATGCTTTGGTTGTGGAAAAGAAGGACAAAAAGCCAGTAAGTGCAAAGGAAAAGGTTCAGTTAACACCATGGATGAGGATAATGGTATTCCTACGACATCAACAATGGATAAATGTTTTAAATGTGGAATGTATGGGCATTATGCAAACCAATGCCCTAAGGGAAGGTCTCATGAAGAGAATCAGTTTGGTCGTATGGGTAGTATTTATGTTGATGATGATGATGAGACTAAAAATGATATATGAGATGAAAGAATTGTTGAAGCTCGGTCAATGGTTTAAGAAGGTAGTGGAATGATTACATGTTTATCATGTGTAATGTTGTATAAGTAATCTCATGGTACTATGGAATAAAGAGACATCTAAGTATTGTTACACTGTTGTCTTTCCTTAAGTTCTGATAGTGTATGATTAATGGTACCAGTAACCATGAAAGGTTATTCAGAGAATTTTGGAAAGCAAATGATATGCACATAATGAAGGGATAAGAAGATAATGAGATGTTTGATTGTATTCATGAGCTCATGACTGATATAGGGACTAAGTGATATTATGGTTTGAGTATATAGAATTTTTGGGATTTTGGTATATGGAATGTGTTAAAATTTAACAACATTCATGTTTTCACTAAGGTTTAATGGGTATTCATTTTTCAAGAGAATACATTATTGGTATGTGACCAAAAAGATATATGGGGGATAAATGATGGTATTCACATGCTTGGTTGATGACAATTCAAGTAATCATTTTCTTTATACTATGAGCATGAACCGAAGTATTTTAGAAAAACCTAAATACTGGAATAGATTATGTGGGACATAAGTTAGTATTTTTTTAATGATAGAACTTTTTTCAATATTATTGATGGGATGTTATAGTAATGTAGTATTAGAAAAAGGACAACCTGCAGGAGGGGTGACAGCCCATCGCGTTGGACAAGGTTGTGGGAATCAAACCCACAACCAAAGCACGACTGGCCTTTATCGCCTACCACTAGCCTACAGGAAGTCCCTGGTTAGTAGAAACTAGTTTTATTTTATTACGCAGTATGATATATGAAGTATAAGTTCATTTTTGGAATCATATATGATTAACCTCACCATAGATGGACTTATGTATATTTGATAACTTTTCTTGAAACAGGTGGAATGACCCGTCATTCTATCACATGATCTGCTAACTCTTCACAAACAACAAATTAAACTTCATTTATTTAAGAGATGAAGTGGAAATTGTTCAAAGCACGAACAACAGTGAGACTGTACCAAAATCATGCAAATATTTCTTCTAATTCAAAATTTTCAACTTTAGGGAAATGATATTGAAAACCAAAAATGTTGTCCTATTGCACTTATATCTGATGAATCAGATGGTACCTTAGATCATCACAAATCAATGGATTTGTGATTGATGGATTTTTCATAGCCATGTCCTCTACCACTCTCCATCAGAACATGACAGTTAGATTTCTCTTCCATATCCATATTTTCACCTATGTTCTCCTATGTGGAAACCCAGTGATTAGTTAATTTGGGTAACCGTTACGTTTCATACATTAGTTTTTAAAGTCAAGTTTTTGTATTCCTTTTTACGATGTGGGTTTCTATTAAATAAATTTTCAAGTAGCAAACCATTTATAACCCCGACGAATTTTGAGGGCGAAATTAATTTTAAGGGGGGTAGAATGTAACACCCCAAGATTTTATGAAAAATATTCTTTTAATTTCATTGATGTCTTCCATTATACACCACACCAAGTTTATCTTGTACTATATGCAACATCGTATTATCTTGAAGTATACGCAACGATATTCTTGGATGGTGTTACACACAATTTCAAGTTCGTTTTATAATAGTCATTCTACGCAACATTGAGTGTGTTTATATATATATATATATATATATTCAATGTATAAATAAAATATGGTTGGATTCTATTATACGAAACAACGAAGGATTCTTTCACAACACGAAACCCTGACTTGGCTTGCATTACACGAAATCACGACCTTCCTCGATAGCGTGTGTTGTACGCAATACCGAGTTTTACTAAAAAACGATATATTATTATAATATTATTATGAACTAGCCGTTATGAATAGTGTTAACTAAATTTTGAATTTTATAACATTATTATTCATCTTATAAATTTTCTAAAACATTTCATGTGAACAAAATAAATTTTTCGGGTAAAATAAGTATTTTTAAAAAAATGCAGTTTTGTCGCCTTTTGATGGCGTACCCACATTAATTCTAGTTTTTTACAAGTTTATAAGTTCCATTTTACAAAATAAAATTATTATTTGGAATAAGGATATAAAATTTTACCTTGGATAAAATTTTCATGTTATTCTGATAACTTTTATATTTTAATGAATAGTAAAAACACGCTATATTTTAATTAAAAACAACTTTTTTCATCATAATAATTTATGTGGTTAAGTTATAATATTTAATGGTATTAAAGTATAAATAGAATATATTTTTAACATTTAATTTAATGTATGTCATTAGCATTGATTTTAATTTGGATTCGTAGGTTAAATCAATTCAATCTTTTGTAATGTTTTAAACAAAAACCCATTTTCTTTCGACAACGGGATTAATTTTAATTTAGTTTCTACAAATTATGTGTATTGAATTTTGAAAAATGGATTCCATATTTGGAATCATTGGGTCCAAATTATATTAATATACTACTTTTTATTTTTGGGCATTATGAATAGTAACTACGGTAAATTTTATTTACCATAGTTAAAGGTAAATCGGGTAATTAAGGGTAAATATAAGATTATAAAATTACACTAACACCTACCAAAATCCTATTGGATGACTAAACGTCGACCCATATCACCTAATGGTCAGATTAGAATCATTTAATGGACTTTTGTCCATGAAAATAACTTAATTATTATTAAAACCAAAGAAAGTGAGAACAAGTTACTCTCATAAATCTTATAAGTATATTAATTTTAATTTAGTGATAAACTTCATGAAACTTAGAAAATTAATAGTATCCATAAATCTAATTAAATTATCTACATCATATGAATTTATTTATAATTTTTAGGGATTAAATAATTATCATTAATTGCAACACAATAGTGATGCAGAAATTGTTTATCTAGTGAAAAATCAAGAATATAGTTTTTATTAAACTAATAGTAACCATAAAATGCCCAAAACCCTGAACAAAACTTATTGTTCATGTACATTTTAACCATAAGCATACAATGGTGGAATATTTTACCATTTGTAGCCTTATAAAAGCGATTATGACACTTATATTATTTTCTTTTAAATAATGTAAAAGTTGTCACCTTCATAATTTAATAAAGATAACAGTTTAAATATTGTGATTTTAAGATGATAAATTCGATTAAAAGTATTACTATAAAATTCAATAAATATATCTTCATCATAGGATTTTATTTTAAATTTTTATGCAACATATATTTATATTAAATAGTTATACAAAAATGTTGTAGTAATTATTTTATTAAGAGATAAACCAAATAAATGGTTTTAAAAATAATAAACTAAATATTATATAAACTATTTAATGTTCTACACTAATTTTCGTGATACATATTACCTTTTATGATTCTATTAAAGCTTTTATTTCGAACATATCTTCTGTATATATTTTATTTAAATTCAAATAAATGAATAGTGTCAAAATTGACACTATTGTTATTTTATAAAAATAATATATTATAAAATTGTTTAAAAATCACAAATATATTTAAAAATTATAAATATAAATTTATATGGTATAAAATGTAATAATGTATCAAATTATGGACAATTTACAACAAATAATTAATTATTTGTTATAATTTAAATTTTAAAATGTTATTACCCCAAATAAAATTAAATTGATTAAATTATGATAAATCAAGTTGATAATGTTTAAAATAAATTTCTAACATGTCTACATTTGATTTTTTTATGATATTAAAACCCTATATCATCTAATATTCTGATATGAGTCATTTTTGGAGGTTTTTAAGTGGGTTTAGATTTATTATAAATTAATATTTTTAAGAATTCCAAAGGTGCCCCTCTCCTCCCTTATAAAAGGGCACCTCCTCCCTCTCTTCCTCACACCACATTGAGCCTTCAATCTCGGCCAACCCCTGCCAAATTCCCTTCTCCACTTCCCTAGAAACATCCTAGAGGTCCTGGTCTTCTTCAAAGACCAATTTTAGTACCCTAAGTGGAGGCCTCAAAGAGGGGCTTCAAAGAAGAGGTAATGTCTATTACCGATTCTTTCAACTTTATTTCTTCTTCCACTTCTTCTTTTTTAGTTGTTTAATTATGAGGTAATAACATAAGTATCACTCATATACTGATATGTCATTATAAGTATGGAACAACCATACTTCACCATCTATCCATCCTACGGAAAACGAAATCACCGCGAATGCGTACATACGGAATACCGTCTCCACGTCGTGGTGTAATCTAATTTCCACCACCACCATACATGGATGGGTATAAAGGTGAAAGTAATGAATATATATGATTATTTTAAAGTGATATTGATTCTGTAATATTATACATACAATTTAATACAATTCCATGATCATGAGAATGATATCATCACTCGTGCGTACGTACGGAATACCGTCTCCACGACGCGATGAGATTCACTCTCCATGATAACCATTCAAGAATGATTATAAAGTATATATAATAAGTAATCATGAAATATATGACATAATAATGCTACTGGATTTATGTATATATATATATATATATATTTATTTCATCTACTTAATTCCATTCAATTCAATAAGGAAACGAAAACAGCGTTCATGCATACGTACGGCCTACCGTCTCCATGAATAGTGTATTTCTTTCCATTTATCAATCCATTATATATATATTTATATTCTGAATATATATTATATATAAATCATGTTTTAAATTCTGGATTTAATTAATCATGATCTAAGTAATCATATGAATAATTACACGTTAAAACACGAACGACAGATGAAACGATTTTCCCCAAAACGCTACTTTAACATGAATTTACAAAAGAACGGGTAATATAAAGTCATAATTGAAACATATAAGATATAATAACAGTGAATATGATTCTGTAATAAGTCAATGACATTATTTAAATCATTATACAGGAGGTTTGGATACGTACAAAGCATATTGAACCTAAGGTAAGGGATAATTTTGCAAATCTCATTTTATTATCTGAGATTTCTTATACGTAAGTATTTACTGGGGTTATTGTTATCATACATGTCCATGTTTTATAAAAGTGTTTTTATGTATTTTTAATGTACTTTTTACCCATTTTTAATTTTACTACATTGTATGTAAGGATTCTTTCCGTTGTTTACGTTACGAGGTAATTTTTGACTTTTCCGGTAAAAGTACGAGAAAAATGTTTTTTTAACTTATACGACACGAACAGATTTTTACGGTTTTATAAAGCCTTATTTTCATGAAGCTTACTCAAAAATATTTCATGAGTATTTTCAACAAAATCCTTTTCTCTTAAAATTTCATGTTGTTTTGTGAAAAGAAATTGATTTTGAATAAGAAAGGATATTTTCTTTAAGAATTCATTTCAAGTGTTTTATCAAAACCATTTTCTATCTACGATGACATTATTTCATATGTGTATGTTTCAAGTATAATGTCTCTATGATTTACATTGTTTAAATTTTTATATGATGAAATATCCATTTGTTTTATATGGATTATGTGATGATGAGATGATGTTTATGAAACCCATTTTATTCTTTGGGTTATGATGAATGTTTTAAGTTTATTTTGTGGCACAAGTAAGAATGATTTCACTATGAGATTGGTGGGACCTATATCTCCCTCCAATGCATTGGTTAAAGATTTTATATCTCATGAGATAGACATGGCTGGAATGGTATGTTAATCCGGTTCAGTGTTACAGGACTGAAACGAGGAGTGAACTCGATTCAGAATGAGACTTTGTTCACTAAGATGGTCTTGGCATCAATGCCTTGGCTACTATGGAAATAATTTCATGTTCTTAATGGATTCCACAATTACATGTTTTATTCTCATGCTATGCTATCATGATTTATGTTCCATTATGATCTATGCCTTATGTACGTCCATGTTTTAAGTCGTTGCTCAAGATTTTGATTTTAAACATTATGTTCATGTTTTTAAGTTCAAATATATATGGTATGTTTTATTTTATCCATTCTTACCCTTACTGAGCATTTGAGCTCACCATTTTTTTATGTTTTATTTTCCCCTAGGATTAAAAGAAAGTTTTTAGGTAAGGAAACAAAAAGTGGAAGATCTTTATGGGAGATGTTGAAGATCTTTCACCACGATTAGAAGATTACGTTCCAAGTTTCCAAAGACACTAAACTATTACGGTCCTTGTGTGTCTGTTTTTGTTATGTATTATGTATTCCGCAAAAGTAATGTAATATCTATGTACGTCAAGCTTCGGGTCTCTACATTATTGCGAATTATTCCTTATTATTTCTTAATATTGCTAATTATTAAATATTATTACTAATCATTACAAATTATTAATAATTGTTACTAATTAGTAAAAATTATTATTAATTATTACAATTTATTACTAATTATTACAGTGCATTACTAATTATTACTATTTATTTCTAATTTAGAAATACGTAGCAATACTTAAAAAAAGGAAAACTCCTTGAATAAAGAAAGGAAATTTGGTAATCATCATTCTGGAGATGATTACAAATTTTTCCTTCATTATCCAAGTAGATTTCATTTACTAATTATTACTAATAAAAAAATTATATTATCAATATTTTAGAAAAAAATATTAATATTATTAAAATAATAAAAATTTATAAAATACTAAAATTATCGATATTCGCAACAGACTTTTCTCTATTTTTAACATGTTCAAATCTCAAAGGGTTGTCAATTGCCAAGTCATGCACAATAAAAAGTTTGTGTCAGTCATGTCCAACGTAAAATCTATAATTGTACTTGCATGGTTGATCACCTCGCAATAAGTGTTTCAATAGGACGACCAAAGTAATGACGTTCTTGTCTCTAATAATTATCTCACATGACAATTTACATAGATCATTCATCAATAAAAATTTGAGGGGATATCAATATCTTTCCCTTAAATTTCCATGGATGAATGGTCTCTGTAAGGTTCATGTGAGATAATTCTTATAGATAAGAAGGGCACGACTTGGATTTTCCTATTGCAACACTACTTGCGAGGTGATCTTCCATGCAAGGATAATTATAGAGTTTACATTGGACATGACTAACACAACCCTTTTATTGTGCATGACCTGACAATTGGAGACCCTTTGAGATTTGAACATGTTAAGAATAGAGCAAAGCCAGTTTCGAATATTGATAATTTTAATATTTTAATTTTTTTATTATTTTAATAATATTAATATTCTTTTTTCGTAAATATTGATAATATAATTTTTTTATTACTAATTATTGCTAATTATTTCTAATTATTGCAAATTATTGCAAATTATTTCTAATTATTTCTAATTATTCCCTAGTATTGCTAATTATTGCTAAAATATTGCTAAATATTGCAAAATATTGCTAATTATTCTTAACTATTGCTAATTATTCATAATTATTGCTATGTATTGCTAATTATTGCTAAGAATTGCTAATTATTGCTAGGTATTACTAATTATTATGACTTATTTCAAAGTATTGCTAATTATTTCTAATTATTTATAATTATTCTAATTAATGCTAATTATTGCAAATTATTGCTAATTATTGATAATTATTGATAATTATTGCTAATTATTGCTAATTATTGCTAATTATTGCTAATTATTTCTAATTATTGGTCATTATTCCTAATAATTCCTAATTATTACTAATTATTGCAAGTTATTGTTAATTATGGCTAATTATTGCAAATCATTCCTAATTATTGCTAATTATTCCAAATTATTCCTAGTTATTACTAATTATTCCTAATTACTACTAATTATTTTTAATTATTCCTAATTATTGCTAATTATTACTAATTATTGCTAATTATTGATACTAATTGCTATTTTTTGCTAATTTTTGCTAATTTTTGCTAATTATTGCTAATTAATGCTAATTATTGCTAATTATTTCTATTTATTCGTATTTATTGCTATTTATTGCTATTTATTGATACTTATTGCTATTTATTTCTATTTATTGCTAATTATTGCTTATTATTGCTAATTATTGAAAATTATTGCTATTTATTACTAATTATATCTATTTATTTCTTATTATATCTATTAATTGCTAATTATATCTAATTATTTATAATTGCATCTAATTATGTCTATTTATTACTAATTATATCTAATTACTACTAATTATATCTAATTACTACTAATTATATCTAATTATTACTAATTATATATATATATTACTAATTATTACTAATTATAATAATTATTACTAATTATTACTAATTATTTCTATTTATTTCTAATTATTACTGTTTATGGCTAATTATTGCTAATTGTTTCTATTTATTACTAATTATTACTAATTATTACTAATAATATATATTTATTACTTATTATATATATTTATTACTAATTATATCTAATTATAGTTAATTATAGCTAACTATAGGTAGTTATTACTAATTATATCTAATTATTACTAATTATTTTAAATTATTACTAATTATAGGTATTTATTAAAAATTATAGAAAATTATATCATTTTATTACTAATTATAGCTAATTATATATATTTATTACTAATTATTACTAATTATTACAAATTATTACTAATTATTACTAAATATATCTAATTATTACTAATTATATATAATTATTACTAATTATATCTAATTATTACTAATTATATCTAATTATTACTAATTATATCTAAATATTACTAATTATATCTAATTATTACTAATTATTTCTAATTATTTCTAATTATATCTAATTAGTACTAATTATATCTAATTATATCTAATTATATCTAATTATATCTAATTATATCTAATTATATCTAATTATTACTAATTATATCTAATTATTACTAATTATATCTAATTATTGCTAATTATATCTAATTATTGCTAATTATATCTATTTATTGCTAATTATTTCTATTTATTGCTAATTATATCTATTTATTGCTAATTATATCTATTTATTCCAAATTATATGTATTTATTCCTAATTATATATATTTATTACTAATTATATCTAATTATATCTAATTAATATTAATTATGACTAATTATTTTTAATTATCACTAACAAAATCAATTTATTAGAAAAAATAAATAAAAAATAAAAATCAATCGAAATCTAATTAAATTACAACTAATAAACAATAATTAAAATTAACATAAAAAAATATAAAAATATATAAAAATATATAAAAATATAAAAAAAAATATAAATACCTTAAACTTTGATATTCTTAAGATATTTGACTTCCTCTGATTGCTCTCCTATAAAAAATTTCAAGTAAAAGAAAATTTTTCTTTGAAATTGAAGAATGAAAAGAGAGAGAGAGAGAGAGACAGAGAAAGATCTGAATGATTTGGGAAAAAATGGATGGGGGTATATATAGGTTAGATTAGTTGCGACAGTGTTATTAGCGACGGGTTTCTCGTCGCAAATGGTTGTATTTGCGAAGGGGAACATCACAAATACCCTCACCCGCATTAATTACAGTCGGAAGTTAAAAGGTTATTTGTGACGGGCCCCGTCGCAAATAGTTCCAGTCGACACTCTTTTTGCGACATGACGACATCCCGTCGCAAAAAGTTATTAACCACCGTTAGGTATTTGCGACGGGTCCCGTCGCAAATTCCCCCGCACGGTTTGGCGCGCAAGTCGCGTCAAACTATTTACGACAGGAGACATCTTTCCGTTGCAAATAATATTCGTACGGTTTAGTGTGCAAGTCGCGCCAAACTATTTGCAACGGGAGATGAAAACCCGTCGCAAATAATTGGTTATTTGCAACGGTGAAATTTTCCCGTCACAAATAGCTTCCTGGATGGGTTATTTGCGACGGGAAGAAATCCTGTCGCAAATAACCATCGCAAATAACCCATTGGAAATAGTAATTTTTCCCGTAGTGCATGTACACCATGAGGAGGGAAAAAATTTGTGTTCTCTAATCCATATTTAATATTTTGTTATCCCTAAATAAAAATACTAGGTTTGAGCACCTTATGTCCCTAAAAAGTATTCATGGACCTTGGAATGGAAAATATATCTCTATATTTGACCTTTCTATTGATGCATATGGTCGTATACTAAACAAATAGATACATCATGTCCCTATATAATGGGATTTCTAATTCTTGTGATCCTAATGTCACCATGGTAGGACTCAACCCTTGAGAGTGTTCTGGACTATACATGGAATGATTCTACTGTACCATCCTCTTGAACCAAGAAATGTGGACTATGATTTAAAATTTCCATAAAAAGACTATTCAAGTGGATTCAACTTGTTTAAGGCTACATTTTTTTACTGAACACTATCAAAAATTAAGAATGTGAAACTCCATTTTTGATCCTTTTGTTGTCCCACAACTTATTATACCACACCACAAAGCATATGGATTGGGAATCCAAAAAAGTACTAAATTTATACATGGGTCAATAATCCTTCATGTATATATTTTTTCCTTACACAACTACGTCATTTAGATGTTTGAGTCTTCACAAATCAGCCATGCCCTTTGGATACGAGTTTACATCATCACTTCTTGACCATGCATGTAATCCCTATCGACTCAAGAATAAAGAATTTGACCTACCAATTAGATTAATCTGGTCAACAAAATAATGTAAATGGACTCTTTGTTAACCCTACTAATGGATTAGATAATCTTATAATATTAGGATGTTTTTTGTCTCCCATGTTATGTATTCCCCATTCATGTATTCCCCAATTCATACTCCAACAAACATGATTTAAACACCACATATTCCAAATATCCTGGTCAATTTGGATTCCTTAGTATTTTTTATAACTTGTAATTATATTACTAAAATAATTCATGACCCTTTGTATAGTGTGGGGAATTTTTTTTGATAATTATGGAAATGCATTATGGAATAGAGAAACTGAATAGAGGTATATCCTCCATGATTGAAAGGAACTCCAATCCTCATGATAACTAGACACCATTGAGTAACTCATTAAAATATGGTGTCTTAGTCATCCCCACATGTCTGTCCCATAATCCATATTAATCAATTGTTTCCTTGATTAAATACTAAAAATTTCATGGAATCTCATTGGGTGATATAATATAAATTGAACTATTGGAATATAAGGGATGAAATAGTAGTCCCTAAACTACAAACATAAATGGTAATGGCTAGAAGTCCCTAAACTACATCAATATATGTTCCGATAAAAAATACCATAAACTATTGAAAGGTAATGTTAGATCTATAAGGCCCGAAGCCACAAAAATGGAAGGTCTGAGCAAGAAGACCTGAAAATACTATAATACATGGTCTAAGATGTAATAACCTGAACTATATAAATAGAATTTTCAGGAAATAATATTATAAACTATAGCTCAAAAATAGTATTTTTAAAAAAATTAAAGATTATTAATGCCCTAATGGTTGAAAAAATGAGTAAGAGATTTTGAGAAATTGTTGAGTCTTGGTTTGCTGGACACATACTTTTGTTGTTTCATGAAATATTGAGAATTCACAAAAAAAGGCATAAAATCAATCAGGTTGAAAATTCATCAGAGAGAGGCATGAGAAAAATCCATGTCCATGCCTCCTAATTAAATAAATATATATATAAATATTAGTAAAAATTTGGGTGAATAAACAGGAAATAGATATAATGATTGTGATCCCCCCATATGAATAAATCAATATAAGAATGCTAATTATGCTAACATCAGATAAAGAAAAAGGGATCTCCCTCCATGACACAATTTATTATCAAATTATACATTTATGAACTACGTAATATTACGATAACATGAGAATATAAATCACTGAGGAATATTATATCAGTGGAAATTCAGGAGAATTCCTTGAGGAAATTATTTTACGATGAAATCCATTAATTCATGATTACATGAAAGGATATGATGATGGGTATCAATGATGATTCATGAAACATCATATCAACGAACTGTCATGTAAATCATGGATAAAAAAACATAATAGTGACCTAAATTTTACAGAAGATATATCTATTAATGGAATGTAATTGTAGGGATCTCAACTTTTCATACACTGATGGATGCCTCACTAAAAATGAAAAAACAAATCAATGATAAAAATTTAATAATATTTTATTTTATTACTTGGTCAAGTTAGAAAGAATCTGAAAAGATGAATTGATTTACTAAAGAAGCACCACCTACCCCACTTCTTATTGTTATACCCTACGATGAAGGTTCATAATAAGGGTATATAGCTCCGCAAATATATTTAGAGTGGTATACAATGAGGATGATGACCCTAAAGGGTTATACATTGAGTGATCTTCAAAATCCTGGTATCAAACTATTTGTGGAGTCAAGATCCATTTTGCCATGAATCGAAGATATGAACTAATGGGTCTATTCTAGTTCCTCTGATACTTTGATTATATGTTCATATAAGGGATACCCATCATCATGAACAATAAATCCCAATAATAGAATAGACAACACTTTCCACATATGAATGATTTGTCACATGATGTATAAGAATGGTTAGAGGTCAAAGAAGCTCCCTCCCAGATCATGAATGAGCTAGTGAAGGTGTTCTTCATGTACAATAAATGTTATAAGTGACTTTTGAAAATGATGTTATGAATATTACACTGATCAATATGTAACATGTCGTATCCTATGAAACTGGTTGAGTAGATACATAAAAAGGGGTAATGACCCGCTGAGAAGATGAATAAAGAAAAGAGGAATCCCAAAATAATCATCCCTCAAAATACAATTTTTTAAGGACTAGCTTCATCTACATGTTTTTTCCCACTAATGGTATGGTAATATCTAGTGTATGGATACTTCTTCAATGAATATCCCAAATATGGAATCTACTTCACTGTTACTATGGACAAAGGAGTTGATAACAAACATAGTCTATTAACATGACCGTCCAACCTTTTCAGAAAACCATCAAGAGAGGATTTTACCTATTCCTAGTCATTATAATATTCTTGGTTGATAGGGAATAAAATATGATGAAGAATTATTACATCGTATACATCTTCAAGCATTGGTATAAACAAATATTGGCAGATACCCCATGATGTCTGTCTCCAAACATGATTCCTTAGTGGAGGGGATAAACACTTTTGATGCATCCAAAAAAATTATAAAATTGGTAAATATAAAATGACTAAAAAAATAAACTCATATACCTTAGCTTCATTAAAAACATATTGAAGGGAGATATTGTATGATCAAAAATCAAGAGAGCCACAATAATTGTAAAAAATATCATGTATGATAGAGGATAAGTTATACAATTGACATGGTCAAATATGGTGACCATGATTGAAACCTTCTCATTAACCAATGATATTTTCTAGTCCCTAATAATGTTTATAATCCTACGGAGTAAAAGGATCCATGCATCCTACTACATTTTTGGTACTTGTAATAGTGAAAAATCTCCATAATCCACCAAATTAAAAATTGAAAAGTGTTTCTATTCTTATAGAGGAAGTTTGTTTACAAGATACGACATATGAGTTGGTATTGGTGATAAATATTCATTACTAATATATTTATACTCCTCCTACTAATCTTGTTTCAATTATCATAAAAAAAACATGATCTCTTGAGTTTGTATCCCCTTAAAACAAAAGGATTTTTTCAATGACATGAAAATAAAACCCACCAACGTAAGGCTGGAATATATCACCATCCTCACATGGTATCCCAGTCTAGAAAATATTCCTATATCCAATGATTAGAAAAATGAGATAGTAAAATCCTATATGTGTTACAGTGGGATGAGGTAGGGTGTATAATGGTCAACCAAGGGTCACTATGATAGAGTAAAATATTGATATTGTCTTAAAGTATATGAGTGAGAATATATTCATCTCATTCCTTTCAATTGTTTTTTTATAATGTAGAGAATATACCATTAAATAAATAGAGGTTGTGCGGTACCATCATCAATATATGAATTGGGATGGAAATCATTGTACGTTTCCATAATGGGGGGATATCCCACCCAGTCAATAAATATTCATGAGGGAGATTCTTAGATCTCCATAGAACATATGGAATTAATTGGTTCCTAGAAAGAAATATCATATCATTTCACTGAGATGGTATGACTAACAATAGATTATGAACTCGTAAATCCATATAGCCTCGTAATGAAGGATAGTGTGTATCTATTCGTGAAATTATATACATATATATCCATCTTAGAATGGCCATTCCCGTTCATCTGAAAATACTCCACAAGGACACATATCCCATTTCAATATCTATATTCCACATGAGAAGTACAATGAATAGATAATTATATAACATCATCTTTGAAACATGGAATGAATATTGAAAATAGTGTCACATAGACCCATAGAGTATTTATCTAACTAATAGTCAACCCCCTCATACCATGCTATAACTACGAGTCCATATACAAAAAACAATCATCATAAAATAATTGTTGGAAGTTGACACCCAAAACTATGGAATATTATATTCTAGAGAAGGGTTTAGAACATCAAGAAGAAGGAAGAACAAACTATGGATAATATGGTGTTATAAATGATAGATTATATGTCTAGAAAATATAAGCCTCTTCAAAACCACAATGTTATAATGTGCATTATATTAAGGGTATGAATTATGGTTCCATGTGACATTTGACCACAGGATACCAGTAGAGGAAGATGAGTGGCAGATATAATACTTATATATAGAAGCACAATGTGATTTAAATATGTGTGAGAAATCCCATTAAAATAAATTATTAACTCCAAAAACTTCATGCGCATCACATGAAACATAATGGGATTCACAGTCACCTTATTGACTATAATCTCGTAGACCACAATCCAATTGTAGATCTTGGATTATGAATAATCCAAAACACATATAATGGACACATGACCATCCTAGAGACTCATGGTCAAATGACCTTGACATGGTCACATGAATGACATAATAGTCATCTAACAATACTGCTAACTTATATGATCATACAAAACATACTTGGAGTCCATTCTTCCAAATACATAGTCCCATGATCAAGAAAATACAAAAATTTAATTTGTGATTATTTGAAAAAATTTATTGGAAAACGTTGTCTTCATGAATGTTTTCTTGTGAATATGTCTTTTATAAATGTATCATGACTGGTTATTGAGTAATGTCTCCCCAAGGGCTCATATGACATATGATGATCACCTGTTCTCTTGAATGTTGGAGTCTCCCATGAATGGGGTTCCCCTAATCCCCTATTTATAGGGAACTGTATGGAATAACATGTTTCACCTAGATGGAAATATGTTTCCCAATACACCAGTGTACTATATCCCTAATGAATAATGTGAGAATTTATGTTTCCCATAAGTGTGTTACTTCCCTATCGACCACTCACCTGGGTGGGGGGGGATTCACTCTATCTAATAGAGAATCGAAAAATCAATAAGGTATTAAATACCCCAAGTATGGGTTATATTTTCTTGATAAGAAAAGGAATAAATGGTGTCCATGATCCTGTGGATCACATAAATAACTGATGGACACATGATCTCATGACCATCAGATTCTCATGAAATTGGGAAAGGCATAGCACATGAACTACACAAGATCAAAATGATCCCCGTTGAAAGGTATATATAATATTGTATTGAAATCGAAGAAATTTATTGGTGTGATAGTATTTTACAGAGGATTTTATTGGAGTCATGAGACTTTTCAACCTTCAGGTGCCTGATAATTATAAGGAACCTATGTAATATAAAGGATAAAAAAATTTAAAAGGTAGTGTTATTAGGGATTAAAGGATATTTTTATGATGAAATCATAGGAATATAAATACACCATAGAGCCATGTTGCAATTTCTACCATGTCATGTGGAAGAACATTGGATCTCCCCCTTAATCCTAAAAAGGGTCTTAGACATGTACTCCTTCTTTTTTACACACCCACATCTCATTAAATATAAACAGAGGAACATTCTCAAAAAATTTACACATTTCATTGTGAGATCCAAATTAATCACATGAGACACCATGAAAAACTAGAGCATATGATAAAGAAAAATTGATAACACCATCACATGATAAAATTTTTATAATGTGGTTCCCTTATGATAATAAAATGGGAATTTTTTAAAAAATGATAATTAACTAAGATAATATGAAGAAGGAGGAATCATTTTTCAATTGTTTATTTCAATTATATGCATTTATGATGTTATAATGACACCCAGAATCCCCTGGAGATATGTCTATATTGTAACACAATGGTATTATAGTGTCACTTTCATCATATGAATTAATATTGAAATATTTTTCAGTCTTTTAATGTCTCTTCCACTCCAAATAAAAACATAAGTGTTTCCATAAAAATTCACGCACATCACTTTAAAAGACATTATTGGTCCCATAATGCATGAAATATAAGGAATGTGATTTTTTTAGAAAACACTCACACAAAATCACATTATCCTCATCCAATGATGAATAAATAAGAAAAAGAATTTGGAAAAGGAGGAAGATTCTAATATTGTGAGGATATGTTGGACTTCACATAAAGGAAGTCAATTTTTTGGGTACAAATAATCCATCAAATGAAACCCCATAAAAATACACCATGATATCTAATAGTACATTAGATATATCAACATTATCCCTTAAAGGAACCTTGAAAATCCTCCCTTTTCACCATAATACCTCAACTAAATCATCTTTAATCTTGTGAATGCCTTTACACAAGCATCCTATTCTTGAAATTTCCCATAAACATGTCCTCCTGACATATTTTAATCCCCAGGACATATCCACATGGTTAGGTGAAATTTAATTGATCATCTTAGTAACAATAAATACGGTAAAGGTGGAACATTCTCATGATCATCTAATATCTTTATACACCAAGGATGACCCATGATAGGATTAGGTGAAGAGAGATACACCATATCCCTTCATTGACTCTAGATAAAATCTACATGATAAGAACCATTCATGGTGGCATAAAACCAATGTAGAAAGGCCTATAAATTTCCCCTCCCTTGGCACAAAAATTCATTTTTTCTATCAGTGGTCCATCATGAATGAGATCATAGATGTAAACTTCTTAGAGTGTCCAATATTGTGATCTCAAGGAATTACACCAATTAAAAACCAAGGAAATGACCTATGGGATCATGTTGAATGCATTTGTACTTCACATGATAAAACATAAATCACATGAAAGACTATTGGAATCTATGTCGGGTCATTACAAAATGTTACCACATGTCAGATGGGTTACAAAAATCCTAAAATTTGGTAACACTAGAAAAGATAAGGTACATATAAAATAAGGTCAAAAATAAAATACAATAAAAGATAGGATACATCTCTGAATATCATATACACTAATCCTTATATATTCTTCATATCTCAATAAGATCATGTGAATGTATTGAGACATGTTTCCCAAGTCTTGTGCTGCTCCCTCACATACTATATGGATCATTCAATGTCCCTTTGAAATTTCATTGAATGTAACAAAACTCCCTCAAAGCATACTACCCATGTCCAGTAAATTCCCCTGGGTGTTCCAAGAAAATCTTGTGATGACCTCCAAAAATGTTTCCCATGATTTTTGCGAAGATAGGTAAAATAGAGCTATATCTCACTTTGAAATAATGAAATGTATTCATGGATCATGCGACATGCTCCAGACTTTTCAGTTTGGTCATGCAAAAAAATCAATACAAATCATCGGTGGTAATGAAATGTCCTCAAGAAAAATCAACTAGGTCATGAGAGACCCTCCAAACATATCATGTTAGATCATGTGATGTACTCAAGAAAAATCATCTAGGTCTCATAATGAAACCAATCCTTCTTATCCTGGTTTATGTGATGTCCTCTGGACATGTTAGAGAGGCCAAGAGACACCCCAGTATTGTTAGACTTAATCATATGGGATCATACAGACTTGCATGTTTGTTTATTTTACATCATATAGTCATGTCAACCTTGATCACGTGATGTACTTTGGACAATTTATCCCTGTCATACGGTAACTTCCAGACATGTCATCTGGGATCCTGTTTCATCCTCTGGAAAGGTCAACAAGGTCATGTGACAACCTCTAGGGTTTTTAGTCTTGGTCATGTGGGGTCCTCTGAAAAAAAACATCAGGGTCATGGGAATCCCTATATACATGTCAACCATGATTGTGAAGGGATCTTCATACATGTCGATCTAGTAATATGACACACTCTTGAAAATTCAATTGGTTAACATGATTATCCTTAGGAATATACACTATGCAACCATGTAATTCCTAGATATTATAAGAAATGTAAGGAAGACAGTAATTAAATGTCAATAAAACAATTAGGATGTTTAAAAAGGACATCTGGGTGCATGATAAACTTTTATAGTGTGTATATATGGACTTCCTCAGTGTGTAAGCCCCTTCCCGGGGCATGATATTACAGACCAATGTATTAGGGAATCATCAATGTTATTTACCCAATCAAACCTAAACTGTGAAAAATTTGATTCCTATTGTAACCACGATACGTAGTAGTCTTTCCTAATACCTGGTCGAAAATAGGAATTTTCCATGATTTATGTTCCACGATGACTCTTACAATCTATCCCTCAAGGAATAATCTAACCAATACTTTGATCACTCTTCGTCATCCACCTGAGGATAGATACTTAATAGTCTATGTGAACTCTAATTCCTTATGTAGGCTCAAGATCAAAATTGGACAACAAAATGGAATAATACTCTATATTTATTTGACATTCTAACCATTAGGACCCAATAAATCACATGGTATGATTATTCTATCTCATTCATCCTAGTATTAAGAAGAGGAAATAACTATGATGACTCAGATTCCTTCTATAACCATGATATATAAGAATACTTCATAAAACCCAGGATCCATTTTAAAAAAAACTAATTGGGATCCCTTCACATAAGTCCCACATCCATATATAGTGAGACTGATTACATTTTATCAATTAGTTTTCACACTAATCATCGATAACATGGTCTTAGGGTCTTCAAATGTTCATATAAATTATATCCTAAGTCTCAAATAACAATGTAATCCACATCCTGTGTTACCGGATCCATGTAATGATTTTATATCCCCCATTCATGGGAATCTACCTTGGGGAGCATCCCAAGGGTGTGATAGAAATATGATGTTTCTGATTACTTCTATAACCAGGATACGTATGATTCCTCCTTCAAGATAAATGATAATTCCCGGTGCCTATGAGACATTATAAATTCCCAATTTGTATTATTCTAAAATGAAAGTGTATAACCTAGTATGTGTGTTTAGATTTATATTATAAGGATGATTTGTATGATACCTCATAATAGATGAATCTCATCCTTAAAAATAATAATTGCCACATTTAATGACAAAACAATCTATAGTTCTTTGTTAATTTTTTTAAAATATAAGAAGAAATATCTTAATGATAAATCTTTGATTAACCCTATATAAATATAGATTGAATCATTGATAGACCTATCTTTTCGCATGGAAGGATTCAATACAAGATCAATTTTTTGGGTAACCCATCTCATCATGAATATTCAAAGAGATTCTTGAACATATATTAGACCTATATGATAGTCCTGGGGTTGGAGAAAATTCCACTAAACGATTTTAATGATCCCTTCATCCCATCCTCTCAACCAATGTGAGTTTAAAAACATTCATGGGTTAAAAACACTAAAGGACCATCTTCCTTTGTAAATCAGGTTAGTACTCAGTTATGGATGTGAGAGATTTGGGTGTTTCTGTTAGAAATAAAAGTGATTAAACAAACTTGGATGATTATGGAATACATTAACCCCCCATAAAACAGTCATGCCACGCCATCCACATATTCCGATAAAATTGGTATAGATGAAGAAAATATAATTTGTTTGAAACGGTTGACTGTGTATGTACATACTCTATGCATACATTACTGAAATACACAAAATTTAGGGTTGACCAAATTTAAATTTAGGTTGGTTTTGACTATTTACCATACATAAAATTAATAAAAAATTATGAATATGAAATATGTGAAAGAGCACATTGTAAATATATGTTTCTTGAAAATGAAAGGTAATATATACTACAACCCCATAAATATTCATTGAAATTTTGATTTATTGTATAATTGGTTATAAGACATAATTATAAATTCATAAATAAGAAAATATCCTATCGATGATTTATATTCCAAGTCTATATTAAAATCTGTTGGGTAAAAAAACCAACATCATATCATCATGATCAGATCCTTTAGTTAGTATATGATTTCCGTGATTTATAGTCATTGAATATAATGAATTTATCACAAAATTGGTTGTACTGCCTTGATGTTAATGTATAAAAAACTATAACTATCCCATGGAATGAAATTGGAGAGATCTTTTTATATATTTATTTTTATAGGCCATATTATTTGACATGATTTCCCATTATAAGAATAAAACCAAATTATACCACCTTAATTTATAGAATTTATATTCATATATATTAATAAGTTGTTGGACATCTTCTTTCTATGAAAAAATAAAATAAAACCAGAAAAAACATAGTAGTTGAATATTATATCAAGCATTTTTTGAATAATAAAACATCATCTAAATATTAATATATTAGTCAACTGTAATTTCTTAAATTTTTAGGATAATAAACAAATATGATTAATTATTAAATTATTCATCATTATAAAAAATATTTTTTATTATGAAATATTTTTATCCATATATATTAAATTATCCAAATTTAAAATATTATTATATACAAATTAATATATTGATATTTATTAACAAATAAATTTATATTGGATACTCTTAAGAACTCATAAGTGTAATTTTTTAATATATTTTTCCCATTATATATTTAATAAAATTCTAAATAGTATGCTTTAATTTTTATAAAATTTATATACATAAATATAAGTCATTTTTGATTTAATAATGAAAAAATAAAAATGATGATTTTTTTGGTATTTTAATGAAATAATTTATTTATCTATGAAAAATGAACAATGAATTTTTAAATAAAACCGTGTTCATTTTTTACAATAATAAAATTTATGTATAACAATTAAACAAAATAAAACAATTTCTAAAATAATTTTCTATAGAGTGAAACCCATATTTTTATAATAATATTGTGAATATAGAAACCCAATATTAAATTTATTGAATGTTATTCAAACAATTAATCTAATAAATAATGGTTTTTATGGTTTTATTTTTTGAATGTATTTATCACCCGTTAAATCTACATGAATAGACAGAGTTGCAATATCGGTAATTTATTATTTAAATGTTACAATGGTTTTTACTATTAAATTTACATACAGTAATAATAATAATGGAAATGTTTACCAGAATTATGATTTTAGGCCACATAATTAGGCATTAAAAACATCAGTCCATCCATGGACAATATGTCTGAAAGGAATTTGGAATGAAAGTATTCAAGGAAATTTGGCCAAAGGGTACCATGTCTAGGAATTGGTTGATGATCTATTTTCTATAGAAACTACAGTCATATGAATCAGGCAAGAGGTAGTCAGATGTTAGAAAATAACCATTTAGAAGAACAATAAATGGATATGAATTTTTCAATCAACCCATAAAACACTATATAATTGAACTTTAATCCATGGTAAATTTCATGCAGTGGGCTGATAGAGACATGTATATATGTTTAAAGGGGGTTTCCTAGTGTATTAAAATCATAAATATGTCACAACATGTTCCATAAATCATCCAGTCCACGTGGTCTAGAATATTTAACATTAGGGTTTATTGTCATGTTCGTGTTCTATATAAAACAAGTTACAGATAACAATTATTAGTGAAAAAAATACAAATGTAGTGAACACTTTTTTATCATATATATTAATTAATTAAATTTTTATATTGAATATTTTTATTGACTATTATTTTTTAATAAGGAAAAATTATTATTTTGTGAAAAATATTAAAATTAATTAGTTTTACAATCATTAATATTTTATATTTTATCTTAATCCAAATTTTTATGTAAAAAAATAATCTTTTTTCAGGAAATTTTTTCATAATTTTTCTACACTAATATTATAATTTAAATTTATAACCCATGGATTTTTTATCAAAAAATAATGATTTTATATTTGGATTTATTTTTTAAAATTTATTTAGAAATTTATATTTTAGTTATAGTTACAAAATTATTTCATAAGAAAAATATCATTACCAAAATGAAAAAAAAAATCAAGAATTGAATATGTGAAACAATTATGTGTATGAGCCATTTAAACATGTTTAAAACCTAGGTGATATTATGTGGAAGATTCCAAATCAACCAAAAAATTTCCTCAATCCATTATCATTGTTTGTTTGTTTATTTCTATTTTGAATTTTTAATATAGACATAATATATATAACAAATTATAGAACAAAGTTTTATAAAAGGACACATCACTACCCAACTTATCTTTGAACCCCAAGCCTCTCAAATTTTAATAGACACTACAAAATAAATTTTAAATAGTTATAGAATCATTTTATATGTTTTGAATACTCTAAATACCTCTACTAAATTGAATTATTCATTTTAAATGTATCTATTTTGTTGAGAAATGCAACTTTCTAAATTAACCCATTTTATTTGATTACATCTATAGACCCCAAAATTACATCTTATACATGAATATATGATAATATATATATTAATAATATTATTAATTTTAATTATTATAATAGAATTTCTTTTTTCAATTTTCATCCAAAATAATTGAAAAATATAATGACATAGTTATGAGTACTTAGAGACAACTTACCCGAGGAATGACTTAATTCATTTATTCCTCACCCACAATTATTAAGTGATTTTTTTCCTATTTAATTGATTAAAATAATTTCTATAATAATATAAATATTTTGGGAGTATAAATAATTCAAAATCATTAACTAGATGCATTTTACATCAACATGTCTCCTATGAGTACATGTAAACTACAACCACCACAAAAGATACACAGTTTGTTTTTAACAATATATTTCAAATATTTTTAAAAATATATCAAAAAATATTATACACCTTAAAATTTTAATAATAATATAATTATAATTTTTAAATAATTATATTGTTCCAAAATAATCACATTCCAAACAATACTAACCCACATATTATGGTTTGTTCTTGTTTCAACCATTTTAACCACCTACCTCAAAATATAATTAAATATAAACCATTTAAGACTATGGAAAAATAAATAATGAAGTTATTTGGAATTATTGTTAAATTAGTTTTGGTCTTATGGTTGTATATTGACACTAGAAAAACTAATTTTTTTTATTGTTTATCACCTTCTCTATTGTAATTTACAGAAATCCGCTCATCACACACAATGTTTTCACAAATAATAACTATCATACATATGGAATGAAATTTAAACAAAAATATCATCATATAAAATTATTAAAAAACCTATAATTTCCTATAAATTTTTATCATTTAATCATTAAACCTGAATCGACACCAAAATTATGAAAATTATATTAACTAAAAAATATATTCAAATAAAATTGATGATGAAATTAAAATATGACTAACCAATATAGTTTCAAATAATGATTATAGGTGAACATATAATTTTATTACATGGATTAATAAGTTTAAAAATATATTTTCTTCATTGTTTATTTTTTATAGTATTTTAGAGCCAATTTAACCATAATGGATTATAGGTCATATATTTTATTTTTAAATTTTTGTTCTTGGATAAATTATGTGTATTCAATGACTATTTATATTATTTGATATATATAATGGAAATAAATTTATATTTTCATAATCATTAATTTTATTATTAAAATTTTAAAATTTATATCCAGTTATACCATTAATAGGTTTTAAATTGTGAAGGTAACATCGACGTAATAGTGTTATTTCAAAATTTCTATTATGCGACATTTGTTATTTTAGGAAGAAAATTTCACTTAAATTATTTTTATAAATTTTTTTGGGATATATAATATCTGAATAATACGTTAAAAATTACAATTGATGTTCAATTTAAAATTCACATTGAGGGAGTTTTTATAAAAACGTTTTGTAAGAAGAAATGTAACTTGATGAATCATTATATCTTCATGAGTAATATTTTTTCCAATTTAAATATGGTTCTAAAATAATTATTTATTATATTCATTGATGATATCATAAGTCAATTAATGCATAATTTTTATGGAATTATGTTATTTTATTTCATTCATAATAAAAAAAATTAATGATATTTATAATTCACATCTTATCAGTATGATATATTTTTCTTCCATATCAATATTTACCATTCCGTTAATGTTCCACATTCTAATTTTAAAAAAAATTGTATGTTTATTTCTTATAAAAATAACATTTATCATTAAATATATTCAAATGAATGATTTATCACTACATTTATGATGTGGATTGAAAAATATTTATTGGATAATATAGAAGTTTACCCCTTTAATGTATATATTTTATCTTCTACTCAAAATTTTCTATAGAAAATCATTATCTATTTTTAAGGATCTTCTATTAAAATATATTTTAATAATAAAATCATTTAAAATGCCACCACATTACCATTCTAGACTTTTATTTCAATTAAATCCTTCAATTATCTTTTAAAAGTTTAAAAAATGTGTTTTCTAAATAAAATTTTATAACTATGATTCATTTTTTTTCATTAATTGTATGAAAAATATTTTTATGTATATTATTTTTATTGGAATCCCTTAGAAAATGTCCTTACAAAATAGTATTTTTTAGTGATATATATATTTTATTTCAACCCCAAAATTTTTTAATCCATATTTATCTAATATTTTTTCATGTTATGAAATAAATTTGTTATATGGGTTTTATTTTATGATATGAATGATTATTTTAAATTCGAGAAAACACACACACATAAATATGGATTGTTGACGGGAGAAGTCATATGTCACACTCTAGTGTGTTGTAAGGGTTCATTGTCACATTCGAGGAGGAAATGTTTCCTAATAATATTATATATTACTTTTATTATATGATATTTGTGTGAACCTAATGTAGATATATTTTCTCACATGTAATTTTGGGTGAGAATGATGCAAGATGATTTGTTAAAAAAATTATTTTGTGAACATGATTTAGTTAGATTTAATCAAATTTGTTTTTGTGATCGTAATTTTGATGCCATTGTATACATGTTATATTATGTGAATATGATGAAGGCTTCTTTGAAAAAAAATTCTGAATGTGAGGTATCATTAATTTTTCAGAAAAAAATTATTTGAACAAGATCCATGTAACATTGCATAAAATTGCTTATTGATCATGACATTGGACTCATTATTCAAAAAATTTTAATTTCTTATTTTGTAATTATTTATTACGATATTTTTAGATACATGTAATATTTTTACCTAAAAATTACTTTACACATGGATCATGTTTATTTTCATACCCTCATTTACCAAGTTATAGTTTACTTCAATTCAGGATACATGCCCTTATACTTGGGATTAAAAATAACACTTATTAATTTCTGTTCCTTTTAATTTGATAATTATCCATTTATACTTCATTCATAAAGGATTAGGTTATATCCCATGATTAAATGATTATGACTATTTTCCCTTAAAGATAATTCTATCTTATCAATTACTTATATATACAGTCCTTATGTTATGATGATGAGTATAATTTATTTTAAGTATAGAAGGTAGTATAGTGTATATATATTATAAAAAATGTTCATGAGTATTAAAAAATATGTTTCATAAGTATTTAGTCTTTAGTGATACTAAATATCAAGTTAATGGGTGCAATATATCGATATTATAATTGAGTGGCTATGTTTGAGAGCATACAAGACAGACAACAAAAAACATTAATGAACCTCTAAAAATAAATATTTAAAGATGGCTTCTATAACCTAGTTTTTTAACTGGAGGATACTATTATGTATGAAAAAACTACAAAATACATATAAACATCACACTTAATAAAACTGTATTTTATAATGTAAAAGAAATAAGAACTCAATTTTTAGAAATATCATTTTATTCTTAAAAAATACAATTTATTCAAAAAATGTATTTTATTGATTATTTTGAGAGAATAATATAACTAATCATTTGATTATATATAAAATGTACTTGAAAAACTGTTAAAAAATTAAAATATAATATAATAATTGTATTACCTTAAAATTTGGGGATTTCTCTAAATAATTTTATTTTGTAATGCATAGTGGAAAATTGAGATTTTAATTGATAAATATGTTTTATATAAATGTTTTTAAATAATATAATTCTACATAGGATTATTATAATTTTTTATTTTATATTGACTTAAAAAAAATCCAATTATGTTGTTCAAAATGATTTTTAAACAAGAATTTAGTACAAAAAACATTTATTTCACATAAATAAATATTCCCAGAAAACATTTTTTCATATTGTTTTTCAGTATGATTTAAAATATAATAATGGCACACACACACACACACACACATATATATATATATATATATTAAATTTTGAATAATTGATTTAATTTTCTAAATCATTGTGCTAAAATTTGGTAAATCTGAACATTTTCTATTTTGTGAGTCTAAATAGTAATGTTATTAATTTTTTTAACGACATCATTGGTGACTTAGATAATTAAGGGTAAAAAAATAACATTATAAGGAATATTAAATTTCTCTAACTATGTCCATAATTTCATTATGCTTAGTTTTTATCATTAATAATCTAATATTCTATTATATGACAATTTCATACCAATTTGATGAGATTATAAACATTAAAATATTTTATTTTATTCAATTTCATGATTTTCAAACAATATTATTAATATTACTAACATACAGATGAGAATAGAATATTTTAATATATTAAATGCATTTTTATATATAATATATTTATATTAATTAGGGAATTTTTTTATATTTTTATGTAATAAATAATGACCTTAATATCTTACTAAAATATTTCTTAATAATTATTAAATTAATATAAAAATAAAATAAAATATATTAAATGTAACATAACAATAATTTATGATATAATATTTTCAAATAAATCTAAATTATTTGATATCTTAAAATACATAAATTTTTCTGTTTTACCATACTATTTGTAAGGACCCAACATTAAATATTACATAATGTTGATTTTTAGTCAAGAAATAATGTATTACACATTGAGGATCATTTCAGGTATACTGTTTTAGAGAATTCTGTCCTAAATCATGCATAACATCACAACATCCAAATAAGTGAATTCTTATAAAATATTACCAATTTTATTCATAATATAAATCTTTATAATTAAAAATTATTTTATTCATGATAAATATTCAATATAATAAACCAGGCTTCCTTCTCCCTCATAACCACCCTTATACCCCATGAATTTTTTAAAACACTGGATGAGGAAAAAAATCATAGCAAGTGACATAAAATGATAAATATAAACCATTAGTCCATCAATACTTCAATCCCATGAAAATTTCTTCCAAAGGTTATACTTTTCACCCTTAAATCATGAGCTTGTTAGTTAAGCACATGAAATCATATGTTTCCATTAAAACTCAACAATAAAACATAAATTATAAAGGTATCTTGTATCATCCATATAATAGTTACATTTACAGTAGTTGTCATGGATACATAGGGAGTAACCATGATGGTTACATTTAGAATACCCACCATAGTATATTCCCTTAACCACTTTGGAGAAACCCTACTACTTTAATTCTGTCTCATTAACCAATTAATTATAGATCTATAATGGGCTCACTCGACCAAGAATTTTCATGAAACCACCCTTACTCATAACCAATGATAATAACAATAAAATAATCATAACACATTAAACCATTATTATGTCATATTTCTATTTCCACTTTCAAATCAAATTTATTATTTATAAAGTCGCACACTCATAAATGAAAACTAATTATTTGAAAATAAAATGGTAAAGTTGAAAAGGATGCATAAAAACATGAAAAATATAAATTCTATTCATGGATCATATGTTAAAAAAATTACCTTTATATTTTATAATAATACTTGAAATTAAAACTTTAAAAGTGGATTTTTAATTGAATGCCCTGTACCGTGAGTCCAACTCATCACATAAAATGTTTAACTTCCTCTTTTATGAAATATATCAATTTATTAACACCTTGTCACATCTAAGTAGGTTGTTTTACATAAACTATGTCCACTATAATGTTGAGATGGACTCTATTAAAGGATTTTAGAATATAATGTCTATAAAAAATACGTTTTGGAGAGTAATGAAAATAGAAGAATTGGAGCACATTTATAGGATATAGGAGGGGCACTTATAGAAATCAAATAAACATATTAAAATATAATAAGGAAATAATTGAGCCTAAAAAATCAAATTGATCAACTAACTAATAGGGTAAGACATTTTAGACCATAAATTATCCCCATTGTGATTATTTATTAATTTTGTGATTCTATATATAATATAATAATATACTAATTCATTAAAATTCCATCATTGTCAAATTTGACAATATTAATTTAATTTGGCATTAAATATATCATGATGAAGTTTAAATTACAATATAATGATTTGAAAATTCCATAATATGAATTATAAAATTTTTAATTTCGTTCGACATGTTTACTCTTTCATAATATATAAAAACTAATATTATTAAAATGAATTATTTTTTTTAATGAAATAAATATTCTTTTAGCATCGAAAGAAGCTTATAATGTAATTAAATAATTTATAAATATTCAAATTAAATATATATAATGAAAATAATTTCACTTTAATAAATATACATAGTTAGGATCATTCATATCTTGATATTGGTCTATATGTGAACACATAAAAAATTTTAAATAAAAAGAGAGTCACATTTTATAACTACCATTGATTTAAATAATATACATGTTATTTTCATATAAAATTGTCCATTAAAAATGAAAATTTGATACTAATGTGATAAGGGTCCAATAATTTTCTTTTGATGGAAATTTCATAATTTTGAATTATTTTTTTAATCCTTATCTTTTTTAAGCCTACCTAACCCTTTAACTCTTATCGTGAAAAATTTTATTTTTCACTAATTATAAGATAATAAACATACTATAAATTAAAAAATAAATAATATGTCTTGGATTAAATTTTTAACCGCATCCCAATTAGGTGTCTTAATATTATATATTTAGATATTTCATATCAGTAACTAAAATATAATTTATTTGAAAATATCATTAAATGTAATTTTTACTGTATTAAATATATTTTATTATAAAAAATCTTAAACAATAGCATTAAATAAAAAAAGTATCTCAAATCATCACTAACATGTCCAATTCATCAATTAAATTCTTGGAAGACATTAAATCTCTAAACCTATAGTTATATTAATATTTTTAATAACATTTATTTGATTCTTCCATTTATTAAATAATTACTGCATCTTTATTGTTTCACAATTTAAGATAATTATGTGGTCACTATAAAATATAAATAAATTACCATGATGAAGATAAAAATCATATCAATCAAAATAATTCTTTTTGTAAATCTTATCCCATCTATTATTCCATATTAAATATCAATATATTATTGAAAAAAATTTATATGAAATAATGGATTTTCTATGCATATAATATTAAAATGGTTATATTCTAATCCAAAAGGCCATACATGGTCTCAAAACCGATCGTTTAATTATTATGAAGGAATTATACATATCCTATAAAATCAAGACATGTTTTAGGATAGTTTTATAATATCTATAATATTAATTTTATATTTAATCACCAGATTTACCCTTTACCATTTTAATTACAAAACTTTTAAAGATACTATTTATATTGTTCCAAAAAGATTCCAATTTACTAAATTTTTTCCTGATGATTATAAATATGGTATCCATTTTTAAAATTTAAAAATAATTAATTTTCAGAATTTATTTAAAATTAATCATGTAAACATAATGATAAACAATGTTTTTAAATTAAAAAATTTGAAAAGATCACAATTTATCCATATCTGATTTTAATGAGAAATTTATTCCAATTACCTAAATTCGTTTAAGTAATAAAAACCTAATCAAATTATACTTTAAAATCATTGATGAATATAATTTAACCCAATAAATAAATTTGATGAAAATGTTATTTTCAATTAAAAATGGATTATTTTTTAACTCTTAATCAACACATGAAGTTTATATAAAATATAAAAAAAATTAAAACAATCTAAATTTTGGTACTTCTAAATAAAATGTTTACTTTTTAAATATATATCATATAAAAGTGTCAAAACTAGATTTAAAACATCTACACCATCAAAAGGTGATAAAACTGCATTGTTTTGAAAAATAACTCTTTTATTCGTAAAATTTTATGATTTCATATATCATGGTTATAAAACATATAATATAAATGTTAAGTATTATATTTTATATTATATATATATTATTAGTTTAATTAAATAATATTGAATTGTTAATTTATTGGTATGAAACACATGTGTGAAAATTTAAATATTTTTTCAAAAAACATTTCCTTTTATGATAAAAATTCTATTATATTAATGTATAATTAATTTTTCATAAAATAATTACATAATTATACTTATGTAAACCATATTTTTATAGTTCAGTTTATAATGTTCATTTCCACTGAAAAATTCCAGGTAAATGAAGAATAAGACATATTTAATATTTATTAATATTTGTGAATTAAATATTAATCTTACTTTAAAGGGGTTGCTATGTTTGATAGCGTACCCGATATGCAACAACAGGTTTCTTTGAAATCTTACATTGCATACTAGTAAAATAATATTATTATTTTAAAAGGTAGTTATCTCCTAGCCATTGTAGTGGTGGTAATGAATGAAACTAACTACAATATGATTATACAAGTTTTTTAGATGTGTTTACTTTTATCCAATAAAATTTAGAGGCTTAAAATGTGAATAAATCTAATTTTAAGCATAATTTACATTAAAAGGCCAATTTAACGCCTTTTGATGGCAAACCCTCTTTAAATATAGTTTTTGTAACTTTTATATGTTATATTTGACAAAATAATTTTATTCTTTAGAATGGGGAAATCAAATTTTACTTTGGATAATTTTTTGGTATTTTTCTGCAAAAGTGCATTTTTTAATGAATAGTGAAAAATATTGTATTTTAATTCAAAAGTTCCTTTGAATCAAATTTATTTATATGGTTAGATTATCTTTTAAATTGGTTTTGAAGTGAAATTAAAATATATATTTACCATTTAATCCAATGTTGTACATTGGAATTAATTTCACTTTGAAATTGAACTTAAACAAGTATAAATCTTTTAATATTTATTATTTCTTAAAAGCACGCTATTTGTTTTAACAGCGGGAATTAATTTTTAAATTAATTAGTGGCACTTATATGTTTTGAATTTGGAAAAATAGACATCAATCTTGACTTTGGAATATAAAATAATTCTTAGGCTGAATTTTTGGTATTTTTCTTAAAAACATCAATTTTGATGAATAGTGAATCTACTTAAGGGTAGTTAAAAAACTGACTTTTTCATTTAAATGAAATTTTACCACTTCTGTGAATTGAATTTCAAAAATCCGGCATACATGGTTGTTTTGAAGAAGTAAAATGTGGTTCATTAAGATAAAAATAATTTTTGGTGAATAGTAACTTTTGACTTTTAATTACCGTGGTTAAAGGTAGATAGGTTAATTCAAGGTAAAAAGAATATTATAATAATTCAAAATTATCATAACACTAATCCAAACCTTATTTTTTGAGTAATTAAAGACCATGGGCATCTTTGGGTTGATTTTGGGACCCTATTGATCCACTTGGGAGTGAAAATGACAATTTAGATTAATTAATTTAATGTAATGGCAAAATTGACATTAAAAAAAATCGTTTAGTAATTAATTTTTATATGGTGATATATAATCCTATTTTCTATTATAAATATTCATTGTAAAGCTAAAAATATTTCCTACATGATTGTGTTTTCTTTATAATTTTTAGAAATCGAATGAATTAAATTAGTAATGACATAATAATGATGCAGTATTTACCTCATTAATAAATCATTTAAATAAATAAGATTATAATGATTAAAATATTATCCAAAACATGTCCAATTATGATTGGATGATTTTATTTCGGTTATGATTCATATTTTCTTCGACATTCATGTGTTTTGGACCTTTTGAAACCGAAGATAAGTTTATAATAATATAATGTTTTCACACTTTCCTAAAGAGCCCCTCCTCTCCCCTATAAAAGGAGACCACTTCTATGCAATTCCTCACACCTATCAAGACATTTGCCTCGTCCAAACTCTTCCCAATTAGTCTCCCTAAATCCCTATACTCCTCATAAAATCCTTACCTAATGCAGAAGGAACTTCAAGTATTCTTTTTGGTTCAAACCAAAGGAAGTTTCCAAAATTAAAGATAATGGTTTCTCTTAAATTGTTTTCTTTTATTTTCCTTCTACAAACTCTAAAATCTATTCATTTACTTTATTTTGTAACAACACCAGTATCCTAAATATACTAGGATTTTTTTATGAGAATTATTCTAACTACACTTACACACACCTCCATCTAATGGATGAAGAACATAATGTTTCTCTGGATGGAAAACTAACGCCTCACGAAATGATGATTGTTAAATTACATCTTACCACCTCTCATGGTGGCCATTAAGATGGAACTATATTTATATATGATATTTATTATGTTTATGATTTCCTTATGCTTCTGTACTTCCTTTTTTATAGCATGCCTTTATGGTTTCCATAGTGGGTAAATACGATTATCTCATTTGAGGAAGTGTGGACTACCGCCCCCTCAAAGTGATTTGATTCGTTAATGCCCTATGTGGGATTTATAAAGGATGTAGTTAATGATATTATATATTATATTATATTGGAATTATAATATAACTATGTATAATTATGTTTTAATTCCATTAAAATAAGAAATAGAAATGAAAGTAGCATTCATGCGTACGTAGGGCTTACCGTCTCCATGAACTGTGCATTTCATTTCTTATCTGTGAATGTTATATACTATTATATATACATGTATATAATGGATAAATATGATATCTAAATGTTGAATTTATTCTGGATATAAATAACTATTGACCACATGGACAACTTGTAAATATAAGGTGTTCATTTTTTACTCAAGTACCAAATATCGACAAAATGGACGTTATTAACTTAAATGATTACATAATATATATAACATGGTAATAAGTGATATAAAAGGAATAATAAACCTGAAAACGGTTATTAAGAAAGTAGAAATAAACTTTAGTTTATTATTCCAAATTTTAAATAATGAACGGGTCAAGTCGGACACGAGGTGAGGGACTTCATCTCAATCTCCTTTCATTGAGGGATATTTTGTTTTAATACACGACTTTCTTTTATACGCTGTATAAATACCCATGAGTTTTCAAAGGGAATATTTTTCTATAAAGCGTTTTACTAAAGGACAAAAAGGAATGTTTTTTTTAACATACACGGTGACAACAACCATTTCGGCCGCCGCATGTATTACTTGATCTTTGTCATCCTCAACAAGCCATAATGTTTTTAAAAGAAAATAAATACCTTATACTCTTTTACGTATTTTTGGTATTGAAAATGGTTTTGAAAATGGACTTTTTATATCAATATATTTAAGTGATATATTTTGATTGAAATGTGGAAATGTTTTCTTTCTTTTATATTTGTTGTATGTGTAATGATTTTTGTTGGTACTTGGACATTTGATGGGTGGTTACGTGATAAACCAAATGACAGGTGGTGCCATGAATACCAGGACGGGTAGTTACGTTATAACCTTTAATGCATTGGGTATGGAAGTCGGCCGTATGGCTATCCCATTTAGTGATATGTGTGGATGTCGACCATAAGGTCATTCCATTTAAGTATGTTTATGTCCCAAGTTACCTTTATATGTTATGTGTTCTTTATATGGGTTTTATGGTAATATTTCGGTTACAAAAGGGTAAGTAATGATCTTTTATTCAGAGAAGAGTATTTACTACTTCATAAAGGTGAAAAGTATTACTTATGTTAAAGTATTCATGGTTTAATTGTTGTTTTGAAAAACTAACAGTTTTTCTTCTTTTTGTATCCCTTAATGAGCTTTTTATTCTTATCCCAAGTTTTTGAAATGTTTTTCACAGGACATAATGTGGAATAGGGTGATGGATGGGATCATGGAAAAGTCATGCTGTCTTAAACATGGAACTAGACATGACTCTTTTTTTGAAGATTTCATGTTTTGTAAAAACAAAAATGGAAACTGTGTAGAAGTGTCTACATTGTAATATTTTGAGATGTAATAGTTATGGCTTAACTCTCTAAAACTCTCAACCTGAAAATATCCTCAATGTGAATTATTCATTTAATTTAATATTAATCATGGTTTAAGGCCGGGGCCTTATAACCACAATTCTAATGGCTCAGTTTTAATGATAATTATTAAATATTATTTATTTTATTATTTATGCTAGATGTTGTGGGTAATGTATTCTGTCGAACATATATTTTCCTTTTAAAAATTTAGGATGATACATTATACCCCATTTTAATAAGTTTCTACCTCACAGTTTGAACTTGGGATCGATAATTAGGGGTTTTAATTTTCCAAATACCTTATTCTAAATCCCACAACGTGAAAATTTTAAAATAAAATTCTACATTAAAATTATAAAAGTAAATAATGAATGTCACTTGAGATAATACATACTGTGGTTCCATATCAGAAAACATGGATGTAGAAGATAAAATTAATTATCATGTCCTAGTAGAGAGTGATAGAAAACCAGATCCTGAAAATGTTATCAATAAAAAAACTATAAATATATGATGTGTTAGAAGGTAATTAATTCCCAAATAATAAACATTAATAGATAACTTCTTTTCATGATTAATTTCTTAGATTTTATGTAATCATTTACTTACATTACTAAGAACATAAAAAAAATATGCTCAATTTAAAAGTAGGGTTCATCATTTAATCAATTTTCTCCGAAAACTCATCTTGTTCTCCATTAATAACTATTTAAAGTGAAAATCCAAAACCCTATCACATGAATAAACTTCTACAGATCACTAAATCCAAAAAAATATAATAACTAAATCACCTAATATATTTAGAACAACATGGTTATAAATGAGACAAATCAATTTCTCCCAAAATAAATACATTCTCAATCAATCAACTCTATAACGAAAAAATAAAAAGGAATACTAACCATGAATTCAAGTAGGTTACTTTTAGTTTATTAACATATTTTACCTTATATTGTGGGTTATATTCATTTAACCTTGCTAGTTGTGACAATTTTTCACCCATAGATTGGGTTTTTTTCTAAAAATATAAAAATATATTCTATATAAAAATATTGAAATTTCATAAATGTGGTCAGAAATTAAAATTTCATGTTTTAACCTCAACATTAATCTTATACCTTTCATTTTTCATCCCAAAAAATTAATAACCCATAAATACCTCAAATTTAACGTCTCTAAAAAACTATTGGTCACCTTAAAATTTCACACATAAAGCCAAAAAATGGTTTATATGACACTAAAATTATGACCAATCGGAAAATTATAATCCCATGACAATATCTCTAACTACATTGAAATCATATAAATCTCCAATACAAACTATAATTACCCAACCTTAAACATTATATAATATTTATTTTTAGTTGAGAAATTTATACTTTCACATGGATGAACTTTTAAGGTGTATAATTTTATTAAATTATGTTATAATTCATACATAATATCCCACATTAAAAAAGTGATTAATTATAAAATAGTATCCATATCATTAATAATATAAAATATTTTAAATTCAAAACTATATTTTTAATTATAATTTTTCAGCCCTTCAACATGACTTCATTCATCCTATTACCCATTGTTATAAAAAATGAAAAACATTTCAGAACATTTGATAAGACCAATAATCTATGTAAAGAACCCAAAAAGGATGGAATAAATTGTTAGTATATTAATACTTTAATCCCATGTAAACATATTCACATGGTTAATCATTTCACCCATAAAACATAAACTTGTTACCATACCTCATGAAATCAATCATATCTTATAAAACACCATAATGAAACTTAAATCGTTAATGAAACTGGTGTAATACATATCACGTTTACATTTAATGTAGTGATCACCACTACATAAGGAGTAAACATGGTAGTTAAATTTGGAATACCTAATGTATTATATTTCTTTAATCATTAAGGAGAAACCCTAAAGACAACCTTTGTCTGATTACCCAATTCATTGGAGAGCTAAAATGGGCGCACCCACCCTCAGTTTATCACGAAAATACCGATAATCATATAATATTCCCAAGAAACATAACATAATAATAATACATAAAACATGAATAAATTAAATATGACATTTCCACATTGAAATCACATTAAATGTAATTTAATATTGTGAACTCATAAATGAAAACACATTATTTTAAAAAAAATGGTAAACTTCAAATGGTAGAATCAAAATGTGAAAGTGAAAAATTATTTTCAAGAATTATATATTAAAAAAAATTATTTTTTGATTTTATATAAATATTTTAAATAATAAATTTTAAAGTGGTTTTTAAAATAAATTCACTTACCATAATTATAAATCATCACATAAAATCATTATTTCTTTTTTTTTCAGACGATCTCCTTTGATTAACACCTTAACACCGCCCATGAGGGTGTTATGATAAAAATATATCCTATATAATGTGGTTAGGGATTCTAGGAATGTATTTGGGAAGAGTTTCACTGATCATAATCAGTTTTATAGTTTAAGGAAAAGAGAAAAATGGGTTCCTTTTATAGTTTATGGGAGGGACACTTTTGGATATTAAAAATAAATGTAAAAATATTATAATGAAAATATAGATCTAAAGACATAAAAATAGTTTATTATTGAATAGGGTAAGATATTTTCGACCACAAATTGTTCCCATTATTATTATATAACATTAAAAAAATTTATAATTTAATAATATATTAATTCTTTAAAATACCGTTATTGTAAAATTTGACAATATTCAACAAATTTGACCTTAAATATATAACCAAAAAATGTTAATTTGAGTGTAATTATTTTAAACAACAACAATATATCTTAATGAACTATAAAATTCAATATATACATTAAATAACCAATAAATATATATAAATTAATATATTAAAATCAATTAATTTGTTTTGTTAATTAAATTGAGTATATTATTGTATCGAAGATGATTTCAAGGTAATTATAATATTTTTATAAATTAAAATTAAATTTAAATAATTATAATAATTTCATTGAGATAAAAAGAAAAAAAATTAATTACTCATATCATGTTTGATCCGCTTTGTGAAAACATAAAATATATTAAAAAAAAGAGAGAGATATTTCGTAACTATATTTGATTTAAAAAATTCACAAGTTATATTCATAGAAAAACATCCATTAAAGAACTATATGTCTATCTTAATGTGATAAGGATCGAGTCAAATACATCCAACGGAAGTTAATTAGGTTTTTTATTATATTATTCCTTATGGTTTAGATTAAAATCATATTTAACCCTTTAACTCGTGTCATGAAAAATTATTTTTTCACTCTTTAAAGGATAATATAGTCACTACACAATTCCAAAAAAACTATAAATTATCCATGTAGATATTAAAAACCACATCTTTATAATTTTAACAATTTTACGATTTTTGTAGATTTTATTTCATTTTTTAAAATATTATTTATTTTTAAAGATAAATAATCTCAATGTTAAGAATAATCAATATATTGTATTATAATAAATTCAAAACAACAATATAAATTCAAAAAAATGAGTTTTAAAACGATACTAACATGTCAAAGACGTCAATTAAATTAATAGTGGTTATTAACTCTATAAAATTATATTTAATTTAATATTTTTAATATCATTTATTTTATTCTTTAAAAATTAAATAATTACTATATCATCATTTTGTCAAAATTTACGGTGTTTATTTGACCAATAATAAAATAAATAAATTACCATTATCTTCAAAATAATTTCATTTTTCAATATAATTTTTATAGTATAACATATCCCATATATTACGACATATTAAAAATACTCACCTTTTTAAAAACACAAGTATAAGAAATTTTACATTCATTTGAATATAATATTACAAAGGTTGTATTCAATTACAAAAGTCCATAAATAGTCTTATACCTAATCCTTTAATTTTTATGGATGAAAAATAATAATCCAATAAAATTAGTATACATGATAGGTTAATTTAATAATATATATAGTATTATTTTTTCCTATAATAACATAATTTACCATTAAAAATGTTTATAAAAGAATTAATATTGTTTCTATTCATTTTATTCAAAAACAAAAGGGGCCTATAAAATAAATTTTGAACATCTTATTACTAATATGGAAAATGGTTTTAAAAATTTAAAACAATAATATTTCAGAAATTAATTAATACTAAATCCAGTTGATGGAATAACGAAAATTTTTCAAGTAAAAATGTTCAAGAGTTCATAATGTTTATTATATCCAACATCAATGAGAAATTGATTAAAATGAAATAAATTAGATTAAATGAAAAAAATTTATATAATAATACTTTAATAACATTTAAAAATATAATTTAATACAATAATTATGTTTAATAGTTTTTTCTATTAAAAATTAATTATTTTCTCACTATTCATTAAAACATAAAAATTATGAAAAAATACCAAAAAATGTACCAAAATAAATTTTGATACTTCTATTTAAAAGAATATATTTTTTAAATTATATCTTATAATTCATTATAATTATATATTTAAAACAATTGATCCATTAAAAGTAGAAAAATATACCATTTTGAAAAATAAATCTTTTATTTATAAAATTGGATTTGTTTGTAAATCTTGTCAAGAAAGGAAAAAAGATGAATGTAAAACCTAAACATAAATATATATTATATATAAATAATTCTAATAATCTAATAAATATTAACTAATTAATTTACATGTACAAAACAAATTTGTGTACCTTTATATGTTTTGTCATAATTTGTTTTTTTATTTTCGAAAGGGTTTTAAATTCATTATTGAATAATTGTTCACAAAATAATTAATTATGTATTCATTTGAAAGACATATTTTCATTATTTAGTTAATACTACTCATTTAAAAAACTCTAAAGTCTAGGATTTAAAGATGAAATTTAAATAATGTTGTGTTGTTCAGTTGTGCTCGATGTGGCGTATCGTGCATGCTATCAAACATAGAGTTTCCGTTAAAAAACACAACATGTTACACTATTATATTCAATTAATATTATTATAGAAAAATTTATAATATAAACTAATTTTTATTGTTTTAATTATCAATATGAATATAAAAAGTTGAAAAATATGTAACAATGTTTTATATAAATTATTTTTTATTAAATATGTATGAATATTCTAGAAATGTCTAAAAAATTCTTTATATATTTTTTATTCTAAAAAATGAGTTTTTTTTATTTTGATAAATAAAAAATAAAATTAAATGATTCTCACTAATATATAATTTAATTAAAATAAAAATAATCAATTTTTAATCAAAATTAAAAAATTATAACTTGATTAATTTTTTGGAATAATTTTTGAAGATTATTTTTTTGATGAATGGTGGAAATATATTAATTTTTATTGAAATCATAAATTTTAAATAAAGATTTTATTAGTCTATTTGTTAATAGGTTTTTTATGTTCCATTAGTTCAGTTTTATAATTACTAATAAAAATTAGGTGATTGCAATCAATTTCATATTGAATTTCGTTTAACAAACTTTTTAATCATTTAGAATTATTTTACTGGAAAAAAAATTTTAGTCGTGTATTTGTTATTTATTTTAAATTAACTTCTTAAAATTAAGTTAATTATATTATTAAATATTTTGTATCAACATAATAAATTATATCTAATAATTTCATCTCAATAATTTACAATAATGAATAGTAAAAAATGACCAAACTAGTCTAATGGTTAAAGTTATTTTAACGATGGTTAAACTATAAGGGTAAGGGGTAAAATATCGTGTAAACGTGTACATGTCATATTATATTGACATATTATGATCATATCACACTTATTTTTTTGATAATGACCCATTTCTTAGCATTTTGTCATGTAAAATTTTTTACAGCACTTTATTATTTTAAAAAAGTTCCTTTGTATCCTCTTGCCCACATATAAAATCCCACCCATTGTCCTCTTCTATTAATTATTCCAAAAAAAACCACTCATACCTGCCCAAATAGGATCACTAATTCCATCAATATATCAATGAGTCCTTATTTTTATTATAAAAATCTTCTATAAAGGCTATAGGAATTATATAAAAGATTTTCTCCAATGAAGATTCTAAATTTATAGCTTTATTTATTTTTTGTTTTGTTTCATGCTTGAGATTATTCACATATGTCATATATATGATGATATATTAAAATTACTATCTCAGATATACATGTATTTTATTATGTTATTGTCTTAATCTATATCTATTTCCACTTTCCTCAAAATGGAAATGAAATATCGAATCATACGAACCTCACACTACCACCTCACAAACATATGATAATCATTTTTCATCACCAACTTTCACAGATATTTATAACAAAGAATTTAGATTTAACACATGATATTTATGATATTATTATATTCATGGAATTATAAAATCACATAAAACTTTTTATTGTCCCTTCTACGGGACAATGATAATGTCGTGCATGTGTGTGATTAACTACCACCTAAAAAAAATATATTCATTTTTAAAATACACATTATGTGAAAGATTATAAGGTAAAATTTAATGAATATTTTTGATATATATTTGAAATAGTTATGAATACATAAAAGTAATATATTATTTATATTTTTTTCATACCCTCTATCATGAAAATTGAATCAACATTGATGAGTATATATGACCTACAATATCCATGAATGGTATATTTCATATTGTATGTCTAACTGTTATGAGTTAATAGAAATAAACGTACAAGGAATATATATTATATTTTTATCATGGTTGACATTATGGATATTATTTAACAATGATAAATATAAATGGAACTAAATTACAATATCAAAACATTTATAAAATGTAGTTATTACATGAAATGTGATTTTTACAATGAATCGTTTATATAAAAAGTAATAAAATGTCATATGTAAATAATATATCATAATATATGTTAAATTAGGATTATGAAATATTTATATTATACACACATATTTTTTAAATAGTATCACTGAATGTGAATGGAGGATGTCAACATTTATGGTACAAAATTTTGTATCGAATTTTATTCTTTGGGATATAGGTTATGTTATAATCCTATCTTTTTTACGCACCATGTTTAAAGAAAAATTGAAATTTTATATTATGAATTATTTTATAATCAAAATATTTAATGTTATATTTGATATTATTATTTTTTGGGGGCATAAATTTCAAATTATTACCCATGAGGTAATGGATATTCATCTCAATTTTATTCAGGATGGATATGAGTATTATACACCAAAAGTATCTTCTGTGTGGGGTAAATACTTCCATTGATTGTATTTTATGATATTTATCATAATAAATATGTAATATTAATATCTATATATTGTGATATCATTCATGTTGCATCCATTTCAATATCTTGTAATGTGATAAGGGTTTTAGGTTGAAATATCATGGTATACAAAGATTTTTTATGATTTTGATTTCGATGATCAATTCATATGAAATATTTATAATGGAAAAAGTTAATTTTATTCCCCACTATTTTTTCTTTAAGAATATATTTTCCCATTAATTTTGTTGTCTTTCTCTTCCCAATATTCCAAAAAAAGGTTTTTTTATAAACATAAATTTTTTCTATCTTTATTTACAAACACATTGTATTACATATACATGTTTTATAAAAAAAATTGAAGAATGTTATAATTAAAATATATGATTAATTGAAATCATTTTCTTCCTTGTTTAAATTTTTTATTTTTTTTTTCAAAAATGTTTCTCATTTACCATTCAAGATCGGTTACCAAAAAATTGAATGGAATAATTTTTTTACTTTGTACGAGATAAAAAAATTCCCACCACGTTCACCAATTACCAATTTAAATCATTTTTTATATTTTTAAAATATTAATATATATTAAAATTATTTTCCCTGTGTTTTGTACAAATATAGTAATAAATAAGTTATTTTCAATGTTAAAAGTTTTTTTAACTAAATAACATTTCGTGTGAACAATTACAATAATTTTGCATCGATGATAAGTACTTGTTTATTTAAATAGTTAATAGGTACATGATCTATCCAAAACATAATTATTAATTATCTTTGTGATTTATGATTATTATTATATGATTTTTATGAAACCAATTATGTTTTTATGGGGTTTTAGATAACAAATTAATGAAATGATTATAAAAATGATTTTCATTCCTTGGTTTTCATGTGGTGAATGTTTTATCTTTGTTTTTTTATTATAATTATATTTTTTATCCCATGTACCATTGGGATAATTTAGATGATAATACATCATGAAAATAAAAATTCAATAGAGGTGTGTCATGCTGTAGTGAAATCCATTAAATAGTAAGAGCACAACAAATAGCAGAATTTAACAACACTAGGTAACTTGGGTCTCCCATGTAAGTGGTTTATCTACACCCATGAAATATTTCATTACCTAATTCAAATATTCCTAAAACCAATGTAAAAAACAATATAAAGGGAAAAAATATTTTATAATTCAATTTTTTATATTCCCACTATAAATTAATATTTGAAGTTCCCTCAGATGGTGTCTAGAAGACCTCAAGTGTGCCTCCCCAATTCCAGAGGTTTCTTCTAAAAAGAGAGGGGAAAATGTATTCCTTTTAAGAGAATATGTGCTCATAATTCTTATTGGAACACATAAAGATATAAATAATCATAAATAATAGTAAATGAAACTTTATTTCTACACCTATAACCCTTCATAGAGGAAATCATAATTATAGATATATTAATGTTGAATAATAATAAAACAAAATTAAAAATAAATAAATAACTGGTGGAATTAAAAAATTATTTTGGTTCAATATAATAATAATGATATGAAATTTTTCTATAAAAAAGTGTGCATTATAGCTAGGGGATACAAGAATATACCACATGATAAAAAAATATACTAAAATTCCAAATAAATACACTACTACCATCCCAAATAATATTCTTGGTCATATACTCACATACTCCTTTCTACAAGCATAATCAATCTTTGAAATCTAGCCACTTAAAATTATCAATATCTGTAATGATGAAGTCTTATTGAGTACCAAATGTGACCAATGTAGGGTTTGAGATAAAATAACAACAGCCCACCTACAAAAATGTCTAGATTAATCTAGTTAATGAAATATACAATAAACAGTGTACACATTATAAAGAAAAAATGCATGAAATAAATAATAAATAAATGCGTCATAATGTGCTTCATTTTGGACACCCATTCAACTCTACCTATTTTTTTCATTGATAAAGTGTCCGAACCGAGGGATCCTTCAAGAGAAAAGTTGGTAGTGTAAAAAATTAATAGATAGACTCTCTAAAATTCAATTATTAAAATTTTTGGAAAAAAAATAAATTTAAAATTCCATGTGTTCATTTCATAGGTAAGGTTATACACTTCCATTTTAATTCAGGAAACCTTTTTATCGATTCTTATGAGCTTCAGTGATCCAATCCATGTCCATTCAAATAGAAATAAAATTATTACACTAGTGGTTTGATAAATGTATACAACCAAAGGAGTTCGTCCATAGGGAACCGATAATGTGATCCAAAGTATCGCTCTGAGAATGGTTTGATGAGAGTATAAACTATCCTATTATCATGTACAATGTTTTTCTAAAAGTGGCCCAAGGATATATCATGGAATGTTATAAATATCACAGAACTGATCTTAGCCATGGGGTATCCCTTAAGGAACTGATGTCACCCATCTGGATGTAAAATTGAAGACTGATGAAATTACCATCCTAAGAATAGATACTCATTCACCTAAAGTGTTTAAAAATAATTAAAAAATCTATCAATGGAAATAGGATCTCATCTTATAGGGCCTTATATCAACACCCATTTTATCATGCTCAACTCTAATGTAAGGATATTTCATTGATATTAATCTCAATCAATTTAAAAATAAAGAATTGATAGCATGGTTTATTAAGTCTTCCAATTAATTTAGTCAAGAAAACAATTCATGTCACAAGGGGTAATGAATAATAATTTTTCAAATTCACTTAATCCAACCCTTTTATGTATGACATGATATATTGGGGAATAAATCATAGTTCATCACCCTAACCAAAATAAACAATTAATTAAAAACAATAATAATTTTAAAACACACCACAATTGGTTGTTATACTTTTTAAAATAATGGATATGTGGTATCTAAGGTTGAGGACACCGATTGTGGTGGAATAGCTCAAGGGGATCAAGCCAATGGGTTGATTCACCCTTGTCTGATGACAGATTTAGAATTGCCTGGCTTTTCATTTAATATAACTACTCATTCAATTGAATCACTAGGGTGGTATGTCTTGTGGAAAAATGGAACAGGATATTGGGTGCAAAAAAATAGGGGGAAATAATTTCTACAAACTACCTTCACTATGTACCGAATATGTATTCCAACATTGGACATTGATTCGAGATAGAATGGAAGATATCAAGAAAAATCATCAAATGTCTTTAAAACATAGAAAATTAAATTTGACCAATATAGAAAAGTAGAGAGGTATAGAAACATGAAAATGATGAGGGTTTATTGATGAATAAAGGGTTTTATAGGTTTAATACATTTTGAGTGAAATGTCATAAATTCTCCCACCCATGTAGGGGAACATGGTATTTCCACTTGGTTATCCAAAATGTGCGACAACCATGTGAATGTCTATTGTAAATGTGGTCTGAAAATCCACAAGGATGTGTTCTTGGGGTCACACGATTGTTAAAAAACTATTAGGCCCCCAAAACCCCACTACAACAAGACACACTATTACAAAAAATTGTGCTATATGGGTGGAATAGTTTCTACAAAAAGTGATGCAAAGTATGCCTCTTTCTATTTCAGGGAGTCATGCAACGAATGAGCCCAAAAAACATCTGAGGCCTCCTTTGCTCCCTTAATAATCATTATAAGTCCAAAATGATGAATTTGAACAAAAATAGATGTTTCTTACGTTCGAAAATTTTCTAGATTTTACATCAACTAACATTAATAAAGTCCCAACTCCATTGAGTTTCTTCCCCCCATGAATTGACAACCCTCATATTGAAACCCATTGAAATAATCAAATTTAGGAATGATCCATTTATTTCTAAATAGTATCATGATTAAGAACAACATATGATGTATTCCCCGTCTCTAAAACGTTTTGGATATCAACATTCATCACAAATCAAAAGGATGTGTCATCAATAAAACCATTGTCTCCCTAGGAGGTCCATATAGATCAATAGAAAATCAAGAAATTTCCCAATTATAAAATATCACTAGTAACATATCCTATGACCTTACATGGTGGATTCGAGTGTCTTTGGTATCTTCATCGACTGGAAATCTATCCCTGTATCTTCATTTCCTGTACATACCTAAAATATTAAAAATATATAAATATATATCTTAATTAAGAAATGTGGAACAAAGGAAACCTAAAATTTAGAATAATATGTGATAGTATTAATATATATATATGTAATCAAATTTAAACACATTTCTAAATAATTTATTCATTATCATCTTTTTAAGGCACATTAAAATCAATTTAACATGAGTAATGATACCTTAAAGTTTTCTCATGATAAGTTCATTCTAGTTCTGAAAATTTAAACTATGGTAAGTAAATAATTTCAAAACCATGATTCAAAATACAATGTATATAATATCATATTCAGTTTTTTATTTTTGTTAGAAATTAATATTAAAATAAGTTTTCAAAATGTGAAATTTTTCATTAAATAAATTTCAATTTTTATGTTAAAAAATATTTTCATTTAAAATTCATGTGTAATATTTATTCCAATTTATTTTATTTTATTAGATATAATCAAAAAATTATAAATATATTATTTAAATACTAAAACATATATTATAAAATTATAAGTTCATAGAGATAAATCTATATTACTTCAAAATAATTATTTTCTTTTATTATACTAAAAACAATTTTCTCAAAAAAACCTAAAAACATAATTGAATGATAATATCAATTGGATAGTTTAATAATTTTTTTTTATTTTTTTTATTTAAATTAAAAAAATTTAATATATATTTTTAAATAGAACAATTTAAAATATATATATATATTTTAGAAAGAATATATTTAAATAATTTGTTTTTAAAATATTATTTCATATTAATATATTGAATTAAACTCAATAAAATATATTTAATGAAAATTTAGAAACATAAAATTTATTTACTATTATGATTACATGGATGGTTAGATTCTTACCCTTTATTGAAATTGGAAATGAATATTTTTATTTATTACACAAATAAATGTGGATGTTATTCCACTATTCTATTTTCTGAATCATATATTTATTCTTCAATCAAATGGATTCCACAAAGAACATATCTTGTTGAATCACATGATTCTAACTAACTGTCCAACTATGTCTATAAATATGAACACATTAATCCTAATATAAAATAATGCCTACCAATTTTAGTTACATTATACTGAAAACATGATATACTTTTACAAAGAAACATCTATAAAAATTATAGATGAATCACATCACATTCAAAGGATAACCTTGAAGTCAAGGAAACTCAGTATGAAACTAATAAAATATTATCCGAAATAATTTACGACAAAATGACTCACTAAATAAACTTTCCATTTTAATGAAATCACATAAAACTTTTAAAAGATATAGTATAAAAAATAATTTATCACCCATCATTAATGAAATGGCATTCCATCAGTTTCTACATACTTTAAAATAATTATTTAAGCTTAAATAATATTTTCGTAAATCAATTTCATCATTTCAACAATCCCAGATTTTATTTGTTGGCCTAATGTCTCATTCACATTCTTAATTCCAAAAAAGTTGCGGTGTGAAACCATTATCCATGAAATCCCCTAAAAGTTACCATCTGTATCCATAAATGGAAATAGTTATTATATTAAAATTTCAATAATGAATTATATTGATACAAATATACCCAGAATACACAAAATAATCTCAATAAACTTATTAAAATAATTGAACGATTCAATTTGACAAACCATCACATTGGGGAGGAAAATATGTACTATAAGTAAATTCAATAATTAATGATAGATGAAGTATTTTTGAAAAAAATTGTATTAAAAAATTAGATAAAATATAGATATAATGGAGAGATTAAATCCATGAAACCTAGATAGATTATAATGGCCTGAAAATTTATGGTGAAAATTCCTTATCTTTTAATTAAATGAAAAATGGTTATACAATACATGTGAAATTATTATATTATATCCAATTTGTTTTAAATGGTAATTATGTATCATTACAATTTATAATATAGCCATTGAATAGTGATCATATTACTAGTATAAATACAGGGTTTAAACAAATCATTTTGATATAGACAATGGAAGTGATAGTCTCAACATGTTTGATATTTCTCTATGAATCCCATTTACTACAGCTTTTAGGGAGATAACATTTTTGGGATTTTCCCTACACCATGACCAAGCTGAGATCCAACAACTTAAGAATTAGTGAAACTGTTTACGGAAGAAGTTCTAACTAATTGAGACCATGACCCAAACCATGTTCACTGAAAGCCCCCAGAAATCCTCTCCACCACACACCTTAATTTTAGGGTGTGTGTTGGTAATATAAAATGTTATTTAATAAGGCCACAAAATTATGATTATGTGTATAGTTTTTTATAAAATAAGGAATATTCATTCATTCTATTATTCTTACTTTGTAAATAAATTTTTTAATATTTAAATTCAATTATGTAAATATTTTATATCAATTAATAGATTCTTTAAATAAATAGTATTCTAATAAATTATTATTATTAAATAACTTTTATTAAAAATAAATTATAATGTTATTTTTACTTATTCAAATGTAATTTTGATTAAGGTTTATAATTTTTTTTGTCCAAACCCATCAATTTTCAATAACTATTAGTTTTTTAAGTGAAAATACACATATTTAAAGATTTTTCTAGATAAAATGAATATTATTTTGTGAATATGGAAGTAAAAATTTTCCAATTTTTATTTTTTTATAATTACCGAAAACATTCTATTTTTTGTGTAAATATTAAATATTGTATAAATAAATGGTCTAGTTTTGGACATCATACTAGACTAATAATGATGTAATAAATACTATTAAATATTTATTCTTCCAAATAAGGGTTTTCTATCAAAAATAATATGGTTTTATGTATATTTTTTGGTTTTTAAATCCATAGTTAAAATGTAAAAATATATAAAAAAATTAAGGATTTTAAAATCATTTCCTTTAAAGTATGACTCTACTCTACATAAGAAAGGGAAATATTTAAAAATATTCATACATAAGAATTATAAAAAAATACACCACCCTAATTTTCCATAAACAATGTGCAAAAAAAGGGATGGTTTGTAGTTTTGAACATTTTGTTCTGTACTACCCAAAACAAAAATACTAAATATATCCCCCTCTTTTCTAATATAAACCCACGGAATCTCTGATTTCTCCTCACTAAAACTCTATTAATCTGAACTGTACTAATCCCCCTACTCTTTATAGTCCACCTAAGGAACCCTTATGCTCCTATGTATCCTCTCCCAAGAATTTGGAGCCACACATCAAACTAAGGGATATTTTAATCTCATTTGTTATCAAGCACTACTTTTGTAATACACCTTTTAATATCAATTTTTATATTTTGGGATATTTAAATACATACTCCCCTAAAAACACATTTTTTTATAAATAATTAGAGACTCCTTCCAAACTCATTTATCCATCCATGACCCTTTTCAAACCCTCTTTACCATGCTGAAATTCTGTAAGGGATTTCTCTATTATCATGCCTATTAACGACCTTATTTTATATTATGCATCTTGAATTCTATTTCATGTGTTGGGGTATAATGTTACATGGCCCCATTACTATCCATTTCATGTATAAATGATTGGAAAATACTTTTTCACTCATAAACATATTTCTATTTGATGATGTTATGCAGAAGAAATTGCACTATGATTTTATCTCGTGCAGTGAATACGAATCTCATTTCGCTTCCAAGGGTGTGCTCCTTTATGATCATATAATTATTGATTAGTTAATTTCATGTTTGTATTAAACATTACTTTATTATGAAATAACTGTTTATTTTTAATGATTCCATGTTATTTGATTTTTGTTTTCCACTAATTCATGAAGTTATATATTTATGAAGGGCAGGCCCTATTAGTGCTCCAATGCATTGGGTAATGTTTAGTATCATGATACATCATGTGAAATGAGGGTCTAATCATGATCATTCATGTCAAATGAGAAATCACCCAAGTTTATTCATTTTCAATGAGGTTTTAATCATACCAATCCTTGTAAAATTATCCATGATACATATAAATATCATATTGTCTATTGTCACCACATTTCAATGTTAAGAGTATCATGCTATACATTACTTTATGTTCATATTTATTTTATGTTCCTTGTATTTTCCTATTGAATAACATGTAATTTCTACCACATGTTATTCCATGTATAATACCCTACTAGTATTTATATCTCACGCATTTCATATGTATGTCCTTAGGCTATCCCAGACAATGTTATGTACAAAGGAATGATGTGGTCATGTTAAATAATTTTTCAATACAGATGTTTTATTTAATATTTTATGTTGTTATGTAATATTTATAAGCCCCCAAGAAACTACACCATTAGATTTTCAATGTTTTTAAAGTGAAATTTTAGGTAATAAATAATGTTTAAATATGAAATAAAGACCAGGGTTGTTATATATATATATCATTTAGGTGTAGTTGATAGATTTGATCAAAAGTCACAATCTTTTCAATAAAAAGTAAATGTGTTGATTTTTTCTACTTTTTAATAATACAAAGTTCTTATTAAATTGATATGTATTTTAAAATACCGTAATGTAATCCTTTGAAATATTTTCCCATATCCACTAATGTGGTAGAAAAAGTTGTATCATCCACATCACTAATTATCATTATATTTTAACATATTTAAAATTAAATCATTTCATGGAAAATAATTAATAAATTCATTCATTCCACTAAAATTATAATTTTACCAAAGCACTATATGAATTTTAGTAATCAAAACATAACCCAAATACTATGGTACACTGATAAGTGAGGTGACCTTGAAATATCCGAAAGAGTGATCCATATATCTATGGGTTGAAAAAATGATGTTGAAATCTTACCACAATCATTAGTGAATGATTTCCCCCTAAAACATTATTATTAATGATACTAATTTGTATGTAAACAATTTTAAAAGATAATTTTCCAAAAAAAAATGGTAAAATGGTACTCAAAATAGTGCATTATTAGGTGAAACAACATCTTATATGATAAGATATCTATAAAATCCCATAAAATAATTCGATGACATCCCCGCTAGTCACCTCCATCATTCCATGCCCTAAGGAGAACCAATTTAAAGAGGCACTTTTCCTTTTCACAGACTTAGAAAAAGAAATTCTACAAATTCCTAGAGGAAATAACGCACACTATGAGTTAAAATTCCCAGATGGGTATGATCAAGTGTTCATTAAAAAACATTAAAAAACCATTAAATATTCCACCACATATAAAAAATTAATGGATTATGATTTATATTTTTTCAAAAAAATAATCACTCTTAATAATAATGGGGAAATGTATATCAAAATAGGCTTAAATGGTAATTTTAAATAAGTAATATATATAAATCAAATGTAATGAATTAAAATAATTAAAATAATAAATTTTAAGTAATAATTTGATAACCTATATCATAGAACCTTGTAAAAATATTGTTAGGTACATTAGATTATGGTGAAAGGATCCTTAAACAACTCAATCAGGGAGGTCTTCCAAAGGTGTGCACACATCCCTTGTCTCGGGCTATCGAGACTGAACCACCCATATTGAAAACCATACCGTAGTAGGTTTATATATGAAATTTCATATTCAATACATTTATAAGAGTCTGTATCAATCCTGTAATTTCATAATTTCCTAATAAATATCTAGGATCACACGTTCATTAATCAATATATCATTAAATCATGTGAAGATTAATATATGTAAATCAATTCTAAATACAACCTCCCAATGGTAGTTTTTAAAATGATATTTTCAATTCAAAACAAACTCCTATATTTTTTTTATATTCTTTCGTTTTTCTAAACATCATTTATTTTATGTTAATTATCTCAAGAATAAATATGTATTCATTTCATCAAATTAGGATTCATATAAAGAAAACTATTATTCTCAAATCCAAAAAAATATATATATTAAATTCCAATGGATTTTGGTGTTTTTTGTAGGTATTGTGCCCATTAATAATAAAATACTGATTATATAAAATTCATGTTTTTTTAAAATATTTACAAATTAGTTTCAAAAATATTAATGAACTAAATTATTCAATTATTGTTTAATATTTTATTGAAACCCTACCATTAATCAGTGGTCAAATAAACTCCCATAATGGTAAACAAAAAATGAATAACGAAACTGATTTTGAACAACAACGAATTACGTGATCAAAAATCATAATGAAAAAACAATAATTCAATCTACAGTCTCTCAATCACACTGATATAAATGAATGATATTTTAATTATGGATAAACCCAATACAATTAAATCATTGAGATCAATTATCCAACTGAGATGCTTTAAAAGGAATTAATCATGCAATGTTTTCATGGAATATCATTAAGGAATCAAGGGAATTGGTTTCGAAACAAAAAACATTTTTCTTATACAACATAAATAAATTCAATACTTGCTGAATTTGTGCCATTATACGCTAATTTAAATTATAAAACAGCCCACCTAGAATATATATTTAAAAGGCATCACCATAGCTTAAAATTACTAATTGATGAATATGTAAAATAAATTCATCATTTAAGGAATAAATAATTTTAGGTGCTAATACATCTTCATATCTTGTTTCTATAAGAAAATTTACATCATTAATCATGTATATATGAAAAAAATCATTTTTATCCAATTCCCAGTAGAAAACAAGTGCAGAACAACCCACACTTTTTCTTACTCAACCTGTACCAACTTTTCACCCTTTATAGCATTTCAAATATTTATACCTAGAAAATATGAATTCATAAAAAATAAAAATGAAATATATATAGTTTCCCCACCAATATTATCTTCATCCTATAAAGGCAAGAAATGCATCCTAGTAATCAGAATCAAAACCCAAATAAATAATTATCTGAAAAAAATGTAATTAGATATTAAAACCACCACCTATAAGCACTTTCTATCTGTAGAAATATCATTATGAAAATTACATAATAATGACATGATTCCACTCCTCTAAAATTATCCCTCACACTCCCAAATATCACAAAAATTAGAACCATTCTTCAAATTCACATTAACAGAAATAATCATATTTCAGTAAATAAATATTATCATAGAATAAAAACTCATGACTGGTATCTCATTTATTGATATGTTTTGTTAAAAACTATGATATACTAATACCAGAATATGGTAAGGGCTTCAAAGATAATTTCAAATAATGAGTACATGAATCATATTGTGGAAAATTAATATATGGTGGGAGTTACAAATTGTAGGCCACATTCCCCATCATCTCAGTAATCTCAAAAGGACCTACAAACGTGGGTGAATGTTTCCCTTTCTCCTATGAACTCAGTCAACCAACTATGATTAAACTATCAAGAACACATATGTAACCAACTAAAAATTAAAATGATCTTCAATTAAATTCAACATACTTTTTATTTCAGCTCTGTGCCATTATCATAATTTGAAAATATGAATAAAATCCCTATTGTCATCTCTTTGACCAGACTCAGTCTATCCTTGGATACATTACCAACCACTAACTAATAAAAGGGATATCTATTAGTCCATACCAAAAAGAATCAAAATGGGATATTAAGAGAGTTAATGTTAATTATTGTGATATGAATATTCATATCATCCCATATAGACTTTAGAATCTCTACAATAATAATAATGTAATAACATAGAAATCATTAAATGAATTAATAAATATTTTTTTCCTTGACATATTTTTACTAATGATATATTGACCTGACCACCTCCGTTATAAATATTACATCATAAAATATTAATTTTTATTTCATTAAAAAATTATATAGGACAAATATTTTTGTTCTATTTAATTTGGGTTCATGGAAATATAAACAATTGGCCCATATGTAATCGTTTTCATCCCCTATAATGTTAGTCATTATAATAACACATTTATACATATCATACTTAATACAATAAATCATGAAATGTGCCTAATATAATTACTTTTTCATTGACATAATAAGATAAAATGATATCTAAATGAAATCCAAAATTGGGTTAATATGGTGTTATAATTTGTATAGCCACCAATTTACCTAATTTGGGATTTTGATAACATTATATGTACCCACATTCCAGTATGTAATAAACTCTCTTTTAATATATTTCATGGGTTTGAAACCATAAAACATACCAACTTCTAGGATGTGGATAACTACCCCTATACCCTTGGATCTCATATAAAATAATCCATTACCCTATGAATTTGTGATAGATATGGGTATGACCCATTAGATAATCAATAAATTGTGGATATCCATGATAAAAAAGAAATAATAATATCATAAAAACATAATGGAAATTGCTTTCATAGATATTTCATCAAATCATAACGCATTAAAATGAAATCATTTTTTAAAATATTTTGTCATTCAAACATAGTATACCCCATGTAAAAGGAGCATTATTCATAAAAATAATGTCATATTAGAAAAAAAACCCATATAAAATTATTCATAATAATGATATACTTTTTCTTTATTCCAATTAATGTCTGATTATCATCAAATGATTTCTTATTGATGAAAAAGGATATTGAAAAAATGCATACAAAACATTTCTTGAGTAAAATAAAACTTCTTCGATTATAAATTTCAAAAAAATATAAATTCATTAAATATTTTGTAAATAATAGACATATAAAACAACCTTGAAAATTTTAAAAAAGAAATTCAATCACTGAGTGTCTAGAATGGTGGGAAATTTGGTTCATGTTGTTAACATTTAAATAATTATTACCTTATATTGTTCAATAAAAGAAAACACAAATTATTATGAAAATTAAATGAAGAATACTTTTAAACAGTTTTTTAATAATTGAAAAATGTTAAAAATTGCATTATTAAATCATATATTAAAATTATTACAGTGGTGATTTTTTTTAGAAAACATTAATATGGTAGAAAAATTGGTTTAGACCTATGAGGAAAATAGATTTTTTCCTTCAAAAAAAATAATTTTAATCAGGAGTTAATGGGAAAGTGAAAATAATGGGAAATCATGTATTCTCAATAAATTATTAAAATATATAAATAGTCATGAAATTATTGAGAAATAGTAGAAAAGGATATATTTTTTGAATAATAATTATAAACATTCTAGATAAACAATTAGATTGTAACATCAAACCCTGACCACTTTGTTAAATTAATAATCAAATGACCCATGAAAGAGTGAAATTTATCTGGAAATGTTATTCCCATATTTTTTATTTGAAAAATAATATGTTAAATTATTTATAATTATATACAGCATGAAATAGAAACATGTGGGGATTATGTCATATGTTTCCAAATATTAAAGAGACACTAGAAATCACCAAACACATCATTATTGTTGAATTGTAATCCCTAAAAAATAATAACATTAAATGAAAGATAAAATATAATGAAATTATTTGATTCATTATATCACATTTCTATGGGAAAATGTACACATCTCATTGAAAATTATTTGTTGATAAGAAATCATATGTTTAAAATGAGACTTATTGAGACCAAATTCCCACACATTAAATCTTGACATCCATCATAAAATTTCGAAACACATGTATAATTATTATTTGTTTATTATAAATCAATTACATAACAATAATCAGTTTTATTATACCATATATTATTTTTATTATGAAATCTTTTTACAGTTTTATTTAAAATTCATTATTAGAATAATGTTTTGAGTAAAAAATAATTCATCTTTCTTGTATGTTTTTGTATGGTAACATAATAATTTAATTGTTTTTTCTGGATCTAACATATCAATAGATTTATCAATGATATAAATATAGTATATATTCATTATATAAGTATTTATAGTATTCCATTAATGTTATATATTGAAAATGAATTATAGTGTTCCTGGAAATAGTAGGTCATACAAACATTTGAATGATGTTTCATTTTAATCAATGGTTGAAATGAAAGTATGGTAAATAATATTTTTTCTCAAATATTTATCACTTATTTTCAATTAATTTACACTTCTAGCCATAAATGTTAATATTATGTGAAAAAAATCACAATGCTTTGTGAGGCGGTAATCCATCTTACCCCACATAATAAATTGTGTGAATGTATTTGTGGTATCATTATTTATGGATTATAAAATTGTTATAATATTTTATATATTCGTTTAATTAATCATTATATCTATCCGTGTGAAATTGAAATGATAAACACATCACATATGTTTATGAGGCGGTAGTCCACTATACACATGAGTGATGTCAATTCTGTCTAATGGGTTGAAAGGGTAGAAGTTATACAGGATATTATAATTATATAAGTATAATATTATCACTAATATTTTCAAGAAAATATTAAAAAAAAATTATCTCCAATGTTAATGTGTTGTTATAAAATATTATTTACATGGATTAATAAGGTAGTTTTCCAACATAATCACCGATGATAGTTTCATTTCCCAATTGATGGAAGTTGGGACTGATATTTTTTATTCAATTAAAATAATTATATATTAGTATATATGATATTTTTTTTATCAAAATGTTTTAATATTATTTTGAAGTGGTGGAGGAAAAAATAAAACAAAAAAATTATGTTTATAAATTATACCTATTATTTGGTGATCATCTTTAGGGGTATACCATAATATTTCATAGAAGGAGTTCATTATAATACCAAGGAATATTTAATGTAGGTATGTTATTAAGGATTATATTTCGATGTTATGGTATAATCCATAGGTTTTTGGATGTTTGATGAGGACGGTGGAGGTGGTGGCCCTTTATAAGTTGGGGAGAGGAGAAATAGAGAAACTATTAATTGAATAAAGGATGCCAATGTTTTTAAAATGCCATGAAGAACCTACATGGATTATTATAAAACTATATAAGTGAAATCATAAAAATATTTTTATCGAGTTGGTGTTATAATGGTTTCAAGGTCTTTAAAACACTTATCATTTCAGTCTATTCCCCAATAAAACCTTTTTCAAATTTAACCATGATTATTAATTTTTAATGTGTATTGTATTGATTATGGTATAAAAATTAAGTTTCACATATTTGTTATTATCAGTTATTCTAATAAAAATTTTAAAATTTATTTTTATATATTCTAATATTAGTAATGGAAGAATATAATTTAAAATCAAATATATAGATGTGATGAAAATGCATCTTTTTAAAGAAAATATTTTTCATTGTATAGAAAATTTTAATATCTTAATATGGTATATAGTTGATTAAATTAACCTAAAATATCTTAATAAATATATATTTAGAATAATTTTAATTATTTTTTTTAGTAATTAATAATTTTAATTTATTTAGTATAAAATGATGTTAAAAAATATAAACGTTTCATAAAATTATAAAACATTAACCCAAAGATGATTTTGACAGGAAAATTTCAGAAATGAAGGTTGTTTTTTTCAAATAAATATTTATAATGTATTGAACATTAATCTTGTTATTATTTTCACCAAATTAAATAAAAAACAATTTTGGACAAAATTGTAAATATATTTAAAGATATTACAAATAAAATTATTTTTTATCAAAATGATTACTTTAATGTGAAACCATAATTATTAATTAAGAAAATAAGTTTATTTCTATCCATAAATAAAATTTAATGTTTTTATTATAGTAGTTTTGTTTAGATAATAATATTAATATTATGTCATGGTTTGTTAAATCTCTATATAGTGTGTAAAATATGAAATTAATGAAAATATATTTATATGAAAATAATATTTCCATAAATTTCACAGTGTTGTAATTTACCCCCTTAGATAAATTAAATCCTTTAATTTTAAACATGACATTGGTAATAAAGAATTTGAAATTTCATAATTCATTTCTACTAAAAAATCATAAATGGGTTAAAAAACAACCTTTTAAAAATAATGGGAAAGGGAGTGTCAAAGGTGATATGGAATGAAACATAATCAAGTTTTCAAATTGGAAAAAATTATTTTAAAGTGTATATAATGAAATTATTTAAAGGTAATAGCCATAATTATTTGGTCACATGCATTTCAATTATCATGATAATGTTAAAGAACATACTAACATAAAAAATATTTGAGGAAAAGACCAAAATTTTATCATAAATGGATATAAATTCAAAACATTTTTTAAATGATTCGGTTCCTGAAATTTTAAAATTTCTATGGAAAGGCATACATACAATTTATCATTGAATTTTATAAGAAAAATATCATCCTTTCATTGTGATTTTATCAATTTCGAAATGAATTATTACTATATGAAATGATGATGAATTTTATTTCATGCTTGAAGAACTATATGATCCTATAATCTATAAATTTATTTATATAATTTCATCGATCAGTTATCATTATCCAAAAAAGAATTATTATCCAAGGTTATCCAATATTAATGGACCTATAAATGGTGAATAAATAATTTAATCATTAAATCCTTATCCATATATAATCACAATCCATTATATAAATTGATATCCATTAGACTCATCCAAAGTTCAAAATTTATAAACAAGGGATACAAAATTATACAATTTATAATCACAATAATATACCAAATATCAGAATGTGGATCTTAAATTTCACATACTAAATATCTGAATACAATGAATATTAATTTTCCTAAAAATGGGAATAACAATAATTACCCTAAATCTGAATGAAAACGTACATGATTCTTCATTACTATAATAAAACATATATTATTGAAAATATTCCATAAATCCAAAAATGATATAATATCCATCATCAAAATCATATCTGAAATTTTCATCAAATCAATAATCATTTGATTTTTTATGAACGCTATCACATTTAGTTTATTGATATCAATCATATCATAATCCCAACTAAACAACAATATATCAAAATTATGAACATATTATCGGTTGTCTTTCAAATATTCATTTTATTTATGTAAAATACATCCTCACATTTGATTAAATTTATGATTCATTAGTACCCATAAACATATTATTTAAAACATTTAATAAAGAATCATTATAGCAATCATTATATATTTAATAATTGTTTAATTATAATACATAAAAACATCATTCATTAAAATTTAGTGTTTAACTAATTACTAGGCTTCATCACTTGATTCGTTAATACCTATTTCCTTTAATATTTAATTTTATGAATCATCATAGTCAATATAATGACATTTACCCAGAAAACCATGTTGATATTTCATATGATATTTTACCCTATTATGATGACTTGAAAAATTCTTATACATTCAGAATTCAAATTATTCATCCATTTATAACTCATTAGGAAAACTATTATCATAATTTATAATATTATCTAAAATTTTCATTTTTCATCATCAATTAAATACTACCTTCCATTATTCTAAAAATATAAAACATATTGTAATTCAAATAATACATTCACCTTAGTTCTTCTTCCATAATTCTCATTATGCAGGAAACTAAATCTTAATTAATCCATAGTATCCACCACCCAAACTCTTAACAAAAAATATACTTATCTATTTTAGCGAGTCTGATATTTAGTTGAGGAGGAAAATGATATTCACACACAGTGTTATGTGTTTATATATAATTAAAATATCCATCTTTCTTATCATCATAATATTTTGTTTTTCCTCAGCACATTTTCTATAATATTCATCATTAACAAAGTTTCTTCTAGTTCCCACCATTGACTAAAATGAATATTTTTATTGATAGTTACAATATACATAGTGGACAACAAAATAATGATGAATAATCATTTATTGGATGACTATAACATTAGAATTTATTTTCAATCTATGACACATAATGCATAATGTTGGTGATTATCCAAATCAATCATGATTGTTTATAAATAGTTTTTTGAATTCCCAAATCATATACCACATTAATTTCAAACTAGTTTTTCATTAAGCACAATTTTCATTTACTAGGTAATACTATATTGAATCTTATAAAAAATATTCAGTTCTATTAAAACATGTTATGTATTTTCTAGAAACCCACTCATATATTGTTTGCAAAGATAGATTAAATTTTATAGAATTCACTAAATTTATCTTTCCCTAATAATCAATGATATTTTCATAAACATAAAATCATATATTGTAATATATATATATAGGGATATCAATAATGTTTTCTAAAAATATATTTTACTCTCTAACAAAACCATGCAATGTACTATCTATATAGAACATATCATCAGAAAAATAAATATTACGTCACAAAACATGAATAAAAATATTTTAAATAACGTTATATGGAATAGTATTTTAGGTCTAGCTCCTTTGGTAAAATTGATACTCAAACATGTCTTCAAAAATTAATCATCATTACCTCTCACTATTTTCATCATAATTACAACCATTTTTTAAAAATATCTAACATAATAGACCTTTTCAAAACATCAATACAATAAATATAATAAAGGGTGATATTACATTATCAGTAAAATAAATCATTGTAGCTATCAACCTGACATGAGTATAATTATAATATAATATGAGAATGAAATTTTATAAAAAATTATTCCATCTATATCATAGAACATATATATAATTCATGGAATAAATAATGGAAATTCATAATATATCAATCATATTAGAATTTTAGATCACATAATATATGTGATCATTACATAAGAAAATGATATATATATATTTATTCCATATAAATATTAATACAAATTCCTTTTTCGAGATTATCAACCATAAAATTCATAACCTGTAATGATTAGGACAAGACACCTTGTCAAAACATCATTCATGGAATAAACTCATTTATACCCTCCTTTAAGCATCACATAATCACATATGTCCCCTCTTTTAGGATTAGGATAACCTCTCATGTATACTTTTTGAGTCCTAGGATAACATCTCATGTACCCATTGAGCTCATATTTACATAATCATTAATTAGTGAATAAGAATATGATATAGGTATAACTATTAACATAAAACATACCTATGATTTTCAAAATATCAAAAATACTTCCCATATAAAAATTCATGATATGAAATTGTATTATTAAAATATTATTCAAGGAATTAACCATGGAAAATAATCACATTTCAGTATTATTTCGTCGTTTTTTCATATTAAATACCATAGAAGTCAATCTGTTTCACAAGTATTAGGACATCATAAAAATAAATTAAGAAGAGTAAAAAATAATAATGATATCCATGGATCATTTATATAGTAAATCATGGGGATTATCATTAATTTTCATATTAGATAGAAACTTATTTTAAAAATAAAATCACATAAAACATTTCATGAGGGAAATAACTGATATTTGAGAATAAAATTATTAAATAAATAAATAAAATAAATTTATTAGAAATATTTTCTTTCATGAGAATCCATGAAACTATTAATAACATCATTAAAACATTGATTTATCATGTTGATGGGAACATTCTATAATTTTGTACACATTAAGACCACTATTCCATTCAAATTTAGATATAATCCAAAAATTTTATTTTTCTAATGAAAAGAAGATTAAATTTGAAATATTTTTTAAAAAAATTCTGTAAAGAATTGGAACATTACAAATCTATTTACAAAATTATTAAAAAACCTTGATCTGGGTGGAAAAAAATTCAATTAATGAGAAAGTAACATTATTTTTCATTAAAATTATATTTTTTTGAATCGTGAGTACCAAATAATTTAAAAGTTATGGGAAAACAATATTATCAAGACATTACCAATGGGGATGAAATATCATGAATCTCAAGATAACTAGATTGAATATTCCATCATTTAAAGAATAATCATAATGAATCCTCATAAAGAATGGGAATATAAAATCAATCCCTTACAATATTTGTAAATGTAAATTAATAATACCCATGAAAGAGATAATATTATAAGGATATTGAAATAAAATAATTTTACGGGTAAATAATCCTGAAATACATTGTTTTTCAGTAAATACACCACATAAAAGAATCAAGTAGTGAATATGTCATATGTCTCCCAAAAATAAAGAGTCCAGAAGTCCCTCTCTACTTGGTACCTTTTTAATTTTAATCTAAAATATATAATTACATAAAATAAGACATTAATAATAATTTAATGACATAAATTCATGATTTAATATGTAAATTAAACAATAAAAATATCAAAAATGGAAATAGGTTCATAACAAAACATATGTCCCAAAAAAGACAAATTGAGGTTAAACCCATTTCCTTAAGACAGATATTTTATTATACACGTTTGAACATATAGTATAATAGATAATGGATTATTATAAGTATATTGATTACCCATAATTATATGTATCATACCATCAATACTTTACTTATCAATCTTTGTTACCATATTATTAATAATTCATTATTAAAAACACTTTTTAAGAAATAACTATACCATTTTTAAAATTTTTATTAGATTAGAATATTTAGTTATTTGATTATGATGATGGATCCATAGTACCCAGAAAATTAATCATTATATATATCTTTTATATTCATTAAATATTTTTTTAGTGTAATACATTAAGGATAGATATAAAGAATCAATTAAACCAATAATAAAGATTGCATGGCCTACGTAAACATAAAAACTAATTAAATTTTCTAAATGGATGTAATTAATGTAAAGGATATAATATATTATCCTCAAAAAATAATTTTTATTTCATAAATATCATATATATTTATTAAATATTTTTCTATTACCTTCCATGTAGTTAGTATATGACAATTTATTCACATCGTTTTCTAAGGTGGAAGTCTAACATACATGTGAGAGACATTATTGTATCCAAACGAGATAGAAAGTAAGATGTTTTATGTGATATAAAAATTCCAAAAATATTATAATTTTAAAAATATATTTTTTCTTCATTTAAGGGTTTCGTATTATCATTCTTGGGAAAAGTAAAAGAAAACCACTTCACATTGGTTCATAATGAGGTAGCTGGTTGTGCACATATGAGATGTTTTTTCTTTATGATGAGATGAAAGGTAATAAGATAGATGTAATAGTAAAACAACTGATATATGAAAAAATATTAAATATATTATATAAAAATTAAATACATCATTATATTAAAATTGAATAGGTTGATTTGTAATATGAATCACTTCGGTTCACTTAGTGATTGTGTGTTGTATAGGTTATTGACAGTTTTGTTACTCATTTTAAAAAATAAATGATTAATATAGGTTATTACATTAAAATAATAATACATATGTATATGGTAGATAATTATTTATTTATATCATTATAGTTTATTATTATTTTAATGATATGGAATCAAATATAAAACAGAGTAATGCTTATTATTTTTACCACTTTTTTCAGAGAGCTTCATTAGGGTTACAATTAAAGCCTTACTATAAGGGTTTAATAAAAAAGTAATGTAATATTTAATGTTTTTAGGGTACTATGGATGATAATTTGGGTGATATTGGATGAAATGAATGTGTTTTCAAGTGTAAAGTGGAGGGGAGAGTGGTTGTCCATTTATAATCGGGGGAGATGATAAATCAGTAATTTTTAAAAGAATAATGTGAAAAGATGTTTTCATATGAAAAAATCCTAAAAAAATTTCCATTAACATAACACATAGTTGATAAGGTATAATGTTTCCTAGAAAATTGGTTTTGTTTAATTTTTATGGTCATTATAACCATTATTTTTTTGTTTAACCCCTTTTAAGCAAGATAACTTTTACTGTAGTAGTTATTATTATTTAGTTATTAGTAGTCCATAAGTTTATAATTTATTATTACCATTTTATATATTATTAGTTTTTATAATACAAAATATTGGATCCAATTTTAAAAAATCTAATCACATAATAGAAAGAATATAATTTTAAAAACCAAAAAATATGAAAAAAGAGTTTTCTATAGAGAAAATATCCATAAGAATTGAATGCTTCAATATAAAAATTAAACATAGAATAAATTACAGAAGCGTAAATTAGAATAAAAAATATATAATTTAAAATGTTTTGTTATAAATGTATTTAAACAATATAGTATTGTTTTCATCCTTTAAATGAAATTTCATTTTTTAATAATTAACATTGTTTTCAATATATACCAAAAAATTAATATTTATAGAAATTTCTACAAAACAAAATAAGCAATAACTTGGAAATGTGTATTTCAAAAAATATTTCCTTTTTTGATTTTTTAACTTGAATAAATTAGTTTTACTCATTTTTTTCAAAAATAATTTAAAATTATTTGTTGATAAATATTTATTTTTGATGAATATACATACTGTGGAAAAAATATGAATCTTTTTAATAAAAAATGTTTTATTATTTAAAACTATTATACATCATTATAATGTTTTAATTTTTACTATTTATATAATCATATACATTTTTTTTCATAAAAGTAATTTCTAAAAAACTAATATTATTATTTTATCATGGTTTGATAAAACATGGTATTATATATAGAAAATTATTTAGAATAATTTAAATTTAATTGAAAAAAATAAGTGTTAAACTACATAGGTGTCATAGAATATTATTGGTCATAAAATTCACATAGTAACCCATTACCTCATTACAGACACTCTATACATAATATATTAAATGAGGGTCCTTATCATATGATAAAATAAATGGAACAAAATTCAATATTGTAATTTATAACCCATATATTTGTCTCATTCCCCCAAAATAGATTTTGTCTTGAATGGTTTTAATGTTAAAATATCTTGATATCCTTATCATCAAAAAATATATATAATTCTTACCATTAGGGGAACATAAAAACCTAAAATGAATGAATTTTGAAATAACCCCAAGATCCAATCTCCAATGAAAGTATCTGAAGAAAACTCCAAGGACATAGGTTCCTAGTGTTGACCTGTTTTCAGAATAAAAAATGAGATTCATTTTCATTATTGTGTCATAATGTACCAGTCCAAATGAAATATTATAGAATTTAATAAAAATTATTTCTTGTTCTAGGGTGAAAAACCTAATGGTATTTTTGGAAATCCTGTATCATAATCCTTATCATAAGAAGAGGAACCACTCACACGCTTTTAAAAAATACGGTACAATATAATGAAAATAAATAGTGTCTAATGGTCTCTCAACACTAATGAAAGTCCCTAATGTTATAGAATTCATAATCAAACTACATCCCCCGAATAATCATCTAATGAAGATAGCATGTCAGCTAAACTCTTTACAAAATAATCTCAGTCACATTCTCTATGAATCCCAAATGAAACTGGGTAATGAAATCCAAATGATTCCCCTCTTATAATTATTTTTTCATGTCTTATGTAGGATTTTTTCCACCCCTAAAATCATCAATGATGATCCATATACTAGGGTTGCAGAAACCGATGATGTAAAATGATTGAAGGTACACCATCCATCGTCTATGTTAGTGATTAAATTCAGGTTTACATTATATATAACTCATGATTTTATTGATGGTTTAAATAGTAAAAAATTATATAAAAAAATAATGAGTATAACTCCTAAGAGAATTCATGTTAGATGTGATATTGAGTTCATGAGTTAGAACTCTTCATTGGTGGAATAATGTCCCTAAAACCATAGTCCACCTCATGATAAAAATGCATTAGGAAACCACAATAACCCTTAACTAATGCATCAAAAGTGGACACATAACCATGCCTATTCTCTATAAGAGTAAACTATGATGTAGAATTAAAATTAAATTTATTCATTATAGAATAACTTTGAAATTTATCATCACAAATAAAAATCACTCCCTTTAGATTGAGATGGGTCATCAAAGAGGATATCTTCAAGAAATACTTACTAATCTAGTGGTAATACCAAAAATTCAAATGAAGAATTAAGACATTAAAACATTATTCAGTTTATCCCATGTCATAAAAACATCCTCATTCATTGGATAAATTTAAATAACATGTTTTAATTCCATTTAAAGCATAAAGCATCACTTCACGAATCCAAAAATTAAATTTATAAATTTTCTCATAAATTTTATGATTTCTCAGGATTTCTGTTATTGTTCACAACTAATGCATGTGGACCCCCTCATTCATAGTGTATAATAAAATGTATTATATAGTAACAATAAATTAGTTTATGTACAAGGAAATATCCTATTAAATAAATCCATAAAGGTGATGGGTTTTCCAAAATTACAAAATGTCATACTCACAATGGCTATAAATTCTTTTAATGATGGTATTAGAAATGTAATACACTTTTATTCGTAGCTGGTGAAAAAAATCGAATATAGATATTTGAGAATTGATTCTTCCCTTTTAATAGGTGAGACAATTCATGAACCCGTGGTAATAAATACATTTTATTCACCATAACTAAATTTATTTTTCAATAATCAATAAAAAGGTGGAATTTCCACTAAGAATTATTTGAAATGATAATAGCTTACACACATGGGAATAAAAAACCATTATCCAATAAATAATCCAACCATTTCAACAACTTATTTTGTTCATATGGGGAATACTATAATAATGAAGATAAACTGGATTGGTTTTAGTTAATAATCCATTGTAAAGAACAACCCCATTACTGGTGCCATGATAGAGAAATTCAAAGGAAAAATGTCATAAAAATGATTAAAACTTGATAGATATCACGACTCAATCATTCTGAATACATTTCAAATGAAAACATAGATGTTCGCCTTCCATAAAATTAGAAAATAAGTCTCAGGTCTACTATATATGGTGTCCCATTCTCTGTAAAATACACTACACACAACATAATAAGTATTAATAGAGACCCATCCAAGGAAATAGTCCACTCATACATTATAAATATTCTAATAATACATCCAAAAAGTTATGAAAAGTGGTTTTACGTTTAGAACTATATAATTCTAGAAAAATAGATACATTGAAAAATATAAATCATATGAGTGGCATCAATGACCACTCACACTCATTATTCATGAGGTGGGTAGTAATATTTTTCAAAAAACACAAAAGCTTCCTATGAATGTTTTGAAAATTAATAAAATGTATCTATATAATTTGTATGAGTAACCAGTTTAAAATAGAATATAATATAAAGAACAATTTATAGAGATGGTACCTATCACAGTCACAGTAACCACTTCCACTTCATCTAGAGACACTTCCACCACATTAAGAATATATATTTTGGATGTTAGTTGATGTAAGTAGCTAGTTTAAGAATCATAAAACTGAACAAGAATAATTTTAGGTACTTATGAGTTGGTGTCACTTCATAGAGTAGAAAATACATATAAAAACAAATATAGGTGTTCTAAATGACCACATGGTTTATATGTCATTTGTTATATTGTAAAAAACCATTCAAAATTGAAAACCATTAAACTATAAAATCATGTCACATGGTCTATTCTTGGAACATTGAGCGGTCTAGATGACACCATATTCCTATAACCTCCATGAGACTCTTCATAGGTACTTTTCCCATTAAACTGATGAAAATATCTACCACTATGAGAAAAGTAACTCCTTTAAACCTATAAAAATCAAGCATGTAAATATAAACCATAAAAATATATCTATGAAATAATAAAAACATGTGACATTCAATAAGAATAAAATTGATCAAATATCATATCAAATATCAATATTTATCTTCTTATCCCTTATCTTCTCAATGTATAGATCTTTATGAATAAACTAAAAAAGGTCCCTCAAATAGGTCACATTCTATGTAATAGTCATTTAAAATTTCAAGAGGTCTAGAAACTTCAATGACTTCTCCAAATCCAAATATTTTGGGTGTAAAAGATTAATATAAATAAAACTAATTCGTGTACACTCTAAAACCACCTTCTTATTCTACATCACTATTAAATCCTACAATCTACTAATAAGCCCCTCATGACAATTTTTATCAGATTTAAAAATAAACACATTAGGAATTTCCATGAACTCAAAATTAAGGTTGGTCTTCTTCATCCAATCCTCTCCCTATTTTGGATCTTAAGAGACGGGTAATGATGGTGGTTTTAGAATAAACACTCTTGGGTGTGACTAATTCATTTATCCAACCATGGGTTTAATATTGGTTTCTAAATAAGAATAGGTGTACGTACGAGTCCCAAACTATCGATATACATGATTCTAGTCCACTTGAGAATTCACATGACATGAATAACCTTTATTTTCTCCCTATGTCATATTCTTAATCCTCCTTAGATGCATTATTTATAATTAATAAATTGAAAACATTCAAACCCCATTAATGTTACACCAATATGAATCTCATTTGAGAGATATTACAATATCCAATCTATTAACCTAGATGAATATTGGGATAATTTAATCAAAGTCAGAAAAAAAATCTAGGATTTCCCTATAGGAAATATAAAAATTAACAACATAAAAACTTTTCCTTAATACCAATGGTGACTTAAGGATATTTATGTTAAGACCTATCCAATCACTCACACACAACTAACTCTTATGTCCCCACAATCCTAACTCTATTCAACCCCAAAATTTGAAAAATACACTAACAATAGGGTAAGATGAAATCAATGGTTACGATACAGTATTTCATGAACAATAATAGAAACCATAATTATCTGATAGGAGATTAGACTATGACATAACCTGAACGGCATTACTAATCTCAAGGGGTTAGTGACTTGAACCTGGAATCAGACGGGAATAAAAAGGGAAATATTATTCTTCAATAAAATTAAAGATAAATTATTCAAGTTGGTACAAAAAAAATAATCATAGAGAATGTATCAGAATATGAATAGTAAACAAACAACCAAAATAATATATCATAGAGTGAAACCACATCGAAGAAGATAAATGATCAGACATATCCAATGTTACTGATGGATCACATAATTTTCTGACTGACTCCACCACTCCAGGTCACAAGGATAAAAAACATTTACAACCACTAGATAGTATTTACCTTTAATAGGAAATTGAGAAATGTAATATACAAAACCCTATTGGAAAATGTAGGTTCTGTGAGAAAACCCCATTACTCTCTAAACATGTTATCCACACAAAATAAAATATTAATAAAACATTTATGGTATCTAATTAAAATAAAATTGACATGGATTTGAATGTTTCTTTTTAAAAAAAAATCATGATTTAATAATAAAAAGGGTGGCATAGTAATCAATATAGGCTTAACGTAACATTTTATATAAACAATTTATAAAATCAACTACCATTAATTAAATAAGTTCTAATAATTATTGTCATGTAGTCATCATATCAAACCAATAATAGATCATTATAATAAGGATTATGTTGTGTTAGTTTCAATTAATTAATTCTCACCCTACTCAATCCGTGATATTTACATGATATTTGAACATGTACCGTAACTTAGGTTGTCTAGACTCAAATCCCAATTGGGGAAATCATTCCTCAATTATTTTATGTCATTGTTTTCATCATCAATCCATTTATAGGGATCATATACAATCATTATTTTCCCAATAACCCACTAAATATAAAGGATAACATGTACTGTGATCAATAAAGCATTTAATCATTAGTAAATAAATCATTATATCAATTTATAAATCAATTTACCTATTCAATTTTCCAACACGTTGTTCTCATTTTTAAAAAAATAGGATTCCATTAATTCATTCCCTTTTCAATGTATATTTCAATTTAGTCCTTTTTTTCAATAATCAATATAAATTCATTTCATAAAAAAAGGATTCCAATATTGTCATCAAATTGTCTCAAATCCACCCAAGAAAATTAATTTCAATGAAAGTGTGGGGTTTTTCACAATTTATATTCTATTTTCAAAACCAAAAATCAATATATTGAAATATATATATTTAAACACATTAAAATCACATTACAAATCAATCAAAAAATTCACGATTTTAACTGTAAATAATTGATTTATAGAACTAATTAACATTAATTAGTGATAAAATAAACACTAGAAATGGGAAAATAAAATTAAAAAAAATTATACAGGTGATCAAAAGGGAATTCCTTGATCACATAACATTATGACAATAATCTGATTCTATTGAAAATAATGATATCAAACCAATGTTGAATAATTATAGTGGAGAGACGGAGAAACATAAAATAAGGAAACACGTTGTATATGTAAATACACAACTATGGAAACTATATAGATTTGAACCGAACAATAATTTGATAATGATTCCCTAAGTGTTCATGTGATGAGAGTACATGAAAAAATAATTGATTTCTGGATATATTATAAATTAGATATTGTGTACAAGGGATTTACAACATAATATAATATTATATGGACTAAAACACCACATCTATCACATACACTGAATCCAATTTCCCCATGTTAGTAATTTTGACTAATGAATTCATGGTGAAAATTGTTCTTTTATAGTTTAATTATGTTTATTTCATAATAAATTCTTATTGATTGTATGTATATAAAAAATAAATTTTAAATAAAGTATTTACAATTTAATATCCTAATATAACTAGTGCCCTAAAGTTTCCCCCATCAAATAACCCAAAATGATTCCAACTCATCAAGGACCAAAATTGAAACTTCAAAAGGCAATACAAAATTTATAAATAGACTCCATTTATTCAAACAAAAAATAACATCATACATTTTGTAAGTTTCCCATAAAATTATATCAATTCTTTAATGTACTGAAATAAACACATAAAAATGGAAATAAAAATAATATTCAATAAGTAACTGATTGTAGGTAACAAAAATATTATATTGTGATACAAATATGAATAAGAAATATTTAATGATAAACTTCACTATAACATTTACTTCTAAACTAGGAATCACAAGTCATGGATTATCTTTATCTGGATATGATAAAATATAATTCTTCAATATTAAACTCTTGATAGAAACCATTATTGACATAATATATATTTTTTTAATAATGATCCACTTACAAGTATTTCATACTGATTTATAAGAAAAATGACTTAACTGACACAAGAATAATAGTAGAGGAGGTTTTTGTATACAAATTTCAATAAAATAATTCAATAAAACATTTACAAAAGTATTATGTTCCGAATGTATCATTATAAATGATTCTATATCATTCTGGAATAATGGATATGCTAATATAATTTCATTTCCTTGAAGGTAATGACATTTTTAGTCCCAATACTCAATACATTCCAACCATAATATTTATCTCATTCTGAGTGAATGTGTATGTCACAGTGTTTTGATAATTATATATTTCGCTAATTACAATATGTAAACTATTTCTCAATGTTTTTTATGAAATTGTTTCCTTAATGATAATAAGGTATTGAATAAGATAAATTTTATCATCTATTTTCTATTAATTTTAATAATAGGTAATTACCTGATAATTATCAATTAAAACACACAAATGTCCATTAAAATAATCTTTATTGCATTTAACCAATGAAATATTCATTGATAGTCAAGAAAAATGGATAATTCAACCATCACACAAATTCATGATATTATTCATAAAATTATTTTTACTACATGAATTCATCCCCTTTTTATGTTAACAGAGATAGTGGGTGAGATAGATGAGATAATATTCCAATTAAAAAATTGTTTTAACCCACTAAACTAGAAAAAAGTGATACTTCAGGACATAGTTTCGTCATTTCCAAATTTCAAAAACAATTTTTATATAAATCAAATATTATTAAATATTACATTAAAACATTCTAAAGGAATAAAATTTGACACAACCAAAATTTACATTTATTAAATTTTCATTATAATATCATTTAACTAAAGGGTTATATAAAAACACTAATTTGTTTTCCATGATCCCTGTAATATTTAAAATATACAATGATTTTTAAATAAATAAAACATCAAATTTATCAACGAACTCACATAAAAAGTTATTAATATAGTAAAAAAATATAGATGGATAATTCTTTAACCCAAGGGTTGTAACAAAAATATCATAATGCATAATCCTTGTTTGAAATTCCATTTGTTGAATATCATCCACCTTTACTATTAGATGATGGTATAATGACATATGATCATACATAAATAAATAATGAAGACCATATAGATTATCATAATCTATATATATATATATGATGAAATATATATTTATAGATTCTTTATAGTGATTTCATTCACTATACTATAATCAATATAGAGAATTATGGATCGATTATTTTTTTTTACTAAATTATGGATCAATCATTATTAATAATGAGGAATTCATCAAGAAACTATATAACTTATTTTTTGAATTCGAAAAGTTATACTTGAGAAACATGAGAATTTGTTTATGTTATTTCCATATCATAACACACTATTTCCATATAAAATACAATCCATCAATCAGGTATAATATTTGATAAATCATCAAGAAATAGTTGCATATGTTCATTTATTACTTTATAACAAACAATTTGAATAGTCTCCTTCTTCTTAATAATATTTTCAAGATAACATTCATTTCTCTATTTTTATTATTTCATATGCTTATTATATGTAATCAAATACATAAATCCATATATTAATACAAACTGAATCTCATGATAAAAACATATTTTTCTCTAACATATATTATATGGTGAAAAATAAAATTATGGTCTAAAATAAATGTAATGTTTGAAAATATAGTGATCATGAAAAAAAATATTATGAGTAAATAATTTACACATAAAACAACAAATATATTATTTTAATTACTTTTCCCATTCAATCCACCCACATTTGTTTTACCAATATTTCTATATATATTTCTTTATATTATATTTATAATTTCTAAATAATTTGAATAAAAATTAAACATATTTTTTAACCTCGAATCAAAAAAGGAATCGGTATAATAGGTATCATCATGTAATGTAATTGACACAAAATCATTAGATGTGAATCATACACTAAAGTGATCCAAATATATTTATCCACACATTTATTGTTTTATAATTGTTTCTTATATCTACTAATTTAGTATATTATAAAATAAATTAATAATTAATTACTAAGTTATAATTTAAATAACTCACTCAAGGATACTAAATATTATTTTGATCATTATTTTAAATTTCTTCATCATATTAGTTTTTAAAATTACAAAACATAAGGAATGTTTTTTTATTTTATAATATATTCTCCAAGGTCTTCACTATAACACTCATCTGTATAAGGAAACCTAATTTTCATAACATTTGATATAATTGATTATGGATTTATATATTATTCAATAATAACCTATTTTATGCCTATGGTAGTAGGAAACTAAAAATCAATAAACTCTATTTTTACTTTTTTATCATGGTGAAACTGTTTCTCATGTATTTTCTATTAAATAGAACATGTCACTATTTGGATTAAAACCTTTAATCTTGAAAAAAATCAATTAATATTGTTATCAATATCCCAAATTCAAATTTCATAGTATACATTTCCAAAAAAGGAAATGTTTCTTCATTTCAAACAAATGAATCTTATTCCTACCACAATTCCCTAAACAGATGTTTGACTCTATATAACTCATATATAAATAAAAAATATTTTTCATATAAAATGATCTTAAATTCTTCTCATTACATGTCTTCAATAAATTAAATTTAACTAAAATCCAGTATAATTGAACACCACATAATGAATTCTTGATCAAAAATAAAATAAAACATTTTTAGAGTTAAATTTTAGAACATGTATTAACTATTTATGTCATCTACATGGCCTTTCCATCTATCATATATCATAATGATATATTATCAATTGAATACTAGAATGTGTTCCTTCAAAAATGTTCCACTATATATTTTTTCCTCGACAATAATGTATGTTTCCATTTCTCATGTATCACCCTAATCCATTCAACCTACATCAAATAAGACATCATAGATAAACTCTATTATGTTCTAATTCAAAATATTTTTTTATTCTTGATATGTTTAAAATTTTCATCTTCATATCATCCTACACCAGCTTCAATATTTCCAATAAGAAAAACAGTTATGAAAACACATATAATATATATAGATATAGGTAATATTCAGAATCATATCTTGTAAACATAAATATAGATTACAAACATCAAGGATATTCTATTAATATTAAGCACGCCTCTAAGTATATATAATACCTACATGAATACGACCTATAATAAAATTATCCATATTATAACTATAATTTATTTTTTAAAAGGGTTCTCATTAACTTGAAATGGATAATATCATCTATTTTTTATAATTTTAGAGAATTATCAAAAATATCAAACACATTTGACACATTCATTATATGTTACCAGTATCCACTTTATTACCATTATTTTAACCATAATTTACATTTAAAATGATTCAGAATTTCTTCAAGAATGATTTTCATTATTATAATTTTATATTAAATTTTTTTGATACAAATCCTTAATCCACATGAAATTTTTTTAAAATATTGGACAATAAAAAAATCATAGTATGAGAAAAATATAAACAAAATAATAAAATTCTCAATCTATATTAACAAACAGGATATTTTAATATAAAGTTTGACATTAAGATAATAAAATATCCACATATAATCATTTAAATACACATGAAATAATTAATACTAAGTATTATTTGTTATAAGACAATATATAATAAAAAATAATGGAAAAAAAAATAATTGTTATATTTTTATAGGGAACATCTGAACCACTAAAAATTTATTTAAAGGACACATTATAACCTTATTATGAATAATAACTCTTTCCAAAAAACAACATGATAACAAATTGGGATATTAAAATATTTCCATGAGTACTCATTACCTATTATAGAAATTTTATGTAGGTTCCTAGTAGGATTATCTTCATCTAACCCTTAATAGAACCCTTGAAAATGGAATAAACTATATAGTTTATTGATACATTATTCTCTATAAATCATAATTATCACCCTACTCATCTGAGAGTAATATTGTGATCACCATTCATTAGAGCTATATCGATTTCACTAGTCATTGATAAATAATTTATGAGGTCCTTAATCATCATTAAATAAATAAATTCATTCATTTCCATTATCAAACAAATAAAAATACACTTTTTACACATTAGAAAAAATATAATGAAAATTCATATAACCCATCCGACTAAAACCCAGTTATCAAAACTAAAATTCTATGAAAAGAATGTGAAGGTTTTCATTAAAAAAACATGGAATATTTTAATGTAATTCATATATAAAATAATTTTTTTGGATATAAGTGTATCAATAAGTATCATATACGTTAAAATATAACATTTATTTCTTCCATAGTAATTAATATGAAAACATCCAGCATAAAATACAAAAAATTATAATTATTAAAAAACATTTAAAGAATGTAAAAAAAGAATAATTATTAATAAATTTCCATACATATATATACATCACTAATATAATATATTTATAGAAAAACAATATTTAGTAAATATATATATTAAAATATTTAGTTTTCAGTTTTTATAGTTTTGTTACCCTTATAAGAAAATATAATGCACATTCATTATCATCCTAAATGACAAGGTTACATTAATTATTTACCTTAATATTACAAATTTTAATTTTTATGAATTATTTTATAATAAATATAAATATTTTATTATTAATTATATAAATAACTTTGTTTACATATATCATTTTAATAATTTTTAGTTTATGCGTTAAGAATGAAATTGTTATGTCATCATTAGAATAATATATCATGATTATAACATTTCATGAATAATAATCATGTAATGATAAAATAGTTTATACATTTCTTATAATTATATTAACTACTATGTAATTTGGATACTAAATATTAGTTATTTAAAATCACGGAGATGGTTGGTCTTACATACACATGAGGAACATTTTCATTTTTCAATGAACATGAGGAAATGGTGGTATGTATAAATGTATTATTAAATAAAAAAATCAATAAAAAAATTTAATATTACTCTACATAAATTTATTTAATATTTCCATGTGAGTAGGTGATGAAAAATGAAGCACATCATATAATAGAGGTTATAGTCCACAAGTATAGATGAACAAACATATAATATTTCAATACTGAAAATGTAGGAAAATAAATACTAAATTACCTATAGAAAATTAGTATTATGTCATTTTTGTCATATATATAAATATATATAGAATAAATACATAATTATAACTAACAGTTATATTCAGTGATTATGAATGATTTTTATCAATTCACGATGTGGTAGTCTGACGTATACACAAACGATTGTTTAATTATTCATTTTATAGAAGTGGATACAAATTATGGTAATTCAATATATATAATAACAACTACATATATGGGAGATAATTATATTATTGAATTTTAATGTATAATGAAATGTTTCATGTGATAATATAATAAATATTTTAAAATAATTCTAATCTTCTTTACCAATTATTCAGTCAATGTCCATTCGTTCACAACATTAGACTCCAATGGATGTTATTATGATTAAACCAACACAAAAAAATGTGGGATGGGATATTTGAAAGTGAATTTTTTATTTATTAAATGAACCAGTGTTCTAAAAATTTGTTAGGAATATAGGATATGTGGATCCTTGTTATAATTGTGGCCATGGTTACATTCGAAATTTCTTAAAAAATTATAATTTTTATATATCATATTCATGACCTATTGATCTAAGACACACAAAATATGAATATAATATGTGATATGATCTAAATAATCGAAAATAATATCATTTAGATACGTTTTGGATAAATTTTAACCCTTATAATTGAGTTTTATAACATTAAAATAAATTTATCCTTTTTCATGATAATAGTTTGTATTAAAATAAAAACATAATTGTATGAAAAAATAAAATTTGGATTCATTATAAAATTAAAAAATTATTAATATAAATATATATTCTCTTTTAAAAAATTATATTTCTATAAGGGGTAAGAATTAATTATAAATTATTCATGGAATATATAGTGATAAACAAATCTTTTCCAAGAAATTCATTTTAATTTTTAAATTGCTTTTTCCCAAAATCATATATAATATTTATTATAGTGGCATCTATATATTATGATTAACATAAATTAATAATTTAATTTTTTTAAAAATAAAAAAAATAAATATAAATTTTAAATAGAATGAACAGAATGTAATTTTACATATAATGTTGTATTTTCTACTATTCACCAAATGAAATAGATTTTTTAAATAAATTTTAACATAAAAACAAAAATATACTTTTGAATTGAATAGATATAAAATTATATTCATCTTACGATATTGAAATTCTCCTTTTTAAAATAATTTTTTTTGAATTATATAATATTTATATATATATAAACAAATTTTTAATAAATAGAAAAGAATTATTTTTAAATTTAATGTTAATTAATATTATTATAGTGAATGTGACAGTAAAAAATATTGTTTATGAATATTAATAAGGCATGGAATTGAATTACTATTACCATAGCCTAGGTTGTTACAATCCATGCCTTATTTTTCGAATTGTGGCCAAAAAAATTTTATTAGTAAATTATCATGTGGTGATACTTTTCCATCGGAGATTTTTTTAGATTTATATATCATTCCATCAGTTATATGGATCCTCCACAAAACATAACATGTTGAGTCACATATTTTCATAGCACCGACTCACAATGGTCATGAATCTGAATAGGTTATTTTTTATATAAATTATTTTCATCTAAATGTACTATATGATGGCTTAAAAAATGATATTCATTTGGCATAAAATTTATCACAAATGAATCATGAAACACATCATATACATTGGATAAACATGAATATTGGACCTCAAATTTTGAATCTTATCTAATAACCTCTAGAACATCACTTGGAATAGTTTTCACGCCCAAAAAAGGTCTTGATTTTGTTATTCGTTTAATTGTGTCCTGTCTTTTGAATGGTTCTTGTCTTGATATCCTAGTGTAGGTTTTCTATTTTTGTGGGGTTTAGTCTATTTTATAGAATTTTGAATAGTTAGTGATATTGGTTTTGGGTGAAACCATGTGTCTGGTGGATGTGGATGGTGTTTATAGTTCAATATATTTTTAATGGTTTTTCATGTTTGTTTATAAAAGCATTTTAACTAACCCATATGATAAAAATGATTAGCATTGATGTCTTATCATGGTGTCTGAGAAATAAATCATGTATTGCACATGGTTAGAGGAAACCACGTTGATATAACATGAGGGAATCTATCAATTATGTAGAGAGAGTTTTTATATATGGGTCAAAGTTCAAAATACCATAGATCTAGCCCATGAGGAGGTAGTTTGTGTTCTTTATGGTGCTCATGGTTGGCACATTATTTTGTAAATCGTGCATCCAATCCATGAGAAAATACCATATTCTTAAAAACAAAACATTCCAATATTTTCCATCACATGGTTTAATTCCAATCATACACACCTCACCTCCCATTCATCATAGTCCTTCAATGGTTATCTAAATCCCCTTTCTCTTTAATATCCTTCCTCCATTGCATTACATCATTGGTAGTTAAGTGTGTTTCATTGGGTTTTTTGATATTTTTAACCCTTACCTCTTCTTCCAATATTTTTTTATTCTTCATTATTGCAATGGAAACAAATTTTAAAAACCATTAGGTTATGGTTGGATAATATGGGTTGAATATTTTGATGTTAGGTTGCACACGTTTCAATAAGGGTATTCAAATTACTTCTTCCGAATATTCTTTATGTTCACACAATATTAAGGTGGGTTATTAATTTCATTTCCTTAAAAGATCATAAATTTAAATTATATTTAGTCGAAAAGTGTTTTCAAATTTTGTTATGTATTATATTGATATGTGGACATGATTTATAATTCAATTCTGGGTATTTAGTATGATGAAAAGGTGGTTTCCAAAGATCTACATATTATTTAATATATATATCAAATGTATATATATTCTATGTTTTTATATCATTACATGTTCTCACAAGAGTATACTTGTTTATTTTAAAACGTTTTTTAACTATATTTATATTTTTTAAATGAGGGATGTGTTTTAAAAAATGTTTTGGGTGAGTTTTAGTTTTCTTCTTATAGTTCATGCATGTGTAACTCTGCTTCTTCATCATTAATTTGACTCCTAAATACATTTCTAGTGGTCCATATATTTTATTATTAATATGGTAATATATAAATAAACAAACGGTTTATATATTGATGGTATAAAGAATATAAATAATGTTCCCACAATATTCTTTTTGGGATATATTTGGTTTTCAAAGCACCCTCATCCAATATAATATTATTTTTCTTATATTTATCAAATATATTATTATTAAAAAAAGATTATCCCAAAGGTTCTTTGCATCCAAGTCACATAAAATTAGGTTTTAATGTTTAAATCATATAACATGGCCCATTTTGAACCGTGGATGTGTGGCGTGACTATCTTTGTGGGTTTGAAAATGGTTTTATTAATAAAGGTGATATAATTTTAATGGTTATTTGACTGTAAATATGAGGGTCTTATTACTGGATTTTAATGTTTTTGGAACAGTTTTCTAAATCATATGTGTAGGCCTGGTTGGGAAACTAAAAAGTTTTTCTGTATGATAGGAACCCCTATGGTTTTCCACTTTTCGAGAGTCTTTTTGCCTAAAAGACTCAAGGGAGTAGGAAAACTAGGCATTGTGGCATCTATGGTAAATATTTTATTCATATTTGGTGATAACCTCTTCACTTTCCCAACATACTATTATCAATATATTCAATGTTTTTTTCTATATTATTATGTTATAGTTTCTATCATTGTATATAATAGATGGACTAGAACCCTATGGAGAGTGTAAATATAAGTAGGTTATGCCACTGGTGAGGCTAGTTAGCAAATCCATGTGGTTATTTACTATGGATTACATCTTATTATGACATATGGGATAAAACGATGTACATCTATGGTTACCACTTATGATATTTATGTAATTCCCCTAATTATATATACTTTTGTTCCTTTATTTTTTGTTGAATTTTATTTTCCAATTCTTATTACTTCTGAATGAATAAATCTATAACATTTTCTTTATCTTTACATTGATATGGATAAAACATGCATCCTACATTTAGTTTCAAAACCTAAATTTTTGATTTTATATAGATTGTGTATAATCTATAGAACTAGTTATCAAATTTTCTTGTGAAATATATATATGTTTTGGAAAAGAAAACCACTTTTTATTTTAAAATATTAATATTAATATTTTTGATTTGTTATATAAATATTTGAAAATCATTTTTCTTATGTATTTTTTAAGACACGGTTTATAGAATATTTTTGGAATGAACATGCATGGATTCTATTATCCCTTCCTAAAAATATATTTTATGATCACATAATAAATGAATCATTTGTCATCAGTACAACAATGATATTTTATAAGAATAAGTTCCAAATTGTGTTTTGAATTATATCTTCCCTTATGTGGGTTTTTCTTATAAATAGTGTTGATTAAGAGGTCACATTTATGTCTTTATATTTTTAATTATTTTCAGAAACAAAGATGAAATTATTATTTATTTTTATTTTTATTCTCTTTTTTATGGTATTAATAATTCTCCATTAATTATGATTAATGCTTGGAATTAGTTTCAAACTAATGAGTATTGAGAAAACCTATCAGGGTTTGTTGTAGTCCATATCAAGTGACTAGTTTTTTAGTCAGCCTAGTTTGGTAAAGGAAAATTTTCATCTAAGGAGAACTTATTATTTTGGGTGTCCAGTACACCTGAGAAATGATTATTGGAACACTAGAGTTTTGGCTGGGTAGATTTTCCCAAACACATACTCTTTATAAGACCTCAGTTTCTATGGTTTTTTCAATATTGGGATTTAACAATGGAAATGATAAAGTGTCACTTATTGATCATACATGGGGTTTCGAACCATATGGATCCTGAGTTCATTGTTCAAATTTTATATATAGTGGGTTTATCCTCATATAATGGAATGATAAACTGTGTCTTTATGTAATATATTACAATCATTACTTTGTTATGGGTGTTTTGGTGTGGGTAATTCTTTAGTGCGATTTTGGTGGATGATAGTGGATTATGAATGAGAGTTATTGATTTTTTGGTTTGTTAAAATGGTGTAATTTTAAATAAAATAATTTTGTAAATGGGTTTCAGATTTAAAAACATGGGTTTCCCTTCAAATAGTATTTTTAGTTTCAATAGAATGTGATAGTGTTGTTTAGGATTTGGAAATGGGTTAATACTAATGTTTTTTTTTGGATTTAAATGGTATCATTTCAATTCAGATTTTTTTTTTTGTGATTTATTGGTTTACGAGTTTGTAATTATTTTGAGAGCGTTTTTTAAACTATTTTTCATTTATTTTGATTAAAATATGTGTTTTTTCATGGTATTGAGTATTCCTCCTAGAAAGGTCCCAATGGTTTAAAAAATATATTCCAGATATTGGAATACCCATGATCGTAGTGAAGTGGTGAATTCATTCCCTTCATAATTTTTTCTACATTCCATAGTGATCGAGATCCAATAAAGGTTGTGGAATGGTTTTATAATGATGATGGTTCATTCAGGTATTTGGTAACTTTTTAATTTATATGTGGGTATACATTATTGTCTTCTTTTTAGGGACCATGTTTGGATTGGTCGAATGTGTTCATCTCAACATCATTGCAAGTTAAGATCACATAAGAATATTTAAATTTCACTTTCATAAAATTGCATAAACGTTAAAATGTGATGGTGAAGAATGTAAATGGGATATTGGGTGTTAAAAAAGTTTAATGGAAAATTAAGGACTATGTTGACCCCTTGAAATAAATGTTTTACTTTTCTCAAAAGATATCATCAAAATATAGATTGAAATATTATTTTTTTGTTTGGGGATTTTATTTACAGATTAAATATTGAGTAATCATATCAATGGATTTTATTTTGAGAAAGATATAGAATGAAGAATTTTTATTAGATAAGGTTCCTAGTGGATAGTTTTTAGCACATGCCAGTCAATTTTACGTAGATATCTTAAATTTTTCCCTTTTTGGAAATGTTTGAACAAGAGGAACTAGTTTTGGAGGTGTCTCATTTTTCATTTCCTACTTCTCCTTCAATTTCATCAATGTTCTGTGCATCTTGTGTCATGGTATATTGGGTTTTGTAAATGTTGTGGAGAATCCCAATGGTTGTTCATGTTTTTGTCATTTGATTCATACTGGGGTGACTTGTTGAGTTGAATGGTCACCCCGTAGTTTATTGTTTAATTATTACATTAGATTTTAAGTATCTAGATTTTACCACATTATGTTGGTACATTCATGTCAAAGAACATTGTGGTGGTGGGGATAATTGTTAAATATTTACATTTTATTTTATTTTTTTAATCTATTCTTGTTGATTGATATTTTCATTATTGTCTAGGTAAAGTTCTCAGTGAATTCTTTTGAGTTTTGGGCGTTTTTTTATTTATTTCTCTATACATGGTTAGTGAAAACATTTTGGGAAGAAACCATGTGGATGGTGGATTTATAGGATTTTTAGTTCATTTCGTTCATAAATATTGATTATTTCATAGTTTTTGGTGATTTTGGACCAAAAAGTGTAATAAAATGGTTAATATTTCGTCCTTATTTTCATTTCTCGAACCAAGAACATTGAATTCACAAGGTTTGAGGAAACCATGTTGAAAGTTGGTTAATGGATCTATCATTTTGATAGTTTTGGATTTCATAATTCATGCACATTTCAACAAAGTGTGTATCTACATATTCTAGGTTTCTATTCATTCCTATAACTTGTGCATGGATAGATCACATTTTTTAACCGTTCAGCCTAACCGCGAGACATTCTCACTTTTATATAATATTAATTTTTTACATTTTTACAATCTATATTTAACACTAATTTTACAATTATCCCCACCAATTCAAAATAGGTTCTCTATGGGTCTCCCAAATCCTATTCACATATATCATCTTCATCTATTAATTCTACTCATTAGTTTCAATGTTAACATCATTGGATATTTGGGTATTTTTTCCATTATACCTTCCAATAATATTATTTCTTAATCGTTATTTTCTTGGATCCTTATTGGATGAATCCCAGGGTGAGAGCTAGCTTATGTAGGTTAATTTATTTGATGTTACGATGAGTACATTTATAATGGTGCCATAATCTTCTTCTATTTGGAGATTCTTCACATTCACACATAATTAAGGTAGGCAATTCCATTCATTTCATTTGGATGAATTTCATTAAATTTTTTTGACTACCAAGATAATTTCAAAAAAATCAATGAGAGTGTGATGTGTTCAATATAATCATTATTTCCCACATGTTGTTAAAATTTTGAAAAAATGGGTTTTCCAAATTATTTCCATAGTAACCCCAACAAAAATCAAATGTATATGTATATAATTTTATTGATTAATGTAAAAATGGTTTTAAAAATTTATTCCTTTTTCTTAAAAGATCTTTGATTTTGACTTAGATTTTGAGTAAATGAGTGATTTTTCAATACTTTTGTTTTTAATGGAATTGGGATCCTTTGTATTGTTTATGAATATATTCCACTCCTTTTCTATATTTAATTAGACTCCATGATATTTTAATAATTTTCAATATATATTCCTGAGTATATTGTAATATCTTAATATGAATGGGGATCACAAATGGACGGGATCATGTGTAAAGAATGATTTTTTATAAAATGACACTTTAAACAATAAATCAGTTTCACTATACAGTTTTTTGGTTTCCAAATACCTTATTTTGTTGATTGAAAGTGTGCTTCATTCATTTTGATCAATTTGGAACCATTGTAGAGTGGTTTGAAATTATCCTGGTATTTTAACACAGTTCTTGGAAGAAATGTATTTTTTATAGTTTTTGGTGGACTATATAGTAGACATATAAGAGGATCATGGGGAATTTTATTTCTTTTGGGACCATATAATTGTTTTTAGAATAATTGATGACAAGTCTTGTTATTGATATGGAGTGTATGGAAATGTGTGAGTGGATAAAGGAAAATGATTCCATTCAATATAGGTATTTTTATAGAGATTGAATAAATATGGTTCCTATAATTGGTGATGGATCACTTATTCATGATAGAAGAGATAATGAAAATGATTCAGGATTTATAGATGGAAGTGAAAGCATGGTCAATAAAGATTTATCATGATTTCATGTCAGTGTTCTGGTATCCTTACTAGATAAAATATTTTTTAGAATTTTCCTCCCATTATCATATAATTTATTGAATCAAGGTGGATCATTATCAATATGGTGGTGGGAAATTAAAATTAAAATATGTATTCAAATTTTGGGTCAGGTGATGAATAACATTATTATTGGTTTTCAAATGAACCCATGAGGTTGGTAGATTATATGTGTGATAGATGATTGGGTGACCAATGTAGACCTCTTCACTTTTATATGATTGATAAATTCATTTGATGTGATTTTTATGCTTAATATTATTGAATAATGTGGAATCACAATGTTCATTTGAGTGTGTTATATTATAAATATTCCTCGATTTCATGTGTTTTTGGAATGGCTAATTGACGGTGATGGGTACTCCAAAGAAGTGGAGTATGACCATTCTTCCTCAAATAAAAAGGAACAAAATTGATCAATCCAAACAATAGATGGTATTATAAAATAGAATATTCTAGTGATTTTAAGACCATTTGGAAATTTGTTGGATCTAGTGTTATTCTTATATAATAACATGTGCATGTAGTGAAATCATTTGTCTCTATTTGACTGATTTTACTATTCTCTCTTTCTTTCACCACTCTAATAGAATAGGGAATGTGAATTTCCAATCACTATCTTTAGAAATGTGTTGTAAATCATACAACATGTTAACTTTATTATAAAATAGTCACTAATGGATAATATTGGAACATTATATTATACAATCCAAATGAGTGGATCCATGGATTTCACGATGGATGACATGGTGTTTCTATAAGTGTTCCCATAGTTTGGGAAGTGTTGATTTAGGAGTAAAGTCAATTTTGTGTCATGATATATTGGTTCAATAAATATCAACAAACACATATTTAGTGAGGCCAATAATATGTATATTCCACCATAGAATCATGGTATCAACAATGTTTTTATATGCCACAACATTATATGAATTCCATAATAACATTCTTATGAACAAGTTTGAGGATGTTGGGATCGATTAAGATGCATCCTTTATGGACTGAATTTTTAAGATATTTAACCAATTTTATTAATGGATATGGGGAATTTTCAAACTAATTTTTGAGTCTTATAAAAGCTTATATGGAATAGGTAGAGATATGGGAGTTGAATTATGACATTTGGGTTTAGTGGCCAAGTTTTCTGGGAAGACCTTAATGGGAACTTTCCTATCATTTAAATACATAATAAGGTATAATTAAGAAACATTACCATTTATATATTCATATTTTCCGTTAAATTTAAATTTTCAATTCATGTATTAGTTTTTAGAGGTGTTCTAGCAGCTTTTGTGAGGTTATAATTGGGCTGATTTACTATCGGTGAACAAGATGTAACATCAAATGTCTTAGCAGTCTAACTAAAAATATAATGATAAGTCAAAGATAATCATGATTCTCTCATATGGGAATATCAGTATTTCCAATTTTTATTGATCTACTAGTGATTCTCTTAATTTGATGTTAATATTATCGGTGGGGCACCAGCTAGCCAGTGCCACCTGACTGAATGAAGTTAAAAAAATCAATTTATTGATATCTTCAAAAAAATGTTCCATATCATCACTATTTCCTAATATAATGTCCCATTCAAATAAAAATATACTAGGTCCTTATATTTTTATTTTTTAGTTCTCTACCTCCATTACAATAGATTTTTTTTTCAACCATATGATGATTAAATATTATGTTCTTTCTTTGGTGAGTTCTTATCCACTACAAAAAAACTCCATAATATTCACCTTAATAAAAACTGACTAATTCATTGATTAAATTATCATTTCCATGGTTTTTATATGGTATGAATATGGGGGTTTTTATCGTCGATATAATCAATACCTAGATTAAGGTATTTATTGTATGTGCATCATTTGGACCAAGATCATTACTAGAAATAGATAATATCCGGTATGTTCAAATATTACATACGTTTATTGTCTGTATTCTTCAAAATTTTCATCCATGAAATACATTTCATGTTTTTTTTAATGATTATGGAATATTCTCCATGCTCTTCGAATTGAATTGTAACTATTACAATCGATCATTATTGAACCATATATAAAATTGATTCATATTACGACATATTTTATATATGTTCATGATATTATTATGGTTTTGTTTTTATAGTTTTTCAAAACTATATCGATTCATGATTATATAATTTTTTACTTAAATGTGATTTTCTTCAATTAATATTATGAGAATGAAACTTTCATATTTTTGTGTTATGTTTGACCATTATTTTAAAACATATATCATATGAACAATTACTATATCTCTAATATTTGATTGTGTAGGTGGATCTAATTGGACTATATCTCCATAGGTATTCATTATATTAGTTAATGTAATACGTTGCACTATCACATAATGTGGGATGTGTTAGATTTTTATAATTATCCAATTAATGGGGATGTATTAGGATAATGTCTGATATTCATTATATATTTTTTCAAAGCTGGTAGAGAGGATCTGTGATGAATCTATGTATGTATTTTGATTCTATGATAGAATTTTATTTATTTTCTTTTTTATTTAAATCCATGTAATTTACCAATATACCTTATTCTATTATGTGGAAAGTCATTTGTGGATTACTCTAGAGTTCTCTATAAAATCATACATTGCTATTTCAGTGTGCTTATACACTTTATGACTATGGATCTGATTATGGGAATGATTCCTGTGATGGATAGTTATGTCAAATATGAAAAATAATGTGGAAATTTCTTCAAGGATTTTGGGTATATTTTTTTCTTTTAATGTCTTATCCTCATACTTGGGAACCTTTATTATGTTTGTTTTATGTATGTGATATTTCATATTGATACATTATGGGCCACTTTTATTCTAATAAACTAATACATTGATGTTTTTTATTCATTATATATTTATTATTATTATTAATTCAATTATTTTAATCTTATGTTTACTTGTAAAGTTTTCATATTATCCCAATGATGTTTCGTAGGACATTACTACTAGTTGAGAACCTTTTGTGTTTGGAGAGGTGCATATGAGGGCCTGGGGAACATCATATTTGACTTGGGGGTTCGTGTCTTGGTATTAAAAAAACCTTTTTTTTTTGAAAATAACCTTATCAAGGTGAAATAGTATTTTGGGATTTCTATAAAGTGTTATATTTACAAGGATATTGATTATTTTAGTTTTATTTATTGTGTAATAATAGACACATTTTGTAAGTTGTGATAAGAAAAAATATTTAGAATTGTCAAAATAATATAATTAGAGAACATGGTTCACATAAAAATATAAATCATTTATAAGGATTATTAAATTTTCAGATGACATAATTTTGATAACACCTCAAAAATTATGCGTCACATATATTTTAATCATGTTTTGTGTCCATTTTTTCATATATTTTTAATTGATGATTTGTATATTTTACCATGGGGACTATATTTTTATAGATAATACCCATCATATTCTTAAATATAAAATATTCCTTATTAAATTATTTGAAAATAATTATTCCAAATATTAACTATGTTTTCTATGATAAAATTTATATTTGTAAGAAGAATCTAACATAAAATTATCTTGAAACATATAAAAATAGATTTTTATAATGATAATTATTAGTTTTAAATTTATGGTTCAGATACATTAATCAATATCATTAGTTTTAAGGATTAAATTAGGTTTATTATATCAACATGAAAAGTTTTTCTACTTTTATAGGAATATAAAATAAAATTTTACTAATATAATATTTAGCATAACTAAAAATCAAAAAATAGTTTCATTTATTTGATAATATTATATATGATCAAAAATTGATAGACATGGGCTTAATAAATAAAATACATTTTTAAACAAAATTATAGTATTATAGCTTAAATATAAATTTAAAATATTAATTGGTTTTAGAAATTGTTATTTGATTATTTTTATAATGATATTGTCATAGAAATAACAGTTTAGGTAGAAAATGTATTATGCAATATTTAATAAAAAATAATTTATTTTGGAAAAATATAAGAGTTTTATATAGTCAAAATTTAAACATGCTTAATTTATAAACTAAAATTTATTTTTTCAAATTAAATATTTAAATTTGGAATATTTATGCACTATATAATCAAACAACATAAATTGTGAACTGTATTAATATGAAAACAATATTTCAATTATAATAATATCTTATTGTGATCCATGTTTTACATCCAAGATGTATAGTGGTATCCATAATTATATTTTTTCACATATATAAATTAAAAGTAATATTATTCCATAGAATGATAGGCAAACATAGTTAAACATCCAAAATCATGAATGTATGATACATTATTATTTCTGAGGTTCGGGGATGATCAATCGTCTTTCATCATGCTTTCTTACAATTACTATTTTCACATCAATATTTTCATGACACCAATTGAATTATGGGATGTAAAATATTTCCATTAAACTTTATGATGAAATGTGTTTTTGAGAGAATTAATTTTTGTGGAAGGATCTACTATATAAAACAATGGAGATGATTCGTGTACCTTTTGATAAGATTATTACTATGTAGGATTATTATAAATCCAATTTCAATCATAGGAGGATACATGTAATGACCCAAATATTTATCAATGAAATTTATCAATTCTTATAATAAATTAATATAACATAATCACATAAAATCACATTATGAAACACAATTACACATCCTTCATAAATGAACTAGTAAATTCTATGTGACCTTTAATCATAATATTGTCACTTTTGTGATTTTAATTTTATGAATCTGACAATCACAGTTGGGATCACTATAAGATGTTTGGAGTCCAATGGGATAAACATAATTTTTGGTGAATAGTAACATAATCTTATGAACAACAATGAAAACATTATGAATATTAATATGACCATTGTTATTAGAAAATCAACAAAGTGAATAGGAACCTTCCCAATGAAAGTACAAATAATATTTATCCATTAGATATGGGATAATATGATATAATTATATTATAGAGTTAGTATACTTTTATTTCATAAATTTTTAAAGATTAATATATTAATTTAAATAAAATTTTATATCCATAAATTTTATTCATAAACAATTATTATTATTTCTTATTATTACATATAATTTTACGAGACCTTATTTATTTTTTCAATGTGTTAGAAGAGTAGTTTTAGTTATAAAATTTTTATTATTGAACTAGATTACGATTTTACTGAAATATTAAATTTCTCAAACTTATAAAAGGTTATTCATAAAATAGACTTCATTTTGGAATGATACACGCCAAAAAATCGTTATAGTAAATTTTTTAGATTTTTCTAAAAAACATTAATTTTTGGTGAATAGGGAAATTCAATAGATTATAAAATATACTAAATAAATAAAATTTTGCAAAATAATTGAGTCATGAATAAAGTGAAAGGATGTTGGTTTTTAAATTTCATTCTCCATTTACTATATTATGTCATAGATTCATCACTGTTGTTTGTACTGAGAGAAACAAATAAACTAATGAATTAAATATTGAGAAAACACCTCTTCCCTCTACGAAAAATACCACCCCTCACAACCCCATTTCCATAGACCATTAAATCATAAAAACTAATCTGAATTCTTCCCAAACCTCGTCCTTATCCCATCCCCACTACAAGTAACTCTTGGTCTCATCCAAAGGGGAACCATAGGTTCCTTGAGGAAGATCTGAATAGAATAATTCAAGAGGTAATTCCCCGCTCTCCTTTCTTTCAATTTCCTTTCTAATTTAATTTCTATTATTCTATTATCCTAAAATAGTTGTATCCAAATTTCATGAAAACTACATAATGATGGATATACTAATATTATATCATTTTAATATAAGATTATTCCTTATACTCCATCCACTTTATCTTTGTTTATAAAAATGAAAATATTTCCCATGATGTGTTAATTTACCTACATTGTGGGCAGTAGACTACCTTTTTCCATCAACGCCATCAAGGAAGTAAATAAAAAATGAAATGGTTCAAAAATAATTTTATATGATTAATATAACACCATTTATCTTCATGACACAACTTTTATACATAACACTAAATTATAGAACAAAACATTTAGTTGAGATTGAAAACCAACCCAAATTAACCTAAAATGATCATGATTAAATTTTATCTAATGGTTCACCCTCATAGTATATAAAAAAATACATTATAAAAAAATTTATAATACTATAATATCATTCATATCATTTAATATCAATTCTATATGTTTATCCATGTTCTACATGAACATCGATTCATGTGTACAGGTGAATCGTTCATGAAATATATGAAAAATAACACACCTGAAAAATGAATTTAAACACTATAAGTCACCCAATGGCCTATAAAACAATGTAATAAAACCATAATGAACCATATTCAAGTATAAAATTATAATTAAATTTTAATTGGTGCATCTAATGTTATTATACTGGTCACTAAAATCGATAAATCATTCAGATATAAGGTAAGGGGATTTCTATATACCAACATTAGTTATTCGTGTTTTCCCTCTTTCACTTCAATTTTAGTTTGTTTATCCCATAAAAATAATTTATTCATCACTATTATAAATTTTATGCGATAAAAATTTCATCTACTATAGTTTATTTCCAAAAAATCGTTTCCTAAAAGAATCCTTCATTCAAAAACTCACCTTTTACTTCTCACTCAATGATGATGGTTCATGTATCAATAATGGTGTTCCATCATTCATATGTGAAACCAAATGTTATGAATTTATGATTTATGAATTTAATACCATTCCATTCCATGGATTATTTATTTCCATGATTTATATATCGTATATGTGTCATTCATGATAATTATTACATTATAATGTGACGGGAAAGCTCAGAATTATATAGTGTAATGTTGATGATATGAAGTACCAGGTGCTACCGAAATTATACTTCTCTCCAAGTTATTGTGTGTTGTAATGAATCTCATTATATTAAATGATATATTTATTAATATTGTGATACATTTATTTAGAACTATTTAGGGTAGTTAACCACTAATACATAAGGTTTCATTTTTATGGATTTCCAATTTTCAATCCTTTTCATAATTCTACATGTACTATTTATGATCATATGCCTAAGTTATGACAATAATGATTATTCTCACCCCATGTTGTATTTTCTCATGTTCTTATCAAATTAATTGTTATTTAACTCATCCATATTTTATGTATATCCTCAGGTGATTATGTTTACTAAGGAGAAATCAAGCGCTAATAAGAAGCTGGAGAAGAAGAAATTAAATAAATGCTTATGTTTTAGGTTGTAAATGTTTTTTATGGTCCTAGTTTTCCCAAGACACTAAAAAGAATGTATCATCATGGGGTAATGTTTTTATTTCATTTATCATTAAAATAATGTAAAACTAAATTAATAAAATAATGGTCTCTACGGTTTGTATTAGTATACAGCTCTGTTAATTTGGGAATTAGGATTAGAGAACCTAATGAAAACCCTAGTATGCGACAATGAATATGTAAGAAGACGTTAATATTTTCTAAAAATAGGGATCTAATAAGATATTCTTCTAGTGTCAATTTCACTCAAGAATATATTTTTTATTCAGGACTTTTTGACACAGGTTTTCATAAAACCTTTTCTATTTTTGAAAATGGTGGGAACCAGGAGAAACCCTGATAAAAAATTGAGTAAGGGACAATGCTGTGATTTCTTGAATGAAATTCCCAATGCATTTTAAGGTGGAGTTAGAAACATAATGAAGATGCTTAACAAGTTGTCTCAGGTTATGAATAATAATATGAATAATGAAGAATGTACTCCTTCACCTAAAATTTGGGAATTGCCTGTAATGTGTTATATATAGTAATGACCACTAATGTTTAGTGTATCTTCTAATCCACTTGTTGTGGAATATTGTGTCAAATAAATGGAGAATATCTTTTCTATTCTTCACTATTCGACGATTGATAAGGTGACTATGGCCATTTATTGTCTCAAGGTAGAGGCTACATAATGATGTTATTTCACTAAGAACACCAATGTGAGGGATGAAATTGAGGGGATAATGTTGGAAGACACTTTGATAATGTTTCATAATTATAATTTCCCAATAAATCTTCATATGAAGATAGAGAAATAATTCATAGAGCTAAAGAAAAACTATAGGGAATCTTTCAAGAACTATAATGAAAATTCCACAAGTCTTTCAAGGTAGGCTATAAGATTTGATATCAATAATGATAGGCAAATAGATATATTCTTTAGTGGTTTAAATCCAGACCATCTAAAGGCTCTTTCAATTAGAAACATTAGGAGCAATGAAGTAGTTGTTTAATGTTCTCTTAAAGTGGATATGGATTTTGGATAATGGTTCCATTTCTTTGTTGATAAGAAATGAAATATTGAGTTTCGTGCTAGAGGATCTAAGGAGAAAGGTGGAAGGAAAACTCAACCACCCATAAGTCAAAAATATGGGAAGAAGCATAATAGAAACTACCTTAAAGGGACGGGGAGATGCATCAAGTCTGGGAGAGAATACCACCAAGATCAAGAGTGTCAAAAATAAAAGGGATGGTAGTAGAATGTGGTCGATTAAAGGATAACACCACCCATGGTCTAATGTTGGGGTGTAATTTTAGCCCGGCGGCCTGAGAGTGCCGGCTCGAAAGCTTGAGCGGACTGGCCCGGCAAAGCCCGCATCTGGCTAGGCCAGGCTCAGGCTATTGTTTCATTAGGTTGGTCTTATACCTATCGATGAAGGCCCATAGGACGGGATGGGACGACCCAAAAAAGACTGCCCTGCTAGCCCGTATGAAGCTCGACCCACTGTAAATAATATAATGGGAAGCTACTAGTAGGAATAATTGATCCCCCTACCTCAGGCATCCAAGGGTGCGCCTAGACCAACTGGCCTAGGCTCTGCGTCTGTTATATTCTCACCAGAAGTATATATATATATATATCAATGATATATGTGTGTTTGTATATATATATCATTTTATATTAACAAAACAATTATATATATATATATAATAATAATGCATATAGATACATATATATATTTTTACTTATAATTATAATGTGTGTGTGTGTGTATATATATATACAATGATATATAAATATATATACATATATATACATATATATATAATATTGTATATATATAAACAAATCCATTAATACTATATATTAATTAAGTGTGACTTTTAAAAATCCCTTAATAATATACATATACAAACAAAGCTATTAATATATATATATATATATATGATTCAATGATTCAATATAAATTATGTATATATAATAACTTGATGTATATTAATAAAAAATAACACTCACCTAATGATGTTCATGCAAGTCTCTCAACCACATTATTATTTTTACGTTTGTTTTAGTTTGCATATATTATACATACTATACATATATAAATCTATTAAGAAAAAAAATTAACCCACCCACTACTGCTCACCCCTCAACTCCTCAACCCCTAATTATTATTTTTACAATTTTCTAATTATATATATATATATCAATCATTTAACATTATATATATATTAACATATTATATATTAACAAACAAATAACACACCCACCCAATGTTGTTCACAATCCCGACATCCTCATTAATTTTTTTAAATAGGATGAAACTAGCATATTATATACATGTATATACATATAAAAAATATATTAATAATATATATCAATGAAATGATACAATATATATATAATAAAAAACATTAATAATAATATATATATAAAGCTATTAATTATATATATCAATTAAGTGTGGCTTTTTAAAATCCAGTAATATATATATATATATATATGATTTAATATAATATTTATATAAACCAACATATTAACAATATATATCAATGATTCAAAATTGTATATATAATAAATTATTGTATATTAATGAAAAAATAACACACTCTCCTAATGATGTAGGTGCATGCCCCCTACCTCATTAAATTTTTATAAGTATATTACAACTTTTATATATTATATATAAATCTATTTAGAAAAAAAATTAACCCTCCATTGTCGACGCACCTCCCAATCCCTATTTTTATAAATTTTCACATATTATATATATATATATATATATATAATAACATATTGTATATTAATAAAAAAATAACTAATCACCCAATGATGTTTGCAGACCCCCAACCTCATTAATTTTTTTAAATATAATAAATCATGCATATATTATATATAGTATATATATATATATCTATTTTAAAAAATTAACTCACCCACTTTTCCACACCCCCAACCTCTCATTATTTATTTTTATATAATATATATAGATTCACATATATAAATTTGATTAGAAAAAAATTACATATTCTCTTACTGTAAAATGTAAATAAAATACAAAATAAACATTCTTACAATAAATTGATTAACTTTTAATAAAAATAAATGAAAAATAATGTGTTTAAAAAATAAAAAACGTTTAAACAATGTTTTATATTAAACAAACATTTGAAAATAATTTTCATAAACATTTTTAAAAATAAATGTAAAAACGTTTTAAAAAAATGATAATTTTTTTAAAAAGCAACGCTTTATACCAACCCACTGATGCGCTCCCCCAAATTAATCATTATTTTTTTAAAATTTAACAAAAAAATATATAAATTTAAACACATATATAAATCTGTTTTGAAAAAAAATAACTTATCCACATTCTGTAATATGTTAATAAAAAATGTTTTTACATAAAACTAGTAATATGTTTTAACAAAATATATTTATAAAACATCTGTTCAAAAAAAATATTTTAAATTAAACGTCTAATAATAATGGTAAATTTTTTTAAAATAAATTGTTAAAAAATGGTTTAAATAAAAATGATTAAAAAACAATTTAAATTAATAATTTAAAGTTAATTTTAAAAAAATGTTTTAAATAGATGTTATTTTTTTAAAAACTAATGTTATAAAAAAATCAACGCTTTAAAAAATAATAAATAAGTTAAAAAATATAAAAAAATGTTTCAAAAAAATGTTAATTTTTTTAAATATAAATGTGTCAAACTCACCCAGTACTGCAGATCCCCCAACCTCTCTTTAATTTATTTTACAATTTTCACATAATATATATAGATTTTCATATATAAATCTATTTAGACTAAAAAAATAACATATTCACTAACTGTAAAATGTTAATAAAAAATAAAATAAATATTTTTACGAAAAAAATGTTAAACATTTTAAAAAAATACATGTAAATAACCTGAATTTTAAGATAAATGTATAAATTGATTTAAATAAATGTAAAAAAAGTAAAACAAACAATTATTTTGAAAATAATAAAAGCCCACCATGGCCCGACATAAAAAATTCCATCCCAACCCAAAAAAATCTCATCCAGACCAGATGGTTTGGGTCGGCCTGAGGCCGGTCTTGGGCCGCATCATGAGGTTGTTCCGGTAGGCCCGACCCAACGTGAATAGTGTTCAGTGGCCTGATTTTTTTCATGTCAATCCTAGCATGCCCTGTATCGGTCTGTGCTGAGCCGAAATTACCCCCTTAGTCTAATGGTACAACTATATGGAGAAAGTGTACAATTCAAGATAGTGCACTAAACATCGAGTCCTTGAGGGGAATTAGTGTCAGCAGCCCCCAAATCCAAAGGAACAAGGGAAGGATTATACTATCAATTCTAAATAAGGGGAACAAGAAAATGAAGTCATATAAGGTACACTTCTTTTTCAATCAAAAATGGAAAATTTCTTATTTGATTTGGGTTCTATGCATTCTGTAATACCATGCATGTTTTCTAGAACAATTGAATTGACACCCCAAAACCTTGAAGTATAGATATATGTAAAAACACCAAGTGGTGTAAACATTAATACCCAAGTGTTGGACTCTTCTCCGGTTGGGATATGTGAGATGATTATTCCATAAATCTTGTGATACATTCCTTGGTGGAATTCAATTGTATAATCGGAATGGATTATCTCCCATTATTTAGAGAATATATCAACTATTGGGAAAAGGAAATATCGTTTCATATTTTGAACCATCCAACGATCCTGTAGAAATGAACGTAAAATCATGAATTTATTTATAGAAATCCCTCAATGGTGTGGGTTTGGATTCCCTATAAAGACACATACCTCACTCAAATGTATTATTCAAAAGTATTTATCCACCTAGGGGAAATTCCCATTATTTGGGATTACAATGTTTTATTATGAAGAGTTACCTGGACTTCCCCTTAATCATTATGTGGAGTTGTCAATACAAATCATACTCAGGGAAAGTACTATCTCAATGTGACCCTTAAAAATGGATCCAATCAAACTGTAGGAGTTAAATAATAAACTACAAGATTATTTGGTCAATGGTTCATACACACTAGTTTATCAAGTTGGGGTGCACGAGTTCTCCTTTTTTAGAATAAGGATGGATAAATGCGGCTGTGTATCTATTACCATGAACCCAATAAGATCACCATAAAGAACAATTATCCCCTCCCATGGATTTGAAACATTTTCAATCAGCTATTAAGTGATCAGTACTTCTAAAATTTGGTTCTTTATCCTAGATATCATAAACTAATGGTGAATAAGGAAGATATTTAGAAGATTTTTTTGTACATGTTATGGGCACTCTATGATTCTAGTGATGCCCGTCAGATTTACTAATGCCCCTAAAATCATTATGGATTGGATGGATAGAGTCTTTACACATTACCTTGACAAATTTTTTATAGTAACTATGGACGATATTCTCATCTAATTTAAAATAAAGGAGGAACATGAAGAACATATAAGGATTTTGCTGGTGATATTGAGAAAGGAGATGTACGCAATTTTTAGCATGTGTGAATTTTTTATGAATAAAGTCATGTTCATGGTACATGTGATCACAAGTAATGCAATTTATGTGAACCCTTAAAAACAAAGGCAATTGATGAATGGCATGGACCATCAAGCCTCACAAAAATAAGTATTTTTTGTCGATTAGATGGGTTCTACCAACATTTTGTGGGGGATTCCAAAAGATTTTCAGGCATGGTAACTATGTTAATATGAAAAAGGTTTATGAATATCTTGATAGAGTAATGTGAGGAAGGCTTTATGGAGATAAAGAGAAGGCGGATCACAAAAGATGTAATCACATTACTTAAAAGTGGATAATTTTTAGTGTTATACAATGATTCTCAAAATAAATTCATGGGTTTTGTAATCCTTCAAAATGATAATGTGATAGCCTAGGTCTCAACGATGTTTATGATCCATGAGAAGAACTACCGAACACATGATCTGGTGATTGCATTATTAATTTTTCTTTGATAATTTGGAGGAATTAACTATATTGTGTGAAGTAGGACATATATAGTGATCACAAGAGCCTATAATATATATTCACACAAAATGAGATCAACATGCATCAAAGGATTTGCTTAGAGCTAATCAAATACTACAATTTCTCAATTCATTGTCATCATAAAAATGAAAATAAGGTAGCTAAATCTCTAAGATGAAATGAACCAAATACTCTATCCATGATGCAGATTGAAAAAGACCCTATCTTCATTGATATGAAAACGATGGAATTGGAAATCATAATACTAGGGAATACATCCTAAATTTCTAAATTTTTTTGACAAAACAATTATTCAAGGGAAGACTAAGAAGGTGCCAAGGGATGATCTGGAGTAATAAAAAGAAGGTGAATGCATTAAAGGAAAGAAATATGCAAGAGTTCCATATCAAAAATGATGTTTTTATAATGTTTGGAATATAGATTTTTGTTCCTTTATTACCTGGGATAAAAATAGAGGTATAAGATAATGGACATATATCACCTTTCATTATCCATTCTATTATCACCAAGATGTACCATGATTATAAAAAACAATTCTGGTGGGGCAACATGAAGAAATAGATTTTTGATTATATCTCAAGGTGCATGATAAGTCATCAAGATAATGTAAAGGAATAGATGTCAAAAGGGATAATTTAAACATTTACTATACCCATTTGTAAGTGGGATAATGTCACTCTGGACATTTCCATGTGTCTTCTAAATACATCCGAAGGAAATAATGTGATGTGAGTTGTGGTGGAAAGCCTCACCAAGACTACCCACTTCATTGGTATTTGGGAAGATCTCTTTCTTGAGAAATTGGAAAACATATATTTGAAGATACTGGTAAGACTACATGGGGTTCCACTCTATATTTTCTCTAATCATAATCCATGTTTCACATCAAAATTAAAGAGAAGTCATCAAAATTCCTTGGTGATTGAATTGAATTTTAGCCCGGCCTATCAAATTCAAATTGATGGACAATATGAAAGGACTATTCTGATTCTTGATGATATTTTGTGTGAATGATAATTAGAATTCATAGGATTATGGGAAATACATGTCCCTTTGGTAGAGTTTTCATTCAATAATATATTCCACTTGAGTATTCAGATGGACCAATTGAACGATTTATGTGTAAAGCGATGCAGAACTCCAACCTATTGGGATGAAGTTGGTGAATGAAAGATAAATAGACCTAATCTTGTACAAGAGATGACAGAGAAGTTTTACGCCATCCAACAAAAAAAATGCTCAATGTCAAAAAATGTGATATGATTACAACCGTCAATGGGAAAAATATTTCAACCTTATAGATAATTTCTTATTTTTAATATCACCATGGATGAGAGTCACGCAGTTTTGGAATAAAGGGGAAGCTAAGACTAAGGTAATTTATTCCCTTGGAGATCCTAGACTACATATGTGTGATGGAAAATATTCTTGCACATCCATTGAATGTGGATATGTTCATGATGTGTTTCACGTATCACTCTAGAGGAAGTAAATAATAGATCCCTCAGATGTACTGAACTCAGGGGTGGTACAACTACAAGATGATCTCTCTTATGAGGAGCATCCGATAAAGACTATCGACATCAGAGATAAGGTTATATGAAAAATGAAATACTACCTTTCACATTTTTTTGGAGGAACTATATGTATAAATAAGCAACTTGGGAACTATAGGATGTGATGAAGGAGAAGCACCATCACATATTTATGTAAAATGAATTTTCGTGAGAGAAATTTTAAAAGGTGGGAAGAATGTAATGACCCAAATGTTTATCAATACAATTTCTCACTTATTATATCAATATCATATAGTATAATCACATAAATTTAGACTATTTAACACAATGCCACATCATTCATAAATGAACTAATAAATTATATATGACCACTAAACATAATATCTCTAATTCATTGATTTGAATTTAAGAAATATGATATTCATGGTTGGGATCAGTATGATATTTGAATTCACATATGAAAACCTTTATTTAATCGTAACATACCCATATAAATAGTAACATTACCCTTGTGAAAAATATTATTAACCTTTTGAATAGTAAACTATCATGTGAATAGGAACTGTACCAATGATAGTACAAATAAATTATATACATCTTATAATTTACAATTTGGTATAATTATATTATAGTGTCAATATTTTTAGAAGTCATAAATATTTAATGATTAATTTAAAAAAATAAAAAAAATTATATTCATAACATGTATTCCTAAACAATTACATTGATGTATAATGATTATGTTATAATTTTATCAGACCTTAATTAATTTTGGAAAGTGTTAGAAAAAGAGTTTGTATTTTAGAATGTTTATTTTCCAAGTAATTTATGATTTCAATTATAAATTAAATTAATCACATTTAGAAAATTATTTTCTTAAAATAGTGTTTAATTTTGAATTATAATCATTAAAAAAATTTAGGTTTAATTTTTGTGATTTTTCAGAAATAGTTGAATTTTGTGAATAGTGAAATTCAATAATTTACAAATTTTTCTATATAAATGAATTTCCGCATCACGTTTGAGTCATGGATGAAGTAAATGGACATTTTTTGAACACTAATTACCTATTTACTGTATTTTTTCATGTAATCATCAGTATTTTTATCCTTTGGATAAATTAATAAACTAATGAATTAAATATTGAGAAAACACCCCCCCCACTATTGATACCATCCCTCACAACCACCTTTCATCAAGCCTCTAATGCTTCAAAAAATGTAAAACATCTTTCAAAAACCCTTACTTATCACCTCCCTCACGTTCTATATCTCTTGGTATTATCCAAATACCGATCCTAGTTTCCATGCGGAGGTTTCAAAAGGAGAATTCAAAAGGCAATTCTTCTCTCTTTTCATTCAATTTCTATTCAAATTTCAATTATTTTATTCTATTACAATCCAATTATACTATCAAAATTTTATGATAACTCTAGTATGAATAAAATACTATAATTATATCATGTTAATATAATAGTATTCACTATAAACCTTCTTCAATCTCTTTTTTCAATGAAATTGTTTCCCTTGATGTGTTAATTTACCTACATCATGGGTGTTGCACTTCCATTTTCCCCTAACGACTTCAAGGAAATCAATAAATCCATTAAATGGTTGAAAATAGTTTATAATATTATATTTTAACCCCTTTTATGTTCTGTAAATAACTTTTATACATAATACCAAATGATAACACAAAACATGTTTGTTGATATCAAAAAACTGCCCGAATTAACCTTAAACAACCATCATTAAATATTTTCTAATGATTCACCATCATGTTATATAAAAAATGATTATAATATAATTTAAACTCATTTAATATCATTAATGTCATTTAATAGAAATTCTGGAAGTCTATCCATGTTCTACATGAACTTCCATTCATGTGTACAAGTGAACTGTTCCTGAAAATTATGAAAAAGAACACTCCTGAAGCACAAATTTAAACTCTATAACTCATTCAAAGGCCCATAAAAGAATATAATGAAACCATAATTAACTATATTAATGTATAAATGGTTATATAATTATTAATCTATTAATCTATATTAATTTTAAAGGATATTATTTTGAATAAATTGTTCAGATATAAGGTAAATGGAATTCTCAAACCCAACTTTATTTCTTCGGGGCTTCCACCTTTCTCCCCATTTTTAGTATGTTTATTCAATAAAAATACTATAATCATCACTATAATAGTTTTTATAGGATATAAATTGTTTCCACTAGATTTAATGTCAATCAAAATGTTTTCCAAAGTAACTCTTATTTCAAAACACTCATTTTACTTCTCACTCATGGTTGATCCTTGTATCAGTTATGTTATTCCCTATTTCATTTGGGACCCAAAATGTTAGGAATGTATGATTTATTTAAATAAACCCATTAATTTAATGGGTTACTTATGTCCAAAATCAATATACATTCTTTTTCCATTCATTATAATGTTAACATAATGATGTCATAGGTTCACCTAAAATTATACAGAGCTATGTTGATGTTATGATGTGATTGGTGCACCTATAATTATACAACACTCCAATTAATTGGGTAACATGACTAATCTCAAGAGGTTAAATGATATATGGGTGAACATTATCTTAGATTTTTTCCAGACAATATGTTGTAGATAACCCCTATGACATAAGGTTTCATTTTTATGCATTTCCACTTTTCAATCATTTTATTTATTCTTCATATCATTTTTACGATCCTATATCTATGTTATGATGATAATATTTATACTCACACCATGTTTTATTGTATCATGTTCTTATCCCCTTACTAGGATTTTAACTCAATGTTTTTTTATTTATATCCTCATGTGAATATGTGCACTAAGGAGAACTCTGGGGCCAATAAGACGTTAGGGAAGAAGAAATTAAATTATTTGGTACGTATTGTGTTGTAAATTTTTTGTATGGTCTTAGTTTTCCTTTGAAACTAAACCATTGTATGCTTATGGTGTAATGTTTTTATTTTGTTTATCATTAAAATTATGTAAAAGTAATTTAAAAATAGAATGGTCGCTATACAACCTAAAATGTTTTTTAGTTGGAAATCAATTGTTTCTAAAGGTAAATGCTAATAATGGGTAGAAAAATGTTCATCATGGGAATTATAATTCTCATTGGGTTTTTATACCTTTTGATATGTTTTTTCACATTGTAATAGTGACATATCCAATAGAAAAAATAGAATAAATCAGATAAATATATGTAATCATTTATGTGTCAAAATATCACCATTATATTTTGGATTTGTTTAACATCATTAAATTTTGACATATCCATGTTGATGATAATGTGACCTTCATATATAGGCCTTTTGATATCCATGAATACATGGAAATGATATTGTGAATTCTAGTCATTACCTTGGCACATGTTTATTATTTTAAAAGTGGCCTGGAATAAAGTAACTATGAAAATGAGTCATATATATTTGCTATGCACCCCAATCTATTGGATGATTATATCTTCTTCAGTTATGAAAGTTTATGTTGTTTTAGTTTTTTAGTTATGGGATAGTTTTTCTTATTTAAAATTTTACATTATATTTTTTGGTAGATATCCCCCCTAGTTATTATTTTTGAGTTAGAAATTTTTTTTTTATGTTTTTTCATTTCTATTCTAACAGAGGAGGTTACATATTGCTAGGATTAGATTATTAAGTGGTATCTCATGGGGAAGCTATTATGTTGACCCATATTATATTCACTCTTGATTATGTTTTTATTTCTCTTGTATGAGAATATATGATGTGGAATATGATGTATAGGACATGATCCATGTAGTCTGACCAATTATGATTTTACAAAGGTTTTGGTTCTCAAAGGTGGATTAGTGGGACTAAAGAGGATCTATATCATTAAAAATAATTTATTTAGAATACAATTTTTATATGAGGGGTTAAATGCATAAATGATATTTACAACATAAAAAGGTGATCATGGATAGTGTTGGGTGATTCTCAACATGGGAATTTCTAATAAAATTAATATATCAATCAAAAAATTTGAGTCTTACTCTAGAAAAGTATTGTTATGATATAATCACATTGTAAATAAGAAATTTACAATATGTATTAAATGAAAATTTTAATGTTTTATCCAAAACAGTTATCAGATACACAAGAAAAAAATTCCATTTTTGAAGAAAATGAAAAATTAAATTCAAAAACCCATTCCTAGAAGAGATATATAAAATATAAAATTGTATCTGGAATTATGAATATAAGGCCCCAGCCTTAAACCTTTCTTAATCTTGAGTTATTACAAGATTACACATTGAGGATCTTTTCAGGTTTAGAGTTTTAGAGAATTAGATAATGAAACTTGCATTACATTCCACATATAAACAAAGTGGTTACATAAAATACAATATTCATTCTTCCCATCAACATAAACATATTTAAAATTAAACATGGATTCTTTCTTGACACATCCTTGACACTATCATCATATCATGTACCATTCCCTTAACCTGTGAAAAACATTTCAAAAACTTGGGATGATCATAAAAACTCAGTGAGGGTTATAAAAATATAGAAAGGAAACATGAGTTCATATATACATAAGAATGAAATCATACTTTACCCATAAAACATAGGCACTTTAACATACCTCATCAAATCATGAATAAGTCATAGAAATTGTAAGACCTAAAAGGTAACTTGAGGCATTCATAACATTCTTACGTAGGGAGTAACCCTCTTGGTTACGTTTGGAATACCCACCACAGTATATTCCCTAAATCTCTTTGGAGAAACCTTAATGTTTCACTCCTTCGCGTTACCCAATGCATTGGAGAGCTATGTCGGGCTCACCCGCCCTTAGTTTATAACGGAACCACCCATTTTCATAACAATGCCTAAGAACCATGACATAAACGCATCACATAAAACATGCATAAATGAAACATAACATTTCCACATTTCAATCAGAATATAACATTTTAGGACATTGAAATAATGAATCCATTAAAAAAGAAACCATTTCCAAAACCATTTAAAACAATTAATAAAGAGATTTTTGAATCAAAGTGTCCCATACCACCTTAAAGCTTTAAAAAAATTAAACCATTAATATCCATATAAATAAATCTTTAAAACCATTTTGAAAACATGGATATTAATAAGAACAAATCATTAAAACATTTAAAGCGATATTTTGGTTAAAGGGGTTTTACCAAAATTAGAGACACTTGAATACAATAATTGAGGAATAACATTTAGTCAGAACATTATAATACCATTATAATAAATGGATTCATGATATAATATTCCAAAGGACAGTATATACACCACATAATAGTAAATTGGTTCATGACAACAAATAAGTCTCAATAGAAATGTCAAATGAGATGAATTTCCTTATAAAGAAGGTATCCTTAAATTAAGGAAAATTAAATCTCAAAATTATGTGTGAAAAATATTAATACACCCAATATAAGTGGATATTAAGTTTAAAACAATAAAAGGTCATTCACACATATTTAAAAGATGAGATATTCAATAACTACATGTTGAACCCAAAGAAATCGAAATTGGGTTAAAAAGTTCCTGTGGTAGAATTCGACAGCCTAACAACATCACTTCAAAATTCAGAAAATGAGTTGATGAGAGATAAAAAGGGAAACTCATCACTTGGACATAAAATTTACATCAATAAGGATATAAAAGACCATATCCCAACATAATATCATGTGAATTAAAAGACATAACAAAAGAAGTCTTTTGAGAAGAGGAGGGTGAAAGGTCCCCTTACCGAGTTGGGTAACTTTCGAAACGTACACCCCATGAAAGAAGGGTCATACAATGAAGATGAGAATACCCATAAATGAAATTCTACTACACAAGATGTATAATAATGGGCAGTACATACACCACTCAATGGAAATTGTGGCAAATGTAGCATAAATCTCATGAGAATAAAAGTGAGATGAAAAACCCCTTACGAAAACTCGGCAGCCTAACGTCGCCACTTAAAACGTCCAAAATGGATCGATGAGAGGAAATAGGTTCTCTAATAATATGAAAATAAAAATTACAGTAAGAGTAATATAAAATAACATCCCAATCACAAGAAATATGAGCTTAAAAGGAATGACATAAAAGGGTGTACTTAAAAAGAAAGAGAGGAGTAGGATCCCTTACCTCGGGTCCGACATGACTCGATCGTTCTTTAATCTCCCGAATAATAAACTTGAGTTAATTTATACATCCTTAAGAACATTTTTCAAGTTAATTATTCATTTTATATCACATATTACTATGTCCTAGACATTATGTAATCATTTATGTTAATAATGTTTGTTTTGTCGATACTTGGTTCTTAAGTCGAAAGTGGACTTCTTACAATTACATGTTGTTCGTTTGGTCAAAGGTTCATTATATCCAGAATTGTATTCATTATGTATTTATCATATATATCATATATATATCCAGTATATTCATGAATTTATAATATTACATAACATTTAGAGTTAAGAAATGAAATGCACCATTCATGGAGACGGTAAGCCGTACGTACGCATGAACGCTCCTTCCATTTCTATTTCATATTTAATGGAATTAAAACATAATGATACATAATAGTATTTTAATTCCAGTATGGTATCATATATAATATCATTTAATATATCATTTATACGTACCACATATGGTATTAACGAATCAAATCACTTTGAGGGGGCGGTAGTCCGCACTTCCTTAAATGAAGATATCGCGTTTACCCATAATGGAAACCATAAAGGTATGACATAAATGAAAAATACAGAAGCTTAAGTAAAACATAAACATATTAGATATCATATATAAATATAGTGTCATCTTAATGGCCACTCTTGAAGGTGTTAGAAGAATGTTGAACAATCATCGTTTCAGGAGGCAAAAATTCACCATCCATGGAAACAGTATGTTCTTTAACCATTAGATGTAGGTGTGTGTAAGTGTAGCTCGAAAACTTCTTATAAAAACATCCTAGTATATTGAAGATACTGGATTTGTTACAAAATAAATTAATAAAAAGAGTTTAGGGGGTTGGAGAAGCAAAATAAAACAAAAGGACTCAAGTGAAGACATTACCTTAAAATCAGGTAACTTCCTTTGATTTCAGATCAAAGGCTTCCTTGGAAAGGATTTTTCCCAATATGAGGCTTCAAAGAGTTATATAGGGATGTGTATAGACAAAATTGGTAGGGGTTGGCCGAGCCAAAGGCTTTGGGAGTGTGGGTAAGGAGGTAGAGGTGGGAGCCTTTTATAAGAGAGGAGGGGCACTCTTGGAAAGTAAAGAAAAGTCACATTATTTTAAAATGATATTCGGATTTAAGAGGTCCCACATTGATATAATTCGAGTATAAGGTGATAAGGGTTATAAATCCACTCATCCAATAGGTTTTAGACATGTTTAGGTCTTAGATATTACATTATATTTCCATTTTATTTAAATTGTTAAATGATGAGGTCATCACCGCATCATCATGATGTCATAAATACTTTAATTTATTTAACGACTAAAAATTATAAAAAAATACTATGATGTAGGAAATATTATTATCTTTCCAATTAATATTTATAGTAAAAAATCAGATTTGTATAACCCCATTTAAAAATTGTTTTAGTAAAACATTTCATGTTTGTGTCATTTTTACTTCAACATTAAATGAAAAGTTATTTATGTAATTTTCCAACTAAAGTGGTTCCATGGGGTCCCCAAGTTGACCCATGGATTTTATTGGTCTGACATGACACATCCAATGAGGGTAGGACATGTTTCTAGGTCATTTAATTTTATTAAAAAATTATTCTTACCTTAAACTACACTAATTACCTCTAATCGCGATTAAAAACTTAATAAGTTACTATTCACCAAAAAAATTATTTTAATCCCATTGAACCACATTTTACTTCTTAATAACAACCATGTATGTAGGATTTTTGAAATTCAACACACAATGATGGAAAATTTTCATTTAAACGGAAAATCAGTTTCTATAAGTACCACTTAGTGGTTTCACTATTTATCAAAAATTGAAGTTTTTCAGAAAAATACCAAAACCTCACCCTAAGCTATATTTGATATTCCTAATTAAAAAATGATGTCTATTTTACAAAATTAAAAAAATATTAGTTTCGTTAATTAATTTAATAATTAATTCCCAATGTCAGAGTAAATAGCGTGTTTTTATGAAACAATAAGTATCAAAAGATTGACACTAGTTTAAGTCCAATTTCAAAGTGAAATTAATTCCAAAGACCACTATTGTATTAAATGGTAAAAATATATTCTAATTTCACTTTAAAACCAATTAAAAAGATAATATAATCATATAAATAAATTAGATTAAAAAGAGGTTTTGAATTAAAATACAACATTTTTCACTATTCATTAAAAATTGAACTTTTTTGAAAAAATACCAAACATTTACACAAAGTAAATTTTGATGTCCCGATTCTAAAGAAGAGTTTTATTTTGTCAAATATAACACATAATATTGTCAAGAAGTGGATTTAAAATATTTTTTCCATCAAAAGGCGTTTAATCTATCTTTTAAAGAATATTAGAATGTTTACACTTAAAATTGGATTCATTCGCATTTTTAATTATCTAACATTTATTATAAAAAGTAAAAATATTTGAAAAACATATATAATAATTTTGTAGTTAGTTCTATTCATTCCCTCCATTACAACGGCTAGGCATTAACTACCATTTAAAATAATATTATTTTATTATTAGAGTGCAAAGTAAGATTCCCAAGAGACTCGTTGTTGCGTACTGGGTACGCCATCGAGCATAGCATCCCCTTTAAAGTAATATTAATATTTTATTCACAAATATGGATAAATATAAAGATGTCATATTCTTTATTTACCTGGGGTGTTACATTCTTCCCCCCTTTTGGGAATTGCGTCCTCGCAATTTTAAAATTAAGCTTGGAAATATCCTTGAAAGTCCCACATCGGAACAAGAGTCGATAAAACAATCACATTAAAATAAAGAAAGATAAGTACACAGGTAACCCGAGTTAACCCATACTAGGATTACAAGTATGAAAATATGGATATGGAGGAAAAAAAGGGTCATGTTCTGATGGAGAGTGATAGAAAACATGTTTAGGAGAAAGTTAACCATAAGAAAATCACAAACTTGTGATGGGTTAAACAGTATTCGATTCCCCAATAGGAAAAGTTAATAGAAATCATTTTTGTTTTAAGTTACTTTTTATAGAGGAATTTATTCATAAGGAAACATAATCACTTATCATGTTTACTTTCAACTTTTATTAGATTCCTTACACAAACTCATATTTTCTGCAAAAGACGAGTATTTAGGAAGACTTGTTCCCATTAAGAGTACTATAATAAACTTCTAGAGAATCACCTAATCCACAAAAGAGAACTATATACTTCCCATGTCTTTAGACTTTAACCAAAACCAAAACCAAAAAGGTTAGTACAAGACCAGATAATCCAGAAAATGATAACCCTTTATAAAAAGAAAATCTATGCTTAATCTCCAAAATTTGTCCAACAAAACCCAAAGTTCAACGAGGACCATTCGATAAACAATTTTTCCATAAAATTCTTCAAAGTAAACCAAACTAATTTTGAAACCCAAATATTTGAAGGATTTAGTCACATAGTCTTCCAAGTTAAATCGTAACATTTATCTCCAAACAACATCAGTTTCTCATGAAGTCTCGTATTGAAAAGTAATTAACCTAATCACATATCCTCCATGATAGGTTAATAATTTCCATAGATAACCCAAAATCAGCTCATTATATATTCATAAGATTATATAACTAAAAAGAATTAGTTAAACTAATCAGGGACTTCACGTAGTCCAGTGGTAGGCGATAAATACCAGTTGCACTTTGGTTGTGGGTTCGACTGCCGCAGCTTTGTCCGACGCGACGGGTTGTCACACGATCTGCATGTTGTCCTTTTTTCAAAACTATATAATTCTCAAATCATTACCGAAAAAGAGATAAAATCATCATAAATAACCATAACATAATTTAACCTCAATTTTATCTCATGCCTTTCCCTTCCATCATAACATATAGTAACCCATAATTACCTCAAAAGTAAGGATCATGTAAACCCAAATGGTTCTTTATAACTATGTCCACAAAAGAACAGATAACTATTCCTTGAATAAAATTTTCATATATTAAACATCAGGGTTACACATAATATAAAAAGTCTTCTAATGTAATCCCCATCATCAAAATAGACTTAATACTCTTAAGAACATCACCATAACTCTTGAAGCCTTTATATGTTGACATCTTACTCATTCAACATTCTTCATGATCCATTAACCATTCCTTTCCAACTTATTCTGAAATACTTCTTTCCTACAAAAAAATCATGAATCATATCCTAAGATTCCAAAATAGAAAAAAAATAGTCATGAAATAATCCATACCTTTGATTGGTCATTTTCAGTTTCTTCATCCTCATTCGGAATGGAATTAGGTATTGGTAAATGAACATTTGTACGATCTTGGTAATCCCATTCACGAAACTTCTTCATAGGAAATGTGTTTGCATAATGACCATGCACACCACATTTAAAACATTCAATTTATCCCTCAGAAAGAACATCTTTCCCTTTCCTCGAGTCAACTGGATGCTTCCTTTTTCCATGGCAGGTTCTTGCTTTATGACCTTAATTTCCACATCTATAGCATATTTCTGTCCCTTTGAAACATTTTCCTAGGTGTTTCTTTCCACATCTTTGACACATAGGTTTTTGAACACACTTACCTTTATGATTATTACCTGTAGTTCCGTAGGGATTTGTTTCTCGCATATATGATGCCTTAGAGAAATCACCAAGGTTTAGGTGGTCAATCATGACTCCAGATAGTTGGTTGAGAATAATCACAAGAGTTCTCATTGCAGCTCCCATATCGTTCAGTTGCTTGCTCAAAAAACTGTCACAGTTTCCTTCACACCCACTGTTACTTTGGTTCTTACTAGATCCAACCATTTACTAAAACCAAAAAGGTCAGTGTGAGTATATCAACAAAACCATCATTTACTAATGAGGAAGATAAACACTAAGATATACTTACTCATTCAATTTATCTAGAACTAGGACTCTTTCTGAAATCCTAACCATTATGGTAATGTCACTTATGCTTAATGAATACCCTAACATCATAAGTTAACTAAACTGACCTTTGATACCAACTATAAGGCCGCATCCTTAAACCTTTCTTAATCTTGAGTTATTACAAGATTACACATTGAGGATCTTTTCAGGTTTAGAGTTTTAGAGAATTAGATCATGAAACTTGTATTACATTCCACATTTAAACAAAGTGGTTACATAAAAGACAATATTCATTCTTCCCATCAACAGAAACATATTTAAAATAAAACATGGATGCTTTATTGACACATCCTTGACACTATCATCATATCATGTACCTTTCCCTTGACCTATGAAAAACATTTCAAAAACATGGCATGAGCATAAAAACTCAGTAAGGGTTATAAAAATATGGAAAGGAAACATGAGTTCATATATACGTAAGAATGAAATCATACTTTACCCATAAAACATAGGCACTTTAACATACCTCATCAAATCATGAATAAATCATAGAAAACATAAGACATAAAAGGTAACTTAAGGCATTAATAACATTCTTACGTAGAGAGTAACCCTCTTGGTTATGTTTGGAATACCCACCACAATATATTCCCTAAATCTATTTGAAGAAACCTTAATGTTTCACTCCTTCGCGTTACCCAATGCATTGGAGAGCTATATCGGGCTCACCTGCCCTTAGTTTATCACAGAACCACCCATTTTCATAACAATGCCCAAGAACCATAACATAAACGTATCACATAAATCATGCATAACGGAAACATAACATTTCCACATTTCAATCAGAATATAACTTTTTAGGACACTGAAATAATGAATCCATTCAAAAAGAAACCATTTCCAAAACCATTTAAAACATTTAATAAAGAGATTTTTGAATCAAAGTGTCCCATACCACCTTGAAGCTTTAAAAAAATTAAACCATTAATATCCATATAAATAAATCCTTAAAACCATTTTTAAAACATGGATATTAATAAGAACAAATCATTAAAACATTTAAAGAGATATTTTGGTTAAAGGGGTTTTACCAAAATTAGAGACACTTGAATACAATAATTGAGGAATAACATTTAGTTAGAACTTTATAATATCATGATAATAAATGGATTCATGATATAATATTCCAAAGGATAGTATATACACCACATAAGAGTGAATTGGTGCATAACAACAAATAAGTCTCAATAGAAATGTCAAATGTGATGAATTCTCTTATAAAGAAGGTATCCTTAAATTAAGGATATTCAATCTCAAAATTATGTGTGACAAATATAAATACACCCAATATAATTGGATATTAATTGTAAAACAATAAAAGGTCATTCACACATATTCAAAATATGACATATTCAATAACTACATGTTGAACCCAAATAAATCGAAATTGGGTTAAAAAGTTCCCTTGGTAGAATTCGATAGCCTATCGACATCACTTAAAAATTCAGAAAATGAGTTGATGAGAGATAAAAAGGGCATCTCATCACTTGGAAATAAAATTTACATCAATAAGGATATAAAATAACATATACCAACATAATATTATGTGAATTAAAAGACATAACAAAAGAAGTCTTTTGAAATGGGGAGGGTTAAAGGTCACCTTACCGAGTTGGGTAACTTTCGAAATGTACACCCCATGGAAGAAGGGTCATATAATGAAGATGTGAATACCCATAAATGAAATTATACTACAAAAGGTGTATAATAATGGGATGTACATACACCACTCAAAGGAAATTGTGGCAAATGTAGCATAAATCTCACGGGAATAAAAGTGAGATGAAAAACCCCTTACGAAAACTCGGCAGCCTAAAGGCACCACTTAGAACTTCCAAAATGGATAGATGAGAGGAAATAGGGTCTCTCATCATATTAAAATAAAAATTAAAGTAATAGTAATATAAAATAACATCCCAATCACCAGAAATATGAGCTTAAAAGGAATGACATAAAAGGGTGTACTTAAAAAGAAAGAGAGGAGTAGGATCCCTTACCTTAGGTCCGACTTGACTCGATCGTTCTTTAATCTCCTGAATAATAAACTTGAGTTAATTTATACTCCCTTAAGAACCTTTTTCAAGTTCATTATTCATTTTATATCACTTATTACCATGTCATAGACATTATGTAATCATTTAAGTTAATAATGATTGTTTTGTCGATACTTGGTTCTTAAGTCGAAAGTGGACTTCTTACAATTACATGTTGTTCATGTGGTCAAAGGTTCAATATTTCCAGAATTGTATTCATGATGTATATATCATATATATCATATATATATCTAGTATATTCATGCATTTATAATATTACATAACATTTAGAGTTAAGAAATGAAATGCACCGTTCATGGAGACGGTAAGTCGTACGTACGCATGAACGCTAATTTAATTTCTATTTCATATTTAATGGAATTAAAACATAATTATAAATAATAGTATTTTAATTACAGTATAGTATCATATATAATATCATTAAATATATCCTTTATACGTACCACATATGGTATTAACGAATCAAATCACTTTGAGGGGGCGGTAGTCCGTACTTTCTTAAATGAAGATATCGCGTTTACCCATAATGGAAACCATAAAGGTATGCCATAAATGAAAAATACAGAAGCATAAGTAAAACATAAACATATTATATATCATATATAAATATAGTGTCATCTTAATGTCCACCTTTGAAGGTGTTAGAAGAATGTTGAACAATCATCGTTTCGGGAGGCAGAAATTCACCATCCACGGAAACAGTATGTTCTTTAACCATTAGATGTAGGTGTGTGTAAGTGTAGATCGAAAACATCTTATAACAACATCCTAGTATATTTAAGATACTAGTTTTGTTACAAAATAAATGAATAAAAAGAGTTTAGGGGTTTGGAGAAGCAAAATAAAACAAAAGGACTCAAGTGAAGACATTACCTTAAAATCGGGTAACTTCATTTGATTTGAGCTCAAAGGCTTCCGTGGAAAGGATTCTGCCCAAATTGAGGCTCCAAGGAGTTAGAGAGGGATGTGGAGAGACAAAATGGGCGGGGTTTGGCCGAGACAAAGGCTTTAGGAGTGTGGTTAAGGAGGTAGAGGTGGGGGCCTTTTATAAGAGGAGATGAGGGGCACTCATGGAAAGTAAAGAAAAGTCACTTTATTTTAAAATGATATTCGGATTTAAGAGTTCCACATTGATATAATTCTAGGATAAGGTGATAAGGGTTCGCAATACACTCATCAAATATTTTTTGGACATGTTTAGGTCTTAGATATTACATTATCTTTCCATTTTATTTAAATCGTTAAATAATGAGGTCATCGCTGCATCATCATGATGTCATAAATAATTTAATTTATTTAACGTCTAAAAATTAAAAAAAAATACTATGATGTAGGAAATATTTTTATCCTTCCAATGAATACTTATAGTAAAAAATATGACTTGTATAACCCCATGTAAAAATTGTTTTAGTTAAACATCTCATGATTGTGTCATTTTTACTTTAACATTAAATGAAAAGGTATTTATGTCATTTTCCAACCAAAGTGGCTCCATGGGGTCCCCAAGTGGACCCATGGATTTTCATGGTCTGCCATGACACATAAAATGAGGGTAGGACATGTGTCTAGGTCATTTAATTTTATTAAAACATTATTCTTACCTTAAACTACACTAATTACCTCTAATCGCGATTAAAAACTTAATAAGTTACTATTCACCAAAAAAATTATTTTAATCACATTGAACCACATTTTACTTCTTAATTAGAACCATGTATGTCAGAGTTTTGAAATTCAACACACAATGATGGAAAAATTTCATTTAAACGGAAAATCAATTTCTATAAGTATCACTTAGTGGTTTCACTATTCATCAAAAATTGATGTTTTTCAGAAAAATACCAAAACATCATCCTAAGATATATTTGATATTCCGAATTCAAAAATGATGTCTATTTTAGAAAATTCAAAACATATTAGTTTCATTAATTATTTTAATAATTAATTCCTGCTGTCAGAGAAAATAGCGTGTTTTTATGAAACAATAGGTATCAAAAGATTGACACTAGTTTAAGTCCAATTTCAAAATGAAATTAATTCCAACGACCACTATTTTATTAAATGGTAAAAATATATTATAATTTCACTTTAAAAACAATTCAAAAGAGAATCTAATCATATAAATAAATTTGATTAAAAAGAGGTTTTGAATTAAAATACAACATTTTTCACTATTCATTAAAAATTGAACTTTTTTGGAAAAATATCAAAAATTTACACAAAGTAAATTTTGAGGTCCTGATTATAAAGAAGAGTTTTATTTTGTCAAATATAACCCATAATATTGTCAAAAGGTTGATTGAAAAGATGTTCGCCATTAAAAGGCGTTTAATCGACATTTTAAAGAATATTAGAATGTTTATGCTTAAAATTGGATTCATTCGCATTTTTAATTCTCTAACATTTATTTTAAAAAGTAAAAATATTTGAAAAACATATAAAATCATTTTGTAGTTAGTTATATTCATTCCCTCCATTAGAATGGCTAGGCGTTAACTACCATTTAAAATAATACTATTTTATTATTAGAGTGCAATGTAAGATTCCCAAGAAACTCGTTGTTGCGTATTGGGTACGCCATCGAGCATAGCATCCCCTTTAAAGTAATATTAATATTTTATTCACAAATATGGATAAATATAAAGATGTAATATTCTTTATTTACTTGGGTTATTACAACAAAACCTTATATATTTCTCCCAAACATTATGGAGGCTAGATGAATTAAATTCAGTCTGTTGAGATCCTGTAAAAGTTGTTCGATTATGGGATTAAGTATTGAATCTGTGAATATGCAAGAACAATCATCCAAATTCAACTTTTGTTTCTCTGATTGTATTCTTCAATTTCTACTCATAAATTATATTTCATTAACCACTCCATGTAAAAAATATTTTTGTTGTTATTTTCTTGGTTGTGTCATATCATCTATGGGGTGATGTAGCCTTCTTATGGTGAAATGCTATTATAATTCACAGTGTTGGTCTATTATCATGCTAAAAACATTATGTCTTTTGAGGGATGTGGATTTTTTATTATCATGTATTTTTTTTAAATCATACCTTTATCACTTTTAAACATTTTTTATATTTAAATTATCATGATAATATTGAATTAGAATAAAAATGACATTTGATTATGAATAGTGTCACAAGCTTTTTCAATATATCAGGATAATGGTTTGCCTATTTATTTTGCTATATATTTTGATATATACTCTATGATTTTATAACATGTTATTATGTTTTTTAACATGATTCCTTCATTGGAAAATGGAAATGAATGTAACATTGATAATATATAGTTTATTATATTCAAAATTAAATGATATTACTTTTTAAATGAATATATTGTTTATTATAAACTGATTATAATTAAAATTTATGTAGTGATAATTTTTAAAAGAATATGATATAAATTGTTTTTGTTGGATTGGTTTTAATGTGAATCATGTTAATTCTAGTTTGTGAAATATAATAATATTTCATGTTAATTAAGATTTTTTCCTTTGATATTTTGTTATAAAAAATTGATGATTGAGGGGAAAATTAATAGTTATATATATTTTTATAGATAATTAATTAGTGTTTACAAAGAATTATCATGTGAATAATTAATATATCATTCAATATTATTTTTTGGTTAAAAATTAATATTTGGGGATGAGAGTTCCCATTTTCTTATAATGGATTAATGAATTTTGTCAGGATCCGTGAGATCTCATTTTCATTTCAATGATAAAATCCTTATTTTGGATCCATCATTCCCATTTTATTATTATATTTTTCTTTATAAATTAATATTTCATTTATATTTGATCCTTTATATATGATGTGATATGATCCTATGGTGGTTGATCCTAGGATATCTTTTACGATTGAGGTAGGGATGACCACATGATTTGGAATATGTAGACACATGTGACATTAAGATTGATTTTGATATTCATGAGGGGGTCTAGGAGGTCATAAGGATGGTTGGAACATGATTATTATAAATTTCCTAGCCTTTACACCTATTATTACTTGTTTACGCACAAATAACCATAAATTCTATCCATGGATCATGAAGTCGACTCTCCTTGTAAGATTCTATAAATAATATAAATTCATAAAACCAAACTAAAAAAATATTTTATTTGTTCAATATATTGATCTCATGACATCTTTTTTGGACATAACTATTAATTGTATAAATAGGGTAATACATGAATAAAGGGATGAGCTAAAAATTTCAGTATGAGGATAAACATACAGATAAAGAATAACACATGGGTTTGAAGGAATAACATGAAGGAATAAAAAGACATGGAGAATAAATAAACATAAAAATGAATAACATATATAGAATGGGATCATATAAATATGGAATAGTAGAAATTTGTAAACAAAATTCTGAATTATATAAGGATGAGTCTAGTATCATTTCACTTGGATGAGCATGTGTCAATGTTAATCCCCAATATTATTACACATCGAGCATGAGTTTAGGCTCACCACCATGACCATTTCACATGGAGACTGTTTTAAGGCTAACAACACATGATGTATCATGAGTCTAATCAAAATCCAATGAACATGAGTAATACATGGGTGCACCTATCATAACATGTTCATGAATATGTGTACTCTATGAGAAATTGACATAAGGGTTACCCATGGAATGAATTTAGTATCATAATCATTTCACAAAGCACATTAAATAGGTGTATCATTAATGTTCCCAAAAATTAATTGAATTAAATCATACATGGATATTCATAATAGTTAATATGAATACAACATGATAATTGATGTCAAATAAAAGGTAACAACATGTATAAATAGTGTTTCATAATAAACAAAAATTATTCATTTTAGATTAGTTTAAGAAAAATATTAAAGAGACTTTAAATAATAAAATCCATATTATTTCATATAAAATTATAAATCAACCAAGATATGATTTCCTGATAAAATGAGGGATTATATAAAAATAATGGATTCCAATTAGATATTATGGATTTAACTTGAAAATAATCATTATATCAGTAATTTCACTTTTATCAGGCTACCTTAACAAAAATAACAGAGAAGGGTTATATTTTTAAAACGTGTATTTCCATGTAAAATAAGGTTGTTATCATTTAAATCACTTATAATGAAAATTTAAATAGAATTTAGATTAATTATAAATTTAAATAAGAGATATGTTGTGATAATGAGAGATAAAGAGTAGCCTAATGAAAAATACTGAGTTTGGGAAAGAATACCTTACCTTATTTCCAAATGTGTTCTTCACATGATATTAATGTCGTATATACTAAAAATAAATTAATTCAAAAATCAATTCAAAAACTTTTATACTTGAAATTAATTTATTAAAATGTTATTATGTTAATTTATTATGTTATTATAAATTATAATATACAATTCTTTCCTTCAAGAGAATTCATTTACATTATTTTCATGATCATTTTACTTGTATAAATGTATTTATGATCATTTAAATGGAATATATACAAAGAATTGAAGTTAAATTTTATTAATGAAAAAACAAAATATTAAACATTTATTTAATTTTTTTGTGAGTATGATTCATTTGATATTATGTTATTGATAATTGTTTAGATTATTTTTGTTGTTTTTCGATCCTCGCTAACGAGTTTGGTTTTATTAATTAAAATTAGGTATATATACTCATTCAAGAACATTAAATAGGTTATAATACATATATAATAAAATTTTTACCATAAATTGTTTTATTTTTCAATGAAAAAATGCATAATTAAAAAACAAAAATACATCATTCAAGAATGATGTAAATCTGCCGCCCACAGACGATGTCTTCGTTTATTTAGAATTATAAGACATGGGAAGAGAAATGTTGATGTATTATTCAATAAAACCAATTTAATTCTAGAATAGTAAAGATACTGGAGTTATCATGTCACTTTTATATGGGGTTTTGGGGAGATAAAAATAAATGATAATAAATTAAAAAGAAATTAAAAGAAAAAGAAACATGCATTTACCTCCTGTTATTCTCCACCTTGAGAACCCCATAAGAAACATTATAGGTATTTTATGAGAAAATGGAATATAGTACATGGGTGAGGGTCTTATGAAATTTATTGGGAACAAATTGGAAAAGGGTAAAATATTAGAACATGTGAGATGAAGAGGTAGTGAGGGGTGGTATTTATAATGGAATGGAGGGGTATTTTCCAATTATTTTATTCATTAGTTTGTTATTTTTCTTGAATAATATTATTAGTCTAAGAATTACATATAAAATTAATATTATAACTATGGAAACATAGATATTATGTTATTAAATATTCCATACATCATCTATGTCCCAATAATTCATATGTTTATCTTTTATCACAAATTATCATATTTTAATATACATAAAACATTTATGAATTTTAGAAAAATCCCTAAAAAACCACCATAACCATTTTCCAACATTTAAAAGTGAAAAATGAACTCCATTTTATGAAAATAATTTTCTAAATATGAGGAATTTAATTACTAATTTAAATCATTATTATTTCGATATATACCAATTTGAAACCTAAAACTGATTTTTTAACAATTTAAAATTTTAACTAAGTTCTCATAAAATTATCTTTTAATAATATTAAAAAGAAATATTTGTTTATGTATATTTTTTTGAAAATAAATTTTCATTAAATTAATTATATAAATTCTAATATTTTAAAACAAAAATTATGTTTCACAAAATTAAAAAATAATTATTGGTCATTTTAAATACATTGAAGTATTTATACAAATATATAATTATACCATATTTTCAATTATATGATAAATAAATTTTATTTATACTTTCATAGGTGATGATAGTATATTATTTGATGGTATACAATTTATAAGGATCATATTATTATTACAAATATCAATATACTATTCCTTTGGTATATGATCCTTAATGTCTAAAAATGCCTCTTATTTCATTAATTTTTAATTTATAATTTTTTATAATGTTATAAATGTGATTATATTTCATTTTTAAAATATGGGATGATTATAAGAAGGTAGATTCCATTGATAAAATTATGGATTTTTACATTCGTCTCCCTTATCATATTTTACCCTTAAAATTTAATTTCTGAACTAAGGAAAAATAATAGAGGGTAATTCTATAACTTCACTCCCTCTGGTTCCCATATTGCCTCATCATACCTAGGGTTCCTCTATAGTATTTTGCCATGGTGAGTTGTCTTCTTATGTATAACTTTATCACAATAGTCTAATATCTTTAGTGGATTCTCCTTGTAAGAGAGATAGTTCTCCAACTGTAACACCTATGAATTCAGTACATGTGAGGGATCTGGTATGTAATTAATCAATAGGGATACATGGAGTACATCGTCCACTTGAGACAGAGTTTTTTGATATTCTAATTGACAAGCCACAACACTAACACGATTAAGAAACTTGAAGTGGATGACATACATGGGACACAACCATATATAATTCCTAAATCATATGATCCTCATCCATAGAGATCTTCCTACGAGTTACATATCCAGTACATTAAACTTCATGTCTCATAAATTATTGTCTTAATATATCATCAATAAATATTGGGGTACCTTGATGTACTACTGAATTAATTTCACCTTTACCGCTATTTCATCTCTCATTTCAGGTCACTGATGCTAACATTCAATGACTTCATTCCAACACCTCAGTGGTATAATTATTTTACCACAAATGGATTCATAAGGATCCATTTGTATTATATATTGGAAACTATTGACGTAACCGAACTCAACCAGAAACCGATGATGGTTCCATCCTCCTTTTAAGTCAATAGTACACTCTCACAAATTGTCTTCTTGGGTGTGAATAGTCCACTCATATTGAAAACTAGTTTGAGGATGATAAGTCGCAGTTAAGTACATCTCATTTCTTAGATCATGTTGGAGTGTTTTTCAAAACTTAGTGGTGAAAATCGATTCATGATGAGATATATTCGATAGTGGTAATCCATGAAGACTCACCACTTCACTAATGTATATGCATACAAGCTGATATAGTGATAATTCCTCTCAAGTTGGGATAAAGTGAGCTATATTTCTATAAAGATATATAATAACCCACATAGCATTGTTTCCCCTAAATGTCTTTGGATGCACGGTGACAAATTCCATAATGATATTTTCCCACATCCTTTCTTGTATGGGTAATTGTTGCGTCATCCCTTTATAATCAATCCTTTAATAATTCAAAGGTTGATATATGAGTCACATTTATTTATACTCAATGATCATCTTCTTCATATTTTTCTCACCAATAGGACTCTCATAGATCATGATGCATATTTGGATCCTTATGTAAATAGATAAGGTTGAGCGATGTGAGACATTTAGAAGATAATTATCTACCAATAAATTGTATGGTACACATAATCATGACCAAAATATCATGACTCCTTCTTCTTCGATTTTGGAACTTGTTAATTTCACATTTTATGATTTCTTACACATTTTTTCAAAATTTCAACATCATTTTAAGAATACTCTATTTTCACCAAAAGAGACGGCTGAGAAATCATTTGTGAAAGGATTGTTGATTTAACTTCCTTAATGATTATGATTTTAATACTTATTATGTTTTGTAATAATGGATCCTTATCAATTATCATGATTGATAAATATATAGGTTCTTTTCTATGTAGAGCATCCCCCTCAATATTAACTTATTTCAGATTGCAGTGGATTGAAATGTTGTAATCTTTGATGATATATAACCATCATCAATAGTTCATATTATGATAATTATTTTTGAATATATATTTTAGGATATTTTTATGAGTATATTTCTCACACTTATAAATATAGACATAATGCTGCCATATTTTCAATGTAAAGATCACAACTGGAAACACCTGATCAAGCGTGGGATAGTTTTCCTCATGAATTTTAATATTCCTTGAGGTTTAGGCTGTCACATTATAATTTTTCATCAGTACAAAACCAATTAACTTCTTTGAAGAATTTATGAATACCATAATATTTTTCCACTTATTGATAATGTGAGCATCAGTGTTGTTTTAAGGAACTTTTTCTAATATTCTATGAAGTCTTCACATTCACTAGCCCTCATAAACCTCACTCCCTTTTGAGAAAGGTTTGTTTTTGGGTTTATAAATCATGAGAAGTTTTTTAAAAATATTCAGTAATACCAAGATAGACCAATGAAACTATAGATCTCCATTATTGATGTTTTCGTGGGACACTCTTAGGTTTCCTTTGTCTGGGAAGGATCCAAAGATAATCTATTGCTAGTGATAAAATGAGCCAATAATAATACTTCTTCTATCTAGAGATCACATTTATTATACATTACATAACATTTATCCCTTCTCATAGTATTAATCACAAAATTAAAATTCTCATTATAATCCTCATATCCCTAAGAGTATTTCAAAATATCATAAAAAATGACTACCAAAAAAATTTCAAGAAAATCATTAAAGAGTCCATTCATTAAATCCAATATTATTCCTATGGAATTAGTGAATTCAAATGGAATCAATATGAACTCTTAGTTTATATACCTTTTTCGAATAGAAATCTGCAGAATACCATTCTGCATCACACATTTTGGGTCACACTACAACCAATGGTCCACCTTAGAGAATAACTTATCCTGACACATTTGATAAAAGAAGTCATCTATCAACATGAGAGGATATTTTTTCTTTATCATGATTTGGTTGTCCTCAAGATAAATGATGTATAAGAGCATTGAACCATCCTTTTTCTTGATAACTGGGACTTTTACACCCTATAGTTAATCACTCGGTCATATAAAACCATTTTCATGATTCTCAAATAGCTATTTCTTTAGTTATTCCAACTCAATTGTGGTCATTCTACATGGTTTATTAGATATTGGAAGAGTTCCAAGAACATGTTCAATTTAGAACTCAACTACATAGTAAAAAAGGAATACCATGAATCTCTTGTGAGACCACATTAGTATAGTCTATCAAAATAGGAATTTATTCGGGCAAGGCCCTCTCCTTTGAATCAATAATTTGTGCTAGAAATAATTTCTCATAAAGTAATAATATCTATAACTAAACCAATGATTATAATTAATATTAATCCACCTCCATAAACATTTATAGAATTGGAGGATGATTCAAGATGTGATGAGTGATCTCCCTTTACAGATATTTAATTATGTAATTGTATAATGACATGAAATCTTTTCTGAAATAGTATCACACTCCACCAAAGGAAGTTATATGCGATTTTCTTGTAGGTTTAGTTGAGAATTAGTAACTGGGGAGGAGAAATATACATTGGAATCAATAATTTACCCATTTTATATTCTTATGGATAACTAAACCTCTGTATATTGAGTTTTTGTTTGAATTGTTATAATAAACATGCAAGACGTGAATGAATACGAAGAACCAAAATCAAATATTATGGCCACAATTCATGAATGAATAACTAGTGTACATGTCACCACATCATTGATGGGATCCACTTCATCATTTTGATATAAAATACTATTCATTTCTACCATGGAAGTTTTTTTATTGATTATATCCAACAACCTTTAGATTAAGGTAACAATTTCCATAATTCCCAAGTAATATATAGTTGATACACAAAACTGTATGTAGAGTGTCAATTTGAACCTTCCCTTATTATTACTCATTAATGGGACTCTTCATATCACTTCAATTTTTTATAGCCAGATTCTACATTTTTAACATTTGATGAATTTCCTTGGTCACTTTAGACACATTCTAGGATTATTCTTCACATAATCTTCACACATGGGAAGTTAGGTTATCTAGCCATAATGGGAATTATCTATTGATCCTAAAATATTAACCTCCATTTTATGTTTTTTATATCTGAGCTAATCAGACCACTAAGAGTCTCTGATTTCTATTTCAATATTGATGAATAAATGGAAAATCTCTTCATAATTGACAAAGTCTTGAATCACCAATGATTTTTTTATTCATGGATATATTCCACTAAATAAGAAATCCAAAATTATTTTAGTGTTCCTGACAATGTCAGAGGCATATCATGCAAGCCTTTTAATGTTTTCCACATACACCCATATAGACTCATTTTACATACACTTTAGTCTGATGAAATCCATATTCATCATAAAACAAATGCTTCTGGTAAATTAAATATTAAAAATAATTGATTAAAATCCTCATATTCCATGTAATTAAGTTCATCCTTTTCCATTGTGTTGCTAATCAGTGTTCACCACTTACCAGCTTCCATGTGAAAATGAATGACCACTAGTACAACTTTCTTCTTTGTATTATGTGCACTATAAGGAATATATTATCTTATAGATAGGGTTCATTTATTTTTCTGCGATGAGGGATCATAAGAACCACTAAAAATATAACGCCTTTGATATATTAAGGATTCAATGGGATATTTCTCTTTAATAGAAGTAGGAGGATGTTCGAAAAGATTGATGTTTTTTATTCGAAACATGACAATGTTCATCATGTACTATTATGATATTTGGAGCACCTATTCCCCCCATATTTGGAATATCATTAGTGAAATCATCACATTGCCTATCACATTGATGGTTTTCATGGGTTTTTCTATTTCCATCCATTAACTAATATATAGAAAGTATAATTATGGTTTTTTAATACTTAGATAATAATAAAGTAAAAATATAAACATTGAACATAAAAGGATAAAAATGTAGATAAAAAAATATCCTAACATGTGATTCCCCTATTTCCCAATATATGTTATCCATAGTGATATAATTATCACTACGGTTCTTACTAAAGTGCTCTAGTCCCAATCTACATAATAAGTAGTTTATCCTCTGATACAATATATCACTTCCCTAGCCTTTTACACATACGATTACATGTTTTTTTGGCCTAACTAACCATCAAATACAACCATGGATCATGTAGTATAGTGTCTCTAAAAGACTATTTACATAATTTAAAAACATGAATCCAAACTAAAATATCTTTTATTTAATCTCCAAAGTTATTTTTAAAAGTTTTTTGTGTCCTTATATATAAATAATATTACCCTGAAAATAGATGAAAGAAGGGTTGATATAAAAATCCCAATAAGGGAATACTCATATGAATAAAGTATATCACATGGGATATAAGGCATAATGAAAACCCTGTTTTTTCACTCATGTATAGATCCTTTATATTTTGGTCTATTTCATTATAATAGATATTTTGTGGATTATTTTTTGGTTGGTAATGTTCCCAATGTTGTTCAAGGATTTTTTGGAGCCTAGGGCACTTATTTTGTTTAATGTTGGCCAATTCACATAGTTGGCAGTTAGTGGGTGCATAGTTTGCCTAACAAGGCAGATGTTGTATTTCCAGACAGAGCCATCGTAAACGATGACACATGACCATGTGGGATAACCATTTATGTTCCCTATCTTCTTATGTAACCATTAATAGTTTGTTCACGGTTTTTCAAACCGTGTGGACAAACTAGGAACCCACAATGTTTTCACGGAAAAATGTCAGATTTTCCCTTAGTTGTTTAATTAGATCCCTATTAATTACTTAATCAAGGAACTAGTATGATTGGCCTATTTTTTCCTCAATTTTGATATTTTTAATGCATATTCTAGGGATAATGCGATATACTTTTTCTGAGATATGATTGACCGTCCATTTGTCACATTGGATGCGCAATGGTTTGTACTCGAGTCCTTTTAAGCCTTTCCTCTTCTCTCTTTCTCTTGACCTAGATATTGAGGAATGAGAATTTTTCTCCATTACATTGATCTACATTGATCTGATCAAAATAAATGGTCAATTCCATACTATGAGAGTCATACACACCCAATAATTGTAGTATATAACTCATCCCTCAAGTTTGCTGATTTTGGAATTGTCATGTGGGACCCTCCAATTTAATCATGTTTCATATATAGAATTATTATGAAATTATTATAGTAGTTATAACTGTATGGTTATGCTATTTCAAAATATGTGATTATTTGTTAGTGGTTACACCAAATGTCCTTTTCTTTCCATGTAGGATTTTAATCCTAAATTGTCATTTTAGTGTTTTGACATGTTTCAGCAACCATTTGGGTGTGCCTTGGATTGACCTTACTATGTGTATACGTTTCTATACTAATTGGAGTGAATTATTTATATGAATTTCATAATTTAAATTATCATGTATTGTCATCATTTTAACCTCCAAAGTTAAGTGATTCAATTGATAATTAAATGTTATGTGTAAATTTTCCTAGTATACTAAGTATATGACCTGACCGGATTAATTGTATATGATTTGCAGGTTTAATGTCTATTTCACCCCTTATCACATTAATGATTTGTAGAGAAATGAATCATTAATATATAATAATTTTTAAATGAATTAAATTAATGGTATCATGCTACATTGACTTATCACACTAATGAAAGGCAAGCCATGATCCAAATGACTTGATTAAAAGTTTGCATGATACTTGGCCATATCACATGAATGGAAGGAAAGGCATGAGCCAAATGAAATGTTACATGACATCAAAATCAAATAAAAATGATATGGATCGATCTCACATTTGATTATAATCAAATAATTTCCTGAACACTCAGGAACCCCATTTTGATTCAAGGATACAGCTTGTATAGGTCGATACCCACCTAGATCTCAGTCCTTGAATATTCTTTAGACACTTGGTTTGAAAATGTTGGATACATTACAGATCATCACAACATGTCTTAGATACACTCCTTGGATCCAACATTGATGTGCAGTATCCATGGTTACATTACATAGGGCCCTATGTCTGCATAGCCTAGTTATACCTTCGATAATCACCTTGGATTCAGAAGGAACCTCATTGTGGAATTCCTTGTACTATTCTCCTTGGATTATACTCTTATCCATGATTGGATTCATTTTTTACTCAGCTGGATACCCTTTTAGAATACTTTTCCATGGTTATTACCTTGGAACATCACTATTTGATATCACTATAGGTTTCCTTGTTTCAACATAGAACCTTTTAAATTGATAAAAAATGACTTATTTACAAATAGGTAATAATTAAATAATGATTTGTTTACATGTTCACACACTAGACAAGGGATGAAGCAGGTATATGGGTATTTAGAAACATTGTACTACATTATATTATATATGTATTCTAGTACACTATTTCATTTCTTTTACTCGGGCTAGATGTTAAAGACACTATTGTTGGTGACCCACTAAGATTTATCTCACACACTCTACTGGCATCTTTTGGTACACCAGCAGAATACATGGTTGGAGTTGTTGAAAAATTGAATCATACAACATCAAAAACGTTATTTCCTTTTTTTTGATTCTGATAGTTGATGACAGAGTTGGACCTCATGTTTCTTAGGATAGTGTTTTATTTGATTTCTATTTTTTTAGAACATGTTTTGTTTATTTCCTTGTATCCATGTTATATTTTTAACTAGTGACATGAAATATCATCAATTGTTGAATGTTATTCAAGTTGTTTCTGTTGTTTTTAATATTGAATATATTTTACTGAGGTTAATTAAATTTACTAATATTGGTTCCTCATTTCCCTATTTACATTCATAAATTGTTCTACACTTTGTTAATGGGGGAAAGTCTCCCCATAGACACACCCTTGGCCCTCACTGCTAGTCGTAAGCCTCTAGCATTCGAGGAGATATGCTAGAGGCCTTGTGTCCCACCATCCCCGTGGTACCAACTATGTGGCATTCAGGTGTGATATGTCACAATGTGGTATCGAAGGGGTGTCTTTTCATTTTTCAATTATTTTTTAGAGACAACATGTTGGAGATTATGAATATTTGTGAGTAGGAAATGATCCATGTTTGGGTGTTGTGAACCCATGTTTGGGGTAAAAATCATGTTTCCTAAATTATAATTATTGTTATTCATTTTCTAATTAAAATCATTATTATTTGACCATTAAGTGATGCACATTCTCTATCGTTTCATTGATTATTACTTTGTTTGAGGATTTCTTTTTTCATCTTTTATGTGATGATATGCGTGGAAGGATCATTGTATCTTGAATCATTATAGGCACCTAGAATTTGTATGACATGAATATTTTCATGCCATATAAGTGAATTTCACTTATTTTCATTTCCTTATTTGACTGTGATTATTGAGTGATGTTGTGGTAGTTAGTTTATGCATGTTTGACTTTAAGTTATTATTGATTTATTTACTATCTCAATTCCTGAGGTGTATGGACACTCTTGAGTTGGGATGAGTAATTTACCAGTTTCATCCTTTTTTAATAAATAGACGGGCATCGTTTATAGTGATAGTTTAATGGGAACTAATTCACATTGAATAGATTCCTGTTATAAAGTGAAATATGAATTCTAAAATTAATTGGTTGCACATCCTTATTCATCCATGTCATGTTTATTAAAGGAATAAGAGTGAACATGGTAATAAAATGTGATATGAAATGAAACTTATACTTGAGAAATTACTGATACATGGTTTCCTAATTGAGTAGTAGGGGTAATATACCTTGGGTAGTGAGTTTTCCTATTTTAAGCATTAACTAGTGGTGTTATCTTTCTGCAAAAGCATGTTCTGAGTCGTGTGGTTTGGAATTTAAGATCAATTCTTCCACGACATCCTCATATAATTTTCTAGTAATGTGGTGACAACCATTCTCCATACGTTGTGGTCCATGATTTTCCACTCTTAACTCCAAGAGTTCCAGTTCAGGCACCACCTGCTGTACCTGATTTGGGAAAAAATTCCCAATTTTGAGATAATATCTTACATTTGATATTGTCCATGCATGGTGCTCCACGACATGGACATACAATGGTTGATCTAGCTCATGAGTTATATCAGCAACAACCTCAAGAAAGTAGATATTTTTAGTGACCACCTTTTAATTTTTTGAGCATTTGGATATTCCTCTAGAGATAATGGCCAAAAATTATACTTAAATGATTTGGGACTTATCCAAGAATTGGTGGGATGTGACTACAATGTTCGTTCATCATCAGGGAATGTTATGGGTTGACTTCCAGACTACCTTCTATGACCATTTTTTTTTCTATAGACGCTACAAGCTGACAAAGCCATAGAGTTAAGAAATCTCAAATAGGACTTTGTGTTAGCTTGGGAATATAAATTCTATTCAATGGAGTTGAAGCTCCTTTCACCCCTTTTGAACCATGATGATGTTTATAATAATATATATTTTAAGGATGGGCTTCAGTGGGCCTTCTATACATATGTTAATGTATATGTGTAACCTAAATTTTCAGCAATTTTCAATCGGGCCCTTCTAATTGAACATAACCAAATAGATGACAATAATACTAGGAATAAAGGACCAATGTCATGTCAGGACATTAGTTCTTCATGTGGTTGGAATTTAGGCTTCAATTATTCCCATCACAGTAATGACAACCAGAGTTCCCTTTTCGATATCTATATAGAGTGTCATCATTTTGGACGATAGGGCACAAGAAGCCTCATTATAATAGGGAACCAATGAAATACATGGATTACAGTGTTATAGGTAATCTCCAGCATTTCATTGGGATTTTTCCACCAGCATCGAGTGGAAAAGGATATGTACCAACTCCACCTTTGGGGTAAAGTTATTTTATGTCATGTTAGTTGGGGATTTGGAATAGAAAAAGTAGGTATGGCTGGGAGGAGGTCATGGCCATGGTATCCAAACCCATGATCACCAGTAGAGCCAGAAAAGAAGTTATGATTGTGGTAGTCTATATGGTGCATATGGTCATGGATCGGGTCAGTTACATCCAATGTATCCAATACCTAAGGATCAAGGTGTAGAGAAATTTACCATATGAGGTAATAATCTATTTTCATCTAATAAATTAACTTTTTTATTTGATGTAGGTGCATCAAACTCCATTATCTTTGTATCATTAATGGAGAGTCTTAGACTAGAGATACTATGTCACTATGGTGTAATGACCCTAGATACGTCGTTATGTGTTCAAAAAAAGAACATATGCCAGTGTAAGGACTGTCCCTTTGAGGTAGTTAGTAGCCATTTCTTATATACATTCTTCCTTCATTAGCTGAAATTCTTTAATTGCATTCTTAGATTGGATTAGATGGGACACTATCAAGCTTTTTTATGTTATTATCATCTCAAGGTAACTTTTACATCATCAGAAGGTTGTAGTTATCTACATAACATAGAGTGGAATTTCCATGCTAGTAGTGTTTTACTATATCATCATAGTCTAGGTGGATTGACCACCTAAATTGAAAATATTTTGATCAAGGATCAGGGTTTAGAAAATGTCGATTTCCCTCTAGTAGTGGATCATTTTAGCGATGGCATTCTCGACAATTTTTCTGGATTACCTCCTAAGTGAGAGTTATTATTTATAATCGATCTTCATCAAAGAGTATCTACCATGTCCATTACTCCATATAAGATGGGAAAAAAATATTGGGGTGCTTAAGTGGAAGGTATAGGATTAAGAGGCTAGGGGTTTCATACGACCTAGTACATCCTCTTGGGGTTCTCCCATGGTTTTCAGCAAGAAGGATGAAGTATCCATTAATCTATTCATGGATTATATAACGTTGAACTAGATTAAAATCAAGAATCAATAACCTCTTACCAGAATATTTGTTCTCTTCAACTATCTCTGAGGAGAAATGGTCCTCTCTATGATTTAAATGAGATCAGTTTATCATCATTTGTGAGTAAGACAATAAGACATACCTTGTACCAATTTCCATTTCACTAATACTCTGTATGAGAAAATTTTATTCTGTTTAGTAATAAAAATGCATCTTCCATTTCCATGGATATGATGAATATGTCTTCCACCTCTATTTGGATTCTTTTATAGTGGTATTTTTGGAAAACATCTTAGTGAATTCTCACACTTTTAGCGACCATGAAAAAACATCTTCAGATCATTCTGATTACAAAAATAGGGAATCATATGTATTCCAAGAATGCTAAGTACAACTTATGGATCGAAAATGTTCACTTAGTAGGTCTTATTATCTCAAAAGCTGGCATATCTGTTGACGTAGAAAAGGGTAGAGTTGTAGTTTACTAGGTGCATCCCAAAAATGTGTTTGTTAAATGGAGTTCCTAAGGGTTTGATAGATATTACATGCATTTCATACAAAAAATTTCCCTTATTTATTAACATCATACTAGTCTTAAAATGAAGGGTGTCATGTTCATATGGTCAAAATCATGTGATAAATCCTTTATGAAGATGAATGTGGGGACTGTATTAGCACCTTTTCTGAATCCTCCAGATCATGTTATAGTTTATACCACATTCATTTATGCATTATGCAACATCCTAAGAGCAGTGCTGATACAGGACAAAAAATTAGTTATGTACATATCTCTACTGTTTAGTCCTCATGAGAGAGAATACCTCCCAAATGATCTATATCTAGTAGAATTTTTCCATGCCTTACATTACAGAAGACATTATCTTTTCTATGATCTCTTTGAAGTGTACGCAGACCATAAGAGCCTCAAATATATCTTTTCATTGCATGACATGATCCTTAGATAGTGTATATGAGACATGTATCTATAATCCCATTCTTTTGATCTTTCTTATAAACTTGGGATGGGTAATTTAGTTTTAGATGACCTGAGTTGAAAAACTCAAACACAAGACTTATGGGAATCCAATGATGAATTGATGTTAATGGACCTCTTATCTTATATTTATTTGAAGTTTTGTGATAGTAACGAGCTATATAACCTCTCAGACATGATAGTTACGTCTTCACATTTTGAGTAATGGAAGAGTAGACAATTTTTAGAACTTAAATGTTTTGTTCTACATGGGAGTGTATCAGGAGATTACCCAACTCTGGATTGGTCTATGGACAGAGAAGACTTCATGAATTTATGTGGAAGTATTAGGGTTCCTACATATGTGAGGGATGAGTTGATGAATGGGTCCCAGACATCTGAGTGTGAAGTACATCCATGAATCTCAATGATGTTTTAGGATATGTGATTCTAGTATTGGTGACTAGTGGGGAAACATCATATATCAGGCTATATCACTAGGTTTTCCACATGTCAATAGGTGAAGGTGGAGCACCAAAAACTATATGCCTTCTTACATTATATTCCAAACCATAAATGGAAATAGAAGTATGTATCCATGGATTTTGTAGCTTCTATACCTAGGTATCTGGGGGAAGCGTTTCTATATGGATATTCATTGACTAATTAAAAAAATCATCCCACTTCATTCTTATTCAAAAGAAATTCTGTGTTAATGAGCTGGGAAGAGTGTATATTCATGAGATCTCAAGAATGCACAGGGTTCCTTGTACTATCATTTCATATCAAGGTTCTCGATTCACATCCCCGTTCTGGTAGGGTTTGAAAAATTATAGGGTATCACAAGTGCTGTTATGAATATAATTTCACCCCAATATCACTAAAAATTGGAATGGACAATACATGTTCTAGTAGATATTATATGATCACGTGTCCATGATTTCAGCGGTTCTTGGGGGAACCATATCCCTCTCATTTAGTTGACCTATAATAATATATTCAAGTAAATAAATCAAATGGATCATTTTTTGGCATTTTAAGGTAGGTCATTCCTTTCACCCATATGCTAGAAAGAGGCATCTAATGCAGCCTTACTTGGTTCTTGTCACTTTCAGGAGACATTAGAGCTGTTATAGTTGATTAGAATGCATATTAATACTGCTGATTCTAGAAAAAAATATTATGTTGATCGCAATCGATGCCCAATAGAGCTCATGGATGGACATATTGTTTTCCTTCTTGTATAACCCAGGATTAGGAATATACTATTACTAAAGAAGGTAAAGTTGTCACCTTATTTTGTAGGGAATTTTAAAATTATTGAGATAGTCAAGCCGTTATCTTATCAGTTTCTATTACCTCAGCTATACAATGTCATGCACAACATCTTCTATGTTTTAGAGCTTCACTAATATATTTCCGACCCATCTTACACCTCTGATACAAAGGATGTTGAGTTAGATGATTATGTTACATTTGAGGAGTATCCAGTACGCATCATTAAAAGAATGATGATGTCTCTCTAAAGTCTCTCTATAACTATATTTTGGGTGCTATGGAAGTATTGATGCATGCATGGCAATACAAGGGAGTATGAGGATGACATACATACTATGTTTCCCAAATTATTCTCTGACAGTGTTTCACCACCCTTGGAAGGTGAACATGGGAAAAATCTCTTTTAAGGGGGAATACTATAAGAAACTGATTTTTCACATATTTATGGTTCCTTTTAAATTTATTCTAATTCCTTATCTTGGACCTTTATTGATTCCTATTTATTTTATAAATGTCCTAAGGGTTTTTAGGGCATGTTCAAATCCAGGAACTCATCTTTTTGGAGAACCTGGCCAAGTCACATAGTTGGTGTACGATTTTTGGACCATGTGGATGATGTTTTCCTAGACAGAGCCACCACTCATGGTTTGTGAAAGATAGTCCATACTAATCGTACATTTTTCCCTTCTACCTAGGTAACTTTGCCAAAAAACCATGAACATTCAATTTTTCTAGGTTAAATTTTGAATTTTCCCTTAATGACATAACTTGATCCCTCCTTCTTCCCAAATCCTAGACCGTTGGGAATAACCCATTTATCATTTAATTTGAATCTTTATGAAGGCTTATGAAAGGGATAAAGAGATCTCCTTCATCTGGGATCCAATCAATCTTTTTTTATCTTGTTGGATGTGAAACCGTTTATACTCAAGTTCGTTTAAGCCTTTCCTCTTCTCATTTTTTCTCGATCTATTTATTGAGTTATGAGTGTTTTTCCTTTTCATAGATATACTCAGATTCAAGACAAATGAATGCCTAATATCGATGGATGAGAGTCTCAAAATCATAAGGTTTGTGGTCTATAACACATCCCTCATGATCGTTGATTTAGGAATTGTCATGTGGGCCTGGCTTATTTCTTTAGGTGCCATTAATAGAATTAATATTACATGATTATACATGTCATAACTTCATAGTTATTATCTTTCCAAATATTTGATTAGTTGTTAGTTTTTATTCCACCTTCATTATGTACATTGTATTCAAATAAAGTAGAGAGACAAGAAAGGCAGGGCCCACATGGATAGGCCAAAGGGGGGAGGAATGTTAGGGGGAATGAAATGGTGGAGGCTAAGGATAATTCCTCTAATGTTATTTACTCTTTATGGATTCAAACTATTAAACTAGTGAAATAATAAGCACTTTGGACCCAGGATGTCCATTGATGAAAGGTAGTCTATGACCTTGTTTCCCTCCTGCCAGGTTTGTGAAATGTTGATATCATCACAAATGATTCACCAATATTGTCTAATGATATAAGAGATCGACAAAGGATCAATACACCATACATGTAAGGAATTATATAGGAGAAAATATTTTGTTTCTACTTTAGTGATTTCCAAATTCCACAGCATGCATATACTCAGCCTTGTAAACATGTCCATAACCTCTTCCTATATTGAATTACACTAACCTAGTCTAATTGAAGAAAAATGACTGATCCACAATAGTCACTGATGAAAAATCATCCAAGAATAAAATTGGAGACACATTATCTATCAATGTAGAGATTAAGACCCCTTGATCGGGGGTTCAAGAAGGCCTTGTTTCTCGGATGATGGTTATTATCTTGCAAGGAAGTATGAGGTCCTTAAATAAACCTCTACAAGGATGAAGCATCTATCCAATTTTCCAAATCCCTTGGAATATCATTGAAAATATTTTTATCCAACATATAGTGACTCATATACTTAAGGACATTCCCACATTAATCCACTTATTTCTTGCCTACCATAAACACAAGCATCAACATGATGTATCTTAGTACCAGATACTATTTCATTGCCACCAACTGCTGAGTTATGGAACCAATGATGAAGAATGGGCTGACTGGATATAGATGGAGAGGATACAGTAGTCAAATCTCCAAAATAATCCCAGGCATTCCAAACCCTTTCACTATCAAAGAAAAGGTGGTCTGAGCATTCTCTAGTATACCGATTATAGAAAACAAGTCTTGAATAAATATAAATTCTACACCATTAAACATTCTAATATGTTAGAACAACTAAATTTTGGATCCCCTAAGACAATATATTATACTTCATGAGAATATCATTAATCTAGATGGTATTATTCGATGCATTCATTATATCCTGCATGAAATGGATCTTGGAAGAAATCCCTCTTTGTGAAAGAGACAGAGGGTGAAAGAGTAAAGATACATTTATCCAAATTTGAGGATAACATGATGAAGTTACCTAGATAATGTTGGTCCTTGTCCTAGACTACATTAGTAAAAGTAGTGTATTTGGAGGATTACATGAATTGTATGTTTGGCACGGGACCTCCAGGGTACGTGATAATCACCTCACTCATGTTGCGATACGAGAACATGATATCAAAATTCCAAACATGACAATGGGATTGGGGCCTAAGGGTATCAATAATGGATCCAATACCCATCAAAAATGGGTAGGAATGGTTGTATAGTGATGTTTTATTGACCACCATGTTTCTATGTATGTTTTTCCCCATAACGTGTGGTAATCTAGAACCGCCCATGCCAGCTTTTCACACATACACATTAGAGTTTCCTTTAGGCTATGCATATTAATCCCACCATCCTACACCAGATGATCCATCCAACCACAATGCACCCATTGTCTCTTACCCTCTTTATTAAAATCTCATACGATGCTTGTTACAATTATTTTAATATTTTTTATTAACCCCTTTGAGAATTTGACCGAAGATTGGGAATTAAATAGAGTGGCAAGAAGAATGCTATTTACAAGTGTTATTCTTCCTCCAAAGGATAGATAGTCATTTTTCCAGTTTAAAATCTGCTCCATGACCATACTAAGTTTGGGGTCGATGTCACAAATTAGAATTCTTCCAAAAGATATAGGGGGCCCTATATAATCCATGGAGAATATTCATTTCTCCATGTCCATCATATGTCTCTAAGTATATAGTCGATCCAACGTAGAACTACAAGAGATATAGAAGCAGTTCTTTATCTTTTTAATCATCTAACCACCCAAATGAAAATATTTTTCCAAGAACCTATTCAATCCCCAAAGTAATCTACTCACATAATTCATGAAAATAATAGTGTCATTAGATAACATGATATGAGAAACCAAAGGGGACCCAATCTTACGTTGATATGGAAGAATACCACTATTTTTAGGCTTCTCTGTATATATCGACAATGTAATTATTGGGAAATAATAATGATAATATGGGATAAAGGATATACCAACAGAATACCTCAGGTTTTATAAAATATTCCATAGGTATTTCCAATAAAAGCCACCTCCAACCAATAAAACAATAGAATCAAAAGATAATATCAATGTTACAGGGAGAAAATCTCATACATGCTTTGACATTGTTGATGAAACTCCATTCCACATAGACATAGACCATATTCAAGTCATGATTAATGGTTGAATTAGAACCATGAGTTTCTAGTTTGATATCTATCAAAATTTCAACCCATGTATGGTGTTATGCAATAATTTTTGTTTTAGAAATATAATACGTTTGATCCACTGATTGGGTATTCCTTGACATGATATTCATTTGTGGAAGTGTTTCAATATTAAATTTTATGATTTATTTCTATGAATTTCATAATGGAAAGTACCATGTATTCTCATCACTTAACCTACTTAAGCTAAGTGCTTCAATTGATAATTAAATGAGAGATAGAAATTGGAAAGTATAATAGTATATGACTTGAATTGATTAATTGTATATTATTAGTAGGTTTCATGTCTGTAGAACCCCTTACCACATTAACGAAAGGTAGATGAAGGGACATTTATTATAGAATAAGCTTTAAATAAATTAAATGAATTGTTTAATCCTACTAGGCGATTCCACAGTAATGAAAGGCATGGCTTGAACCAAATGAATTGACTAAAATGTTTCATGATGCATTATCTTATCAAACAAATTAAATGAATGTATTAAAATAAATGAAATATTACAAGACATCATAATCAAATAGGAATGGACAAACTTGAGATTTATTTGGATTCTAATCAGACAATTCCATGAGCACTCTAGATCCCTATTAAGATTAAAGGATACATCTTACATAGGTTGATACCCACTTAGATACTAATACTTGAATATAATTTGGTTTCCTAGTATGACACCATATTAACCCTTACATATCATCATAGGATTCCTCATATGCACTCCTCGTAACTAAAATCGACATGTAGATTCCATTGTTACAGCCTATAGGTCCCTCTTTCTGCATAGGCCCATTTTACCTGAGATGATCACCTTGAATTTGGTAGGCACCTCATTGTGGATTTTCATGAACCATACTCCCTGGATTAAACTCTTACCCACACCTAGATAATGTTATTACTGATTTTGAAACTCTTTACATCTTAGTCGCTTTGGTTATTACCTTGGGACTTCACTATTTTATATCATATAGGTTTCCTTTCTACAACATGTATCCCTTTCAATTTATAACATGTGAATTATTTTTGAATAGAAACTAATCAAATCATGAATTGTTTAAATGTTCAAAACCCAGCCATGTGAGGAAGAAGGTACATAAGTATTTTGTTACATTGAACTTCATTACTTTATATATGCATACAAGAAAAAAAATTATATTTCTATTACACATTCCCGATGTTATATAAACTGTTTTTGGTGGCCCAATTAGATTTATCTCAAACCCTATCTAGGTTCCGTTTCATAACTGGGGAAGATTACATGGTTTTATGTGTGGAAAATGGTAAGCCTTCATATTCAAACACATGATTTCTTGTTGTATAATATGGATCATGATAGTCGATGATGAAGTTGGATCTCGGTATTCTTAGGATAGTCTTTGATTTCCTTTAGTTTTTTGATGTACATGTTATTCCATTTATCTAGTATCCTTGTTCACTATTTTTCTAGTTAAATGAAATATTATCAATTATTTAATGATATTCCACTTATTTATGTTATTTTTACTATTGTATCTATTTTCCATTGTGACTCAGAATTTCTTATATTTCTTCTTTTATTTAACCATGTTTACATTCATCAATTGTGCTACACTATGATAATGAGGTCATAGTCTGCCCAGGAACACACCCTTGTCCCACACTACTAGTTAGTGGCCTCTAGAGTTCAGGAAGATGTACATGAGGTCATGTGTCCCACCAAGATCGGGGAAAAATTATGTGGCATTCAAGCCCAAGACATCACACATAATATGATGACATAAAAATGCATAGAAACTAAATAAACATAAGGATGCAGAATATATATAACATGGGATCATATAACAATGGAATCATATATTTAGGGTAACAATATAAAACATGAACTAAACATGAGTAAAGACTCATTCAACAAGGAGGAGCATGAGTTAAGGCCAATCACCAAAACAGTTGCACATGGAGTATGAGATAAGGATTTCCCCCAATACTACTTCCCATGGAGCAAGACTCAAGGATAAACACTATTTCCATTGCCCATGAAGTATAATGAGAATAAAAATAAAACAATGATTTATAGTTCTATCTGGGCACACCTATCCTAACATGTTCATGAATATTCATTCCACCTGAAAAATAAATATAAGGGTTGCAGATGGAAATAAATGTGTATCATTATCATTTCATAAAACATAGTAAATATGTGTATCATTAAAGTGACCCTGAATGAATGGTTTAAAATTGTACATGGACATTAAAAAGGGAATTTATTCATATATAATTATATTCATGGTCATAATGAAGATAATACATGTATAAATGGTGTTTTTGAGAGCTTAAAAATAAAACCTTTTACTGACATTTAAGGATAATAGTATTGAGTGTTTAAATCTAAATTGGGAAAATATTTTATATGAAACAAATAATTAAACAAGATAGATTTCATGATAATATTAGTGATTTTAGAAAAATATTGGAGTCTTAAAATAGGTTAGGGAGTTCACTTAAAAATGGTTAATAAATTGTGAGGTTCCCTTTAATCAAGAAAGCTTATCAAAAATAATAAAGAAGGTAACTATTTATAGAAAATGTATTTAATATTAAAAGAGGGTTAAAATGATATAGATACATGATTTGGTTTTATTTAAATATAACACTGAATATTTATAAACATAAATAAGAGATATAATTAGTAACCTGAAAGAAAAAATGGAGGTTTATAAGGAATCTCTTTTCTTATGTCAGAAAGTGTTTTTCACTATATATTAATGTTCTATATAATCCGTCTATATAAATAAATTAAATAATTTACCACCATATATAGATGTAATTAATATATTATAATTTTATTATGTAAATTTTTTCCCTTTTATGAGTTATATGAAATAATACTATCATTTGGAAGCATTCATTTCCTTGATTTTTAAGATCAGTTTACTTGTATACTTGCACGAAAGATCATGTAAAATGGGAATAGATATAAAAAATTAATGTTATATGTTATTAATTAAAACTAAAAATATTATATATTAATATATGTAATTTATTTATTTTTGAGTTTGGATAAATCATTATATAATATGTTAGTGATAAGTGTTTCAATTATTTTAGAAGATTCTTTTCAACACAAACTAGTTTTGTTTTATGAATTAACATTATGTATATATTCTATTCCAAAAATAGTAAATGTGGGGAAATCATATATTATAAATTTATTTTATCGTAAAAATGGTTTTTAAACCATGAAATAAAAAGTAATTGAAAAAGAAAAACAATTCATCAAATAAAGATCCAAATAGACAACTCATTGATAATGGGTTCATTTTTTCTAGAATTAATTTAGATTAGAAGAGAAATTTAGATCTATTATTCCATAAACACAATTTAATTATTGTATGTTAATGATAATTGATTTATCATTTAAATTGGATAAGGCGAGGTGGGGATAGAATTAGAAATGAAATAAAATTAAAAAGAAATTAAAAGAAAAAGAAAGAAGATTTTACCTCTTGATTTTCTCCCAGTTGATAACATCATTAGGGAAATTGTTTTTGTATTTCGATGAGACCAAGTGATCCTGGATGTGGGGTATGGACTTGGGAAGAGTATTGAGATGAAATTCTATATGGTACAATGTTAGTAATGGGCGAGGATGAGAGGTGGTGAGGGGTGGTATTTATAGTGGTTGAAAGGTGTGTTTTCCCTTTATTTGACACATTAGTTTATTGGTTTGTCTCCGGAAAATTACTAGATTGACTATTATATATAAATATATAAAAATAACAATTTATATTTCTATATTATGGGTTTTATTCGGTCATACACCATAAATTTCTCAATAATTCATGTATTTATCTTTTATTGTAACTTATCGTATTTTAATATTCACTAAAAGATCAAGTATTTTAGAAAATCCTAAAAATTCACCATAACAAATTCTTGATTAATAGAATTCAAAAATAAACATAATTTTATGAATATATTTTTCTAAATAAGATAAAATTAATTCTTAATTTAATCATCATTTATTCGAAAAATACAATAAATTTTCTTTTAACAAATTTTATAAAAAATGGAAAATTTTATTAGGCTCTAAGAAATTTATGTTTTAATCATATGAAAACAAATTATTTATTTATGATTAATTTTTTTGAAAAATACTTTTAATTAATTATAATAATTATATATTTGTAAATATACATTTCTATTTTATAAAAATACAAAAACATAATTTGTGGTATATAAAACATTTACTTACTTATACTTTGATAAAATTATTTCATATTTTCATTTATAAGATGGATATATTTTATTTATACATTCATGGTTGATGTTACTATTCAATTGGTTGGTTTACTATTCATAATAGTTATATTAATATTCTAACATTCATGATATTATTCTATGGGTATAGGTTCATTTACATTAATAAATAAAACTTATTTGATACTTTCATCATTTAGATAGTTCTTATTTATTTCTATATGTAATTTTATGTAATTTATACTATATTGAATAATAATAAGAATAGATCTTCCAGTGATAATATTTTGTGTTTTTACATTGATGTTGAGAATACCCATGGATGTGCTAATGTTGAATGTTATTTTGTTAAGAATTTGTTTAATGGGAAATATTCAGGGTTCAATGTTTATTTTTCATTTTCCCACTTGATAAGGCACTAAGATATTAACAATTTCATCTCTTGATATCAAATTAAGATTTTTACATAGAGATCCTAGATATAGGAAATGTAATAATTTATAATAATCCAAAACTCATGGAGTTGGGATGATGTGATGAAAATGATAAAAACATGTTACCCTTGAGATACCATTGGCAGGATTTGAATTATTACTAGGGTAATTTACTTGTTTGTAATGGATAAAAATTAATAATGTAGAATAATGATGATGGTCACTTATATTCAAAATAATTAATTTCTTTAACGTGAATTCCTCAATTATAGGAATGTAATTTAATATTTCTCTATAAAATTCCTCTATGTCATTTTGAAATCTATCCATTGTAGTGGTATCAGGTAGTCCGAATAAAATTATATGAAGTCGCATACAAGACTATGTTATTAAAATTATGTTTGTGTGATCTATATTATATCAAGTATGTTCTATGATATCATACAATTTACAAAAATTAAAGCTGTGGTAAATGACACCTATTAGACAATGGAAGGATACTGTACTCAACATCATGGTGAGAGTATGGATAGATGACAACCCCACCATTCCAAACACTCTACTCTTGGTGTAAATATATCAAATTTAAAGGTGTTTCGATTTCATACATATATTCATAGGGGGTTATGATTTATAGTGGTATTTTCATACACATGTATCTCTAGATATAGTATTAAAAGGGATGTTGGAGGTATGATGTGTATGGGATGTGATGTGTTGAAGAACATTACGTTGTTTATATTAAGCGATGTAATGATGTATATTCCCCAATATATGATTAAAATTTTACATAATATCATGTATCATAGAAACCACTATGTTACTATATATATGTAGGATATGAAATAATGTGATGTTATGATTCATGTGTTTCATGTAGTAATACTTATCATAGGTTTTTGTGAGATATATTGTTTTATAGATAGCTGGATTAAGACATATAACATTGGGTAGAGCTAGAACCTTGTGTGGAAGTGGTAGTATGGTCCAATTATTTAAGTATTCATGTATAATATCATTAGTTTGTGATAATTGTTGAGAGATAGACATAGTGAGGCTGGGAAATTAGAATACATATTTAGGTGGTGAGTCAGTATCACTATTTTTCAGTGTCCTTCAGTATAATTTCATTACCTTTTACATGGGAGGATATGATGATGACCCAACAATGTATATAGTTAAATTCTCCCCGCATAAATATGAAATATATTGTTATCAATATAAGAATGATGGAAATTGGTTTTCATATTACTATTCATGGTTTTGTTGGAGCTAAATGGTCATCCAAGTGTTTATAACCACTTCTTTTTTGTACTCATTCTATCCATTTTATTTATCACACTACCATATGACATTATAGATATGACCTTTTTTCTCTTTTATTTGTTTCATCATGTGTTTATTGATGAATTTTTCTTTTCACGACCATACTTTAATTTAAGATGAGTATAATTCATCCCATTTTTATATATATTATACCCACGATGCTAGTCTCTATCTAGCAGCCTAATGGAGGGGTGAGCTTTGATGTTCACTATCCTCTTTGTCTCATTTATATACATTTTAGGGTGTTAGTTGTGGGGATGGGGTCATGAAACTCGTCATTAATATAAATATCATGGATTATTAGCAATTCTACCCTAAAATGGGAGAAATTTAATATAAATAATCTATGTATTCTATTACAATAACATATACAATATAAGGATAATTTAATTTTGGAATATAATATATACCAAAATCACATTTATGAAACCAGTTCAATGCTTCAAATATTAACAACAAAAGGAGTTGAGAATATATTAATACTAAAACATAAACATAAGTATTATGAATGAAGAGAATAAATTATTATTGTTTTTAATATCTTTTTTATGTGTTTATTAAATAAAATTAAATAAATTATTTAATTTTTTTCCTAGTTCACATTGAATCAAAACCGTTGTAAAGTGTTTTCTCTCAAATTCATCTATTTGATACTATTTTGGTATTATTAATGTAATTTAATATATGGTTTGTATATATGTCATATTTTATAAATGAAATAATGAATTATATTACAACAAAAATATTTTAATTTCATTTAATATACATCATTATAATGGGGTTTTCATTAATGTGTTTCTCAAGCAACAAGAATTTTCATGGAGAAAAGTTTTATTCTCTTGGACCTTATACATGTTATCCACCATGTTACCATTATATTATATCCTATTAATTTAATTTCTCTTAAATTTTTAATTCATTTTCTGAATGTTATTTTAAATATAGAATATGAAAAAGAGTTTACTTTTTTTCAAATTTCATTTGACTCAAGTGTTACCATAGACAAAATATTTTTTTGTAACAAAATATTCCATCATTGAGTTATGATTTTAACCAAAAAAATAAATTAAAGAAATTCAATAAAATATTCTATTTTATTGTATTATGTGGTATTCCATTAATGTTTGTAATTTTACTAGAGAAAAATCATTTTAAAATATCAATTCCCTAGGGATTTTTTTTCTCTAGAGGGATGCTGATAACTCAAGACACCTTTATTGATGTTATATTACTTCATCATGAATTTTCATCAAATCTTGGTTTCTCCAACACTATAATTTTATTATATTATATATTTTTATATTCAGTGGGAAAATAATTTTTTAGTCTTCTTCAGGAGTCTTGATTAGAAAAATGGAATTTTCAATAAAATAGAAATGCGGGTTTCCATTATGTTTCATATACTTTATATTCCTCTCTAAATGTCCCAAAAAATATGTAATTATAATTTAAATCATCTAATATTAGAGACTATATAAAAATTTGTTTGATATAAAATTATTTCACACCACATTTTCTAAGATTCCATTGAATGGTACAAGTAAATTTTTATAAAACATTATTGTTAAAAATGATTCGTAATATTAATTATATATTTAAATTTTTAGAATACCTTTTTTTCAAATGGATCTTCCATAGTATATTTTATGTTACCTGATATAACCAAAAATATACTTTTGTTATAATTTGTGGGATTGAACTAGTGAATTCAAAAATTTCATATCTTAATAGATACTATTATGATATTATACAATGAATTAATTTTGTTAGATTCTTTTTTATTAAGGTCCACATTCTTCTTGATTTCTATGGATACATTTTGGTAATGTTCTATTGAAACTAACAACCTTCATATTCTATATCGATTATGTTCATTATTTATAAGTATTGAGAGTCCCTATAATCATTTATCTATATTGTGTGAAAACGAATTTAGTATATAATTAAATTTTGATATTGTTTACCTCAATATAAAGTTATTTTATTATTATCGTGAAATGTATTTTAAATATATATGTTTTTACTCAAACAAATATTATCATTTGAATTCTGAATTGGTATTTTCTGAAAATATAGATCCATTATCTATATATGTCATGACCATGCTAACACATCAATTTAAGTGTAGAGAATTATTGAAATTAAACTTGATTATTGACATAGAATAATCATTTATTATGTATCAACCATAAGTATCATTCATTAAATGGATTTCCATAATCTATTCAGTATAAATATTCACTGGGAATGATATGATCATTCTTACTAACTCTTATAGAGAATTCATTGGAGAAAAAAATGATTTGCGCCAATTATTATAAATCCACATGACAAATTGATAGTTGTCATGAGATAAATCCATTTTTGTTTTTCTATTAATATCCCCCCATAATAGGATAAAATACTTTCCAAGACCTTGACATACTAATTTTTTCTCTCTATATTATATATTCCATAAGAATAATATCCGAATTATGTATATAAATATTGGTAATTATTTTTGTTGTTATATAATGATCTTAGTTTCAGTTGATTATGAAATCACCTTGTTTACATAATGAAGCTAAAATATTTATTCCATGTTTATTCTAGTATTAGTATAGTTTTATATTTTCTTTTTTTTTGTACATTTGATCTGACCACGCCACATAATTCTAGTTCCATAGGTTTTGAAATGTATTACCGATGACATGCCAAACAAGATATATTATGTGATGATTTATTGGAGATGTTGATGATTCATTATAGATTAAAATTTATCAAATAAAATGTACAAATATCAATTAGTTGATAAATATTTGGTTTTTCTCATTTTACACTTCATCCAATTTCTCTGATGTTGTTAACCTAATAGGTCCATATAATGTTTGTGAAGAATAATTTTTATAATCTTCTATAATAATGATAACTTTATTATTCTTGATTTAATATTTTTTACATCAGAAAATAGAAAAATTATGTATTTATATAAAGATAAATGGGAGCTCATGTCTAAAGGGACCCAAAGATATATAGCCACATAAATATAAAATTATTTATTTAAATATATCTGAATTTTTTTTATTTGTATAATTAAATTAATATAGGTATATCTTGATATTTTTTGGAGAAATATATATTCTCATAATTGGAGTCAAATTTTTTAGAGAAAATATATTTAAATCTATTGGTAAATCTATATAACACTTTTAATTCAATGTTTAATGGTTTATAATAAATTTTTTTATTATTTTTCACCTAAAAACAAATAGTGGAATAGATTTAAAGTATTAACATTTTCTCAATTCTTAAAAATTATAATCAATTTATTCATGAATTGGTATAATCCTCACATTGAATATTAATTAATATAATTTAAAATAATTCATGTTAATTCATATTATATATCATTATTTATTTGATCATTTAAAAGGCTAAATAATATATGGGTTTTCATTAGTATTCAGGATTGAAAAATACATCATATATGTTTTTTTAATTTTCTATTTTATATACTATAATAGGGGTAATTAGTCTTATAAACATGGATGAAATGATGAGTGTCATGTCGTAAATTCAATTAATGTTTATTTTTATGTCATATAAAAAATTGGGATTATGGGAGTTTATAAAGATAATATTACCAACCTCAAAAGATTATTAATGGTTTTATGGAATTTTTATAAGATGTTGGATATTCATCCCAATGTTTTATGGTATGTTAAATGGGGAGATTAAATTATATGAGAAATTCCTAAAAATCCTTAAATAATGTGTTCAAAATCATGGTTGATCCATATTGGCTGTTTAATACAGATGTACAATACATATTTAGTGGATTTTCATCCCACACATCAAGGGGGAGAAATTGTTCAAAATTAAAGAATTTGACACAATTCAAAAAGTGTTGTATGAGCGTAGTTGGAAGATCCCCACATATTAAAGAACAAAATGTTTTCTTTTCTTTTCATTACTAATGATTATATGTATAAAATAATTTCCATATTTATTGAACATTGTAATCATTATCCAAATTGGGGGTTATTTTTAGAAATCCCAATGGAATATGTATGATTTGAACACAATAATAAAGATGAAACATGAGAATAAAGAATGGTGGATATGAATACTTACTAAAAATTAATTTGAATGGAATTAATATTGGATTAATTTTCAACAAGATATATGATCGACGAAGGATATTTGTTTGAAACACAGAAGTTAGATGTAATTTTTCATGGAGACAACATGGAAAGGTGAGTTGGAATTGATTTATTAAATTCATCTTTGAAAATGTTTTGATAGAATTTCCCAAAATGGGAAGCAATATTTTAAATATAGTGGTTATATTGATGAAAATATATAAGGAAGTTGTGATCATGCCATGGGATATGGTTTTGGTTAAGAGGGCGATAAATATCAAAGGAATACATAATGGTTCCCTGAAAATGATGCCCTCATAATGAATTTACAATGAACCTATGAAACATTATGAGAAATAAACATATAAAAATGGTGTTTCTAGGATATTGGAATTCATATAAGACGTGGATAAACAATATTATCTCAATAAATTTGACCACATCATATAATAATTAATATTGATTGTAACATGTGGAAAAATTAAAGTCAAAACATAGAGAAATCATAGTGGTCATAATATTATATTATATTGATGAAATAATTTTAATAGTGGTCAACTTGGTCATGTGTTAGGGATAATACACAGTGATGGGCCTGATGTCCTAGTATTATCCCTGGGTTCTAGGTAATGGATCAATACGCTATGGATGATCTACTGTGAAATATGAAATATATAATTTTTTATTCATATTATTATAAGATAAAGAAAAGGTGAATAATAGGCCAAGAATTTAGGCATTTGGAATAGATTTTATACCACAAAAAAACTAATATAGTTGTGGTGGTTGATAGAAACTCCAATTAATCTGGATTTCATACAGAGATTCAAAAATTTATAGGGGCTTGATTCAGCTAATACATGAAAGGATTCTAATTTAATCACATATCTTGTATCTTGATCTATTAAATTTTACATGAATGATTTGAAGGTGAAATCAAAATTACCGTTTTCCACAAAATGTAGATTTAATTCAATCAAAAAATGATAGAGAAATAGACCCATCAAGTAGTATTATGTTGATTGTGGTTATGGAGATAATAAAGAGTACATGGAGATGTTAGGGTTGGTTTTTATTTCCAATACAGATGCTGATTGGTTTTTAATTATTGTACACCTGACCTCTATTCTTTAATATGGGATATCAACTAGACACATGTATGTTTGAACATGGGTAGACTATTCAATATCTGTTCATGAAGAGTAAAATATTGGGTCCATAAATAATATGTATAAGGTCTTCGGAAACTATTGAAAACTCTTCCAATTGAATTGGGATGAAATCACTATTTTGTAGTGAATGTGTCATTCACTAATTTTTTATCAATGTATATAAAATTTTATCCAAAAACATATTAAATAGTTTCTATAAAGGAACGTATGATGAAAACTAAAACACCAATCCACATTATTTTAATCCATGAATTTTATTATAGTCATGTTATATATTTGTCTTTTGATTCTATGGATATCCTATATCGATTAAGTTATAAAAGGATGGGGAAGAATTTAATGAGTTTCTAGGGACCCTTTGGAGGAATTATAGCTATTGAGAAAATAAATAAATTCATTAATCCCTGGTATAGAGTGACCCTTCCCAAACCAGAATTAATGTTACGTGAACTATTAGTAATTTGGTGCATTAAAATAACATCAGTTGCATACTCCTACAGTTTCCTAGTGAAGTTCATCCATGAAAAATCATGTGTACAAATTTACATAATTCACACCTAGAACAATGTATAAAATAATAAACTCATGACAGATGGTAATGTGTATGTTGATGTGAATTGACTTAGATCTCCATTTTTTAAATTGATCATAATGAAATACTCTTATTGTTGAATGATCCAGGTCATTTTAGGTCAATGATAATTAAATGAAAATGTAATAATTTGGATGTGTATTTTGTTCCATTATTCAAACCAGCCTCTTAAGGTAATCTCACTTTATTATAGAGTTCTTGGATTCAAATTAAGAACACCACACATCCTCAGGGATAGTAATGATTATCCTTGTATTTTATTTGTGCTTATTAATTATAATATGAAACCATTTTTGGACACCATTCATCACATTATCAAAGGTAATATTTATTAATATCTATATAAACCGATCAATATATCAACAGGAACATTCATTTGTGAAAAAGAATATATTAGCTATATATATTTTTCACATATTTATTATAGAGGGAAGAAAAATTTATGTTTTTATTGGTATAATAATGAAAAATAACCCTCACCATTAGTTATATCAATCACATGTAAAAATAGAAATATCATATGAATCCTATATGATGAGATAGATTCAGGTAGGAAAACATCTCCATGTATATGATAAGTGGGAATAAAAAATACCAATAAATAATTGATATTATATTATAATAAGTATCCCATATATAATAATGTATTATAATTAACCAATATAGTCTCCCAGATAACTATAAAGCCTCAAAAAACTATTCATAAATCACTAGTATGTGGTCCATCACTAGATATAATATATATCAATTACCACTCAACCTTAACCTAAATATAAAATTAAACTAAAAATCAATTATAAAATATTTAACCCCAAATCCTAGAAAAATATTCCAAGATTGATGGATATGGGTCCTCAATAGAACCATCTCATATTACTAAGGGTTTTAGAAAATATTTTTTTCAAAATCCATTCATTAGCAGACCAATATGGAAAATAAATGTGAAAATAATATTGGTTTTAATAAAAACCCCAAAAATTGATAAACAAAGCATGAATAAAAAATTATAAATAATTGTTTTATAGTTGATATATTGTTTCCTAAAAAATTATATAATTGGTTTCCCTCTAGGTCGATCACACACACATATAAAGAAAGTGTAAAAAAAGATTCACATCATATCTACATACTACCTTACGAGACAGTGCACTATCATTAATATGGTATCCACATCCTTCTCCAACCGAATTTATTACAAGTTATATTAAAAACTTGAAATCAAACATAATGGGTACACATGTAAAGTAGTGAAAATTTATGGTGTGAAAATATAACATAATAGGTTCTTACTAAGAAACCCTATTAGATGTTTTGATATGTTTTTTATCTTAATGATAAAATAATATATATTAAATTAAAATTATTTTCATGTTTATTATGTTTTGACTATGCCACCAAAAAACTAAATAAGTCACACTGATAATCATGTCACCATGTGTTGATCCAGCCATAATGACACCTAGACATACCTACATGAAACTATGACATAATTCCATCCATAAATCATTCCTTCTGAACCATCCTAAATATGATTACATATGGTAGTTTTTCATACATGGACCAAGAACAATCCACTTTAGAAAAGGTTCCAAATATATGATTCATACTTACACCTCTATATCAGGTGGTCACATCAAAATGACTATCGACTACATTCTCACTCATAGTTTATTCCATATATTTGACCATGTACAAATTTAGAACCCAATATGTAATTCATGTAACAACCATATTTTGACAGTGAATCACATCATAACCATACTTCCTTCCATAACCATCATACATATGTAAAGTATAATAGAAATACTCTCATACATAAGGTGAAAGAAAATATGTATCGAGATACACCATAATACTCATGGATTTCTTATGATTCATAAATAATGTGGAATCAATAATAATCATGGATATATAAATTTCACCTTAAAATATTAGGTGTTGTAAGGCGTCATGATCAACATAAACCATTATATAATATATCATATATAAAACTCATAGTCAATGTCATGTATGAATCAGAAAAGTAGGCCCTCGACCCATCACCAGACCAAAAATCATATTAATGGGATATTATCTCCCACACATATCATGCCACCTAAATTTGACATAATAAACACATTTCTATAACCCTAAATAAAGATCATGGTATATATGCTCTACCCTATACTATACATAATTGAAAAGGTCTTATTGCCAACTAATATCCATATAACATTTCAATGCAATGTCCACAATAAATACCCACATCTCATAATTTGTTATCCTCTCACATACCATTATGGGGACCTCCTTACCTATCATCAATAGGATGGAACTCTCCAATATAATCTAGACATGGAGGAAACATATCAAAAATATATCTCACCAATAAATTACTCTATCATTATGTTTTCATTTCACGTTACACCTGAAATGAATTAGTATATCACTTGATATCACATGCACCTTATTTCATATTCCTTTTCACTATCTCTATGAACCCTTACTATGATAATCTTAACCGTACCCCACAACATGAGACCTAACCAGGTCTTTATGTCAACATAATTTTCTCTATCATAAAACTATTAAATAGAAATAGGTAAGCCCAATTTTACTAATTTTATAAAGATAAATTATATCAGTCATACTAGACTCAATGTCATAATATATCATTCTATATTTTTCCCTTATTCCAAATTTTCATCCATGAACCATATTTATTATATATGAAATAATGACCATATACATAAAAATTTAAATACAATTTTCATATTGTTTCCTCTTTAAATAACTTAGTTTTACCATCTCAAAATAAACCACCATGCCTAGTCCATGATCAACCGCCCTCTCATGTACCTATCACACACACAGTATCATTTCTATTTCTATAGAATAGTGTTAATAAATTCATAAAAAATTTAAATTGATATTTCAATCTATAGAGTCTATTTAAACAATTTCTCGACTAATACGACTTATGACAGTAGGGGATCTACCTTTTGGAACCCTCTCAATCCATGTTGAAAAAATTCCTCAATATACCCACCTTAATAATCCATTCATAAGTTTATTTTTTGTACGAAACATAGAAAAAATAATGAAAATATTAAGGGTTTATAAATTGAGATAAAAATATAGAAAAAAGAAAATATATTACATCAGGCTACTCTATGAATTCTAATAATATCTTCATTTATATTAGAGGGTGTAATAAAAAAGATAAGTGGGGTAAAGATAGTTGAATGCAAATTCCTCCTCTCTATAACAATTCAAGTAATGATTGTATAAAAATTTATCATTATTATTATTATTTTTGAAATAGATATTAATTTTACCATAAAATTGATTATATATCAAATATCATACCTGACACACAACAATGTGTTTCTCTGAAATCTTTTGTTGCACATAAGATTGAGTTATACAAAACAATGATATAAATATCATAATATATTTTTATAAAGTATTTAATGCATGGTAATTATATATGTGGCTATAAATATTAGTAACTATATTATTATTTCACATATTAATAATTTTTTTAGTTTAAAAAAAAAATATATTCATATGATATAAACAATTCTAGTTTTTCACATAAGAGGTCTATTTTTTGCATAATAAATTCAGTCACCATTCAATGGCACAACTATATTATATCTAATTTTGGAAACTTCTATAACTTTTGTTATAAATATTAGACTTTATTTTTTAATGAAATGTACCAAAATTTACATTGGATATATTTGTTTTACTTTTTAGAGAACTTTTATATTTTTATGAGTAGTAAATAATGCTAAATGTTTTTCAAGAATAATTATTGATCAAGTTTAGTTAATTAGTTAAATAATGTATTTAATTTGATTCAAACTATATTTATATCAGTTTTATATTTTGTATAAAAATTTAGATAATTTTAAATTGTTTTACATTGAATATAAATATAAAAACATAGAAAATATTTGATCATTCTTACATTAAAACCCTATTTTGTTGTCATGTCTATGTTAAGATTTTTAAATTAATTTTTTCCATTTATATGATTGGAATTTGGAAAAAATTATTCTATTTATTAAAGCATAATAATTTATTTATTCTGGTAATTTCAACAATGTTTTTTACTAAAATGATAGTTGAAAATAAATTATATTTTTTAATGTGATTAAGGTAAAAATAGTGTTAAATAAAGGTTCATATTTAATATTAAGAGTCTAAATTCAATAGAAACATGTCATAAACTAATTTTTTGGTAAATATTATAGCATATAACATCATTTATCAAATTTGGATAACTTTTTGAGCCATTTTATGTATGTGAGATATCACAATATTGTGTATCATTTTATATTTACAATAATTTCACTCTCCATCCACTCAGAAAAGGAACTCGGCCCTCACATATTCGCACATATCAATACCAATTGGGTCATCCAACCCCAGAAAAAATATGATCCTGAAATTACAGTCCACACCATAGAGACCTCAAAATTTTATGAAATCCAACCTATGAAGTACATTGGTTAATGAAAATGGAGTTACCCTAAAAAGAGGTAACGTTCTTCATATGAATCTGTGTTTTACATCATTCTCCACTCTTTAATATCGTGATATTACATGTTTATATAATAACATATATATCCTCAATATATTAATATTTATTTATATTAATTTTTTTAACAAAAACATCACACACTTCCATCAAATATGTAAAAACATTATTGTTCGTATGTACAGTGAACTACCGCCACATGAAATGGTATGTTTTATTTTTACATTACCACTACTAATAGTTTGGAATTATAATGCTCACAATATTTTTATAGTATACATTTATTTGTTATTTATTTATTCTTCATACTTCCGGAATTCTTATATAACACATACCTTCATTCATTCTATTTTGCGAAATTATGATTACATCATTTGTGGAAATGTGGAATACCCCATCCTCAAAGAAATGTGATACATTCATAGATTAAATGGAACTTATTAAATATAGATTTAATTAAAAATAAATTAAATAAACAAAATCTATATGATATTCATGACATAATTTACATTATGAAAATATAATATGTAAATATATTTATTAATCCTCTATGCACTAAAAAAGTGATAACTCTATTTTGGTTGAGGGGACTACTACCTTCTCAACATGATTTGATTCCATTTATATCATAATAATTATATATATAAGTATATATTATTAAATAGAATTGTATTAATTTTATAATGGTCCTTATAGAAACATAAAAGGTTACTTACCTTCTTTTTAAAATGATCTTTTTGAAATGGGGCATTACTCATGCCTCTGTACGACCTTCCATCTCTATTATAGTATCTTCGGTTCATTTTTATAACCATATTTCATGATATATATAAAAAGTATAACTCATGTATAAATATTTAAATAATATAATCATTATTATTCTATATATGTTTAAATTTAATTACCCCATTGACCATATTTGAGGAAAAAATTTTAATGACACATATCGTGAATATTTTGAAAATACCTTATGTAAACAACAATTTTTCAAGATGTATTTTTAATTGTAATATGTGAAAATAATGTAATTTTATTCTTGAAAAATTATCTTTATAGAGTGATTAATTCTCATATTATTATTATTCAGGATGATAAAGGAATGCATGACAAGTTAGATTCAAGGTAAGGGATTTCAATTTAATCCTCCTTCTTTGAGGAAATTCTTGAAGGTATGAACTTTATTGTTTTATAAGGTCTTTATAAATGAACTTTTACATTATATAACCATAATTTATCAATTATCATGTTATTTAATTCTTTTTAAAATAATTATATCATTAGGATTATAATATAAATGTTTAATGTGGAAAGGAATGCATTAGATGTTTAGTTATTTAATAATTTTCTACATTTCAATATTCTCTATATTATTTTACATATTTATTTATATGTATAGAAAAAGGAATAAAAAAATACATTTTATGTATATTTCACTATTTCCAATCCTTTATTAACCTTCATATTTTTAATTAAAATGAATCATTTCTTTGAATTTATTATTAGAATTTCTTTATTTAAATTGTGTTGGAAATTAGATTAATTATTTCAATATCTTGAAATATTTTATTGTCATTAAAAATGAAATTTACTGAGTGAAATATTGAAATTTTCAATATTTTATATTTTGTGAATATAAAATGGTACTTAGGAATATAAAGGGTTGTTTCATGATAATCCATTGATGAGTGGCTCCATGATAACCCAATAATGGGCAGGTCTACGAAATCCCTTCAATGCATTGGGTATAGTAGTCGACTGTATAGATATTCCATTTGTATGAGTGAAATTTATTGGATTCAACAAAATAGTTTTCCCACCTTTTATAGTAAAATGTATAATAATTCCCTGATATAAATTTATGTATTTTCAATTCTTACTAAGGGTTTTGTAGAAATATTTTCTTTACAAAAAAATTATTTAAAATATTTTTAAAAAAAATTATTTGATAAAAATTTTGGGTGTATGGCATTACTTTATGATAATTTTTTCTTAGGTTTCTACATTCATCAAATGAACTAACCAATTCATTCCTTTTATATCCCTTACTGAGCTTTTTATTTTAATCCCATGTTTTGAATGTTTTTTCACAAGACTTAAAGATGATAAAGTAACTGGAAGAATTCATGTTGAACGACATGAAGAGTTTCATAAATGATATCACACGTCATTTTTAATATCATAGATTATAGAAAAATGTATATTGTATATAAGTGTCTATAGTATATTTTATTGTTTTGTTATTTCTGACGTATTTAATAAGATTCTATAACTCTAATCACAATAGATACTCAATGTGGTGGAAATTAAAATTCTTCAATTAGACAATGATTATGTAATTTTTATGGTCGGGTCCTTCTAGTTTTTAAGGACTCATCCTTAAAAAATTACATAATATTGAATTAAATGAATAATTAACATTAAGATCATTCCAAGTTTATAGTTTTAGAGAATTAAGACATAACTATTACATATCAATAGATTACAAAGTAGACACTTCTACACAGTTTCCTTTTCTTTTGCATAAAATAAAAACTCTTGAAAAAAAGAGCCATGTCTAGTTCCATGTTTTAGACAGCATGACTTTTCCATGAACCCATCCTTGACTCTATTCATCTTTAATTCCTATGAAAACATTTCAAAACATGGGATGAGCATAAAAATCTCAGTAAGAGTTATAAAACAAAGAATGAAAAAATTTGTTCATAAATACATACAAAACCTGAAATATTTTATTTACCTCATGAAATCATAAGATTTATGAAAGACACATAGAAATAATAAATCATACAGGTAACTTATGACATCCATATCATACTCACATTGTAGGTATCATAGCTACATAGGGAGTTACTTTGGAATACCCATCACAATATATTCCCTAAATCTCTTTGGATAAACATTCACGTTTTCCTCTATCACATTACCCAATGCATTAGAGAGTCATCTCGGGCTCACATGCCTTTGGTTTATCACGGAACCACCCGTATACGAAAATAATTACCAAGAACCATAACATGATCATAACACATAACATAAGGATAAAGGAAAGATAACATTTCCACATTTCTATAAAAAAATATCATTTCATGATATTGAAATAATAAATCCACTATAAAAAATAATTTTCAATACCAAAATAAGTAAGAAGATTATATGGTATTTACTTTTCCTTTTAAATCCATTCTATCTTTTTAAGGAAGCCAAAGATCAAATAATACTTGCGGCGACGGAAATGTCGTTGTCACTGCTTACGTTAAAAAACAATCCTTTTTGTCATTTAGTAAAATGCTACATATAAAAAGATTCCATTTGAAAGAAATGAAAAGTAAAATGTGTTTATACAATGTATAAAATTAAATCGGGTATTAAAACAAAATATGCCTCAATGAAAGGAGATTGAGACGAAGTCCCTTATATCGTGTCCGACTTGACACGATCATTCTTTAATCTCTTGAACAATAAACTAAAGTTAATTTATACTTTCTTAAGAACTTTTTTCAAGTTTATTATTCTTTTAATATCACTTATTACCATTTTATAAACATTATTTAATTATTTCAAGATAATAATGGTTGTTTTGTCGATATTTGGTACATGAGTAAAAAATGACCACATTATATTTACAGGTTGTCCATGTGGTAAATACTACATTATATCCAAAATTATCTTCATTATTTAGATATCATATATATCATATATATCCAGTATATACAAGTATTTATAATATTACATAACATTTGGAGGTAAGAAATGAAATGCACCATTCTTGGAGACGGTAATCTATACGTACTCATGAACGCTACATTCAATTATATTTCTTATTTTAACAGAATTAAAATAGAATTATACAAAGGTATATTATAATTACTGTATAATATCATATATAATATCATTAACTCCATCCTTTATATATCCCACAAAAGGCATTAACGAGTCACATCACTTTGAGGGGGCGGTAGTCCGCACTTCCTCAAATGAGATTATTGTATTTACCCAGTATGGAAACCATAAAGGCGTGATATAAATGGGAATTACAGAAGCATAAGGAAATAATAAACAGAAAATATATCTTATATAAATACATTTCCATCATAATGGACACCATGAGAGGTGGTAACATGTAATTGAACAATCATCGTTTCATGAGGCGTTTTTTTTTCATCCACATAAAAATTATGTTCTTCACCCATTAGATGGTGGTGTGTGTAAGTGTAGTTCGAATACTTCTTATAAAATCATCCTAGTATATTTAGGATACTGTTGTTTCTATAAAATAAAGTAATAAAAAGAGTTTATGGGTTGGAGAAGTAAAATAAAACAATATAAGTTAAGAAAAAGCGTTACCTTTAATGTTGGTAACTTCCTTTGGTTTGAACCAAAAGGACTTCTTGAAGTGACTTCTTCCTAAGTTAAGGATTTTAGGAGTAGGAGAGGGATGTAGGGAGCTTAATTGGTCAGATTTTGGATGAGACAAATGTCTTTAGAGGTGTGAGGAATTGGTTAGAGGTGGTCTCTTTTTATAGGGGAGAGGAGGGTCTCTTTAGGAAAGTGTGAAAATATTATTTTATTTGTAAAGACCCGTAAAATTCAAGGGAAATTTTTTTTCTTAATTTTCTTTAGAATTTTACAAGAGCGCGGTTTCAGACGGCACCTGATTCCGAGGCCCGGAGTGCCCGGAATTAATTTCTGAAGTTTGGCTCGGGTACGTTCAGTGAACGAACGAGCGGGAATTCCTAACTTTTGATCCGGTGCTCGGAATTGAAATCCGAGGGCACCGATGAACTCGCAGCGCCGATATTCGCTTAAAGAGACCTTTTCGGGAGTTGCATTTGTTGCGGGTTGAAAGTTAAGTTTTGGGGTTTTTAGTTTGAGTTAAATAAAATTGTGAAGAACAATTTTATTATAACTAGTTAAAACCTATCAAAGGAGGTTGGAAGTGGGACCCACACCCACTTAACCTCCCTTGGGAGGATTAAGTGTGGTGGGGCCCACACGAACCCCTAATCTTTTCAAATTCTCTCAACATACTTAACCCCTAATTAATTGACTTAAGTTACATAATTAATTTTGGGAGTTAAACCTTTTTGAATTTCAAATTTTGAAATTCTTGTGTGTTTTGAAATAATAAAATAAGATGTTATCTTATTTTATTATGGGTTGTTTGTTTGTCACCTGGAGAGCTTTTGGAGAGCTTTTGGAGAGCTTCTTCTTCATCTTCAAGCTCTGACGAAGAACGAAGAACGCCCAAACTCCGACGAAGAACGACGCCTCTCTTCTTCGTCCTCGGTGTCAACAAGAAGGAACGCCGCACCCTCCTCGGACCTTCTTCGTCGGCATACGAAGATTCGCCAACGACGTATCTCTTCGGGCATAACTCTTCGTCAACGGATTTGACGAACGACGACCGCGACACCCGACCTCCGCGACGCCGTCTTCCGCGGAGCGTAGACGAATCTTCGAACCTTATACCAAGGTAGGGGTTGTTGATTTTATATTTAATTATTTCATTCTTGCCCGTGGTTCGTATGACTAACGTGAGGATGTTGATTCTTTAAAGTTGTGTAATTATTTAACGTGAGGGGGGCCGGACCGCATGAACACGGCCGAACCCCCTCCATCGTTCATGTTGATTATTCTTGCGGGCGGAAGCAAGGTGGCGTGGTGTCGTCGCACCACACGGATAATTGTACGTTTATCTTATGCGATGCCGTCACGCGCACCTTGGAAGAAACAACAAGAACGCGACGCCGTCGCGCCGCGTTGAATGAATATCATGGTACGACGAAAGGGGCGCGGTGCCGTCGCACCGCGCCGGACGACGAACACCGCGGCCGGTTCCGGGCCGCGGCGGGACGAGGAGACCGCGGCCGGTTCCGGGCCGCAGCGGGACGAGAAGACCGCGGCCGGTTCCGGGCCGCGGCGGAAGAGAAGGCCGGCGGCCGGGCCGCCGACGTCGGAAGCCGAAGAGGGGACCGGAATTTTCCGGTCCCGTTGGAGAAAACCGGCCGGCCAGCTGGCCGGCCGGATGTCATTAAAACCGGGGGAATAAATCCCCCGGCCGGTTCAACAAAACCCCCCTCTTAATGAGGGGGGCGGTTCTTTGAAGAGAAGGGGGGGGGGCAGCCGGCCCCCCAGTTCGTTTCCAGCAAGCCCCCCACGTGTGGGGGGGCGTTTTTTATTTTTTGGGCACGGCATATAGCCGCGCCGTCCATGAAGAAGCGGGGGCTGAGCCCCCCGCGTGCCATCCTCGTGCGGCGCCAGCGCCAGCCGCCGCAGCCCGCCGCCGTGCCGCCGCGCCGCCGCCGCCGCCCCAGGGGGGGGGTCGGGCCGGGTCGGCCCGGACCCGGACCCCCCCGTTTCGAACCAGATTTGGTTTTTGGCGCATAACTTGAGCCTCGGACCTCCGATCGACAAACCGTCAGCGGAAACGTGATCTTTGGATCGAGACGGTCGTTTCGGTATATCGCACTCAAGGTTTCGGATTACTTTGAGTTCCGTCGGGTTGGTTCGTTCACGAAACCAACCGGGCCTTCGGAGCGGAAACGCTCATATCTTGAGCTACGAACGTCCGATTGACGCGCCGTCAGTCGCGTTGTGTTCCTCTTAGTGAGACGGATCTTTTGGCATACTCCGCCCAAGGTTTGGACGCAGGTGGAATACGGTCGGGTTGGTTTTGCCTTAAAAACCAACTGGGCCCCGGAGACGAAAATGCCAATAACTCTCAGACCGGGCGTCCGATCGACGCGCCGTCTGTTGCGTTGAGTTCCTGTTGACGATACGGAACTTTTGGATACATCAACCCTGGTCTTCGTGACAGTTGATGTATCAGCCTCTCGGCTCGTGGAGCGGACCCTCTGAACGAGCTTGCTGTATGCGGGAACCCTAGTGCTGGCTGCGACGGTTACTGTAACGACTACTACTGCTGCTACTGTGATGGCGACGACGACAGTACAGTGATCCTGTGTGGATTCGACGACGACGACTACAGCACTCAGCGATCCTACGTGGAACAGTGCTACCGAACCTGTGTGAGCTGAATCTTCTGTTTACCTTGGGCGGTGGAGCGCTTGGGTGTAGCGGCGGACCCGTAGTACTTGACAGTGGTGGTGCGCTTGGATGCAGCAGCAGACCCTTGGCGGTGGAGCGCTTGGTTGTAGCGACGGACCCGCGATACTCTACGGAGTGAGTGCGCTTGGTTGTAGCGACGGACCCGCGATACTCTACGGAGTGAGTGCGCTTGGTTGTAGCGACAGACCCGCGATGGTGGAGACGTGCGTGCGGAGTACGGAGACCGTGTAGATGACTGAGACCTGACGACTGCTTGACCGACTCGACTTGGAGTGAGTCGACTAGCCCAGTGGACGGAGCGCCCAGTAGTTGGCAGCAGACCCACGGCGGATGGAGCGCCTGGTAGTTGGCGGCAAACCCGCGGTACTCGACAGGAGGAGTACCTCAGTAGGCTATCTGGGTGAGCACCCGGTATTTGGCAGCAGACCCTCAGCGGACGGAGCGCCCGGTAGTTGGCAGCAGACCCGCGGTACTCGACAGGAGGAGTACTTCAGCAGTCTTAGGTTAGTGAGCAGTACCTCGGAGTCGTGACAGGACCACTGTACACTTCAGATTTGGGGCTCTTCAACAGTTACGGTCTCGATAATGAAAATCCTGGTTTGAGCTGAGTCAATGATCTTTGTGATTCCTCATGATTGAGATGGGTCGCTTGATAACCTAGGTATATGTATGGGCATATACCTGGGTAATGGTTATCCGTTGATTTCATAATCTTGTTTACTCTTCTTTGTGGATTGGGTTGTTCTTGGGCTCGGTGTTGGAGCCGAACGGAATTTGATGACTTAGGTATATGTATGAGCATATACCTAAGTAGTGTCGGTTGTTACTTCGTGATTGTACTTTTCTTCGTGGTTTATCCTTTGTGGATTTGAGAGACCTTCAGGGGTCTCGGGGTCCCTACTGAGTAGCTTATACTCACCCCTGCACGGGCTTCGCCCGCACTACGTTGTGTTGGTTGCAGACGACGGACAGCGTTGACTTAGCTGAGGCTTGTAGAGCGGGACGGTACCCGGAGGTGGACCACTGGGCCGGACGTGCACGGAGCGGACGGCGGGACCCGTGGAGCAGAGGAGCTATCCGTACCCACCCTTCAGGTGGGATTTCCGGTGGACAGCTCGGAGTAGCGGCTTTTACTTTACAGTTGCTCTTTTTCTCTTTTTGAGTTGTACTTTACTTTCAGTTTGGGTTTGTATTCTGGGCCATTTACCTTTCCGCACTTTCAGTCGTACTCTGCTTGCTTAGTGTTTACTTTCCGCTTGTTTACTATGTGGTGTGTGTTTACTTATCAAAGGCAATGCCTTCCCTTTTTACCGGGATTTACGCCTTGGTGCTAGTCGCCAGCCCCTGGCCTATGGAAGGCGGGTTTGGGGTAGTCACGGCACGGACCCCGAGGGCCGGTCGTGACATTATTATATAATGATATTCCGTTTATAAAGGTTCAACAATCATTAAAGTAAAAGATAAGATAACTCATGGTAAAAATAGAAACTTCCAATAGAAATTGGACAGGTTTTAGATAATATTTTAATCATTATAATCTTATTTATTTAAATCATTTATTAATGAGGTAAATACTGCATCATTATTGTGTCATAAAGAATTTATTTTATTCGATGTATAAAAATTATAAAAAATACTACCATGTAGGAAATATTTTTATCATTTAAATGAATATTTATAGTCAAAATTATTCTTTACATAACACCATATAAAAATTAATATACTTAAATATTTTTGTTTTTGTCATTTTTGCCTCTACATTAAATTAATTAATCTATAGTGTCATTATCATTCATAAATAGCACCATGTGGTTCCAAAATAGACCCAATGATGCCCATGGTTGGCCATGACTCATCCAATAAGTTTTGGACAAGTGTTAAGGTAATTTTTTATTATTATTTTATTATTTTTACCTTAAATTACCTTATTTACCTTTAACCACCATAAATAAAAGTCAAAAGTTACTATTCATCAAAAATCACTTTCATCTTATTTAACAAATTTTTTTTAAATAATAACAACCGTGTATGTCTGATTTTCAAAATTCAATTCATAGAAGTTGTAGAATTTTATTTAAATGAAAATTTTAGTTTTTTAACTACTACTAAGTGGTTTCATTATTCATCCAAAATTGATGTTTTTCAAAAGAATGCCAAAAATTTAGCCTAAGATATATTTGATATTTAGAATTAAAAACTGATGTTTATTTTTTCAAATTAAAAAAATAAAATTGTAATTAATTAATTTTAAAATTAATTCCCATTGTTAAAACAAATAACGTGTCTTTAAGAAACAATAACTATCAAAAGATTGACACTTTCTTATGTCCAATTTGAAAGTGAAATTAATTCCAATGACCATCATTGGATTAAATGGTAAAAATATATTCTATTTACATTTTAAAACCAATTAAAAAGATAATCTAACTATATAAATAAATTATATTCGTACTCAGTTTTGAATTAAAATACAATATTTTCACTATTCATTAAAAAATGAACTTTATCGGAAAAATTCCATAAATTTACACAAAGTAAATTTTGATGTCCCCATTATAAGTAAGGACTTTATTTGTTCAAATATAATGTATTAAAGTGAACAAAACTATATTTAAATAGGGTTCTCCATTAAAAGGTGGTAAATCATCCCTTTAATGTAAATTACGCTTAAAATTAGATTCATTCACATTTTAAGACTCTAACATTAATTGGATAGATGTAAATACATTTAACAAACATGTATAATCATATTGTAGTTAGTTTTGTTCATTCTCCCCAATAAAAGGACTAGGAGTTAAATTTCATTTAAAATAATAATATTATTTTATTATTGTGCAACGTAAGATTTCAAAGAAGCACGTTGTTGCGTATCGGGAACACTATCAAACATAGAAACCCTATTAAAGTCAAATTAATATTCAATTCAAAAATATTAATAAATATGAAAATATCTTATTCTTCATTTACTTGGGATGTTACATCCTTCCCCCCTTTTGGAAATTGTGAACTCACAATTTTTATTCACTTGTCAAAATAAGTGGGGGTATTTATCCCTCAAAGAATTTTCAGATTCCAAGGTTTCCTCTTAAATTATAAGGTTTTTTCACAAAACCATTACCTGGGGAATTACCTTATTCCGCAACAATTTCTCTTTATAGTCAAGAATTTGTACTGGTTGTTCCTCATAAGAGATATTCTCTTTCAACTGAACTACCTCTAGACTCAAAACATGAGATGGATCTGGCATATAGTTTCTCAACATCGAAACAAGAAAAACATTGTGTACCTTGGATAAACTTGGAGGTAAATACACTCTATACGCAACTGATCCACCTTTCTCTAGAATTTCATAAGGTCCAATTAACCTCAGACTCAACTTTCTCTTCTTACCAAAATGCATCACACTTTTCCATTGAAAAACATTGAAAAAGGCATGATCACCCACCTCAAAAGAAAAATCCTTTCTTCGGTTAAATGCATAACTTTTCTGTCTGCTCGGAGATATTCTCATGTGATTCTGAATCAACTGAACTTTCTCTGCCATCTCTTCTACCAATTCTAGTCCCATCAGCTTTCTTTCACCTACTTCATCCCAAAAATCTAGAGTTCAGCAATGCTTTCCATATAATGCCTCAAATGGAGCCATCTGTATACTAGAATGGAAACTGTTATTATAAAAAAATTCAACCAAAGAAATATGTTGGTCCCAACTTCCCTGGTAATCTAGTTAACATGCATGTAGAATATCCTACAAGGTATTAATGTTTTGTTCTAATTGCCCATCTGATTGAGGGTGAAAAGCTGTACTAAGATTTAATTCAGCACCCAATGAATTCTAAAGGCCTTTCCAAAATTTAGAAATAAACTTGGGATCATGATAAGATACAATGGAGAGGGGAACTCCATGAAACCTTACTATTTCTTTAACATAAAATTGATCAAGTTGATCTACAGACAAATTATCTCAAATAAAAAGGAAATGAGCAGATTTAGTCAATCGATCAACTATAACCCATATTGTATTGTTACCTCGATATTTCTTTAGTAATCCTACAACGAAGTCCATGGATATATTTTCCCATTTCCACTCTGGCACCGTTAGAGGCCGAATCATCCATTTCGGTAACTGTCGCTCTTCTTTAAGATGCTGACAAGTCAAACACTTCACAGTAAAATTAGCAATATATCTTTTCATTCCATCCCACCAGTAATACTCCCGATGATCGGTGCACATCTTAGTACTTCCAGGATAAACTAAAAACGGGGAACTATGAGCTTCACATAACAACTCATTTTTTAACTGTGAATCCCAAGGCACACATAATCTCTTTCCAAATCTCAAAACAAAATCATTATCAACTTTAAAATAAGACAAATTACCCTTCTGAACCAACACTAATTATTTCTGAAACTCACTGCCTTCTTTCTGAGCTTACTTTATTCTGTCTGATAGAGATGATTTTACTAACACATAAAACAAAACAGAAGAATTTAATTCCCCAACATCTTCTATGCCAAATTTCATCAAATCAAAATCCAAACGATCTCATTCCAATCGTAGCACGGCTATTGAGACATTACCTTTTCGACTCAAAGCATCAGTAACTTTATTTTCCTTTCCAGGATGGTAATGGATCGTGCAATAATGATCCATGATTAATTCTAGCCATATCCTATGTCTCATGTTCAATTCTTTTTGAGTTAATATATACTTTAAAATTTTGTTGTGACACCCGAGATTTTTATGAGAAATATTTTGTTTTTATGTTATATAAATCATCAAAGGAATCTTTCACTACACACAACACTAGGTTGGCTTTCTTTACATGCAATCACGACCTTCCTCGATATCTTGCGTCGTACGCAATACCAAGTTTCACTAAACAATGATATGCTAATAAAATATTATTAAAACTAGCCTTTATGAATAGTAATAACCACTTTTTAAAATTTTGTAAATTGTATTGTTGAAAATAGACTTCTTTTTTGGATTCAGAATATCGAAATTATCCTAGGGTGAAATTTTGGTCTTTTTCTGGAAACTTTCAATTTTTGATGAATAGTGAAAACAATGGGTTACTATTTAAAAACCGACTTTTTATTTAAATAATTATTTATTTTATTTAAATTTATTTTAGGTCAAAATTGATACATAATACCTATATAAATTCAATGTAATTCATTGGAGTAATTTTATAATAATTTTAGATATACAAAAATTTTATTGAACTTTTCACCATCTTTTACCCACCTCCTAGGAAAATTTGAAAATTTACATAAAAATTAATTTTACCTCTTTTGTTGGTGGAATTTCAAAAATCCAAGAGACATGGTTGATTTCAGTAAGTAAAATTCGGTTCAATGAGTTGAAAATATTTTTTGGTGAATAGTAACTTTTTACTTTTATTTACCACAGTTAAAAGTAAATATGGTAATTAAGAGTAAAAATAATAATATTATTTCCCTAACACATATTCTAATTCTATTGGATAAGTGTAATTCGACCAAAAACAACCTTAGGAATAAAATATGACCATTTTGGCCCACTTAGATTAGATTAGGACATTTATTATTAATTTATTTAAAGAAGGGTTAAAATAGTTAAAATCAATGTTTAATAACTAAATAATTTTTAATATAGGTTTATACATAAGATAAATTAGACTATAAATATTCATTAGAAATATAAAAATATTTCCTAGATAATGGTATTTTATTTGTAATTTTTAGACATTAAATAATTTAATTTATTTATGACACAAAGACGATGCACTAATTATCTTATTAATGAAATACTGACATAATTGATGTTATAAATACACAAATAAATGTAATTTGAGACTTTTTATGAATTACACTAATTTTATAGGTTAATAAGACATGTTAGTATTTATTTAATTATCTTTTTCGAACTAATCATTCTGTTATGATTTTCACAAAAATCAATTACTAAATAGTGTCAAAATTGACATAAAATAGTTTTTAAAACAAATAATATATTATTAATTGTTATTTTATTCCTAAAAATATAAGGTTCGGACAAATGACTTAGATAAGGTTATATATATTAATAATAAACAACTTGGGGTTCGTTTGTCTTGTTATTGTAAGTTTATTAACCTTATAGTGTAAGAACACAAAAAGACACGGTAAAAGTAAAATTATCTAACATAAAGTTAAATATAAATGATAAAGTCAAAATAGGAACCTAAACTTGTCTAAATTATATTAGATGATCTTATTTCGACCCATACCCACCTTAGTTTCTAAATAAGTCAATTTGGAGCTATTTAAAACCAAATTTGGCTTTATAATAAAATAATATTTTTATTTTTTCCAAAGGAGCCCCTCTCCTCCCTTATAAAAGGGCACCTACTCCCCCTCTTCCTCACACCACTTTGAGCCTTCATGCTCAGCCAAACCCTACCACTTTCTCCTCTCCACTTCCCTAGAGACATCCTAGAGATCCTGGTCTTCTTCAAAGACCAATTTTAGTGCTTTAAATAGAGGTCTCAAAGTAGCGCTTCAAAGAAGATGTAATGTCTTTTACCGATTCTTTCATCTTTATTTCTTCTTCCACTTATTCTTATTTATATGTTTAATTATGAAGTAATAAAATCAGTATCACTCATATAGTGATATGTTAGTATATGTATGAAACAACCCTATTTCACCATTTATCCATCCTACAGAAAACGAAATCACCGCGCGTGCGTACGTATAGAATACAGTCTCCACGCTGTGGTGTAATCTATTTCCCCCCACCACATTACATGGATGGGTATAATGGTGTAAATAATAACTATATATGATTATTGTAAAGTGATATTGATTATGAAATAGTATACATACACTTGAATACAATTCCACGATCATGGGAACGATATCATCGCTCGTGGGTACGTATGGAATATCGTCTCCACGATGTGATGTGACTCGTTCCACATGATCTTCATTGAATAATGATTATATAAATGAATTGAATGAATAAATATGACATATAGTACACTAATACCATTCTATAAATGAGGTATCTAAAACTTAAAAAGAATAATAAGAATTTATTCGACAAAACAGGCATAAGAACAAAAAGTAATAAACACACGACTAACAAGTAGTAATGAAAAATTTCTAATAAGAAGCTAAGAATATGACCATATATGATATCATAAAAAATAATTATGATTCTTTAATAAGTCAATAACATTATTAAAATCATTATACATGTGGTTCAGACAATTACGAAGCAAATCAGACCTAAGGTAAGGGAAAATATCACAATCTCATTTTATCCAAGATTGTTTATACTTTGGTATTTACTGGGGTGTATTTTATCATCCACATCCATTTTTCCTCAATATGTAACATTTATATCCTTCTAAAATAGTTTATATCCAATTTTACCCTTCAGTGAGTTTTTATTAAAAGATATGAAAGGAATCTTTTGTCGTTTTTCGTACGAGGTACTTTTTGACTTTTCCGACAAAATTATGAGAAGAATGTTTTTTTAACTTATACGAAATGAATGGATTTTTAAAACATTATTTCCAAGAATAATCCTTTAAATGTTTTAAAGTTTATATTTAATCAACTTCTTTCAGTTTAAAATTGTATGACATGTTAAGAAAGGAAAATGTTTTTTAAGTAGAAAGGATATTTTCCTCAAGAATGGGGTTCAAGTGTTTTATCAAAATTATTTTCCATCTAAGATAATATAGGGTTCTGTTTCTATCCCTATTATTACATTGATTTTATTATGTTGTGATGGAATTATTTTTATGAATTTCTTTATCTTATATGAATTGTTTTATGATGTCATGATGTTTAAGAATCCCATTTTTATTACATGGGTTATGAAATGATGTATGATTTATGATTTTGTGGCACACCTAAGAATGGTATCATTATGAGATGGTCGGGACCTATATCTCCCTCCAATTCATTGGGTAAAGATTTTATATCTCATGAGATAGACATGGCTGGAACGACTGGTTAGACCGGTTCAGTGAAATAGGACTGAAACGAGGAGTGAACTCGGTTCAGAAATGTACTTTTTTCCACTAAGATAGTCTTGGCTACGAGTCATGACTACTAAGAAATGATTCTCTATGATAATGTGTGTATGCCAAAAAGTTTCATGTTTTATGTTATGATTATTGGGATTACATTTCACTACTATGATTTATCCCATGTTATGAAATTATGATCTCTTTTGCAGGTTAAGATTTCCAAAAGTTATGTTCTTATGAATATGATGTGATTGATATTTCTTTTGTTTACCCTTACTAAGCATTTGAGCTCACCCTTTTGTATGTTTTCTTTCCCCAGGTCAGGAAGAAGGTTATTAAGTAATATATGCCAAACGGGACTATAGATATGATGAAATAAATGGGAGACAGTGTAGACGCTTTATGAACCAGTTGTTTATGTTTCCCAGTTTCTAAAGACACTATACCTATACGGTCCTTTCCTGGTTTTGGTATATGTTGTAATAAGTGTTCATCAATTTTTAAGTAATAACAATGTATGTAAAGTATGGGTCGCTATAGTTGGTATCAGAGGAAAGGTATAGTCATCCATTGGAAACTAGGATGTGAAAGCCTTAGTAAGAACCCTAAGGACAGGTCTAAGCATAGAACATGATCTTAGTGTTTAAGAAATTGCCATGAATAACCTAGGATAAGACCTTAAGTGTGAAATTTTATTCTGGATTATGTGGTTTTCCGATTATAATTAGTGTTGCTCACACTATTCTTCTTGGTTTTAGTCAATGGCTGGAACCCAAAGGAACCGTGTTAATGCGGAATGCGACGGGCAATGCAATGATTGTCCCCCTGAGAAACCAAACATTATGGGAGCTGGAATGAAAAATCTTTTAGCCATGTTCACAAAACTTTCTCAAGCTATGAATCATGAACGACTTCCAAACGAGCAAAGGAAGGAGCAACATTCTGTTGAATCCTTCATGAGGCAGTGTCCACCCTCATTCAGCGGGTCTACTGATCCATTAACTGCTAAAAAATGGATCAGTACTAATGAAAAGATATTTTTAGTTCTTCAATGTTCTGAACATGATAAAGTCATCTTAGCAGTGTATCGTTTGGAAGGTGATGCGGATCAATCGTGGAATCTTATCAAGAATACAATGCCAAGAGATGAAATTGATTCCATGGAATGTGATGAGTTCAAGAGCTTATTTTTCAATATGTACTTCCCTCGTCTTCTTCGAACAAAGATGGAGAAGGAGTTTCTTTAACTAAAGCAAAAAGATGATGAATTTGTTGGTACCTACGAAGCAAATTTTACAAGACATGCAAGGTATGCTTCCGGTATTATTATCCAACCTGAGAGTAAGATCGATCAATTCATTAGTGGCTTAAAACCAAGTCTTCAAAGGGCCTTATCCATAAGGTAATTCTATAGCTACGAGGAAATCGTTCGATGTGCTCTCAAAGTTTAGATAAATATTGGAGTAACCCATTAGTCATATGGGTTTGATAAGAAGAGGAAAATGTAATTAAAAGGAAAATCTAAAGAGCACACTGAAACGAAGACAAGCTTTCCCTTATGCTTAAAGTGTGGAAAGAAACATGGAGGGTGTTTTCTTAAAAGGACAAGTAAATGTTTCAATTGTGGAAAGGAAGGTCATCAGGAATTTGAATGCCGCAATGATGGGAAGAAGATGTCTAATGATGCAAACAAAGGAAGGGATACACAGAATGAACCTACTATACTTCAATGTTTCAGGTGCAAAAAGATGGGTCATTATGCCAATCAATGCCCAAATCCAAGGGTTGATGATGATGGTCGACGTCAACAAACTTTTAAGGCTAAAGACAAAGGAAAGTCACATGAAATTTCTATCAGCGATGTGGAGTACGATAACGATGTGGTAAAAGGTACACTTACCATCCACTCTAATGTAGAAAATGTTTTATTTGATTCTGAATCCACCCTCGCTTCTATTTCTGAAAAATTTTCTAAGGGTATCACCGTATTACCTCAACAATTAGATGGTGAGTTAGTTGTGACAACCCCTAACGGCCCAACAGTCGCATCAAAAGCTTATAATTCTTCTCCGATTGAAGTTTGTGGGAAAGTGCTTCCTGCAAATCTTGTGATCCTTCCTATAGTGGAATTTGATGTGATTCTTGGCATGGATTGGCTTTCTCTATATGGAGCTCATATCAATTTCCAAATAAGGGATGTCAAATTTAATATTCCAGATCAATCTATGATCGTCTATCGATGCAAGGATGAACATAACCTTCCAGTGGAAATTTTTTCCATCTTATGGGTCTTGATTCCACTAAATGAAGGTTATTTATCTCGAATGGTTAGTGAGAAACTCAGGATTACGAATATTCCCATTGTAAGGGTGTTTGATGATGTCCTTCCGGAGGAATTGCCGGGTCTTCCACCAAATCATAAAGTTGAGTTTTCAATACAACTCGTACCGGGTGCTTTGCCTATTTCAAAGACACCTTATAGAATGGCCCCAATTGAGTTGTAGGAATTGAAGAAGCAACTCCAAGAGAATTCTGATAAGGGATTCATACGCCCTAGTGCGTCATCTTGGGGAGCACCTGTTCTGTTTGTTAAGAAGAAAGATGGATCAATGAGACTCTGCATTGATTATCGAGAACTTAACAAGATCACTATCAAGAACAAATATCCTCTCCCATGCATTGATGACTTATTTGACCAACTACGCGGAGCTCAATACTTTTCCAAGAATGATCTTCGTTCAGGGTATCATCAATTAAGGATCAAAAGGGAGGATATACCAAAGACGGTTTTCCATACAAGGTAAGTACATTATGAATTTATAGTGATGCCATTTGGTCTTACTAATGACCTTGCTATATTCATGGATATAATGAATAGATTCTTTAGAGACTATCTTGATTAGTTTGTGGTAGTATTTATGGATGTAATTCTTCTATATTCAAAGGGAAAGGAATAACATGAATATCACTTGAGAATTATATTGAAGACCCTAATAAAGGAGAAGCTTTATTCCAAATTTACCAAGTGTGAATTTTTGCTTAAAAAAGTTTCATTTTTGGGTCACATAATCTCAAAAGAGGGGATACATGTGGATCCATCAAAAACAGAGGTTATCGAAAGATGGTCAAGACCAACAACAGTAACTGAGATCCGAAGTTTTCTTGGCTTGGCTGGATATTATCGATGTTTTGTGAAATATTTTTCACGATTATCTAATCCACTCACCATGTTGGCTCGGAAAGGAGTTAAGTTTGTTTGGACGGAGGAATTTGAAGAGAATTTCATGGAGTTAAAAAGAAGGTTATCCAGTGCACCTGTGCTCACACTGCCCTGTAGTGGAGAAAGGTTTGTGAACTACAGTGATGCATCCAAGAAGGGAATGGGATGTGTTCTCATGCAAAATGATATGGTGATAGCTTATGCCTCACGACAGTTGAAAATCCATGAGCAAAATTACCCAACTCATGATTTGGAGTTAGCTGTAGTAATATTTGCATTAAATATTTGGAGGCATTATCTTTATGGGGAAAGGTGTGACATTTTTACAGATCATAAAAGTTTAAAGTATATTTTCACACAAAAGGAGCTGAATATGCGCCAAAGAAGATGGTTGGAGCTGATTTAGGATTACGACTGCTCAATTCATTACCACCTTGGGAAAGCAAATACGGTGGTAGATGCATTAAGTCGACAAGACCATGCCAGTTTATCCATGATGAGGATCACAAAAGATCCAATATATAAGGATTTAGAAAGGATGGATCTTGGAATTATAATGGAAAGGGAAAATATTATCTTTCTCAAATGAATGCCCAACCATCTATACATGTGAAGATTAAATAGGCACATAAAGAAGATGTCGAGTTACAAAATAAGGTGAGAAATGTTCCTGAATTCAACCATGATTGTTATGGGATAATAATGTTCAGGAATCGGGTTTGTGTTCCTCCCATCCCTGAATTAAAGAAGGAGTGGATGAGGCTCATAGTTCTTCTATCTCTATTCATCCTGGAAGCACGAAGATGTATAGGGACCTGAAAAAGTACTTCTGGTGGGATGGCATGGAAAGAGATGTTGCTAAATATGTCTCTCGATGCTTGGTTTGTCAGCAAGTTAAAGCTAAGAGACAGAAGTCTAAGGGGATGTTACAACCATTACCCATACCTGAATGGAAATGAGAAAATATTACTATGGACTTTGTCACAGGACTTCCTAAAACATCCAAAGGAAATAATTCTATCTGGGTCATAGTTGATCGTCTTACAAAGTCTTCACACTTCATTGCTATTAGAGAGGATTACTCTCTGGATCAGCTTGCCAGGATATATATAAAGGAAGTGGTAAAATTTCATGGAGAACCACTTTCTATTATATCTGATTGGGATTAGAGGTTTACCTCAATGTTCTGGCGAAGTCTTCAGAATACTCAGAATATAGAATTGAGTTTCAGCACTGCTTATCATCCTCAGATAGACGGTCAGTCTGAGAGAACAATTCAAACTCTAGAAGATATGTTGAGAGCTTGCTCTATGGATTTTAATGGTGGTTGGGATCAACACCTACCTTTGATGGAATTTTCTTATAATAATATCTATCACTCCAGTATTCAGATAGCTCCTTATGAATCTCTCTATGGAACGAAATGCAGGACTCCGACATGCTGGGATGAAGTTGGGGAAAGAAAGCTATTAGGACCTGATATTGTTGATGAGATGGCAAAAAAGGTCTGATCTATTCAACAACACATAAGAGCAGCTCAGAGTCGACAGAAAAGTTATGCCAAAAACCAAAGAAAAGGCCTAGAGTTTGAAGTGGATGATAAAGTGTTCTTACGAATATCTCCCTAGAAGAGGGTCATGAGATTTGGAAAGAAGAGGAAGTTGAGGCCCAGATATATCGGTCCTTTCGAAATACTGGATCGTGTTGGGAAGGTAGCTTACCGGTGCTTCCACCGAATCTCTCTCAAGTTAACGATGTGTTCCATGTATCTCTCCTGAGAAAGTACATACCAGATCCTTCACATGTACTCAGCTCAAAAGTAGTACCGCTAGAATAATATCTTTCTTATGAAGAACACCCGATAGAGATTCTAGATCGTAGCGAAAATTTCCTACGAAACAAGACCACTCTCTTGGTGAATTTTTTATGGAGGAACCACCAATTAGAATAAGCTACATGGGAGCTTGAGGATATGATGAGGGAGAGGTATCCTCATCTTTTTGTTACAAAGTGATGAATTTTGAGGGTGAAATTCATTTTAAGGGGGGTAGAATGTAACACCCGAGACTTTTATTTGAAATATTTTGTTTTTATGTTATATAAATCATCAAAGGAATATTTCACTACACACAACACTATCTTGGCTTGCTTTACATGAAATCACTACCTTTATCGATAGCTTGTGTCGTACGCAATACCGAGTTTTACTAAACAATGATATGCTATTAAAATATCATTAAAACTAGAGGTTATGAATAGTAATAACCACTTTCTGAAATTTTTTGAATTTTATTGTTCAAAATAGACTTCATTTTTGGATTCGGAATATCGAAATTAGCCTAAGGTGAAATTTTGGTATTTTTCTGGAAACTTTCAATTTTTCATGAATAGTGAAAACACTGGGTTGCTATTTAAAAACCGACTTTTTATTTAAATAAATATTTATTTTATTTAAATTTATTTTAGATCAAAATTGATACATAGTACCTATATAAGTTCAATGTAATTCAATGGAGTAATTTTATAATAATTTTAGATATACAAAAATATTATTGAACTTTTCACCGTCTTTTACCCACCTCCTAGGAGAATTTGAAAATTTACATAAAACAAAATTTTACCGCTTCTATGGGTTGAATTTCAAAAATCCAAGAGACACGGTTGATGTCAGAAGTAAAATGTGGTTCAATGAGATGAAAATATTTTTTTGGTGAATAGTAACTTTTTGCTTTTATTTACCACGGTTAAAAGTAAATAGGGTAATTAAGAGTAAAAATAATAATATTATTACCCTAAAACATGTCCTAATTATATTGTATAAGTTTAATTCGAACAAAAACAACCTTAGCAATAAAATATGACCATTTAGGCCCATGTGGATTAGATTAGGACATTTATTATTAATTTATTTAAAGAAGGGTTAAAATAGTTAAAATCAATGTTTAATAACTAAATCACTTTTAATATAGGTTTATACATAAGATAAATTAGACTATAAATATTCATTAGAATGATGAAAATATTTCATACATAATGGTATTTTATTTTTAACTTTTATACATTAAATAATTTAATTTATTTTTGACACAAAGATGATGCAGTAATTATCTTATTAATGAAATATTGACATAATTGATGTTATAAATACCCAAATAAATGTAATTTGAGACTTTTTATGAATTCCACTAATTTTCTAGGTTAATATGGTATGCTAATATTAATTTAATTAACATTGATCGAACTAATCATTCTGTTATTATTTTCACAAAAATCAATTACTAAATAGTGTCAAAATTGACATAAAATAGTTTTTAAAACAAATATTATATTATTAATTGTTATTTTATTCCTAAAAATCTAAGGATTGGCCAAATAACTTAGATATGGTTATATATATTAATAATATACAACTTGGGGTTCGTTTGTCTTGTTATAGTATGTTTATTAACCTTATAGTGTAAGAACACAAAAAGACACGATAAAAGTAAAATTATCTAACTTAAAGATAAATATAAATGATAAGGTTAAAATAGGAACCTAAAATTGTCTAAATTCTATTTGATGAAAGGATTCCGACCCATCCCCACCATATCTTTGAAATAAATCAATTTGGAGCTATTTAAAACAGAATTTGGCTTTATAATGAAATAATATTTTTTCTTTTTCCAAAGGAGCCCCTCTCCTCCCTTATAAAAGGGCACCTACTCCCCCTATTCCTCACACCACTTTGATCCTTCATGCTCGGCCAACCCCTACCACTTTCACCTCTCCACTTCCCTAGAGACATCTTAGAGGTCCTGGTATTTTCATGGACCAATTTTAGTGCCCTAAAAGGAGGTCTCAAAGAAGCGCTTCAAAGAAGAGGTAATGTCCGTTGATGATTCTTTTATCTTTATTTCTTCTTCCGCTTCTTCTTCATTAGTTTTTTCATTATTGAGTAATAACATTTGTATCACTCATATAGTGATATGTTATTATAAGTATGAAACAACCCTATTTCACCATTTATCCATCCTACGGAAAAAGAAATCACCGCACGTGCGTACGTACGGAATACCGTCTCCACGACGGGGTGTAAATTATTTTTCCCCCACCACCTTACTTGGATAGGTATAATGGTGTAAATAGTAACTATATATGATTATTCTAAAGTGATATTGATTCTGAAATAGTTTACATACACTCCAATACAATTCCACGATCATGGGAACGATATCATCGCTCATGCGTACGTACAGAATACCGTCTCCACGATGTGATGCGACTCATTCCACATGATATTCATTGCATAATGATTATATAAATGAATTGAATTAATAAATATGACATATAGTACACTAATACCGTGCTGGAAATGAGGTATCTATAACTTAAAATGAAGAATAAGAATTTATTCGACAAAACACGCATAAGAACAAAAAATAATAAACACCCTAATAACAAGTAGTAAAGAAAAATTTATAATAAGAAGCTAAGAATATGACTATATATGATATCATAAAAAATATGTATGATTCTAGAATAAGTCAATAACATTATTTAAATCATTATATAGGAGGATCAGACACTTATGAAGCAAATCAGACCTAAGGTAAGGGAAAATATCACAATCTCATTTTATCCGAGATTGTTTATACTTTGGTATTTACTAGGGTGTATTTTATCATCCACGTCCATGATTCCTCAATATGTAAAATTTATATCCTTATACAATAGTTTATATCCAATTTTACCCTTTGGTGAGTTTTTAGTAAATGATATGAAAGGAATCTTTTGTCGTTTTTCGTACGAGGTACTTTTTCACTTTTCCGACTAAAGTACGAGAAGAATGTTTTTTTAACTTATACGGCATGAAAGGATTTTTAAAACATTATTTCCATGAATCTTCCTTTACAAGTTTTCAATATTATTTTTATTCAACTTCTTTTAGTTTAAAATTGTATGACATGTTAAAAAAGGAAAATGTTTTTGATGTAGAAAGGATATTTTCCTCAAGAATGGAGTTCAAGTGTTTTATGAAAATTATTTTCCATCTAAGATAGTATAGGGTTATGTTTCTATCCCTATTATTACATTTATTTGATTATGTTGTGATGGAATTATTTTTATGAATTCCTTTATCTTATATGAATTGTTTTATGATGTCATGATGTTTAAGAATCCCATTTTTAATACATGTGTTATGCAATGATGTATGCTTTATGATTTTGTGGCACACATAAGAATGATATCATTATGAGATGGGTGGGACCTATATCTCCCTCTAATGCATTGGGTAAAGATTTTTTATCTCATGAGATAGACATGGCTGGAATGGTAGGTTAAACCGGTTCAGTGAAACAGGACTGGAACGAGGAGTGAACTCAGTTCAAGATTGGACTTTGTCCACTAAGATAGTCTTGGCTATGAGTCTTGACTACTAAGAAATGATTCTCTATGATTATGTGTGTATGACACAAAGTTTCATGTTTTAAGTTATGATTATTGGGATTACATTTCACTACTATGATTTATCCCATGTTATGAAATTATGATCTCTTTTGCAGGTTAAGATTTCCAAAAGTTATGTTCTTATGAATATGATGTGATTGATATTTCTTTTGTTTACCCTTAGAGAGAATTTGAGCTCACCCTTTTGTATGTTTTCTTTCCCCAGGTCAGGAAGAAGGTTATTAAGTAAGATATGACAAAAGGGACTATAGATATGATGAAATAAATGGGAGACAGTGTAGACACTTTATGAACCAGTTGTTTATGTTTCCCATTTTCAAAAGACACTATTCCTAAACGGTCCAATCCTGGTTTTGTTATATGTTGTAATAAGTGTGCTTCAATTATTAAGTAATAACAATGTATGTAATGTATGGGTCGTTATATTTGTGGTCAGTATATATTTCACATTTTACTCCATACAAATGATGCCTCCAAATTTTTAAATCAAAAACAACAGAAGCTAATTCCAAATCATGTGTAGGGTAATTTACCTCATGTGGTTTTAACTGACGTTAAACATAAGCAATTACCTGATCATTTTTTATAAGGAAACATCCAAGTCCATTCAACAAAGCATTATTGTAGAAAAAAAACTCACCATTTCTGGATGGTAGTGCCAAAACTAGATCATTCACCAATCTTCTTTTCAATTCTTAAAAACAATCATCATATTATTTTGTCCAGATGAACTTAACACCTTTTCAAGTTAACTTATTCATTGGACTAGATAACCTTGCAAAATTTTCAACACACCTCTGGTAATAACCTGCCAAACCAAGAAAACTACGAATATCAGTTATATTTGTGGCTCTTGGACATTATTAAACAACTTTTTTTAGCAGGATCAACAGTTATTCCATTTTTTGAAACAATGTGACCAAGGAAAGAAATTTTTTGTAACCAAAGCTCAAACTAGCTGAATTTCTCAAAAAAAATTCTTTTCTTTTAAGGTTTTCAGGACAACCCTTAAATGAATTTCTTGTTTCACTTTACTTTTATAATAAACCAAAATATCATCAATGAACACAACCACAAACATATCCAAGAACACAAAAAAAATCTTTTCATAAGATCCATGAATACATCAGGTGCATTGGTTAACCCAAAAGGCATTACCAAAAATTCATAATGGTCATATCTTGTACGAAACACAGTTTTCGAAATGCCTTCTTCCTTTACTTTCAACTGATGTTACCCTAACCTCAAATCAATCTTCAAAAAATACTGAGCTCCTTGTAGCTAATCAAACAAATCGTCGATATGAGGCAAAGGATACTTATTCATAACAGTGATGTTATTCAATGCTCTATAATCAATTCAAAGTCTCATTGAACCATCTTTCTTTTTAATAAACAATACAAGAGTACCTCGTAGTGATGTGCTAGGTCTAATGAAACATTTATCTAATAACTCCTGCAATTTCTTCTTTCACTCTAAAAGTTCAATTTGAGCCATTCGATAAGGGGGTTTTAAAATTGGATTAGAATTTGAAACTAAGTCAACAGTAAATTCAACTTCTAGATCTGGTATAATACCATGAAAATAATTCAGAAAAACATCAAGGTACTCATATGCCACTTACACATCATTAATCTGAACAGTTCCTTTGTTTTCAGCAATATGTGTAAGGTAACATTAATTTCCATCTTTTACTAGTTTCCCAGATTCTTTATATGTTTTCAAAAGAAAGAGTCCATTTTTGTATACGAACTGAAAATAATTCTAAAAATAAAACTCTTTTTCTCTAAAATCAATCTTATCATGATAAACTGAAATCCAATCCATGCCCAAAATAACATCAAACACTATTAGTGGAAAAAAATAAGGTTTGAAGGTATATTATTTCTACACACAAGGACATAAATATTATTATGTTTTCTTTTTGTCTCAAAATTTCCTCTAGGTGTTTTTACCATAAGTTCTGTATTCATACCTTGAGATGGAATTCCCAAATTACTAGAAAACTTCTCAGAAATGAAAGAGTGTGTAGACCATGAATCAAACAACACATTGGAATAATCTGAAAAAACAAATAGTATACCTTGTACAAACTCATTTGATGGCCTAATATTTGCTGAAGTAGTTAAAAAGGATTTCACCACCCCATTATTCTTGTAGTCTGGGTGCTTTCCTTCTGCTGAGTTCTTTGTTGGACACTCATTTGCATAATGACCCATTTCATTGCACTTAAAAAAATTTAATGACTGTAAATCAGATATTGTCTTACCATTAACCTGATCGTTTTCAATGAAATTACTATACTTATGTCCCACTTTACAACATTGGTAGCACTTACCCGAATTCAAAAGACATTCCCCAGCATGATTTTTACCACAATATTCACAAATTGTAAACATAATTTTCATACCATCATAATTTTTTGAATATTTCTGCCATTTCTCCTACCACCTCAACCTCTTATTCTGTTGTTTTTCATAGAACACATGATCATCAACAAACTCCATTTCCACCTGATCCGAATAATGAAGAAGTTTTTCATAACTTATGAACTCATGACAAGCTAATTCCCTTCGATACTTTGGCTTTAATCTAGAGTAAAATGGTTGATTTTACTATCAATATCTCGTATGAAATTTGGAGCATACCTTGCCAGTTGAGTGAATGTTTCTTCATAAGAAGCCATTGAGTCATCCTCCAGCCTTAATTCCAAGAAATGTATTTCCATCCTAAGACGAACCACCTTAGGAAAATATTTTTAAAGAAACATACATTTGAATTCAACTCAATCAAGAGCATCAATATCCTCACTATCTCTGATGTTTTTCTCCATCGAACACCACTGATTAGATTCACCTTCAAAATGGTAAACAAAGAGACTAGCCTTTTGATGTTCTAAATAACCCATGACAATGAAAACATTTTCTAGTGATTTAATCCACCCTTATTTTAGCACCAAATCAGTTGATCCTCTGAATGGTGGGGGATGTTGCCTCATGAAATGCTCCACTACTGACATCTTCCTCTGTGGTTGATCTGGCTGATCTCGTACACGGATACCACCACAATTTATAGTCCCAGTCAATTGTACCATAATTACAACAAACTATTCAGTTCTTATTCCGACCATCTCAAGTTGCTGATTTGGAATGTTTTCTTCCTCCTGATGTCTTCCCAACATAGCTTCCCTGTTTCCTCTGCGGAAAACCATTCTGAACACAGAAATATTTTAGTCGAAGCAACATAGTAATCTGTAAATGCTATATCATTTCAATATTACCATAAATTAATTTAGGGACATTAATTTAACAATACCCTAACTCCTAAAGTTATCTAAACTGACTTCTGATACCAACTATAGGCACCCGACATTAAAACATTACATAATATTGAATTAAATGAATAATTCAAATTGAGGAACTTTTTAGTTTTAGAGTTTTGGAGAATTATGACATAACTATTATATCTTAAAAGATTTAAAAGTAGACACTTCTACACAGTTTCCATTTTTTTCACAAAACAAAAACTCTTCAAAAAAAGGGTCATGTCTAGTTCCTTGTTTAAGATAGCCTGACTTTTCCTTGATCCCATCCTTGACCCTATTTATCTTTAAGTCCTGTGAAAACATTTCAAAACTTGGGATGAGCATAAAAAGCTCAGTAAGAGTTATAAAAAAATGAAAAAAATTTGTTCATAAATACATACAAAACATTAACTCTTTTACTTATCTCGTGAAATAATAAGATTTATGAATGACACATAGAAATCATAAATCATAAAGGTAACTTGTGGCATCCGTATCATAATTAAATTGTAGCTATCACAACTACAAAGGGAGTTACTTTGGAATACCAATCACAATATATTCGTTAAATCTATTAGGAGAAACATTCACGTTTACCTCTGCCACGTTACCCCATGCATTTGAGAGATATCTTAGTCTCACCCACAATAAGTTTATCATGGAACCACTCGAATACGTAAATAAGTCCCAAGAACCATAACATGATCATAACACATAACATAAGCATAAAGGAAAGATAAAATTTCTACATTGAAGTCACAAAATATCATTTTAAGATATTGAAATAATATATCCATTCTCAAAAATCATTTTTAATACCAAAATATGTAAAAAGAGTATATTGTATTTATTTTTCCTTTTAAAATCATTTCGGCTTGTTAAGGAATCCAAAGATCAAATAATACTCATGACAGCGAAAGGTCGTTTTCACCACTTATGCTAAAAAACATTCATTTTTATTGTTTAGTAAAATTATTTGTATAAAAATATTTTCATTGAATGAAATGAAATGTCACAGGTGTTTATACATAGTATAAAATAAAATCATGTATTATAACAAAATATGCCTCAATGAAAGGAGATTGAGACGATGTCCCTTACCTCGTGTCCAACATGACTCGATCGTTCTTTAATCTCATGAAGAATAAAATAATGTTAAATTATAATTTCTTAGGAACCTTTTTCAAGTTAATTATTCCTTTTATATCACTTATTACAATGTTATAAACATTATGCAATCATTTCAAGTTAATAATGGTCATTCTGTCGATATTTCGTACTTGAGTAAAAAATGAACACCTTATATTTTCAAGTTGTCCATGTGGTCAATAGTCCATTATATCCAGAATGATATTCATTATTTAGATATCATATATATCATATATATCCAGTATATAAATGTATTAATAATAGTACATAACATTTTGAGGTAAGAAATGAAAAACATCGTTCATGGAGACGGTAAGCCGTACATACGCATGAACGCTACTTTCATTTCTATTTCTTATTTTAATGGAATTAAAAACTAATGATACATAATGATATTATAACTACTATATAATATCATTAATAATATCACTAACATCATCATTTTTACATCCCACATAATGCATTAACGAGTCACATCACTTTGAGGGGGTGGTTGTCCACACTTCCTCAAATGAGATTATCGTATTTACCCACAATGGAAACCATAAAGGCGTGCTATAAATCGGAATTACAAAAGAATAAGGATATCATAAACATAATATTTATTATATATAAATATAGTTCCATTATAATGGCCACCATGTGAGGCGGTAAGAGGTAATTAACAATCATCGTTTCGTGAGGCGTTAGTTTTCCATCGACAGAAACATTATGTTCTTCACCCATTAGATGGAGGTGTGTGTAAGTGTAGTTCAAATACATATTATAAAAACATCATAGTATATTGAGGATACTGGTTTTTCTATAAAATAAAGTAATAAAAATATTTTCGGGGTTGGATAAGTAAAATAAAAGAAAAAGGTTAAGAAAAACTAGTACCTTTAATTTGGGTAACTTCCGAAGGGTTGGAACCAAAAGAAAATCTTGAAATGACTTCTGCCTAAGGTAAGGCTTCTGGTAGGAGATTAGGTATGTAGGGAGCTTAATTGGGCAGATTTTGGACAATCCAAATGGCTTGAGATGTGTGAGGAATTGGTTAGAAGTGGTCTCTTTTCATACGGGAGAGTTGGGGCTCTTTAGGAAAGGGTGAAAATATTATTTTATTATATAATGATATTAGGTTTATAAATGTCCAATAATCCTTAAGGTCAAAGATAAGATGACTCATGGACGAAATAAAATCTTACAATATGAATTGGATAGGTTTTGGATAATATTTTAATCATTATAATCTTATTAATTTAAATCATTTATTAATGAGGTAAATACTGCATCATTATTGTGTCATGAATAATTTAATTTATTTGATGTCTAAAAATTATAAAAAATTCTCTAATGTAGGAAATATGTTTAGATTTCTAATTAATATTTATAGTCAAAAATACTTCCTTATATAACACCATATAAAAATTAATTTACTAAAATATTTTTGTTTTTGTCATTTTTGCCTTTACATTAAATTAATTAATCTAAAGTGTCATTATCATTCATTAGTGGCTCCATAGGGTCCAAAAATCGACCCAATGATTTAAATGGTCGATCATGACTCATAAAATAATGTTTGGACAAGTGTTAAGGTAATTTTGAATTATTATAATATTCTTTTTACAATGAATTACCTTATTTTCCTTTAACTGCGGTATATAAAAGTCAAATGTTACTATTCACTAAAAAATTACTTTCATCTTATTGAACCAAATTTTACTAACTAAATAACCCTTGTTTGTTTTATTTTAAAAATTCAATTCACAGAAGTGGTAAAATTTCATCTAAATGAAAAGTTCTGTTTTTTAACTACTACTAAGTGGTTTCACTATTCATAAAAAATTGATGTTTTTCAGAAAAATACAAAAAATTCAGCCTAAGATATATTTGATATTCCTAATTCAAAAATTATGTTTATTTTTAAAAATTGAAAACAAAAAAGTGGAATTAATTAATTATAAAATTAATTCCCATAGTTAAAACAATTAGTGTGTTTTTAAGAAACAATAATTATCAATAGATTGATACTTGTTTATGTCAAATTTCAATGTGAAATTAATTCCAATGACCAAAATTGGATTAAATGGTAAAAATATATTCTAATTAAACTTTAAAACAATTAAAAATGAAATATAACATAATAAATAAATTATATTAAAATGCAGTTTCGAATTAAAATACAATATTTTCACTATTCATTAATAAATGAACTTTATCGGAATAATTCCAAAAAATTACACAAAGTAAATTTTGATGTCCCCATTCTAAATAAGGATTTTATTTGGTCAAATAGAATGTATTAAAGTGACCAAATCTATATTTAATGAGGGTTCTTCATTAAAAGGCGGTAAATGGACCTTTTAATGTAAATAATGCTTGAAATTAGATTCATTCATATTTTTAGCATCTAACTTTTATTGGATAAATGTAAATATATTTAAAAAACATGTAAAATAATATTTTAGTTAGTTTTGTTCATTCCATCTAGTACAATTTCTAGGAGTTAACTTCCATTTAAACTAATAATTTTATATTATTAGTGTGCAGTGTAAGATTTCAAAGAAACTCGTTGTTGTGTATCAGGTACGCTATCAAACATAACAACCCTTTTAAAATAAAATTAAAATTTAATTCAAAAATATTAATAAATATGGAAATATATTATTATTCATTTACTTGGGATGTTACATATTTGGTATGAGAAGATATTTTTATATGTCATTAGTTGTGAGGATATTATTAATATCATTCCATTAAATTATTTTACTTTATGTTTAAGATATAATTGTATAGAATTTAATGAATACTAATTTTAATCCTAAAAATTATTCCCGTTAGGAATGGGTTTCCATATAAAAAAACAAGGAATAACTAATGGGAAGGAATTAAGAGGGTTATATATTTTTGAATAAGCATAATGGGACGGTTAAATTTGGAATTGAGATGTTTTTTTCACTGAAATATCTGTCGAAATATGTTATAAAAGATGGTGGTTTCCATGAAAGGCAGAAATTGGATTTACCATAGTGGAACATGACGATATTGGAGTATTTTATATGGAAACACCCCCACACTATTTATAGTATTATTTGACCTAGAGATAGAAAAAATATGGATTGAATCCATGGAAAATATATTTGATGTCGTGGGATTACTTCACTGAAATCTAACCCTTTAATTTTGTAATTTTGAATATGAAGATGACCGCTGGTGGTCAATGATTAAGAATATCTAGTAATTTCAATATAATAATGCCTTGTAATGGGATGAATATAAGAATATTTTCCTTGAGAAATATTTTCCTATAGATGATAGAATTATGATGGAAAAACAATTCTCATAAAAGAGGAAAAGAAAGAAGAATTAGTGGCTTTATATAAATAAAAAATCACTCAAATAGTGAGGTATGTCCCAAATATTACCCATCATATTAATTATCAGAAAAATCAGTTTTACTCAGGATTATTGATATATTATCGAAGGGAATTGGATTCTTGTGAGTTCAAGAGCTATAAGAAACATGTTTGATGTATTCATAAGCTATAAATAGAGTTTAAAAATGATCATGTGTCCCATGAAAAAAAGGTATAGTTGGCATGATATGGGAAACCATTCATCAATGAAGGTTTTTGGTACAAAAACTATATTGCTATCTAGTGAGAAGTGTGGTATAAATAATCCCAGATAATAATGTTCAAAATCAGGTATGTACATAAAATGTGTTAGGTTTCATCATACAACTCATGAGTATAATTAATATAATATGGATGGATATAAAAATCCATTGGTAAGATGATTTTTTAACAATTTATGTCATTAAAGAAAGGTGTGTCCCATGTTGATTTCTGAGGCTCGAAACCATCAACATTCATAGAAAACATGTGACTAGAAATTAGTATCTACTACAATGATTGATGTTGTGCCATAAAATGATGGGGTGTTATATCTAACGAGATAAATTATTTTCAAATAATGATATGTGTTCTGCATACCATCACCTGAAGGTCATAGAGAATGTCATTCTGATTACATCTTATCAGAAAAGATATGGGAATTTTGAATTTTTAGTTATTCCCACTGGGTTAACTAATGAACCAATTTTATTCATGAATCTTTTGAATATAATCGTCCATATGTTTTTATATCACATAGTGGTAGATTCTTATAAATGATATTTTGGTATATTCACAAAACCATTAGGAAAAAATTGCACTTATAGATTTCTTTGAAAACATTAGAATAAATGAAACTATATGAAATGTTTATTACGATTGGATTTTGTTTGAAATCAATTTCCCTATTTTGAAATTATATTTATAAATATTATTAAATATTTAACATTTTAAATGAAATGTTTTAGAATTGTGGTCAAGGATTAACAATGTCATATAGATTAGTAGTTTTCCAGGATTAATGAGTTATTACTGATTTCTTGTTAAAAACATTTCTCGGTAATCATTCCCACTAACATTGTTAATATAAATGTTATTTAGTATTATAAGGACTAGATAATGTTATGTTTAATTTTAGAAAATGAATATAATATTGTCTTTAAATTTAGGAATTTCCTTCGACAAGTGGTGATTTTTTTCATCTATAGTGAGGCTTCATTAAATATATATATTTTTTATAATGCTAAATGAAAAGGTAATCTCTTTTCATTGCATAATTTGAAAAATCATGAGTTAAATTACCCTTCAAGTTATTTGGAATAGTGGGTTGTTTTTTTCTTAAAAATATTGTATGAATCATTTTTAGGGAGTCATTAGTGAAATATATACTGATAAAAATGATATATGTTTATAATACCCAAAACGAATGAAACCTGATACAATGAAGATGGGTGAAACTAATAATGGATTTTTATTTTATGATTCATCATTATACTGGAAAAGAAAACTAGTTGAATGATTTATTATGTAATGAAATTAATGCCACATTAACTATGATACATTTTTAATGTGACAATTTGGTTACTTATTTGATGTTTATTGGACTAGAAGTTGTGGATGCATTGACATCCTAGGTTTTGTTTTAGGTTTTGGTGTAGATGACATTGTCAGAATGAATTGATAGATATCAGGAGGATAAATCATTTCATGAAATGGTTGAATCTCTTATGAATGGTTTGTTTAAAAGTTTTAATAAATTTTTACCTGATGTTTTATGATTTTGAAAAAAAATTATGTGTGCATTGTTTTTAAATGTCAGTGAAGTAGTTTTTTGATTATGCTAGAAGTTATAAATTTTAAATTAATACTTATAGAACTATGAGGTATATAGACCATTAAGAGTAATATTGGGGGATTAAATTAATTGAGATATTAATTATTTTTCCATTAATTACTTGACTTGTCAGTAGGTTATTGAAGAATGAAAATTACGGAAGGGGATTATTCAACCATTTGCAGTACCTATGTTGATGTGGGAAAATATTTCAATCGGTTTCATTGTAATATTTAAAAATACATATTAATATAATAATGTGACTTAGGATATTTGATATTGATAATCTATATCCCAACATTTTCATCCTAGTAGATAATTGTCTTTGGGGAATCTTTCTAGATAGAATCTAAAAGATTTTTTCAGGTTAAATTGAATACCTCTCTCTATTGTATTCGAGTGTGATCATATGTTCACATAAATTTTTTTATAATACATCTGATGTCATTGGGTATTGAATTAAATTTAAATATGTATTTTCATAATCAATCAAATGGAATGTATGAAAGAATGATTAAGACAATAGAAATAATGCTCCATTCTTGAACAATAGATTACTAGGGAATTTTAGATCAATATATATCTTTGGATGATTTTTCTAATAATAAAACTTGTAATTATAGTATATTTATTGCAAAATTTTAATCATTAAATAAAAACAACGATGGAAACTGGATGATTGGGATGATTTAATAGAAAAAGTTTATGAGACTACTGTTGGTATACGAAATGAATGAGAATGTATAGTAGATTCAATTACAATTAATGAAATCTTAGATAACAGTGAAATATTATATGGATAACATAATAAATGATATTTTTTTCAACCCAGTGGATTCTGACATTTTAATTGGTTTTCCCTGAAAATGTGTCATATGTTTTGGTATGAAGGGTAAGCTGAGTCCACGGTTCGTTAGACCATATGAAATACTAGATAATATTGGATCAGTTTCTTACCAAGTTGATTTTCCTCGAATTATATACTAGGAAAAAACATATTTTACTTTTCAATGTTAAGTACATTTGTAAAAGACTCATCTCATGCATTGAGTCCTGAAGTAGTTTAGCATGAAGAGAACCATTTTTATGATGAAAATCAAGAATAGATTCTTGAATATAGAGATCATGTATTACAAAATAAGGTAAATCATTTAGTTAATGTTATATAGAGAAAACCATATGATTGAAGAGTAAATGTGGGAATCTAAAATACAAAGAGGAAAAAATATCCCCACTTATTTGATAAGGGAATAAAATTACGAGGACATAATTATCAAAAGTGGGGAAAATGCAACATCCTAGGTAATTAAATAATAATTCTTATTTATATTTATCAATATGTATTAATTATATATTATTTTTATCATGAAATAGATGCTTTATTGAGAAGCATTCCCAAATCACAATAATGGTTTTCTCCAAAAACAAGTGTTTCACTCAAAAATGAGCTATATGGAATTGTAAAATACTATTAATAGAGATATTTTCAAAGGTATTTATCACCAATGCATTATATATGAGGTTATGAATTGTACTAAATATTTAATTTTTATACATTTTTATAAAATATATTAAAATTTATCAAATAAATTCATTAGGAATAAGCTAATAATAAATCAACTTTTACGCTTAAAAGCACTAATTTTTCTAAAAACAACTTTTCCACCTTTTAATGGATCCCCAATTAATATATAATTTTTGAGTTTTTTATAACTTTTATATGAAAAAATAAATTCATATTCAATAAGCAATTTTTATAATTTATTTTGAGTGTATTATTTGTATTTTTCTAAGTACATTCATATTTTGATGAATAGTGAATAATATAGATTTTTTGTTCCGAATTTATTCTTATTAAAACTTATTTATATTGTAATATAAGTCATTTAATTTTATTTATTATATAATTTGATAAATTTTATATCATCCAAAAATTTTAGGTCATTTGAAAAAAATAAACGAATCTATAAATAAAAACATTTCATACTTTTGAAACATTTTAATTTAAAATGAAATGTTTTCGTCTATTATGATAGATTTATATTAAATTAATTTATAAAATATAATTGGTTTTAATTTAGAAAAATGGATTACATATTTTTAAACTCAATAATTTTTAATTTCTAATATGGTTATATTTATTTTTCAAAAAATGATTTGTGAATATAATTAAAATTCATTGTAGTTATTAAGGTACAAATGCGGTTAGTTGGGTGGTTAAACATTAATATTAAGAGTATAAATGACCTATAAACTTGTGCAGGACCCAATTATTTGAAATTATTATACCATATCACATATTATATCTAATTGGTATCATTATTGAATGAAAATGTTTGAGGGATACCCATGAATAGTGATTTCATTTTTATATTCACAAGAATTCCACTAAAACTACACAATAAAAAAGAAATAACCCCAAACATATTCAAATAAATCAAGCACCATTTTCTCATTCAAAATCAACCAAAATATTCTAAAAACATTCCTCTCCTCATACAATATTCCTTACTTTGATATTTAATGCATCAAATTAATCCCTTTAGTTCAAACCAATATGCGATATCAAAATTGGAGGTATCATTTTGAAACCTACATGGGTGTTTTATTTCATTATTCGCGTCTTCATTTTTTATTATTAAATTATTATAAAATAATATAAGTCTAATTAATATACTTATATGTTTTTATGTCACGTTTTATAACTACACCTATGCATATACCCAACAAATTAGAAACACAATTATTATTCATGTGTATCATGAACTGCCACCTCAAAAAACAGCATCCTTATTTTTTCCATTAACATGTATAATGGAGAGATATTATGATGGAAAAAATATTTTGATATGGTATAAATGATATTTTTTTCGTAATAATACATTTTTAAATGTTATATAACACATACCTTCATTATTTCTAAGTTTTGTAAATAATATAACATCATTTTTGGAGGTGTGGACTACAACATATTCAAAGGGATGTGATATGTTCAGAAAATAAAAATAAATTTTTATGGATTTATATTATAAAAAATATGTATCATAGATAATATCAAAATGAAATTTGTGACATAATAATATTTTTTCAAATATAATATATAATTTCTTTATTAACATTTGAAATAACGAATATTGATATTTTTATTCGGGGTTGAGTGGACAACCGGATCCTCAATGAAATGTGATTCTTATTACATAAAAATAATTATATATATAAGTATATTGGAACTTTACAAATGCGTACGTATGACTAATGTTCTCCAGGACTGTAACATTGGCCCATCTTTCATAACCATATTTCATAATTTATATTAAAAGTATAATTGATTTATAAATAATAGTATTATCTAATGATTATTTTTCATTATCTATTTTTATAATGACCCCAATGACTATAGTTGACCTACCAATGTTGTTTTTGAAACATAATCTTATTTTTAAAATACACAACAAAATAATAATTGTTTGTGCAGTTTTTTAGAACATTTTAATAAATTAAAGAAAATGATAAACATAAAAAAATTAAATAATGTAAATAATTAACATATTTTTATTATTCATGAACATAAAAACACTCATGACAATTTAGATTCAATGTATGTGATTTCGCCTCAATCCCATTCAATGGATTATTTTCTAGATTATATGCACATTAATTAATTTATAATGTGTTTATAAATATCCTTTTCCACATTTAGTTTTTACTTATTTGGGTTAGTCTTTTTCATTAATTACACATTGGAATATTCTGGCCACACAACTATAAACATTGGGAAAAGTCATGTTCCCTTTACAACTTGGAAAAAATTCCCAAAAATAAGGAATAACACATACCATGGGGCCTTATCCAAGGTAGTCTCATAAAATGCAACTAGTAAAACAACATTTCTTCATTCTGACTCCCTAACATATTCATTATAGGTTTGGGGATTATGGTGTCACTCAAACCTGACCCATGGGCATGAAACATCATGAAAATATCCGACACACCAAAAATCCATGTGCACATGCTTCTTTATGAATAACTCAAATACCCTACATAAAGCATTACAATTAAAAACATATAAATTTCCAAACATAACACATTTGACACAAATTTAATCTTTATTCCTTAAAACATTAGCATATTCTTTATTTTAATATTAGGACTGATTAAAATATTTTCCCTTCTCCATATCATGGCCTATTAAACACATTAATCATTCACATGCCTTAATCCATTTTCACATTTCGATCAAAACCCATAAATAATGTATCACAATTAATTGATTTATTTAACTAATTTATATTATACAAAAAACCTTATTATATCTTGTAAACTAGTAGAAAAAAGTACCATTAGTAATATCTCACAACACAAGAATTTTTTTTGATATATTTACCATGGGATTAATCTCATAACTACTAAATTTCACATATAACATCTAAATTATCTCTTGTTCTAAAAGCAGGAAAACCTCATGTGTGGACCTTAACCCACTATAGTAAAATTGAATTTATCTCATAGGGATCAAGTGGGGTTCAATTAAATATTTAGGAATCAAACTCAACATTTATAATAAGGAAATGCCAAAAAAAAATCAAAACAAAACTGGAGGATAATAACATACACTAATCAAACCAAAAATACAAATAGATAAAACTCAAAAAACATGTACCATTATTCTTTAAAAAAATTATATCTTTACCCTCTACCATTGATTTAAAAAACACATTTAATACCCCATAATTTGATCTACTTAAGAAAAGAGAGTTTCGGGAATCATAAGATGATGAGATTTTATACAATCCCTACTCGGGATAATATAGAAATGATGAGTGTTAGACTCACCCAGAGATGCGATATTCAACCAAAGGCACCCAGAAATGGATTAGAAATGAATGTGAGAGATCCTTAGAATAAATATGAGGGTTTGGATAACCACTCTTACTGATGGTGAAGAACTGATGTGGAAAATGATGTGATATACAACCTAATGAGGGAAAATGGGGAATTTCACATTTTTAACGTGTCACATGGTTTGGTCACATAGTTTGTCAAAACAAGAACAACCATGATCCACCCTCTATCTATGAGGAAGAAGGGCCACAAAACACTCTTGTGAGATTCACAATTTAAAAAAACATATGGTTAATGTCAGGGATGACCCAATCCAACCTCTAATTTCTTGGCTCCTCCCCATGCATTATTTTTCCTAATATTCTCCACCTCTAATAGGATGCACCATAAAATAAAATATTAATTACTAAGCATGAATTAATTGTGAAACTTGGATCGGAAGATCCCATTTTTTCTTATATCTTGTCCTGAACCCCCGATAAACACTAGAGCCTCCTAAAAAACTCAAGAAACATATAATTAACCAATATAATATAATTAAATAAAAACATAAACATCAAAATATATCAAAATAATATAATGATCATACATCTTACCCACCTTATAATGACTTTTACTTGAGCTATACTCCATATAATCATTGTGTTTTAATGGTAATAACATTTGTACACTACAGATTAATATCATAATCCCTATCTATTTTCACTCTTTATTGTTTTCATTGTCGAGACCTGACCACAACTAGGCCTCAAGTCGTAACTACCTCAATCCCTACAACTTAGGATTGAGGGTATTGACCAGTATTAAGTTCATAACTAACATGGGGTGGCCTTTTACTATGTACAAGTTCGAAATCACTTATCCATATCAGTTGCATAATTGATTTGGAATAATAACAAATAATGTATTTATCTATAATGTAAACCTAGAATGAAAAACATATAGGTTATACTAAAGTATAATAGTGAAGAAAACACATGGAGGTGAAAAAATATTCACCCAACTATAAATATGTCCCAAACTAAAAAAAACTAGAATGTATACTACAAAGAGTGTCTATATCCTAATATCCAAGATACGAACCTAATATGCAGTCTATGGCATGATGTATCTCTAATATTATCTAAATTCATTGTCGAAAAGTCTATCGTTTTCATAAAACACAACACATGTGGAAAAAATACATAAACGATTAGAATGATACTGGTATTGTAAACATCCAATTGATACTCATATATATTATTGTAATTACAATCATAAGGATGTTCAATCGATTGACTATGTTTATAATTGGTATATTATTGATCTATTTATATTTTATATAATCCTTTTACATCGTAATAATGTATCCTAATAAGACATTAGACATTTAGTTTAAAAATAACCATTTAAGATCCAAGTCTCTATGTCATTGTAAAAAATGTTTAAAAATTTGAATATTGAGAAAGAAATATGACCATTGGGAAGATGCCAACAAATTTTATGATATCCTAAGAGTTTGGTTTTTTATTAATGATTTCATTTTAATTTTCCCATTGTGCATGATATTTTAAGGTATCATTGCATGAATTTACTTATCCTAGCATTTTTAATCATTTTATAGTGTTTTAGTTCTATGAAAACCTTGTCATGTTGTCTCCTTATGAACTTTATTTATTATAATGTGTTTCACTAAATTGGTTACAACCGAGGGATTCAGATTATTGGACGAAAAAGAATTTAATCTATTGGATGAAGGTCTACTTGTGATTGGCAGTACTAAAATATGATCTTCTTATAAAGGACATTTTGGAATAAAAATAAAAAGTCTTTCTGATCATCATTTAATGGGATTCCATGATAATATATTACAAAAATTATTATATGTTTAAAAAATTGGATACCTTTATCATAGGATATTGAGTACTTTTAATTAAGGATAAAATAGATAAATTCTTTTAATAACTTATATTTCAATGTTATATTTTTCATCTATTATATTACTTATTTTTATAAGTTTTTATTTCCACTTCTAAAGATGAATATGTTGATGATGAGTTATGCTTTTCTCAAGTGTTTTGGATGCAACACACACTCACATACCATGGAATGAGATTAACTAAATTTAAAATAATATGTGATAAAACATTTCCATTCCATAATTTAGAAACACAACACATCCCTCATGTTAAAATCACATATATATAAGACTCAATTTAATTCAGGATCAAACACTAAAAGATATATTGTTTTACAATTTATTGGAATATAAGATAAACATACTATTTTTTTAAAACCATTTATTTCTGATATATTTGAATACATTCAAAAAATATAATAATATTTAACATAAATTAATCATACAAATCTATTTATTGATTCCCAACTCCTTAATGGATGTTTCTATTTTTTCAAGGGTGTGCGTACATTTGTTTGTTGTTTTCCTAAACTATTTAGTTTTAAAAAATACATTTTAAAAAAATCTTAACGAGTGTTCCATATTCATATTTTTTGGATTTTGAATTATAAAAATGATTCTCAGACTCTTAAATGTTTATTATATTTCTATTATTAGATGTGTAAAAATGATTATGGATTGAATATTTTACATAATTAGATTTTACATCATAAAATAATACATTATGTTTTCTAAAAAATACTATAAATTTTTTATTTCATAATGAAATTATCAGAATTAGTTTTTACACTAGAACTATCATGATTAGTCATTATTTAAAATTAATTGTAATTTCATTAGTCTAAAAAACCAAGAACAAATGGTAATAATGCTGAGAGAATTATTTTCACTATGAAAGGTATTCCTATATTTTTTTTAATTATTGAACTATTACATGATGAATAGTTAACAATTTTTTTTATAATTTTAGTCCTAATAAAATTTTTATGTTTTTGAAAATTCTTCTTAATAATTATTAATTTTTATTCATTATCAATATGATAAAAATTAAAATACCATGATTGCTTAAAATTTCTTTTATACCTCCATATGTTTAATCTCATCATTATAATTATATTGGATTCAATAATAATTGTTAGATTTAATATGGAAGATAAACCATGATCAGAATTCCAATATAAGTAGGGCCACCCCATGTAGCAAATCAATTATTCCAGACTATTTCCAAGAAATTCTTCTCTATTCAAAGGGTCCAGTTTGAAAAGATACCGTTCCGACCAAATCACTAGTTTCAATTTTAAATTTGATGGTTTTTGGATTTATTAAAATACTTCGTTTCTATTCATGTATTGGTTAGTATAAATATTTTTTTTGAGAATTATGATTCAAATTTGGACAGTATTATAGAATACGAGTTTAAGAGTCATTTATTGTAGAAAAATATATCATGGACTCTAACATATTTTATCTTTATCGTATTCATGTTTTTATGCATGACCCATGTTTTTCAATGTTGATGGGAAGCATAAAAAATATATATCACAACACGAAATGAGATGTGTTATGTCATATAAAAAATATTCAACAGTTGTAAGAATATCATTTGTAGGAGAACCTTATATTCAGTGAAAAAATTTGATGATCTTGGATCCTTCAATATGAATATTTCAAAATACTCATCGTTTGATCATTTCAGAAATTTTATCAAAGTTTCATGTATGTATTGAGATAATTGAGTTGTATCCTTTTGGATGTAGATATTTATCATCCAATGGAATGGATACTGTGATACCCTATATGATTCCAATTTATTTCTATTATACTTTCCAGAAATCCTAAGAATGATTGACATGATGGGTTTCATTTTATAAACTACAAAGAATATAAAATCAAGAATAATAGAGTCATAGATAATCATGTTTTTTCTTTGTTAACTACATCATTGAAAAAATGGTTGTAGTTTTTCAAAATTTACAACAAATCAATTCCAATTAAAAATAGGTTACCATTCATTTATGATGAAAAGATAAATCAAATGAATATTCTCTTTTAAAATAAATAAAATTTATTTAATGAAATTGTTTTTCATATTACATTAGTAGATGATCAATCAAATAAGGCATATAAATCTAGAATGAATAAGAAAATCAATGAAAAAAATACCCCACTAATAAAAGAAAATAGAAAAATGATATTCATAATAATGTTCTTGATGATTGGATGAAGAAGAATGAATAAATAAAGTTAGGATATCAGATAATCAAAATTTAAATAATAGAGTCAAAGGCTTGTGAATTCATGATTACAATACTATACAAGGTTAAGAGAAGAATAAAAAGACAAAAAAGGTAAATATAGTTCATTTATGTAAATATTTATAGAAATGAGTTGAAAGAGAATTTTTGAAAATCATCATTCCTACCTCTCACACCAATTATATCATTCGAGAAGATGGTTTATTTTTTCAAGAAACCAAATTTGTCAATAAAAATTTATCTTCTATTTTATAAAAAGGAAATAAAAAATGGGTAGATGAAGAATCAACATCAGTTTAGAAAACATAATTATAATATATACAATATTGAATATGTGATTATAGAATAGACAACCAACTCTAGTAGGAGCATGATAAGGTACTTAATGAATATGTTGATGTGATATAAGAAAATAATGTAAATATAGAGATGACAAAAATGAAATAGAATAGGATAAAGGAATTGAAAATGTTAATATTAAGAGGTTGTTGAATAAGTAGAGATTGGTGAACAAATGGGAGAATAATTACAAGAGATGGATAATGAAGATGTTGTCGATGAGAATGAGGAAGGGGATGACAATAAATAAATTCAATCTCATTATTGGTCACAAGAATAATCATTAGAGTCAACCTCATCATCTTTTCTCCCCATGACTTGTAAACACATTAAATATTAATGATCTAATGAAAAATAAGTATCATAAGAAGGGGAAGCTAAATCACCATCTAAAGATGATTAGGAAGATCAGAATTCAAAAAATGATGATGCTAGTGTAGATTCAAATGTTGATATTGTAGAATTATTTTATGATTATGAATATATTGAAATGTTTTATAAACAAGTTGTTATATCCATTTAACAAATTTAAAATAATTCAAAAAAGATAACTATATATGGAAATTGTAGAATTAATTCTCCTAATGATCATCCAGATCAATTAGATTCATTAAGAACCATTACTTTTAAATGGTTTGTTTATATTATTCATGATTAGAAATTATTATATAAAACTATCACATACTTTCCAAATCAAGAATATATATGTTAGTTGATTCAAGAATTTATCAATGAAAAATATTAATTGATTAGGATGTTAACTATGAATGTTACACATATATAAACTCTATTGAATTTTTTTCATGATTGTTCTCAATCTCATAGGATGACATGTAATCCAGTGGAGAAGTGGTAAAACCAAATAGATACTTATCTAAAAATCTATGATGAGAATTTTGATGATGTGAAAGATATCATGAATGAATATGATGAACCATTAATTTAGTTGACTATTGATATGGGAGAGAGGACGATATTTTTAGAAGAGTTAGAGATTCAACTGATAATCAGTCTGAAGAATTAAAATATCAAAATGAGAAGATTAGATATATTAAGTTGGAGCTAACAAGGCTAAAATGTCATGATAATGGTTTTATTGGACTCAAGAATCAGATCAATGGTTTATCTAAAAAAATTTGTATTCAGGAAGATAAAACAGTGTAGCTAGAGAAGGAAATACATGAGTTTATGAAAATATAGTCTCTTGTAAAGACCCACGTGAATAAATATTGGAATTTTTTCTGTTAAACTCTTGGTTTTTTATTTTAATATTTTTGAATTATTATAAAATATGAATGAATTACTCTTTTCATACAATAATTATATGTATGAATATTTTCAAATTCCCATGTCAATTCAATTTTTTCTAGATTATTAGTAGGATAATTATTGTTTCTCATATGTTTGTTTATCTAAATTTTATTGAAACATTGGATTCGTTCCACGTTCATTTTTGTAAATCATAAAGGAGGAGAAATAAATATGGGGGAGATTTTTAAACAATGTGGTTGAAATTATTATCACATGCAATTTTATTGAAAAAATGGATACAATTTTGATAATGGAGGGGATCATTACATTAGAGGTGAGAATATGATCTTTTTGGGAGGTTATTATCCAATCGAGAAGCTAATAATATTGAACATCATACTCCTTAACATATTCTGATGTCTTATGAACCTATTGGAGTTAAGGATGAATGTTTAAACTCTTAATAAATAGAATTTAAAATAAACAAATACTATAAGTATTTTTTTGTTTTACCATTTTTATCTCCAAAAGGGGGAGATTTTTGAGTCATACATTATAAATCTTACATATAAATTCCTCTTTTTGAGAAATCATAAAGAATTTTTAAAAACAGGTTTAATAACATTTTATAACGAATTTTCATTAGAATTTTTTTATGAAAACATATTCTTTTACCATAAATTTTATGAGTTCAAAAGTATTCATGAATATAACAGACCATCCTTAATTATGACTATCATAATTAGTTTGTTTTCGAAATATATCGAATTCACCAAAATCATATCATGTCGTCAAAATTTTTTCATGTCTATCATATTGACAATGTGTTTAAAAATATTACCAATAGTAGTACCTATTAGCACAAAACTGGTAGTTATAGAGGTTCTCATAATGTTATCATAAATAAGTTCATCAAATTGTGTATGTTTATAATTAGAATACAGAAGTCTTATTTTTAATATAAGAAATGAATTTTACACATTTATAGTGTTAACTAATAAGATGTCAGATATTTATTTAGAATAGATCTTTTGAAGCGTTATTTGTCCAAGTCATTGTGAGAAACTAAGAGAAATAAGAATGATAGGAATTAAATATTAGGATTTGGATGAGGAATATAATTACCAGGTCACTCAAAGAGTTTAGAGATTTATCTTTATTGCTGATTTCATTTGTATTTTCTCATTATTTGGGAGCTTTGGAGATTTCATGGTGTGATCCTTATCTTCCTAGACATTTTAATCCTTTTATATTTTGGAATTTCTATAGATAAAAAGTCAGGTCTTTTCCTAACAAACTATTTTCATATTAATATTCATTATATGTATGGTTACGATCAAGGGATTCCATGTATATGAAGATAGAGAATCCTATATATTAGATCAGGGGATTCCATGGATATGTAGATATTGAATATTAACATAATGCAGAGTTATTCCATATTTTTGAATACTAAGACATTATGATCATTATATCAAGGTATTACCTTTAAAGTAATGATATACATTCATGTATGTATAAAATAATGGATACCTTTACTTAGGGTTAATGAGTAACAATATCTTATTGATAAATGTAATTTATTCTTTTTTTCTCTGTTAATAAAATCTTATATTAGATATCTATTCTACATATATATATTTAAAAATATTTATTTCTTCTTAATTTATAACTTAAATTGGAAAATAGTCCTTACCATTCAATTCAATTTGTTTTTATGAACTATTCTGAATGTGATAATAATAATAAATTCGAATTAATCGTATCTATTGCCTTATAGACACTCTGATTAAATGGATCCTTTTTTATTCTGACATATTATACTCTTATTTAATCATATATCGCTTGATTATGATTCTATGACACAGTTCATCGGGAAAAGTACAATGTCTGATGATCATACATAAAGAGGATTAGGGTAGGTTTAGTTTATTTCCATTAGAACATGTTTTTAAAATTAAAAATCACCCCCTGTATGTTCGAAATTATAGTAATATTAAAAATATCTAAAACAATATATTTTTATTTATGGATCCAATAGTTGTCATACCTATCTTATATTGTAGATAGTATAAACAATTACCACAACCAGACCTTGGTCCATGAGAGGATTATATCATTGGGGTTCATCAGAATCATTCTCCTAGATCTGATTTGCATGGAAACTCAAAGGAGTAATGCTACAAACAATCAGTATAAAAACATTGAATTAAAAATAGTAACACTCAATTTTTATACATGGGAAAATTAATGCCAAAAAATAGATAGAAAATATTTTTAATATGTCCTATCCAAATGAAAATAAACGGAAAGACTACAAATAATTCACAATACATCTTTCCCATGCCACCCCTTGTGACTTAAGGTACATTGTGGTGAGGGACATCCAAGAACTCCATCAAAACTACCTCCAATGTCCTGAAAACATAACACATCTACAGACTGACTTCAAGTTATGAAGTAGAACCTACACATTTAACAACACATTGTGACAAACCAGCCCTGATACCTCTGTACCCTGATAACCAAGAAAGGCATAAAATATACCAAATGTTGTTCCCAATCTGCATGAGTTGGAAACTAGCACCAATAATCATACATTATGAATGTGTAAATAAATATTCAAAAAAATTAATATTAACCCGATATTAGGATTATAAGAAATACATTACAGGTATATCTATACCAGAAGTCAAATATTCATAAAAAATTAAATGCACAACAACATGTACCATAAAACAAGATAACTACTGAAGTACTATAAGAATCAACTATCATTTCTCTATAGTAAACAACAAGAAAAAAATCGAAGTGGCCCATTAAGGTTTCTCAAATATGGTGGGATATAATCTACAAATATATAAAGGTACAAGTAGGGTGTGAGAAAAAAATCCTAGTAGGGCCTCTATCCAAGGATTCCCTAAAATGACACTACAATTAATTTATCATATAAATAGTTATATTGTTTTAATAAAAATGATTGTAATATCAAAATAATATCTAATATTATAATTATTTACATTTTAGATGAGGGAAATAATCTTATAAATATGATTAATAAATATTTTATATAAAATAGTTTATATAAATTCACAGGGAATCTGTAAAATATTTTTCAACAAAATAATGCAATATATTTCAAATATTAAGAAATATGCCACATGGACAGATTCTAAGAGGTACAATAGTTCCAAGTTATGTGACCGTCATCCGGTTATATAATGAAATGATAATGGTTATATATGTCTATATGACATTATTAAAGGTGTTCTAACCAACATCACATTGAGGATAAGTTCTTCCAGAATTTTTCTGGTAGAGATTTAATTTTTCATTATGATTCAATGTTAATTCCAACATAGCATGTTTTCATAAATAATTCACTAACTACCTAGGATTTTAGGGTCCCAATTATGAATTAATAATAAATTTTCTTATTCAATTTCATAGTTCAATTTCACCACACAATTTCTATAATTTAAATTCCCTTGTTTTCCCTCAAATACAAATCAGTCCTCAATTCAATTGAATTTTGTGTTTTTTTCTAATTTCATTCCAATTCACTATTAATTCCAAAATTAAATGGAATTAGGTTTTTAATAATCCAATTACTAAAAATTAGATTTAAATAAAAAAATTAAATTAAACCATGCAATTTAGGTTGAATTAAATTTTCCACCATAAACAAAACCACCAACCTCAGGATCACTGGATCATGAATCAAAAATCCTTAATTAGGAAACACCAATGAAGAACTTCATCTGTGAAGATCATAGAATAAAATATATATTCTAGAACCCAAAAAATATGGATTAGATCCTCTAATAACATAGAGATCTTAAATCCCTAGGGAGGATAAAAGAGTGAGTGGAAAAAATATAGTTGGAAGAGTAAAATTAACATGGGAATATAGGATATCATTCACCTAGAATTGCTTCTCTTCTATAGTGGTTTATAGGGGACAAGATCAAGTCTTCAGAGCATCCATTGATGAAGAAATTTTCTTTGGGTCATACCCACCGATCGAGTAGTTAAAATGAGTGTTTAAGGACATTGAATATAATTTTCGGTTTAATTAAATCCCGTACACAAAGAAAACTTAGTTGGGAATCATGGATAGATAAACTATGCACTGTAACTGTGATCCCCATGTTGTAGGGTTACATGGTTTCTTATCTGGTGGGAATGTGATTTTTAAAACTGTGCACAAACTATGAAAACCACAGTACCTAAGTGTGCATGTTTTTCACTAGAATAGTGAGAGGTTTAGGAAAACCATTCCCTAGCCATGAAAAACATAGAAACATTTCAAAATTTTCACCCAAATATAACCTGAATGAATCGCAACTGAAGCATAATAATAAGTGGAATTTAAAAATACCTGAAAACAAAAAATAAATATTAGATAAATTCTCATATGTTTATAAATACAAATTAATAAATGGAGAGAAAATTAAAATTTATGTCCTCCAAATTTTGTAATAGTCATAAAAATATATTTAGTGTAAAAAATCCATTGCCACGATTATTTTAAATGATCATTAATACATGTAAAATTTAGTAAATGATGTATCTCTACATTTTAATAATTAAATATCTCTTACACATTCTAGGAATACTTTTTAGCTATAAAATACAAACACACATGTCTTAACTCACATTTATCAACTCAAATAACATAACTCTCAAGAGATTCCATTCATAACCACTATATTTAACTTATTTCTAACGGTTTTCCCATATTTATCACCTTTAAAAGGGGATCAATTCCTCCCACTAGAAGATAGATATATAGGTAGTAATTCACTCGAAACTATTCTAAAGTTATTTCATATGGATCCCAAATATTGTTTTGGTATCCCGTTGACACAAAAAGTTTCCCCAAGTCATTCATTTTAATAGTCCACCCATAGAGAAGATCCAAATCTCAATCATAATTATCACATTAAATTTTTATTTTTTATCCATCCCATACTCCCTCATCAAATACCAAAATATAGATAATGATATATATATTTTATTTTTATATTATGTAATGAAAATTTATTATATTATTAGAATAACTATTATTTATACTTCATCTAATCATTTGATAAAATAGAAATGTTTCTCATTCATTCTTCTTGAATAAAGAATCCTTGAATGGTAACTTTTTTGTCATGTTCACCATTCATTGATGATTCTATAATTATTTGTAGTTAAGAGATATTTTATTTATGTAATGATTTAAATTCTATAAATCTAAATAAAGAACACAAGAATTAAAATAATAATGAATATTCTAATGGATAATTATATTTTTTTCATTCAACATAACATTATCATATCAAATAATTATTCCAATAATTCATTACAAATTTAATATATTTAACAAATAACATATATATAATATCATTATTTTTTTATTTACATTTAACAAATTCAAAATCTTAATTATCCATTAATAGTTGTAGGTTCATCAATTGGTAGTTTTGAAAACCAATTTCAACAATACTCTGTATTTATATCCTGGATAACTGTGAGAACTATTGTAATTATATAATATGATAAAAAATTATTCCAATTATTTTCTAGTAAGATTATATAGAAATGTTACTTAGTAATAATTAAATCACCCAGAATTTTTAAATAATGGAAAAAAATTTACATCATTGAATTCAATAACATGGATTATTACCAAATGTACAATGTATTGTGATTATGACATAATAATATATCATTGTAAATCTATTATACTTACATAATTGATATAATAATGATTTATGTTTTCAATAGAATATATATTTAACACAATTAAATGAAATTAATTTAATGAATTAATGAATAATTGTGTCTTCTTTTGAAAAATATGTAAAACATAACATATATATATATATATAATCACAATAAATGAGTAGTAAAAAATTTAAATACCCACATTTATATGGGGATGAAATTTTAATAGGGGATTAAAATTATTCATTTGGTAGATGGATTTTTTTGAGTACTCAGACAATGAATAATGTTCTAACATTTAAGAAAAAACAAAACTATGTTACAGAACATTTTTTAATGTTCATGGGATGAATAATCTATCCCTAATGAGGGAATATGAATGATCCAGTTATCAGGATTCATCAACAGTTTGTTGAATGAATTTCATACCAGGAATCCTTGGTTCATATTCTTAATGGTTGAAATATTGAAAAATATCCACCATAATGTTTCACAACATAAATATTGGATTCATATTGTGAAATTATATTTTATACTATTTGAAGGGGATTGAATTTCCATTTAGCATGGCCTTCAGGAATGAATTTGGATAAAAATTTGGTCAGAATAACCCATCATTTTTCTAATATTCATGGTTCTAATTGGGGTGATTAATGTTTTTATAGCAATATATCTCATCTAATAATATTTGGATCTTCCAATATATATTTATATTTCTTATATGAGTGATATGTTATAGTTATAAATAGTTATCTCACCAATGTCATTAGGAATTGTTAAATATTGGTGGGCCCCTCACACATCTTATGAATAGGATATCCTCAGATGAAATATTCCTTCCACAATTCATCGTATCATCAACGGTTCACCGTGAAGTGGATTTTTCAATTGTTTCTACTTAATAATTAAATTTAATTACTTTTTAATTTGTTAGAGTAGTTTGGTTCATTGACCATGAACGAGTTTGTGGGACTTTCTGGGGTAGTAAACCCCAATTTCACGAGAAAATATAAATTGTGGGATTCCAAATTGGGGTTTTTAGAAATTATGGTACATTTCGTAAAATTAAATATTAATTATATTTATTTATTATTAATTAACATGGATATTTAATATTATTTATGTTTACACAAATTAAAACATTGACAAAAGGGGCTATGTAAACCTTATATAGTCTTATTTGGTGTTTGGAAATACTTGGAATGTGATTTGTTGATTATGATATTTCAAATGGTTAATATCGTATATGACTATTTTGATTAAGCTTTAAAAATTTCATAATCTTTGTTTTTATTTTAATATTTTTTTAATGAAATTCTAGTATCATATGGTAAATTATTTTTTATTATTAGGTTATTACACATATGTAAATAAATATTACATCCAAAATTTGAGACGTCCATCATGATTCTATTTATTCCAAAAAATAAAAATATTATATTATAACAAGTTTAATTTTTATGAAATATCATCATAGTTTTTATATTTACCTTATCCTTATATATTTTAATCATTAATATTTAATAATTGTTTTGTATATGTGATTACAAAAAATATATATTCTTATGGTACATATAAATATAATAAAATATTCCTTTTAGTTCATGAATATTTATATTTGTTTCATTTCCAAATTTAATCATTGATGTAAAAATAAATATCTTCATTACTAATGAAATAAAATTTTATTCCCAAAAAATTTCTTAAATAATTTCACATGAAATATAAAAAAAATAAACATTATAAATGATCCTTAACAATCATTTAAATCATAGAATTTTCTTTTTAAAAAATTATTATAGATTTTTCAATTATTATGTATTATATACTTTCCATTTAACATAATCTCAGGATTAATTTCATAGGAGCATAACATAACTACAATGCTATAATGATATATCTGAATCATTAGAAAAATGTATGAAAACTAATAAATGATATAATGAAATTTCATGAATAATATGCAAGAAAACAACACATTATACACATAGTCCAATTCTGGATTTGGATAACTACTTAATCATATTTATAATGTCTCGTGAAAAAAAAATATTGACCAAATTCAGTAGATCATGATCTGGGTGAACCTATTTTAACAAGATTGTGATTATTGAATTTTTATAAAAAAATAAATCAAATGTAATAATCAATTGAATATCCGAAGGAATAAAATGGATTTCATAATCATGTCTCATATCATAAAAAATAAAAAATCCATAATGATGTAATTTTATAAATAAAAATAAGGAATGTGGTATCCCATAAAAGGAAGGGATGATTAGATTGAAATACACACGTGTCACATATGAAAAAAATATTAACTATAAAATTATATAAATGACAGAGACAATGTGATTTAGAGAGGGAATGTTCATAACCCATTGATTAACGGTGATTTGAGAGATCCCTTACACCAATAAGAAAAAAAATTCAAAGATATATTTATATATATATGTGTTCTATTTAAAAATAATTTCTAAAATACAAAGTTAAAAAGGTAATGATGGGTTTTTATGAAAACATAAAATCGTATAATGAAATCCATGAATCTAGTAAGAATTATGATGAAAATAAATAACTTTCAATGACATATATAATAAAATAGAACATTTTTTTTGTTATATGTAACAAATTTCAAAAAAATTCTCAAAAGATTTCAAGAGAATCCTATTGAAAGACACTAAATTAAGCTACAAAATTTACATTATAATTCATTTTTGTCCATACAAATAAATCAAGAAACAATTTTAATAATATTTAAAATAGAATAAATTATAGAAAAAATCATTTAAACTTATAAAACACATTTTTGAATTTAATATTCTCATTACATTAAAAAATTAATATATGTGTTTTTTAAAATAATCATTATTAATTTAAAATAAATTAAACATTTATAATTTTCAACTAAATAATTAATTATATGATTTTTCTTTTATTCGAATAACATTTTCATGGCAGAATAATAATTGTATGGGAAATTTAAAATATGAATTTTTTAAAATAAATGAAGTTACCATGAACTTGATAAATCATATAAGTTTTTAATATTACAAAATAATAAACATATGTTAATTTTTTTACATTCATAAAAATTCTATTTCATGTATTTTTTTTATTTTTTTTATTACCATGTTTTTTCAAATTACATAGTAATTTTAGTTTTTATTGAATATTTTGACGATATTCTGATCAAATGTAGATAAAGAATTTTGTAAGATGAATATGTTCAAAGTGGAAATTGTTCCACCATATCCTAAATAATCGTAATTAATTAACTATAATTTTATATGTCAATAATATTTTGATAACCAACCTTGAATTATGTATATAAAAAATGGAATATTGTATAGTCATGGATATGTAAGGGTTTAAAAGCACATGAGTTACATTTAAAATTTTCTACAATCATGATGGGAAAAAGGTTATTTATTCTATAATTTAAAATATTGATAATTTTATACAATTAATATAGTACTTATTTTAATAAACTTTTATGCACCTTCCATGTGATGCAATAATGATAAATGAATCACATAAATTCAAGGATGTAGTTTTCCACCAAAATGTTGGAATGAAATAAACATTCTTAAATCAATAGAATATTATTAAACTTTATTATATATATATTTTTTAGAAATTATTTTTTTGTAAATAATATCAAATTAACACATTAAATCCATTATTAAAAATACCAATGGGAGTGAAAAATGGAAAACAAATCAGATCAGTTCGTGATGCGGTAGTCTGCTGTTGACATGACTGATGGTTTCATTTTACACATGATAAAAAAGAATATTGATATAAATTTTGAAATCACAAGAAAAACATATCATAAAATTTATGATATTGGAGAAATTATTTCATCATGTTGGAAGATAATTTGATGCTTACAGAATAATAAATAAAAAACATTTTATTAAAATCTATGTCTTCTTTGGAAAATATCCTATGGGTAAGACCTTACACCTTTAATGGATGTTATTCCGCTTAATATATTAAATTGAAAGAAATAGGAGGGACTTTAGATACTTATTTTGTTTGAAATTTGATGAAACAGTAGAATATTTTTATGTAACTAATGTAGGTAATGAGGTGACCTTTTAGAAAAGATGGTAGAGGAACTATTATAATTTCATACTATATTAAACTAATATAACATATTACTCCTCAAATAATGTGTCAAAACATATTCAGTTAAAATATATGAATATTATGTCTAGAAATATAATCATGCAATAAATGTTGGAAAATTTCAGATTATGTTTTTACCCTTATCTCTTTTTTTAGCACACGTTATCCCTTTTTGAAAAATATTTAGATAATCATTTTTGTAATCATTAAGTGTAAATATAGTAATTATAAAAAAAATTAACAATAAATAAATAATTAATGATGGATTAAACCATATCCTTTTCATTAGGGAAAAGATAATTTATTTAAGAATTATAAGTAATTTAATAAAATATTATTTGTTAAAATATATTTAAATTTTAATTTTTCAAACTATTACTTTAATTTGAAATTGAAGACAACATGAAAATAATGCAAAATTTAATATATTTCATTCACAAAAAAAATTTATGTTAATAATATCTATTAAATTGATTTAAAATTTAAATTTATTCATGGTATAGGAATTTAAAAATGAATAATTTATTTTATATGTTTTTTATTTGAATTAATACTACGTATTCATTTCATTAAAATTTAATTTATTTATCTCCCATATAAAATATAATTTAAATTACCCAGATAGAAAAAAAACTGTGTCGTTAAAATAAGTATATATAATTTATAGTTTTTCCAACATCCATGTGGACTAGTATTATAGAAATTAAAACTATGATAGTGATAGTTTTGAATTTTCTTTATATAATATAATATAGCTATCAAAATTTTGACCAAATGGAAATAAAATGAAAAATACTATGTTTTTGGATACATATGGGCTTAATATGATAATAAAATAAAATTTATAAGTGTTTTGGCCATTATTTAGTGTATAACATATTATTTTATCCATAATTAACTCATTCTACCCATAGTACGGTAAAAAATGTATTCAGAATTCATTATATTATTTATAAATTGATAAAAACTCTATTTACGAAATTTGGACCACTGGTTTCCAGAATTTTTTACATTTTTTGAATATATAATTCATAATATTTTTGAATTTATCTTAGAATAAAACCCGAAACAAGATGAAAAACTATTTTTATTAAAAGCATTATTTAGTACAATAACATATTTATACAATATTAAAATTTTAAAATCTTTCAAATGACCATAATTGAATTATATATAATAAATAGTGACTAATTATATATTATAACCATTAAATTATAGACTTTTACTTTTAAAATATATATTTTTGAAACAAATATTTCACTAAAAATTAGTATTTCTTAATATTCATTTATAAATAATGTTACTCTGATAATCATGAAAAATTAATCATAAGATAATTTTGGCATGGTGAATTCAAAAATTGATTCTAATTTATCAAATAAGTTGTATCATATTTCGATAAAATATTTTTAATATTCACTCATGATGATATATAAATACCATATTTTAAAGAAAATATATTGTAGAAGAATTAAATTTCATTACATATATTCATGTGATTATTTCATAAAAATTAATCAATAAATATTTACTTATTGGGAAAATTATATATATTACATAATATAGTTAATCTTATTTTGATGAAAAAAATTAATAGGTGGTTATGATGATCATATTTAAATAATAATAATACATCATTGTTCGTCTAGACTTGTTGATGTGACTCAAATACTATATCAAACAAAATTATCATTTCATAAAATCTATTTTTGTTACTATCTCCACCCATTAATAAATTCTCCCTTCACATTTATAACTTGAACAATGAAATCAGTTGAATGAAATTTGAGGAAACATTTGTTGAAATACCATATCATAAAAAAGGATAATAAAACATCCTTTATAAAATTTGAATGGGAAATTAAAAGTTCATATGGAATAATACAATATTAGTTTCTAATGAGTGGAACAATAGTGGTTATTTAAAATATGTACATATAAGAAAAATTTATTTCCTTATAATTATTAAGAGTGATAAAATTTATTGTTCACAGAGAAGTGGATGTTCATGAGAAAGTGAATGACCAAAAAATCATAAACCAAAGAGGTGTGAAAAATATAATTAATTCATAATAAATTATGTCAATTAGATACTATTTTTGATTCAATATCATTTTCCTTGAATTCGGTTATCATTTGATCTTATAGACAACGAACATATTGAAATATTCCTATATGGTAAGTTTAATTACCTCCTTTAATAAATTTCCACTATAATATCCTCATTTTGAATAAACTATGAGTATTTGTGACTAATTATTCATTACTAAATAATTATATTCAACTTTTAATTGGGAAAACAATTACAGAAAAGGATAACAATACGTTCCTCTTATATGTATATGGAAAACAAAACTAAAATGATTCATAAAATGTATGCTAATTCAAGAAATGAATAAACCATCATATCATTACCAAAAAATTAATATTAGAACCAAAATAATAACACCTATTGTTCAAAATTTATGATTTGATACATTTAAAACCATAAATTCCTAAAAATATATTTTACTTTCTTAGAATCCCAAATATCAGATTGATATCATCATATATTATTTTGAGTTTATTTAATCATTTATCTCTTAACATTATTAGTGTGACACCATTGGTTTTATCTATGTAATGCATTATTTATTTATTTTTTGTGTGTAATGTGTTTTGGTTTGGTTTGGGGGTGTTTTTATGATATTTAGTTAGTTTTCAAGGTTTTTTTGGAGGCATACAATTTGATCACGGTTAGAAGAAATTAGGAAACACTGCAAGGAAACTATACAATGTGAAGTAATGGGTTATGGGTAGGCTCATAGTTAGGTGCACAGTTAGGCCAACATGTTCATCCACCAAAGAGAAACTGGGTTTTCTAGAAAATATGGATTCTTTATGGTGGATAAATGGTTTCTCTACACATGATATCCAACGATACGAAGTCATTCTAGATGTAGACGAATGCGTACTATTAAGGGAACATTTTTCTAACTGTACACCATAACTATACATGATAAATAGTTCTATTAAAAAATTATGGATGTAACACAATTTTTCATCTTAACCAATCAAACATCCTCTAATATGACCCTAACATGTTACTGACTATTACCAACTGATTTGAAGACCCTTCCCTTTTACCCAAGAGAAATATATACTCAAATATTAGTGTGTTGGAGGCCATATTCCATTATAATATCCGTTCCTGGTATATTTTCAATATCTTGTTCTTCATCCATCCATTTTATTCAAATATCTAATATTTTGGAGATAGATTTATGATTTTTAATTTCAACTGTGTATATTTGATCCTTTCTTGATGTTACATAACAATATCAAATGTTTTTTTATTGGATTTTAAACATGGGTTTGTTGAATAATTTATGTTGTTCGACATTTCTGCTTAAATTTTAAATGATTTTATATAGACTCTCAACACCAATAATTGTAAATGAAAGGATTTTTTTTGAATTATTGGAATTGGTTGAAAATGATTGTGAAATTTATGTGAAATGCATGCTAGAACCCTCTGTAGTTATGGTTTGAAAAATTGTGGAAATTGGTTGTTCTGAATGTGATTTGTTACCTGAATTTTAAAATTATTTTTTAAAATATGTAATGGTTTGTTTTAATTGAGTTTTTTTATATTTTACCTTAATAAAATGGTGGTTTTATTGAAATTTTTTTAAATGGTTTGTTTTCCATGGTAATGGAATACACTAGTTTTTGTGACCTCATGATTTCATTGTGACATTGAATAAGGTATGTGTATAATTGGGGTATGATGGATGTGACCTAAGATAATGGGAGTTCTCAATTAGGGAACAAAGATTTTAATAAAATCTTTAAAAAAATTGATCGAGGATTAACCAATCCTGAGTATGGAACTATCACTTGAGCATTTAGCTTTTAGTTTGTCTGGGAATCATGGATTGTGTATTCCACACTAGATTAAGAAATTGTTTAGACAAATGTTTTTGTTAAATTCCATGGAAGTGAGTTTGGTTTAGAAAAATATTTTAATATGAAAAATATTTCAGTTAGAAATGGTTTGTATTTTATTTAAATAGTTTTATGGTGTTTCATTGTCACCATCGGGATTTTATGTTTTACATCTTATCAGTTCAGGTCAGGTTATTGGTTGTTTTCATGGGATTTATGTGAGATAGGAATGAGATTTAGAGGCATTATTTGTCTTTCATTATTTTTAAGCATTTCACCCTTAGGTTCAACCTAGGTCCCCATTGATTTTTTTAGTAAAATAATAATTTTTGTGTGGACAGAACTAGGTGCACTATTTGGCTGTATGGTTTAATAAGTTATATAGAAAAACCATTCACAACATCCATCTTATTGAAAATATTTTCGAATTCCAATTTTACCTTTATTTTCATAACCCAGTAGCTCCCCTCTCTTCCCCCATTTGACTATTATGGCCATGGAAGGTTCCCGATCCCCCTTAAGGTCCTTAAGAACCCACTTTTCTGTGGTGTTTGGTTTTTCTAATTCAAGATCATTCATGTAAGTGAATTACTCTTTTTTTCATCAACTTCCATATGGTTTTATCCCTCCTCCCTAAATATACAAATATCCAGTAACTAAGGCTTCATACCTAGAGTTTATTTTTTAGTTTTTTGATTCAATACTCTTTGTTAGGGTTTATTTAAATCCCTTACTGTGCATCGGTGGTGTGGTAGATGTTTCTCACATTGATCTGGTGTTTTTCACATCTATGGTAGTAATTCCATGTGTAAGCACTCTTTTATTAGTTATCTTGGTTTATTGACCTTCCCAGAACGTTTCATACTTATTTTATGTGGTTCAAAAAACATTTTAGAAATAATTGGTTCAACATTAGATTTTAAAGTTACCTATTTTATTAAAATGTTTTGTTATTCTATTGTAACACTTGTTGTATTATTTGAGAGTATTTTATAAAATAAAAATGTGTTTTATTAAATTTTTAGAGGGATTCCAATTCTTTTATGGTGTGGTATTGGGTGAATGTTTCCTTGTAATATGGTTTTTGAATGGATTTTGTGTGCAACATCATGTTTTACTTATTGAAATTGTTTTAGGAAAATTTTAAATTGTTTATTGAGATACACAAAGGGTGTTTTTTTCAATTACTATTTTAGTGTTTTTATGTTTTTAAATTGGGTTATTAAAAGTGAAAGTAAAGAATTGTAATGTCAAACATTTTCATAATATTTTATAAATTGATGAGATGATTTATTAAATTGTCAGAAAAGAGTGAGACATGTTTGTGGGAATTTTTGGGGTGTGTATGATGTGAAAATAAATGTGAATTTAAAAAAGGTATTATGTGACATGTGTATGGGATTTTTATTGTGTGAATAATTTATAAATCTAATTTTCATTCACAAAAGTTATTCTATGACATGTGGTTCTTGATTGATCAGAAATTGGGAAACTTACGTGTCTAGGTGGATAGACTAGGACTTGTATGAAAGTGATCTAGCAGTTGTATCCTCCATGTTTCACATAGAAAGTTTGATAAAGAAAAAGCTAACTAATATTTGATTATGTTTGCGGACCACTACACTATAGGGTTTTCTCCACCTAGTGGATCATGCACGAGAAGGATATTGTTGGTGTTTACTTATACATCGAGATACGATGTACCAAGGGCCCCATATCAAACTATTTCCAAGGGGTGTTCCCATGACATGTTCTCTTTGTCAATATTCTACTCAAAATTGAAAAATGGTGAGTTTGGTAGAAAAAATTACTAGAATTTTCATTTCATTTAAAAGTTTACATTATTTATAATGTCCCTCTTAAAAATTATTTTTCATTTGATTTTTCATCTTTTAGAAATTATTACTTACATTTCTTATCTATAAAAACAAGGAAGATTTTTTTCATGAAATATTTATCACGTTGAATATTTTGGGTGGAATCCTATGAGCTTTGTCTCACACCCTAAAAAAACCTTTGGGTGTATGTATACTTGAAAATATTTGACAAGGGTAAGGAAACAGTCCCTACAGAGGGCGGTTTGTGTTTTTTAATTCTCTTCCAGGTGCGGTGTTGTGGAGATGGCTTAGGAGTGATGTCCCTTTTTCATGTGTTAGTTATTGAGTCAGAAATGATATTCCTTTATAGTTGTTACCCTCTTATAATTTTTTTAAAACTATTTAACTTAATTATTAATTTTATATATGGATTTTTGGTATGTATTTTTTGATTTATTTTATTTATTATAATTGGTTGTTTGATGTTTCTATACTCAATTAAACCATTCTATAACCTTTTATTATGATTCCCAGGCACCTGTTCCATCCCTTTGGGATCAGGAACTCCCTTTGGAGCTTTCCATGGACCGGGTTAGGTGTTAGTTTGGATAGAGACCAGATATGGTTCATTATAGAATGGTTTCAAATAAGGTTATCTATTTTTTTGTAATGTTCCATTGTGAATGAATATAGGTAGATTAGAGCTAGTATTATCGAGACATTACATTTTGATTATGATTAGTGTACCTGGAAAGCATAGCTCATGATAGGATTCATGTCTCCATGGGATGTTGCCTTTTTTCTATGTTATTTTGTGCTTATGGTTCATCGATGAATAGGGGAATGAAATGAAAATTAGGTAAATGTTCTAAGTTCCCCCACATGGTCGGAAAATCCATGTTTAGATATGTATATTGTCCTAGAACACTCTATATGAAAGTAAAGTGATTGGAGTGTGGCTAGAAACCATATTTCCAAGCCATCCGCAAATACTAAATTCCTATCACATTGTTATGTGTCATTTTTTTTGGGATCATGGATACTTTTTTAAAGAATGAATGACATTATTTTAAAGAATTTCACTGACTTTAAAATTATTTTCTGTTAAATCAGAAATGGGATGATTTCTGAAAGGTTGGAAATGAAATTTCAGAAGTGTTTTGAAATGGAATTAGATTTTTTGAAATCAATATGTATTATTTGAAAGTGATATTTTATTTTAATGGTTGGTGAAAACCTGAAATTGTTTTGTAATATTTGATTTGGGTTTTGAATTTATAGCTAGATGCTTTGAGAAAATGGATATTTCTGTATAATTTCTTGGTTTTTAAAAGTGGATATATTTTTTCTAACCTTTGATATTTTTGTGAGAGACCACATGCATTGGTTTACGTGGGGTGATTGATGGTTAATGGAATATATGGATGGGTGCCAGTATGGATAGGATGAGGGTGATCAGTGTGGCATGGAAACATGCATGTGTGATGCCCATGGGGTACCAATAGTGAATTATCTAACTTCCAACCCCATTTACATAAAAATAAATTATTTCTAAGGAAAATTTGATGTATTGAAATCCGGTGTTTGTGTAATGTGTTTTATGTTATTTGGGTATTTTTGTTTTGGTATGTTTTGAGTTAGATAAACCCTATTATTTTAAAGATGTTTTGGTTTTTTGTTTCATCAGTGTGTTAGGTTAAAGTGTTGGTTGGTAGTCTTTTATGTGAATTTCTTTGTGAATATTTTGTGGTGGTTCCCGTCATGTGTTTAGTTCTGGTTTTTGGAATGTTTTGATCGATGGACCATTTTGTTTGTGTCCATGAATCTTCTTAATGGATATGGAATACCACCTTAAATAGTTAATGCCTGATTTATGTGCGTCCGAAGGTGATTCACCATTAGTAGGTCATCCAGTTTATCATTGTTTAGAGACTCTTCTTCAGGTTCAGGGATGAGTTTATCTCACTTCTTTATGGTTAAGTTTATCATCTTTTAACAAGAGTGTGGTTTTAAATGGTTGAAAGAGACTATAGTTTCATATTTTTCTAAAATCGTCAATGGTGTTTTTTTAACCTTTAATCCTAAAGGTCATACTTGGGAGCGGTGGGGGGAATCCCATTGACCAAGGTGGATGAATTCTGGGAATGTTAGTGTAAGATGCTTTTGTAAAAGGCCTCTGGGTATTTTATCAGTATCTTTAATGGAAGGGTTCATGTTAAGAAATATGTGTGGAGAAATATTGTCTTTTGAGGCTGTTATGGTTTCTTGTGTTAATCTAATTCTACATGGAACTCTGTTTATGGTTCCACTCTTGAGAATTTATCTATAACTTGATGGGGTTATGTTCGGTGGTGTCTTGTTGTGTTGCGTTTTATTATAAGGGAAAGGCTGGATTTTGTGGATCTTTTTGAGGGATTCATCTAAAATGAATGTGTTTTTCTCTTACGATAATTTCTTAATTTATTTTTTTGAGTGAAGGTGTAATTCTGGTGTCCTTTAATTTTTTTTATTAATTGTTAAGGGTGAAATTTGTGATTCATGTGTATCATCTAATCCCCAACTATTGTGAAGGTTCAATGGAAATTTAAGAGGTTTGTGGGATGTGTTGCGTTCTTTAGATGTTGTTGTATTTTGATCTAGTTCATTGTGGAAATAGAGAAAGATGTTTTGTTCAGGGGGTTTTAATGCCTGACTGCATGGAAAAATATATTTCAATCATCTGATCTCTAGATGTCAGTCTTAAAGTGAAGTTGGTGCATAGTCAGGAATCCCATGGGGTGTAAGGGATCATGTTTTATCCTCACCATCCTATGAGGGAGGTGGAAACAATTTGAGGTTTTTATGTGGTGTTTTCGTTTCAAGAGCCCCCTTTAGTAGAATGGTATGTGATTACTCTATTTCACAAGGTTGTGATCTGAGTTGATGGAACACTCCCTCCAAGATTATAGGGAGACATGGTGTTTTTTTTTCTCAATTTCCAATGCTTGGACCCTTATGTGTGAAACTATCTATATGGTTGTTCAAGTGTGAATAACCTTGTACACTATTTTTGATATCTGTTTTAGTTAGACCCATGTGAGGATAGTAATGTTCATGGGAGTGGTGAGCCACATAGTGTCTCTGTTGGTTTGGGTTTCATAGATAAACCACCCTTGTAGTGTGCTTTGGGTCATCTGTGGTCATTTTCCTTTCAGCCCAAGCTTATTGGTTAAGACAGTTGGTTCTTTGGGAGGGGAGACCCACTATGGGTATATTGTATGTTATTTTTGAATAAGTATAATGTTATTCGACCCCTAATGTTGGGGATTCCGTTCAGGACTCCCCCTATTAATGTCACATTTCTGTTTCAAGAAATTATTTTGTCTCTTATGGTGAGTAGTCCTTTCACACCTCCACCTATTGGTTTCCTTGTTTAGAATAGTGTGTTATTTTATTTCAATGGTGGGGAGTATGTTCGAGTATCCCTGTATCAAAAACACATTTTTTCTGTGGAGATTTCTTGGTGGTTGGTACTATAGTTAAATGTTATCTAACCACCAAATTCCTTATTGGGTAAATTTTGGAATTTGAGCATGCCCGACGGTTTTGTTGAAGTAAGGATGTAGAGACATCATTCAAACTCGTTGATTGTTTCTGGTAAGTTTATTGAGCATTATCTGGTAGTGGTTATGGGTTTTTGACTTAGTATATGGATCTATGATGTTTTACAATATTAGGAAAGTGTGGTAAATTTTGGTTAGTGAGAGAATCTATTCATTTTTTTGGTCATTTGGAGGTGGTTTGGCATTTGGGGGTGGGTAACCCATAGCAGGGCAGTCCGTCTTGGCCTCTCAAGTTAGATCATATCCCTCTTTCCTTCTAGTAGTGAAATTGTATTCATTGGGAACCCCCTTTGAACTTTGAAATATTATTGTATTTTTTATCATTCATTTTTGTGGATTTCTGGGGTTATAAATCATTATGGATGGTAGAGTTTCCACACTCTTGTTTTTATTTTTTACCTCATCCCTTTTCGGGTTGCGTTCTTCGTCATTTTATCTAGAATCTGGTGTGATAGGTTTGAGCTTCTAGGGAATTATTTTTATTTTATTCATTGCCTATATTTCCCCCCTTGGTTCCCCTAGGTCTCCATTGAATTTTGGAGAAAATATATTAATTTTTGAGTTGACCAAACAAAGCACAGTTTCCATCTCATTAAAAATAATTTTTAATTACAATTTTCCCTAATGCGATTAACCGTAATGTTCCCCTATCATAACTCATTCAACCATTACATCAATTGATGCTTCCCATTCTTCCTAAAGCTTTATAGTAACCCATTTTGAATAGGTTTTTGGTGGTGTAACTTCATGATCATTCATGTGTGTAAATTCCTCAATTATTTCTTACATTTAATTAGGGTTTCTTCACTCCTCCTTGAAGTTCCAAATGTTTAGAAACTAGGGATTTGTAACTAGGGTTAATTTTTGATTTTATTGGTCAAATCATCTTCGTTAGGGTTCTCTTTCATTCCCAAGTTGTATAGATGTGGTGCGGTTGAAGTATCACACAATGATTTTGGGTTTTTCACATCAAAGTTAGGCGATTTAATGTGAAATTATTCATTGATGAGTTAGAATTCTTACTTGAGCTTCCTAGAACGATTACTAATTTTTGTGTGTGGTGTGAAAATCATTTTTTATAATTCATTAATAATTTGATTTTAATGTTTCATTTTTTCATGAAATTATGGGGTTTTCATGTGAAACTCATGTGATATTAACTGAGGTGATTTTATAATATATGAAAGAGGTTTATTAAACGTTGATAGGGATACTAATTCTTTTTCAGTGTTGTATTGTGGTTAATTTGGCCTTAAAATAGGGGTTTTGAATGTATTTTGTGTGAAAAATCCTTGTTTTATTTCTTGAAATTTTTTGATGAAAATTTTGAATTGTTTATTATGTTACAAAAAGGGTGAAAAATATGTTTGGGTACTATTTTGGTGACTGGATATTCACAAAATATATTTTTGAATGTGAATGTGGTAATTTTTGATGTCAAAACATTTTGAGAATGTTTTATAAATTGATTAGATGATTTATTAAATTATGGGAATGGTGTGGCACATGTTTGTGGCCTGTTTTGGTGTGTGAATGATTCTAAATTTAATTTGAATGTGAAGAAGGTATTATTTGATAGAGTGTGGGATTTTTGGTTTGTTTATGCTTTCCAAATGGAATGTTCATGTGAAAATGGTATTTTCTGAAATGTTGAACATGACTGAGCCCAAATATGGAATCCCAGGTATCTTGGTGGGCATACTAGGACTTGTGTGCTAGTGATACAGTAATGGTATCATCCCTATTTCACGTATCATGATTTTTGATGACTAAACTTACTAATCATTGATGATGTATTGGGACTACTATGACATTGGGGTTTCCCCTTCTAGTGGCTCATGCATGAGATGGATATTGGTTATGGTTACTTATACACCGAGATATGATTTATCTAGCACCCCATACGGACCAGTGGTGTTCCCATGACTAGTGTTTATTGGCTATATTTTACTTACTATCTGCATACAGTATTTTTTTTGAAAAAAATATTATCATGTGTGTTTTATTTAACATTGTATATTCATCAAAGTTTCCCTCATAAAAACTATCTAATATTTATAGTAGCCTCTTTTAGAAATTGTTACGATCGTTTCTTATTTGTAAAAAACTAAACAATTTCTGTATTAAAATGTTTCCCACAAGGAATATTTTGGGTATAATCCTATTGGTCTTAGGCTTACACCCAACATTCACCTTTGGGTTTTTGTAGACATGATAATGTTTGACATAAGGGAATGGTCCTTTGTGAGGGTGGTTGGGTTAGTTAGCTTCCCTTTAGGGGGGGGGGGTAGTGTCATGGAGGAGGATTATGGTGATATCCCCTTTCTATGAGGTGGTTCTTGAGTTGGAATTACTCTTTTTTTTATGTTTTCACCTTCCTAGGATCTATTAAAACTATGTAACTATATTCTGAATTTTATTTAATGATTGTTTCATATGATTTTTCAGATTCAGTTTATTTATTATTGTTAGTAGATTAATGTTCCATATTTTATTAAATAATTCCTAACCCATTTTTTATAATACCTGGGAACTTGTTCCAGCCCATGGGGATAGGGAACAACATTCGGGACTTTCCATGAACTAGGTTGGGTGCAGGTTTGGATGGCTACCTAAACTGGTTCATGACATTTATGTAATTTGTTTTATATAAATTCACTCATGTGTTCTATTCTAGTGGTCTGATTAGGGATGTCATTTTCAAAATACCTAATTCATTTCATTACTCAATTATTTCATGGGTCCATTGGTTTCTTTGTATATATTTTTAATCAAGACACATGTAAAGATATGATATTTCATTTAATTAGTGATTTATCATGATACTTTGGGAATGTATTGTAAAGTTTCATCTTGGAGAATTTTGGGGGAGGTAGAGTTATATAATCAATGTTACAGATATTTTAGGGGTTTTCCATTCACATTTATGTATAATATTGTTCTTATTATATGGTTGTTTTTTTGTCAGTCATTAATTACATTGAGTGGTATTACACTGTTACCAAGTGTAATATAGTAGATTTTTTATACATTTATCTTAGTTGTGGTGGTTTCATTTCAAATGGGAAATAATTAACAATTATATATGAATCCCCATGAATTTCATGACAATTGTGGTCTCTTGGTGATGTCAGCTAAGGTCTAGTAATTTCCTATATCTTTCTTAATACAATTGTGGAGGGGAAGTATATTACAGATTCGATCAATCTTGGTCAGTCCACCATTCAATGTGGTGAAAATATTAATTTTTTTTGGTCATCGTAATGAAATTATCATGTTCATTTGTACTCAATTTTCGAGGCTAAGAAGTATAGGGATTGTCAAAGCATTAAATTTGAGGCATAATAAGGCATTGATAAACTATTTATTTTGAACCCCATGTTAATGGGGAGTAGGGTACATTAGTTTTTTGAGACAATAATTGGAGTTTTAATCTTGTTATCATAGGCTTATTTAAGGAGAAGTGGATGTCATGAATTTTTAGAAATGAATTCCCACTATGTGTGAAAATATTATTTTTGGTGAATTTTTTTCATTTTTTGACATTGTTTAAATTCTTTTCAACTATGATATTTTAAAATCAGCATAATAATTTTATTTTGAAAATAAGTTTATTGTAAAAAATGATGTTTTTTTCTTGAATGATTTGAAAATAGACCAGTTTATAATTTTGGGAAAGTATTATTACGATAGTTTTGAAGTAGAAATTTGAAACTGTTAATCATTCAGTTTCCAGAGAATGAGAAATATGGTTTTGTATGGGTTAAATAAAATAGAACATGGTTAGAATTAGAACAACTAACTATAAGAGACTTTGATAATGTGGTTGAAACATATCCATAGGTGAAACAATAACTAGTTCAGAGTATTTTACAATCTTTTCAAACATTGGATAGACGAAACTTAAGGGATGACTATGAATACCATATCATTCTGTTCTATTCCATAATTATAATCCATACATTTTTGTGTGTGATTTAGAACAAGAGATGGAAGATGTGTCGATTAATAGGATTAATCAAATCCTTGATTCCATTGACATAGAATAATAGTTTAATTTTATGTTGGATATGTATATACTAGAGGATCTATCCCACCACTTCTGAGATTTAGTTGTTCTTCCCCAATTTTTTCAAGGCTATTCCTGGATGGAATTTAAATAATTTTTACACATACAATTCATTATATAAATATATAGGGTTCTAAAAATGAATAAAAATTTCATCTTTGAGAATGATAAAATTTCAGTGATAGATTAGGAGAATATATTTAAGAATCTTTTCCACATTGTGGATGATGATTCTATAAGTAAAAATTGGAACAAATTAACTTTTTAATAAGTGATAAGGACATAAATTCAATTTCTGATTACTATGATCTATATGAATGACCATAAGAAGATGGATAATATAGTGATTTTAAAATAAAGAACCATATCGTGAACAAGGGACGGAGGAATCATGTTGATACATACTAGAAATGGTTGGAACTCAAATAATTAGAATAATAAGAATAGGGAAACATATTTCCAAGGTAATGGTGAGACTCTAAATCAAAAAACAATGATTGGGGAATAATCATCTATGACCCAAGAGAATGAATATATTATTTCAATTTTGATATTTTCACCACAATAAGAATAATTGTATGGAACCATAAAGAACAAGCAACATAAAAAATAATATTATGAAGCATCAGCTTTATTGTTGTAGTGATCTGTGGATTGGATGAGAGGAAATGTATCATGCTTCACATACATCATATTTCTCTATGGGAAAATAGAAGTAGAGTGCATTTCATCAGCTAAACTGAGCTACCCATGGTGACTCTAGGAGTACCTTGACAAATAAAAAAAGAAAACAAATGAACATGGTATTAAAGGCCATGTTGCAATGAGTATGTGTGATGAGCTAGATCAGGTCGACCGGGAACCGGTCTACCTAGTCGGCCCACGTCATGGCTCGAGAGGCATTCTTGATCTTCCTAGGTTGGTGAAAAGAACCAATGGAATCTATAGAGTAACTATGGAGATGATTTCATCGAATATAAATAAAAAAAGTAGAGGAAATATAATAAAGCACCTCAAAAAATTAAATAAACATAACATAAAGACTATGAAATGACGAAAAAGAAAAACTAGCTGGACCTGATCACCACTAAACTCTACATTACCCTGTTTGTCTCTCTCCTATCCTAAGACTCGACATTGTCCATGGAGATCAGTATCAAACTAAAAACCACACCTATGACTAAAAACAAGAATGATGTATAGGAGTGAGTATTAAAACTAATTAGGTGTGACTAAGTAATCTATTCCCAATGAATTACCTTTAAATAAATAATCATTAATTATAGGTTTGAACTAAAATATATAAAATTATGTTTTTCAAACTTTTTCCATTAAAAGAAAATCATGATCCACTTTCCTTCTTCTTTTAAACTTCATTCATTTCCAATTTGATTATTTAACCATTTTAATGAAATATGGATAGAGAAGTGTAAAAAAATTTAAAAACTTTTTCCAAAACATTGGTAGATCATTTTTATCCCATTTAATAAATAGATTCTTTATAAATAAATGCAAAAGCAATGATCACACAAGGAAAATGGAAAATAAAAAACAATAATAACCAACCAAATAATGAACCTCAATCATCTACCACGTATAACTAAGTGCTGATATACATTAAAAAACCTAAGAGCTCATGAATAGTACAGAGCATACTATACATGTGACTCATCCAGATGGAATGACCAACTCATTGACGTCATAAATCCCTAATGCGTGAACATCGCCCGACCTGGCTTGGTTGAAGGGCCTAGTCCCATCGAAATAATAATAACAGAATATCCCTTGATATGGGCCACTCTATAGTACATAATCTAGACTATTAAAACTATCATTAACAAAAAATTCATGTGCTATTCTAGGTTTTCTTTTTTATTATAAAAAAGGGGATGAGTCAACAAATACTAATCCAGCAGTCCAACACATGTATTTTCATCTCACACCCTCCATGCACACACAACAAAATCAACCTTGAATACCTCTATTGGATTCTATCCCTCTTTCCTTCAACCACCAACACCCAAGAGAAGTCCCATCTGAGGAGAACCTATTCTCGGCAACATCTAATAAGGAAATAAGTGCATCCCATTTAAGGTTTTCAATGTAACTAATTTTACAAAGTACTAAATTGGCCTCAAACAATCACTTAACACTAAATAATTTCCAAAAGAATCAACACGCACCATAACATAGAAAACAAAAAATACACATGGAAATCCATTTATGAAACTCATGTAACCAATTTAGATCTAAATCACATTTATAATGGAAAAAGGGGCATTTCAAAAAACACCTAGTAAGAACATTTAATAAAATAATTTCATGAAATTTAAATATAAGGGTCTTACATTATTTCCCCAAAATCAAATATTCTAAAATCCCTAAATTAGTAACTGGGATTAAATAAAAGTGAGGAAAACAGGAAATCAATCATTATTTAATTTGAAGGCTAACACATAGGGAATCCTACTTCAAAAAGGGAGCGGACGAAGATGCAAAATTCGGCACCGAATGCCTTTGATGAAGACCGCCCAAAAACTGTTCACATATACACTCCTATATATATACCCCTTAATCCAATAAACATATTCCCTATTCCATGAGGGAATATGTTCAAGGATTGTTTTTATATATTGGTATATGTACCTATTTCTGTGCATACAACCCTTTGATAAGCCATCAAACAACTTTATTAACCTAAAAGAGAATTGAAGATTAAAAAAAACTCTAAAAAAATTGAAACAATAAAAATGGGAAAAAGAAACCAACCAAATCCATGGGCCATGTCCAATTTTGAAACCTTATATAAACCATGATCATATTTAAAAGCTGACTTTCACCATTCAAAACCATCTAATTTTGATAAAATCAAGTTCACTTGTCAAATATTTCATTTTACTTCCAAAACTCTTTCCAAAATCATCTACGCCTCATTTTATCTTTAATATAAGGTCCTCACCCGCCAAACAACCCTCAAAAACATATTCATGAAATTCCACACAGAGACACTCTCACAAAACATATCCAATTTCTGATACAAAATCTGAACACAATACACGAGCATGTCAAACCAATCAAAAATTTATTATTCATAATTCAAAAAATATAATAATACATTTAGAAATTTTATTAAACTCTTTCAAAACAAAAAACAGTATTTTACACCTAAAATACACGAATAATTTATTGTATAAAATCATTCCCAACACAATTTCTCATTAAATCCTCTCAAGAAAACTTTAAACCCACACCATTTACGTATAGAACTAGAAAAAATCAATTAAATAAGGAAATCCAATAATTTACAAATTCTACGTCAAGGATCACCCTATCATGGGTGAGGAAAAAGATATAATTCAGAGTGAAACCTCAAACGCATTTCAACAGCCCCACAAACATGGAAGATCAAACCCTAAAAAATGAAATGAACCAAAATTTGTTGAACCCTTAATCAAGTGTTGATCATAGGAAAGGTGTGATGGAAGGAGGAAATATTGATGGGAAGATGTAGAGGAGGGATGGAGAGAACATACCTAGGAAGATCGCGTGGAGAACCCAAATAAATCAAGATGAGATGTGGAGAGAGAATCTCACCTGAATAGGTGGAGGTCATGTGCACTGTAACCGCCCGAGATTTTATAAAAAAAATATTATTTTTAATTTCATTAATGTCTTGTGTTGTACGCTATACCAAAAGGAGCTTTCTCAACACGCATCCTTGACTTGCCTTGCATTACACGCAATCACGACCTTCCTCGATAGCGTGTGTAGTACGCAATACCGAGTTTCACTAAACAACGATATGCTATTAAAATATTATTAAAACTAGCCGTTATGAATAGTAATAACCACCTTTTGAAATTTTAGATATTTTAGCTCTCAAAATGGACTTTATTTTTGGATTTGGAGTATTGAATTTAGCCTAAGGTGAAATTTGGGTACTTTTCAGATAACTTTCATATTTTGATGAATAGTGAAAATTACTAAATTTTAATTAAAATCAACTGTTTCAATCAAAATAATTAATAGTGATAAATTATTAATTTGAATGGTTTTAAAGTATAAATAGAATATATTTTTACCATTTAATATAATGTATGTCATTATCATTGATTTTACCTTGAATTCGTAGGTTAAATCAATTCAATCTTTTGCAATGTTTTAAAGAAAAACCCATTTTCTTTCGACAACGAGATTAATTTTAATTTAATTTATGCATATTTTGTGTATTGAATTTAGAAAAATGGATTCCATATTTGTAATCAGTGGTTCCAAATTATGTTAATAAGCTACTTTTTATTTTTGGGCAGTGTGAATAGTAACTACAGAAAATTTTATTTACTATAGTTAAAGGTAAATCGGGGAATTAAGGGTAAATATAAGATTATAAAATTACCCTAACATTTGGAAAATCCTATTGGATGGCTAAAAGTAGACCCATATAAGCTAATGGTCGGATTAGATTCATTTTATGGACTTTTGTTCATGAAAATAATTTAATATTATTAAAACCAAAGAATGTGACAACATGTCACTTTCTTAAATCTTATAAGTATAACAATTTTAATTTAGTGATAAACTTCATGAAACTTCGAAAATGAATAGTATACAGAACTATAATACAATTATATACATCATAGGAATTTATTTATAATTTTTAGGGATTAAATATTTATCATTTATTATGACACAATAATGATGCAGTAATTGTCTTATTAATGAAATATTGACATAATTGATGTGTAAATGACCAAATAAATGTAATTTTAGACTTTTTATGACTTAAATTAATTTTTTAGGTTAATATGACATGTTATTGTTGATTTAAGTAACTTCGTTAGAACTTATCATTCTGTTATGAATTTCATAAAAATCATGTACCAAATAGTGTCAAAATTGACATAAATTAGTTTTTAAAACAAATATTATATTATTAATTGTTATTTAATTCCTAAAAATCTAAGGTTCAACCAAATTACTTAGATACGGTTATATATATTTATAATAAACAACTTGGGGTTCTTTTAGCTTGATATAGTACGTTTAGTAACCATATAGTGTAAGAAAACAAAAAGACACGGTAAAAGTTAAATTATTTAACATAGGGTTAAATCTAATTGATAAGGTTAAAATAATAACCTAAACTTGTCTAAATCCTATTGGATGAGAGTATTTCGTCCCATCCCCACTTTATCTTCGAAATAAGACTCTTTTTAACAATTATAAACCGAATTTTACCTTAATATAAAATAATATGTTGAGATTTTCCTAAGGTGCCCCTCTCCTCCCTTATAAAAGGGCACCTCCTCTCTCTCATCTCCACACCAATTTGAGCATTCCAGCTCGTCCAAACCCTACCGAAATCTATTCTCCACTTCCCTAGTATCATCCTAGAGGTCCTGGTCTTCTTCAAATACCATCCTCAGTTCTTTAAGTGGAGGTTAAGAAAAGGCACGTCAAAAAGAGGTAATATCCATTACCTGTCTTTTTCAATTTATTTCTTCTTCAACTTCTTCTTCTTTAGTTGTTTCATGATAAAGTAATTACATCAGTATTTATTATATACTGATATGTTATTATAAATATGAAACAAATCTAATTAACCTTCTCTCCATCCTACAGAAAAAGGAAATCACCGCCCGTGCGTACGTACAGAATACCGTCTCCACGCCGTGCTGTAATCTATTTTCTGCCACCACCTTAATTGGATGGATATAATGGTGTAATGAGTAAATATATATAATTATTATAAAGTGATATTGATACTGAAATTGTATAAATACACTTCAACACAATTTCATGATCATGAGAACGATATCATCGCTCGTGCGTACGTACGGACTACCGTCTCCACGACGCGATGAGATTCATTCTTCACATTAACCATTCATGAATGATTATAAAGTATATATAATGAATAATAATGAAATATATGACATGTTAAATCTACTAGATTTACGTATATATATATATATATATGTATTTCATCTACTTACTTCCATTCAAGACAATAAGGAAAGGAAAACAGCGTTCATGCGTATGTACGGACTACTGTCTCCATGAACGGTGTGCTTCATTTCATTTATCTATCTATTATATATATATATATACTGAATATATATGATATATAAATCATGATTTATATTCTTGAAGTAAGTAAATCATGATATAAGTAATAATAATGTCAAGAACAACAAGTCCAAACACCTACATTAAATGAAATGATTTTACCCAAAACGCTTCTTTAACATGGAATTTACAAAAGAACGAGTAATATAAAGTAATAAGTGAACCATATATGATATCATAACAATGAATATGATTCTTTAATAAGTTAATGAAATTATTAAATCATTATACAGGAGTTACGGATATGTACAAAGCATATCGGACATAAGGTAAGGGAAATATCACAATCTCATTTTTATCCGAGATTGTTTATACTTTGGAATTTATTGGGGTGTATTTTATCATCCACATCCATGTTTCCTCAATATGTAATATTATTTCCATTCACCTACAATTTTTTAAATCCTATTTTACCCTTCGGTGAGTTTTTAGTAAATGATATGAAAGGAATCTTTTGTCGTTTTTCGTACGAGGTACTTTTTTGACTTTTCTGACAAAAGTACGAGAAGAAAGTTTTTTTAACTTATACGGCATGAATGTATTTTTAAAACATTATTTCAAAGAAGCTTCCTTTAAAAATTTTCAAGTTTATTTTTAATCAACTTCTTTTAGTTTATAATAGTTTGACATGTTAAGAAAGGAAAAGTGTTTTTGAAGTAGAAAGGATATTTTCCTCAAGAATGGAGTTCAAGTGTTTTATCAAAATTATTTTCCATATAAGATAATAAAGGGTTCTGTTTCTATCCCTATTGATACATTGATTTCATTATGTTGTGATGGAATTATTTTTATGAATTTCTTTAAATGAATTGTTTTATGATGTCACGATGTTTAAGATTCCCATTTTTATTACATGGGTTATGCTATGATGTATGGTTTATGATTTTGTGGCACACATAAGAATGGTATCATTATGAGATGGGTGGGACCTATATCTCCCTCCATTTCATTGGGTAAAGATTTTATATCTCATGATATAGACATGGCTGGAACGGTAGGATATACTAGTTCAGTGAAACAGGACTGAAACGATGGTGACTTGGTTCAGAAATGGACTTTGTCCACTAAGATAGTCTTGGCAATGAGTCTTGACTAATAAGAAATGATTATCTATGATTATGTGTGTATTCCACAAAGTTTCATGTTTTAAGTTATGATAATTGGAATTTCATTTCACTACTATGATTTATCCCATGTTATGAAATTATGCTCTCTTTTGCAGGTTAAGATTTCCAAAATGTTATGTTCTTATGAATATGATGTGATTGATATTTATTTTGTGTACCCTTAATGAGAATTTGAGCTCACCCTTTTATGTTTTATTTTCCCCATGATATAAAGAAAGGTTTTAGGTAAAAAAAGGGAAGATCTTTATGGGAGATGTTGAAGATCTTTCACCATGATTAGAAGATTATATTCTGAGTTTCCAAAGACACTAAACTATTACGATCCTTGTGTGTGTGTTTTTGTTATGTACAAAGTATTCCGAAAAAGTAATGTAATGTCCATGTACGTCAAGCTTCGGGTCTCTACAGTTGGTATCAGAGGAAATTTATAGTCAACCTTTGGAAACTTGGATGTGAAATCCTTAGTAAGAACCCTAAGGATATTTCTAAGCATAGAACACAATCTTAGTGTTTTAGAAATGGCCATGAATAACCTAGGATAAGACCTTAAGTGTGAGATTTTATTCTTGAGTATGTGGTTTTCCTATTATAATTAGTGTTGCTCAGACTATTCTTCTTGATTTTAGTCAATGGCTGGAACCCGAAGGAATCGTGTTAATGCGGAATGCGACGACCAATGCAATGATTGTCCCCCTGAGAAACCAAACGTTATGGGAGCTGGAATTCAAAATCTTGTATCCATGCTCACACAACTTTCTCAAGCTATGAATCATGCATGACTTCCAAATGAGCAAAAGAAGGGGCAACATTCTGTTGAATTCTTCATGAGGAAGCGTCCACCTTCTTTTAGCAGGTCTACTGATCCATTAGTTTCTGAACAATGGATCAGTACCACTGAAAAGATATTTTCAGTTCATCAATGTTCTGAACATGATAAAGTCATCTTAGTAGTATATCATTTGGAAGGTGAAGCTGATCAATGGTGGAATCTTATCAAGAATACGAGGCAAAGAGATGAAATTGAGTCCATGGAATGGGACGAGTTCAAGAACTTATTTTTCAATAAGTACATCCCTCGTATTCTTCGAACAAAGATGGAGAAGGATTTTCTTTAACTAAAGAAAAAGGATGATGAATCTATTGGTATATACGAAGCGAATTTTACAATGCTTTCCAGGTATGCATCTGGATTTATCATCCAACCTAAAAGTAAAGTTGATCGATTCTTCAGTGTCTTAAAACCAAGTCTTCAAAGGGAATTAGCTATAAGAGACTTCAGTAGCTATGTAGAAATTGTGCATTGTTATATCAAGGTAGAAATGGAAGTTGGTGTTACTTATCCATCTCATAGTTTTGACAAGAAAGGAAAGATGAAGTTCAATGAGAAATCTCAGAATAATGGTGAATAGAAGATGAATGTTTCCTTATGCAAAAAGTATGGAAAGAAGCATGGTGGAGAATGACTTAAAGGGACTAGAAAATTTTTTAAGTGTGGAAAAGAAGGTCATCGAGTAGCTGAGTGTCGAAGTAATGGAAAAAGGGTTTCTAATGATGTGAATAAAGAAAAGACTGCAGAGAATGCACCACCAACACTTCAATGCTTCAAGTTCAAGGAAATGAGGAATTATGCTAATAAATGCCCAAATCCAAGGGTTAGTGATGATCGACATGAGCAACCACTTAAGGCAAAGGACAAAGGGAAGTCACATGCGATCACCATTGGCGATGATGAATATGAAAACGATGTGGTGGAATGATTAAGTGTTTATGTAATGGGATTCCAAAATAATGTTGTATCATGGAGTATTAAAATATTTATGTATTGGTGTAATGTGGTATTCAAAGTGATTGAGATATTTTTGGAAATAAGATCATATGCGCATAATGAAGGGAAAAAGAGAAAATGAAATTTTTAATAGTATTCATGAGCTCATGATTGATATAAGGACTAAGTGATATCATTTTTTGAGTGTATAAAATTTTGAGGATTTTGGTATTTGGAAGGTGTTAACTTTTAACTGCATTCATGTTTTCACTAAGTATCAATGGGTATTCAAGAGAATACATGATTAAGGCCTTTGAATGTTTCGAATGTGACCAAAAAGACATATCTTATGATATATGGGGATCAATGATGGTATTAAATCTCTGGTAATCGTTTTCACTATATTATGAGAGTGGACTGCAGTATTATGGATAAGCCTAAATATTGGAATGGATTATGTTGGACATAAGTTAGTATTGTTTAAGGATAGAAGTTTTTTTCGATATTATTTATGTGATGTTATAGTAATGTAGTTTTAGAAAAAGGACAACCTGTAGGATGGGCGACAGCCCATCGCGTCAGACAAGGCTGTGGGAATCGAACCCACAACCGAAGTGCGACTGGCTTTTATCGCCTACCACTGGCCTACAGGAAGTCCCTGGTTATTAGAAACTAGTTTTATTTTATTAAGCGGAATGATATATGAAGTATAAGTTCATTTTTGGAACCATATACGATTAATCTAACCATAAGATGGACTTATAACTTTTGCTAACCTTTTGTTTGAAAGAGATGGAATGACCCATCATTCTATCACATGATCTGCTAACACATCACAAATAACAAATTCAACTTCATTTCATTAAGAGATGAAGTGGAAATTGTCCAAAGAATGACCAACGGTGACACAGTACCAAAATCACGAAAGTATTTCTTCTAATTCCAATTTCATCAACTTTAGGGAAATGATCTTGAAAAACAAAAATGTTGTCCTAGTGCTCTTATATCTGATGAATCAGATGGTACCTTAGATCGTCACAAATTTATGGCTTTGTGATTCCTGGATTCTCTATAGCCATGATCTCTACCACTCTCCATTAGAACATGATGACTAGATTTCTCTTCCATATCTATATTTTCACCTATGTGGAAACCCAGTGATTAGTTTATTTAGGTAACCATTACGTTTCGTACTTTTTTTTTTAAAGATTGGTTTTGGTATTCATTTTTACGATGTGGGTTTCTATTAAAGAAACTTTCGAATAGTAAACCATTTATAACGCCGACGAATTTTGAGGGAGAAATTAATTTTAAGGGGGGTAGAATGTAGCAGCCGGAGATTTTATAAAAAAATATTCTATTTTATTTCATTAATGTCTTGTGTTGTACGCTACACCAAAAGGAGTTTGCTCAACACGCATCCTTGACTTTCCTTGCATTACACGCAATCGCGACCTTCCTCGATAGCATGTGTAGTACGCAATACCGAGTTTCACTAAACAACGATATGCTATTAAAATATTATTAAAACTAGCCGTTATGAATAGTAATAACCACCTTTTAAAATTTTAGAAATTTTAGATCTCAAAATGGACTTTATTTTTGGATTCGGAGTATCGAATTTAGCCTAAGGTGAAATTTTGGTACTTTTCAGATAACTTTCATATTTTGATGAATAGTGAAAATTACTAAATTTTAATTAAAAACAACTTTTTCAATCGAAATAATTAATAGTGATAAATTATTAATTTGAATGTTTTTAATGTATAAATAGAATATATTTTTACCATTTAATATAATTTATGTCATTAGAATTGATTTTACTTTGAATTCGTAGGTTAAATCAATTCAATCTTTTACAATGTTTTAAAGAAAAACCCGTTTCTTTCGAAAATGGGATTAATTTTAATTTAATTTATGCATATTTTGTGTGTTGAATTTGAAAAAATGGATTCCATATTTGGAATCAGTGGGTCCAAATTATGTTAATAAACTACTTCTTATTTTTGGGCATTGTGAATAGTAACTACGGTAAATTTTATTTACTATAGTTAAAGGTAAATCTGGTAATTAAGGGTAAATATAAGATTATAAAATTACCCTAACACTTTGAAAAAATCCTATTGGATGGCTAAAAGTAGACCCATATAACCTAATGGTCGGATTAGATTCATTTTAAGGACTTTTTTCCATGAAAATAATTTAATTATTATTAAAACCAAAGAATGTGACAACATGTCACTTTCTTAAATCTTATAAGTATAATAATTTTAATTTAGTTATACACTTCATGAAACTTCAAACATGAATAGTCTCAAGAAATATAATACAATTATATACATCATAGGAATTTATTTAGAATTTTTAGGGATTAAATATTTATCATTTATTATGACACAATGATGATGCAGTAATTGTCTTATTAATGAAATATTAACATAATTGATGTTATAAATGCCCAAATAAATGTAATTTGAGACTTTTTATGACTTAAATTATTTTTATAGGTTAATATTACATGTTATTGTTGATTTAAGAAACTTGTTTTGAACTTATCATTCTGTTATGAATTTCATAAAAATCATGTACCAAATAGTGTCAAAATTGACATAAATTAGTTTTTAAAACAAATATTATATTATTAATTGTTATTTTATTCCTAAAAATCTATGGTTCGGCCAAATGACTTAGATAGGGTTATATATATATTAATAATAAACAACTTGGGGTTCTTTTGTCTTGATATAGTAAGTTTATTAACCATATATTGTAAGAAAACAAAAAGACACTGTAAAAGTTAAATTATTTAAATTAGGGTTAAATCTAATTGATAAGGTTACAATAATAACCTAAACTTGTCTAAATCCTATTAGATGAGATTGTTTGGACCCATAACCACTTTAGCTTCGAAATAATACCCTTTGGAACCATTATAAACCGAATTTGAACTTAATATAAAATAATATTTTGAGATTTTCCTAAGGAGCCCCTCTCCTCCCTTATAAAAGGGCACCTCCTCCCTCTCCTCCTCACACCAATTTGAGCATTCAATATCGGAAAAACCCTACCAAAATCTCTTATCCACTTCTCTAGTATCATCCTAGAGGTCCTGGTCTTCTTCAAAGACCATCCTTAGTTCTTTAAGTGGAGGATAATAAAATGCGAATCGAAAATAGGTAATATCCATTACCGATCATTTTCAATTTATTTATTCTTCAACTTCTTCTTCTTTAGTTGTTTCATGATAAAGTAATAACATCAGTATTTATTATATACTGATATGTTATTATAAATATGAAACAACTCTAATTAACCTTCTCTCCATCCTACGGAAAAAGGAAATCACCGCGCGTGCGTACGTACAGAATACTGTCTCCACGCCGTGGTGTAATCTATTTTCTGCCACCACCTTAATTGGATGGGTATAATGGTGTAATGAGTAACTATATATGATTATTATAAAGTTATATTGATACTGAAATAGTATACATACACTTCAACACAAGTTCACGATCATGAGAACGATATCATCACTCGTGCGTACGTACGGACTACCGTCTCCACGACTCGATGAGATTCATTCTCCACATTAACCATTGATGAATGATTATAAAGTATATATAATGAATAATAATGAAATATATGACATTTTAAATCTACTGGATTTATGTATATATATATATATGTATGTCATCTACTTACTTCCATTCAAGATAATAAGGAGAAGAAAACAGCGTTCATGCGTACGTACGGACTACCGTCTCCATGAATGGTGTGTTTCATTTCATTTATCTATATATTATATATATATATACTGAATATATATGATATATAAATCATGTTTTATATTTTGGAAGTAAGAAAATCATGATATAAGTAATAATAATGTCAAGAACAACAAGTCCGAACACCTACGATAAATGAAACGATTTTACCCAAAACACTTCTTTAACATGGAATTTTCAAAAGAACGGGTAATATAAAGTCATAAGTGAACCATATACAATATCATAACAATGAATATGATTTTTTAATAAGTTAATGACATTATTTAAATCATTATAAAGGAGGTTCAGATACGTACAAAGCATATCAGACATAAGGTAAGAGAAATATCACAATCTCATTTTTATCCGAGATTGGTTATACTTTGGAATTTACTGGGGTGTATTTTATCATCCACAGCCATGTTTCCTCAATATGTAATATTATTTCCAATCACCTAAAATTTTTTAAATCCTATTTTACCCTTTGGTGTGTTTTTAGTAAATGATATGAAAGCAATTTTTTGTCGTTTTTCATACGAGGTACTTTTTTGACTTTTCGGACAAAAGTACGAGAAGAATGTTTTTTTTAAATTATACGGCATGAATGGATTTTTAAAACATTATTTACAAGCATATTCCTTTACAAATTTTCAAGTTTATTTTTAATCAACTTATTTTAGTTTAGAATAGTATGACATGTTATGAAAGGAAAAGTGTTTTTGAAGTAGAAAGGATATTTTCCTCAAGAATGGAGTTCAAGTGTTTTATCAAAATTATTTTCCATATATGATAATAAAGGGTTCTGTTTCTATCCCTATTATTACATTGATTTCATTATGTTGTGATGGAATTATTTTTATTAATTCCTTTATATGAATTGTTTTATGATGTCACGATGTTTAAGACTCCCATTTTTATTACATGGGTAATGCTATGATGTATTGTTTATGATTTTGTGGCACACATTAGAATGGTATCATTATGAGATGGGTGGGACCTATATCTCCCTCCAATGCATTGGGTAAAAAATTTATATCTCATGAGATAGACATGGCTGGAACGGTAGGTTATACCGGTTCAGTGAAACAGGACTGAAATGAGGGTGACTCGGTTCAGAAATAGACTTTGTCCACTAAGATAGTCTTGGCAATGAGTCTGGACTAATAAGAAATGATTCTCTATGATTATGTGTGTATGCCACAAAGTTTCATGTTTTATGTTATAATTATTGGAATTTCATTTCCCTACTATGATTTATCCCATGTTATGAAATTATGCTCTCTTTTGCAGGTTAAGATTTCCAAAATGTTATGTTATTATGAATATGATGTGATTGATATTTATTTAGTTTACCCTTACTGAGCATTTGAGCTCACCCTTTTATGTTTTCTATTCCCCAAGATATAAAGAAATGTTTTAGGTAAAAAAAGGGAAGATATTTATGGGAGATGTTGAAGATCTTTCACCACAATTAGAAGATTATATTCCGAGTTTCCAAAGACACTAAACTATTACGATCCTTGTGTGTGTGTTTTTGTTATGTACTAAGTATTCCGCAAATGTAATGTAATGTCCATGTACGTCAAGCTTCGGGTCTCTACATTCACACTGCTAGAGGAAGGTGGAAAGGGTTTAGAGTTTCACCAGAGGGGGAAGCGGGTGCCAAAGGTGGCTCGCATGATAGAGTCCACGAAAATGGAGGGAAACCAACATGGGGGAGCACTTGCGGCCAAGAGGTCCGACGAAGGGGTGCGTCGCGCGACCAGGGGAGGGGAGGGGAGGGTAGTATTCTTGGAAGGGAGTATAAGATTATTCTTTTATTTTTTTAATAAATTTTATATTACATCAAATTTAATTTATTTATTTCAATATCATAAAAAGTGACTCAAAAATAAATGAAATAACATGGAAGTGTCATGTCGGTGTGTGACAATTATCCCTACCATGAAACTTTCTTCCCATAGAATGTTCCTATAGATTTAGTTTATTAGGACCAAAGCAAGGATGGAATAAAAACCTTTGGAAAAACCTAAAAACTAACAAGACCAAAAAACCAACACCTTCTTTAATTCAAAGCCCAAAACTACAGATTCCAAAAAATGAACTACGAGACCAACCTCAAAAAAAGTCACACATCCAACGAAGTCATCAGACAAGACCATAGAGCTCTAAAAAATAAGGAAGAGATTAAAAAAGAGGCTCACCTTTTTTATAAACACTTCCCAATAAAGAAAACTCCAATCCCAAACACAGAAACCATCGAAGAAACTATTCATGCACATATCAGGATCACTAAGAGAATCCATTACATGACCCACTATCCAAGACAACCAACTACTATGGTCGGGGTCGAGTGGAGCGAAGATAAGGAAATTCTCAACCAAGAACACCTGGAAGGTTGATTCATCATGAAATCATCTCATGGGGTGGGGGGGGGGTCTCCCCACCATATGATTACTCCATACAAACAATGGTTTCATATGATCGAATAACTTTCAAATCCTATTGAATGCCAAAAAAACACATTGAAAAAAAACATGGGATGATAGACCCCACCATTCTTCATCAGAAACATTAAAACATTAGAATGAAATTCCTGTTAAAATAATGTTTTGAAAAGGACCACCAAAAAAATTCTTCACAAAAAAAAGAAGACAACAACATATATATTATTTATTAAAACAAAAAATTTAGTTTACAATAAAAAAACATCTAGTTGATTTTGGGACAGTGCAACATTCATCCAACTGAGCTGAAAGATTTTACTAGAGAGTGGATATGGCCACATGTCACATCCTAGAGCATCCCTTGAAAAACCATTGAAAATGACCTAAGTGGTCACATATACAATATATATTAGGTTTTTTTCGACATGAAAACATCCTATGCCCTAGCTTCCCACAATGAAAACACCGCTTGTACTTCATCTCTGGTCAATCTGGTGTGGTGGAAAAAACATCCTTTGTGTGCCTCTTCTCAACTGACATGATGCTACTAAATTAGGTATGACTTGAACAACCCCCCACATTAATTCTTCATAATCATCAAGAAATAAAGGCATATATTAGAGGAATTATGATCTAAGACCAATTTAAATGAATCTAGCTTTCAAAAATTCATTCCTTACGAGGTTTGGAAGATATGGCACCTACTCGGTGAAGTTTATAGCATTATCCATCACAATTGAATTTCCTTGATGGAGACCATACAACCTCGAACCCATAATTATTTTCACATCATCATGGAAATACTATTGTATGAATAAGGATTTAAAGATTTCCCAAGAGTAATCCTTATGTGGTTGGGCCTAAAGAATGGATTTCCACTATTTCCAACACTGGACTTCCAACCTGATGGTTGCAAGCTCCAACTTGAGAGGTTTCATAGATTCATGCCAAATGAAAATATCCTTGATATTTCACAGTAATTCCTCAACTTTACCTGGTTCTCACTGCCTATGGAAGTGAGAAGGGTTCAACTCCTGAAACCTCTAGATTAAATCCATATATTGAGAACCACAGAACTCTATATCCAAAATGGACAAACCAAACATCTAAAACATAGATTCATCAACTGAAATACACATGGTGAATGAACTACCCGAAGATGCTTCTCAAAATCACTTGTAAATCAGTGGGGATGAAACCTAAAAACATGTAGCACGAAACCAAATCAAAACATACCATAATTCAAAATTCCACATCTCATTTTCAAATAAACTACCCAAACTCAAAAAATGATTTCAATCACACCTCCAACGCACCAAAGGAAAAGTAACAAAAATAATAACAGCAAAAAAAATGCAACATCACACACTCACACAATTTAAAACATTGAAGTCCCAATTTTTTTAGGAATATTTTCAAATAACATAACAAGCCTTACGAAAAAATCACCCACTATTGGTATTCCATTTATCACATAAAAACCATGTTGGGCTAGCTCATTCACTCAACCATACATATCAATAACCATCCACTCACCACATACATACAATCATATATATATATATGTGTGTGTGTGTGTGTGTTTGTGTGTGTGTGTGTCTGAGCACTCATTGGAAAACCAGGAGTCAGATAAAAGAAAAAATTTCACTTTCAAAACAACTTTAAAAATACCTCAACCAATTTCAATACCACCCATCCACATCATATAAAAACATTTTTCAAATTCATTATTCATTTTCCAATTTTAAATTTCTCAAAACACTTGTGAACCTCAAAAATATTTTCCAAAATAACTCCAATTTTCAAAACAACAGATTTCTCTCTAAAAGGGATTCAATGTTTTGGTTTTGAAAATGTCATTTTTTACCAACCAATCATCAATTTTTAAAACCAAACATCATTTTAAAATCTAAACAAGTCACCCTGAAACCATCTCATCCAACATTAAGTACTAATGAACAAAACATACCTTCTAACAGGTCAGAAATCTAAAAGTAAAACGGATCCAAAACAATACACCAAGGGAAACTAGTGTCGATGGATTACAAGGGCATATGGTTGGAGGCCATATGAAAATCAAACCACCATTACCGAGAGTCTTTTGGGACCCTATCCCTACCTCCATATTTATTCCCAAGCCTTATGAGATCATTTAGACAACTGGTATGACTATCATTTCATTTCCCCAAATACTATGAAACAGAAAAGAACCAAACAAACCCAGAAAACCAAAATTCCCATGGTAACAAACGGTTTGGGCTAGAAGGTGTTGGCAAGAAACTCCCCCGAATATACACCCTACGAACTGATAGTCCCACACTAACTACCTTGAAAACCCAAATAACAAAGGGCACTCTGAATGATAGGTCCTATAAATAACCTACCCATTGATACTATTTTTTAATGAACCAACCCTGGTCAACCCAGAACCAGTCACCCGAGTCGGTCCGCGATAAGGCCCAAGAATCATTCCCTATCCTCCTGGGCTAGCGACGAGCGCCATGTGCATCAATATAGTAACAATGGGAACAATTTATCCCAATATAAATAAATATAATAAGCATAAAAATAATATAACAGTGCAAAAAAGTGAACTGAACAGAACAACTAAGCATAGACAGAAAAGAAAAACTAATCGAACTTGATGACCACTAATCTCCACATTACCCTATTGGTGACTCTCTGATCCCACAACTCAACATTATCCAAGGAGATCAAGATCAAACTACAACCTACACCTTAGAAAAAAACAATAATAAATTATAGGTGTGTGAATTAAAACATAGAAGGTGTGCCTGTGTAATCTATTCCCAATGCATTATCATTAAATAAATAAAAATTAAATCTTGGTTTGAACTACAATATATAAAAGTATTTTTCACACATTTTTTCCATTAAATTAAAATCACGAACCATTTCCCTTATTAATTTAAACTAGGTTCCTTTCTAAGGATGAAGCTTTATCCTTTTTAAAGATATCGGGATATAGAATTGTAAAACATTTTAAAAAACATTTTCCAAAACATTCGAAGAGAATTTTTATCCCCATTAACAAACAGATTTATCATACATAAAGGAATAAAGCAATGATAACACAAGGATAATGGAAAATAATAAGAAATAATAACAAACCAATCAATGCACCTCAATCATTCACCGCAAATAACAAAGTGCTTATGTACATGGGAAAACCTAGGAGCTTGTTAATATTCTATAAAATACTATACATGTGACTCATCCTGAAGGAATTCCCTACTCAATGACGTCATAACACCCTAACACCCGACCATCTCCCTACCTGGGATGGTTGAGGGGCCCAGTCCCATAACAATAATAATAACAGAGTATCCCTAGCTATGGGCCACTAGCCAGTGCATAATCTAAACTAGTGTTGCAATCGGTCATCGAAAATAACGTTCACTATACTAGGCTCCCATGTTCAGACTAAAAAGGGGGGTGAGTGAACACATACTAATCAAGCAATCCAACACATGCATTTTCCTCACACAACATCCATGCACACACAACAAAATCACCCCTGAATTAATCTAAGAGATTTTTTCTCTCTTTCCTTAAACCATATTCACATAAAGGATGTCCCATCTGAGGACCACCCATTCTTGTCAACAACTAATAAGGAAATAAGTACTTCAAAAATAGGGTTTTCAAAGTATTTAATTTTACAAAGTACCAAACTGGTTATAATAAATCACATAAGATGAAATCATTTCCAAAAGAAGAAACTTGTTCCATTAAGTTGATAGCCAAAAATACACATGAAACCCATTTAATAAACTCAATTCCCCACTTTAGATATTAAACACATTCATAACATCCAATGTGGAATTTCAACGAACACCTAGTAAGAACATTTAACAAAACATTTTCATACAATTCAAATAGAAGGGTCTTACATTATTTCAGAATAAGAAATTATTCTAAAATATAAAAATTACAAACCAGTATTTAATAAAAGTTAAAAAAAGAAATCAGATATTTGTTAATTTAACAAAAAATTCATAGGGAATCATATCTAAAAAAGGGAGCGGACCAAGATGAACAATTCGGCACCCAAGGCCTTTGACAAAGACATCCACACAATTGCGCACACATACACTCTTATATATATATACCTTAATCCAATACCCATATTCCCCCTCTATGAGAAAATATGTGAAATGAAGATTTATATATATAGGCATTCAAACCTATGTATGTATGTAAAACCCTCCTAGATGCTACTGAACAATCTAATAAACCCTAAAGAGAATCGAAGTATACCAAAAACTATAAATAAAATTGAAACAATATAAAGGGGTGGAAGCAACCAACCAAATCCATGGACCAAGACCCTTTGTAAAACCATACATAATCCTATATCATTTTGAATACATGAGTTCCACCATTCATAACCTTCTACTATTGATATTGAAAAGTTAAAATCAAGTTCACATGTCAAATATTTTATTCTCCCTCAAAAACACTCTCAAAAACCATACATACCTTATGAGATCTTAAAACAATGTCTGCACTCACCAAAAAACCCTCAAAAACATTTTTACAAAACTCCACTCCAAGACACTCACACTAAACGTACCCAATTTTCGATACAAAATCATAACCCAATACACGAGCATTTGAAACCCTACAAAATTTTTTATTCATCTCTCAAACAGTATAATAATCTATTTACACTATTTATAAAAACCTTTCAAAAATAAAAACAAGATTTTACACCTAAAAAACACAAACAATTTCTTATAGAAACTTATTCTGAACAAAACCTTAACATAAAATCCTTTCAAAAAAACATTAAAACAACACCATTAAAGTTTAGGAATATCCTAAATCAATGAAATAAGAAAATAAAATCATTTACTAATGCTAAAGAAAGGATACACCAAAATCAGGTGAGGAAATGACGTGGAAATCTGTGCAAAACCTCAACCACACTTAAAAAGAACCACAAACATGCATGATCGAACCCAAAAAAATGGCAGGAACCAAAATTTGATTAACCTGTAATATAGGGTTCAACAAGGCCAAGGTATATAGTACAATGTAAAAATTACAAAGAAAAATGTAGATGAATGAGGAAGAGAACATACCTAAGTGGGTCTAGTAGAGAACCCAAAGAAATCGGGAGGAGTCGTGGAGAGAGAAGCTATCCCGAAGGGGGGGGGGAGGTTTCATGCACAACGTTGGAGAAACGGGGGGGGGGGGGGGTTGGTGGTTCTCACGAGGGGGAAGTGGGCACCGAAGGCGGTTCTCTAGATAGAGGCCTCCAAAAGGGAGGTCATCCGACAAGGAGGAGCACATGTAGCCGAGAGGTCTGGCGAAGGGGTGTGTCGCATGAATAGAGAAGAGGGGGGCATAGTTCATTGAAGGGGGAGGGGAATATTTTAGGGTTTTTAAAAATAAATTTTATTTTAATTTATCATTAATTTTATTATTTTAATCCAAATAAAATGAATCAAAAATAAATGAAATAACAGGAATATATTAGGTTAGGGTGTGAAAATAAGTAATAATATGAAGTTGAACAAATGATTGTGGATGATGAATATGGACCATAGACAGTGATAGATGTGATTCATTTGAATTCTACACTTATGAAATCATTTTATGGAATGAGTGAATATCATTATTTTATTACCTTTTTATTGATTTTATGGGTTTTCATATTGTGATGATTCCTTCTATTTTGAAACATAAAATTTCATCAGTCCAAAAAGAATTTCTAGCCTTTATATTAAAATCATGTTCTATAACAATAGGTTTTATTGAGTAGTAATGTTATTTATTTGGTGTGGGATTGATTTTATTAAAATAATATAGAGTACAGATTTTCAGAAAATGTTTACATCTCAAATCGATGGATATATCCACATGGTTAGTTTTATGACTGATGATATCAACAATCAACTATTTATAGGAGACTGGAGGTTTAATGAGTGCAAAGCATTCTTTTTTCCCTATTAGTCCTTATGGAATTTATGGATTCAATATTTCAAATGTATCAATATTTTTTGGTAGGGTTTTTTGATTTTATATTGATGTATTCTAGGATAGGGTCACTACAGGAGAAACACATATCTATTGTTTTAGTTATCTTATAAGAACAATTTATATATTCTTAATTATAAATGTGCAAATTTTTTTTATAAATGTGTTATGTTTACTTATAAATTTTTATCTATATTGGTTTTTTTGGTAGATTTATAAAATATATTTGTTTTAATATCTTAGAGACCTCAAAATAATGGATTTGAGAGATGTAATATCCTTCCGTTAGATGGTTATTACCATCTTTTTTCCCCAAATTTTTATGACTAGTTTCACCAAAAACATCTTTGATACGGAATTGTGTTAAATTTAACTTGTATGAAGAATGTCATAAATAATTTAAATATCTTAATTTTTATCTAACATCAACATCAATATAGATAAAATCTGAATCACGAAAGGGGAATATTGTGTATTTTAATGCTTTGGGATTTAAATTGGGATGTTTTCTAATGTCTAGAGATCTTGTTGTTTCTTATAGAACATTGTGGTTACTGTTTCATGAGAATAACTACACAACACATGATTTTTATTTAGCTAATATATTCCATGAATTTATTTCTTGGATTAATTATTTATTTGGTGAGAAATTTATAATGTTTATGAATTATAAGAGCTCGAAAAAAAATTTCTCACAAATATGATGGAATATTTGACATTGAATTTTGATGGGTTATCTATAAATTTTTGGCATTGACTTGATGAATACAATAATTAAAATAAATTCAATGGTGAATTCATTTATCAAGAATTCATATGGATAGTTTGGAACAAAAGATTATGATTATTGGATGTCTATGTCGATGATAGGTGACAGTAAATTGAATTGTGGACAATGAGGTACTATTTTGGTTTTCATTCCCTTTTAATTTATTCCTAATTTTGCGAAAATGGTTGAGGAGTGGAAAACAAGAATTTTTGAATGTGTTTTCATTTGGTCAAAACTGGGTATTGAGGATACAACTAAGGGATGGAAGATAAATGGGATTTTATTTTTCTAGTAATGAGATTAGATGATTTTTCCTTTATCATGATAGAAAAAACTTGTTCATACAAACCATCATTCAAGATGGGTTATTCGTCCTTGAATACATTATAGGTATAAGGATTTGAAAGAAAAAGTATTGTGGGATTTCATAAAAAGAAATTTAGATCAGTTTGTGATGATATTCCTCCAATTTAATCACATGAAAAAAGATAACCAATGGACATCGTGTATTGTGGTGTATAACTATTCATAATTTAAAATTGGAGATGATATATAATGATTTTTTGATGGGTCTCCCAATGGTGGTTCTGAAACACAATTTCATATGCATGATAGTCAATCTACTGAAAATGTTAACCAATTTATTCCATATTAATGAATCTCATACATTGAAGGGATTTTCTAAATTCAGTATCGAAGAATTGGTATAGAGGAATGGTGTTCAAGTTGGGATTGTATAAAACTATGATCAAGATTTTACAACTTGTTTTTGGAAATCCTTGTTGAATTTTCATAATATTCATTTTACTATGAGTACACCATATCATTTTCAAATTTATGGAAAGTCTTAAAGGATGATACCAACATTTTGATAAAATCATTGGGCTTTTGTAATGAATTATGGGGGATCGTTAGAGGAAAATAGTCATGTAGCAATGTTCCCATAAAACAATAGTTTTCAGATCTCAATACATATGGATCATTTTGATGCATTGAATGGTTTTTCATGATGTTATCCACATTTTTAGGGATATATTTTTGAGAAATTATTTATCGGGAGGAGCCTTTTCCAAGATACAATAGAGTAGAATCTGTTGATTTGGAAAAGAATGGATATAGATCAGTGCCCTCAAGAAATAATATAACTATAATTGTAGATGGTATTTTTCATTCATGTTGAGTTATCACCCATTGTTTAGAATCTATCCATGTATTTGGAATCATCATTTTATGAATATGGGAATGTTATCACCCAGATACATTTCCCCTTTGGAGATAAATGGAAAGGGTGGTGACATGCCATATTAGTTGTAATTTTCAACATAGTTTAGGTTTGTGAATAATCAGTTTCATGTATCTCAGTAAATTATTTATAAAATTTATCTTTATAGTTTGATTTAATTAAATAAAATTGACTTATAGATTAATTGTTTATTGTTACATGTTTCAACACTGATTATGGAATGAAATTGAAAGGGATGTGTTGGGAAATCGTTGTTCTATTGTTTGTTTTTTGGATATATGGTCTTATTCATGATGATACATGGGAATTGAAAAAAGGCATGGTTGATGAAATATCCCAAAATCAATTAGGTAATTTTCTATTTTCTACATTACAAAATCTAAAAGTCCAATGGTGGGGATAATGTAGTAATCAAGGGTTTCAAGTAAGTATCTTTTTATTTACATATTTTACGTATGTAATTTTTTTGGGTTATGAATGGGATTGTGTGGATGGATTTTAATTAGGTAATTAGGATTTATTGGAGATGCATGTTATGTGAAAAATTTATATAAACTATTCCAAAACTTATTAAAACCATGAAAAGTGAAAACATGAGCTCTAGAATGGTGAACTATTAGGTTCATGGTTTTACAAAACCATTATTCCACCCTTGAGAACCCATTATTTTTGGAAATATGTATTTCATGTGATGTGACCCAAATTTGTTTAACTATACGAGGTTTTTATTGAGGTAGATTCATGTTCACTTTTAGTACATTGTTTTCAAAACTGATTACCCTAATGATGCATGGTAAAAAGATAGTCGAAATTATTTTTATCAAACTAGGTTTATCCCAATAAACCCAATTTTTACTCTTGTATGACCATAACTCATTTATCCCTCATCTTAATGGTTTTGGTGATCCTATCCATTGACTCAAGAGTATTTCATCTACAAATATTAGTTAGTTGGAGGATTGATTCCTTGGTAAGTCCTCATTCTTGGGTTTCTTCCTTATTTTCATCTTATTTTCACTCCTGAAATCATATATATAATCATTTTATGATATATCTGGGTTGGTGAATTCAAATATGTGATGATATTTGTAGTTATAATGTTATTAGTTAAGATCTATGGTGGGTTTTGGAGTTTTCCCTCAATTTTGTTGAATAATTTATGTCATTATTCATTTCTGAATAAATTTGGGACATAGGTGGATTCACTGTATTCAACCCTAACTATAAAATTAATTATTTGATTCAAATAGTTTGAATTATTCTAATTTATTTTATATTTTTTTGAAACCCTTGGTGGAAACCCTATTTAGTTTTAGTTTTGAAAATTATAAACATTTTTTGTTCAACTATATATTATTTAAATACTTTTAAAATTATGTTTTAAAATTTGACTTTGTGTTTATTCAAGGAAATTCAATGATAAAAATGTTTTCAATATATGGGTGGTTTTATTGAAAATTCCTGAAATGGTTGGCTTAGTGTCATTTTGGAATACAAGGTTTAGTGTGAGTTCATGCTTTAGATGGGACTCAAAATAAGTGGCATGCACCATTGAGGTATGAGGGATGTGACCTTGGATAATGGGAGTGTCCAATTGGTTCAAAAGTAGATTGGCCACTTAGGGATTACTTTTTCAGTAGACGAGTATCCTCGAACAAATATGGTACATTCACTAGAGAATTCATGTGTCAATTTTACATGGAATCATGAATTGGGTATACCAAAATGGATTGATAATTGGTTTTAAGTAATTTGTTGGTTTTGTTCCTTGTAAATGGATTTAGTTTGAAAAAATGTTCTCGTATGAAAACTATTTTGGTTAGAAATGGTTATATTTTTATATAAACATTTTAATTTGTTTTATAGAAATTGTTTTATAAAAATGATCAAAGATTTTCTTGTACTAGTGGTGTATGTACATAATTCGTTTAGGGAAAACCTGCAATGTTTCATTACTCCCCCTGCTTGTTCACTTGGGGTAGTTTTGAGATATTTTTTATCAAGACATAGTTAAAGGTAAGGTATCACTTTTATTTAGTGATTCCTCGTGATAACATGGTCATCCATTTAATTTTATGACCATGGGTAAAGTTGTGACATGTGGAGTTATATATGTGGATCCTTTGAGAATTGCAGATTTTTTCATCTTCTTTTTACTCTAATATGGTTCTTAGAATTTGGTTGATTTTATTTCAAGATTAGTACTACTTTGAGTTTAATTACATTGTTACGAAACATCATATAGTTATTTTTTGTCATGGTTTTCTTGGTTGTAGTTGTTTTATTTCAATGGTAAAATAATCCACCAATTTCAAATGAATACATTGTCATTTATTGATAGAATTTGATATCTTGGGGATTTCACCTAAGGCCTAGTAATGTTCAACTTTTTCCCATGATAATGGGATGGGGAAAGATGTTACATTAAGTCTCCCATAAAGTCAAATACAAGATATGTATAATCCCTAATCATATAATCTATGACATAATAAAATCAATTCAATGTTTAATTTGATTCACAGTAATTCACAATTAAAATCAAATATTCAATAAAAAATAATTTTACAGTTATTCATTTTATAAAATCCAATATTGTCCAAAAATGTTTCAATTGACTTTTATAATATAATATTCATATATTATTTATCTTCTTATAACATAACATCAATAATATAAACATGAAATTATGTTTCAATCCCATTGTAATAAAAAATATAAAACATATATTCCCAAATTGTAATAACCCATTATTACCTTGACATCAATGATTGAATACATGATAAAAGATTTCAATAAAATTAAAAATATATCGAAAAAATATAAATTCATTCATAGAATAATAATAATTCATTTTAAACGTAAGGGATACATATAATTCATCATTAGAATATTTCCCGCCAATTTTCATTAATCACATTAATGTTCCACCATAATTACCTCAAAAAATAGGGTGTAACATTCTGAATTTATGATCAATCATACATTCATAAACACATAATAGTATTCATAACTATTAAGTTATTATCTCATGAAATAATAAAAATCTATAACGATATCTAAATAATCCATCTTATATAAAATATAAATACCACTATTTAATAATTATATTATCGTGTCTTTTCGGTCAAGAATTAAAGCTATTTAATTTGTGGATAAAGAAGGTTTTTATTTTTAGAGAATTATTTCATTACCCATACAAAAATAAATATTATTTTACAAACTGAACAGTTATAGTTCGAATTCATTTTTCCCCAAAACAAAACATTTATTATATAACATGTTGGGTTCTCAAGAAATATTATCCCAAAACTCATAACGAGATCATCCTTGTACCTACATATCATTGAAACTCCAGGATATTTTTACGTGGTATAATAAAAAGTGATAATTAAGAGAAATATATAAATATTGAAAGAAACATGTAATTTAAGGAATTATTATCTGAGATTGGCCTTTTTGAAGATTAATTATTTGGAACAAAATAAAAATTTATTTCCTAATAAAACAACTTTTACCAAAATATCCGTACAAAAAAATTGTATGAAATAATAATGTAAGAAAATAAATATTATAGAAGTTATATTGTAATCATTTAAAAAACTTCAAATCTTTTTCAAAATTAATTTATAAATTTAAAACCTAAAAAGTGACATATGAATTATTTTAAACATATTCTCCTGAATAATCACAATGGAGTGTAACATAATGAGACATGCAATAATATTAAAACATAATCATAGAAAATGATTGATTAAACTAAAAAAATTGCATAAGAATAAGTCAAGGATATCCTATAAGGAAATATCCCATGGTTGATAGCATCCCATCAATGATTTTGTTTACTCCCCAATCCTATACGCTATGTATCAAGAGACTAATGATTTACAAATTTCATTGGATACTGATCATGGATCACCCATCATAACATGTTCATGAATATCTGGGACATAAAAATTAATACATAATAAATAATAATTATATGAAATAAAAATGTAATTAAATTGGTTTCATAATCGGGAAACATATCTCAATGAAATAAAATTCCATAAAGATGTAATTTGAGAAAGAAATAGAAAGAATTAATTTTCCCAACAAAGGATGGGATAAAAAGTTATATATAGAATTTATAATCATTCCATGACATTAATTGTAGAGACAATTTTATATTGAGAGAGAATGGTGATAACATAATGAAAAAGGTTGGTTCGTATATATCCCTTATACCCTTATAAAAAACATTCGTTTTTATCATAATATCTATTTAATTTAAATTCATCTTAAAAATGCATCAAAACATATCTAACGAGGGGTTTAATTTTTTTTAATCATGTAATCTTATAAATAACTCATAACATCATTTAATAGTTATGGAATAATTAATAACCATTGACTACATGTATGTATAAATGGATCATTCTTTTATCATTTGTAATGTAATTTAAAACATTTCCTTTAAAATTAATAAAATTATTACATTTAAAAACCATAAAATAAATGTTAAAAGGGAAAAAATTTCATTTATAATTATTTTATATTCATATTAAGAAATAAAAAACCTAATTTCATGTATATAGAAAATAAATGGTATAATTTTGAAAATAAATCATTAAAACATTTACAATGATGAATTTTTTTTAAAAAAATTTATAAAAATTAAAATATATTAAAAAAACATTATCATATTTAAATTAATAAATTTTAATTTTATGTAATTATTTATATGGACATGTAAATATAATAAAATAGTTGGTAGGGTTGTATTGAAATTTTATTTTCGTTAAATAAAGTCCCCTCTATCTAACCTGAAAAATTCCATATTATATTCATCATTATGAATAATAAAAATGTGTTAATTTTTTCTATTATTTTGAACATTTTCAAGTTTATTATTCTTTTTAATTTATTTTTATGGAGGTAAATCCAATTTCATAATCATTTATGTCCATGAATTATGCTTTTAAGATTAATGATTAGTAATCCAAAAACGACTTTGGTAGGTTGAATATTGAAAAAGTGTTATTTCTACCATAATATTAATAATATTATTAATAAAGACTCATTATTTTTATCCAACATTTTTACTTTTAAAATCGTCCTTTAATGGTGGTTAAGAAAAATTAACTATGTTACCATCGAATAGATGGTAAGTCATACACGTGCTTGATTAAACATGTGTATTCTCAATGATAGGAAGGGAGACAAGGTAAGTATTATTTAATATTTCTAGAATAATAATTATAATATAAATTTAATTAAATTAAATTAATTTTATAGATCTATACTACCACTATGATGTGGTAATTAAAAATGAATCACATCATTTCTTGGAGGTAGTAGAACTCACCTAAGTAAAAATTACATTATAATTTTTCAATGAATAAAATGGAATGAAAATAGATGAAATATTAACATCAAAAATTTATTATTATATCCCTAATATAATATATATATACATTAAATCTATCATTTTAACCAATCATGAGAGGTGTCGACTATAAAATTACTACATCGGTTATTGAGGTGGTTGTATGTCGAACTCACAAATAACATATTTGTTCACCTATTGATGAAATTGAAAATGATAATAGGATTTTACAATGAAACAAAAACAAAAATATATATGGGATAAACTTGTGTGATCATTTTTTACCATTGAATACGATTTGAAGGAGGATGAAAAAGACATGAAATTAAAACATTTGGTTAAAAGCCACAACTCTTCTTCTAATAACATTTAGTCTATTAAATATTTTCCCTATAAGGATTGAATTTATCCAGAAAAACGTATTCTTTTAAATGGTGAGGGATGTTAGGAATGGATTTGGAAATTTTGTGTAAAAAGGATCCTAAATTATAATGAAAATAGGATAGAAGAAACTTATTCATAACAGAGGGGAGGGGAACTCTTTAATAAAAAGTAACTAAATTAATATAAATTATATGACACTAAAAAATGGCTCCAAAAAGATATTATAAAATTATATGATGAGTAGGAATTAAAATCCTATCTTCCGATAAAATTAGAAAAAAAAAGTTTAATTTTTTACCATTATATATTAATTTTATCCTATATTATCCATTTTAGAAAATTTTCGAGATAATGATGCTTATTTAATGACCCGCTTATTCTCATTGGCTTGAGAATACAGTGAATCATTACATGGACCTAAGTGACATCCTCAAGATTTCAAATGATGGAAATTATTACGGAAGGGTTTTAGATACAATTATGGGATGATTTCACCTTTATGAAATAAATCCATTGACCAAAAACCATAACCAACTAAACTCTATAGGATGAAAGAACTCAGAAAGACAATACAACAACATATTTTATAACTGAAACCCAACCATGTGTAGTAAAACTAAATACAATCTACTATGAAATAAAACATCCTACGAACAAAAATATACTCAAAGATGGCAACAGGACTCCATGTTCCACTAGATCCATGCCCCATTCACCAATCAACCCGTGTATCACAAGGTGGTTCGAAATACGTGTTATAAATTACCTTTTCCCATGTTCCAAAAGAAATTATCTATAAAAGCACCAAAGGTCCAATAAAAATGTGAGTATATTATACATTAAATTTCCCCAATGATTTCCCTACTCACTCAACTAGGATAGAATGGTTAGAATCATTTATATGAAACTGTTTATATAAAATAATTTACCAAACAAGATTAAATGTAAATATAAACAAGTTTCAAAACCATTTAAAATCATATGTGGAAAAGTTCTATATAAAAAATTTCCCAACAATTCATACTTTCTGGAAAAAAACCAAAAAAGGATTTAAAACCATCCCTCGATATCCTTTTTTCACAAACATCCCATGGTTCAAAACACACCCACACATGAATGATTTATTTCGACAATTCCATACTCATGAGCAGTATCTTGTCAAATTTCCTTTTGAACCAATAACACACACCCCTAATCTAGGGTCACACACCTTGTACCTCAATGGTACACATCTTTTATTGAGGGGCACATAGAATATGAACTCACAGTAACCATATATGCCAATCTATTCAAAAAACCCAATTCAAACCATTTCAATAAAACCATTATTTTATCGAAAACAATTATATAATCCAATTACAATCAAACATTCTATTTAAATAAAACTATTAATTTTATTAAAAAAATTAATAAAAACTAGTTTCCACAATTCCAAAAATTCCATGTTTTAATGTCAACATTCTAATATCAGGCATCAATCACATTAACCAAAAGCACCAATTTCCATATTTTCACAAATCTCTAAAACCATCACATAGATGGTTTCCCAATAATTAAAAATATCCAACTCACAATAATTTTATAAAAAATATCAAAAAATTAATTCATTAAAATCAGTTCTACTAATAGGTTTGGATTGGGAATCCACCGACCTCGATGGTTTTGACGACAACTGAAAAATGACTAAGAACACTTAAGAAACATGGTTGATTTTCTATAAAACTTCCTATGATATATTCTACAATAAAAATAAAGACCAATTATGAAATTATTGGTAATCCACACTCATATATCTACCCATAAAAGGTGTGGATATGAATAACCAAGAATAAATGAAAAGTTTATCTATGTTAATCTAGGATAACATGACAATAATGATGAATAACATCACTTACCACAATAATTGTGCTTGAAAATTACAAAGGGGGGTCTAGTTTGGTTCCAAAATTCATGGTAGAGGTTATTAACCATAAATGGATAGTAATATAATATTAGAGAACATATGAGCATAAATGATAATGTTATGTCAGAAATGAGTGGGATCATATTTTTAAGCATCAAGATTTTACTCTACACACTGTTTGATCGGACGGTTAGATGAACCATGCGCTAACCATTAATTATCTACTACCTCTGAAATCACTTTATATGGCCTTCTTTAGTGGTCTCCATAATGGTGTGCACACCGTGCCAAAGATACAATCTATAATTTTCATCATCGCATGATTTTTACTAGGCATTCCTTATGGTTTGGACAAACCATCTATAGCCCATGCACCTCTCCTTTGGCCCCAAAATATTTTTAAAAGTTCACCCAAATCTCTTGTAAATCATACATACACATTATAAACATAAAATTTACAAGGTATGTGTTTGATAATAGAAATTTAGGGTACTTAATTCTATCAACCATTGGTCTTTCCATCCTCAGAATGTAGAAAACCCACAAGGCCCTAAATGAGTTTTCTCCATTGCTCTATCATTTCCTTCACAAATTCCCATGTCACTTCATGAATCAGAACATGTTTCCATAAAAATCTCAACAGAGTTATTCTTCATTGATGTAAGAATTTCTATTGCATATCCACAACCAGAACTGGGATATGTACCAATGAAGAATCCAACTCTAGGTCAACATGATCCCATCTCATCACAAGGTCAGGATCAGTCTGATAATTATTTAATTGTGATACATAGAACACATTATGAACCACACTAAACCATGGTGGAAATTCCAACCAATAATTAACCTCTCTAACCTATTCCATTATCTCTAAATGGCCAACCTTTCTTAGAGATAAAATTCCATACTTTCCAAAATGATGATGTCAAAGCCTTGGATAGATCCTTAGTAAGACATTATCACTCTACATGACTAACAACGAACATATGCAATGATCCACATAACATATCTAATGACTATGAGCCATCTTTATACCCTTTCTAATCAACTGAATTTTCTCCATTGTTTCTTGGATAGTGATGTGCACAACAAGTGAATTCTCACTTATCTCCACCAAAAAAAGTTGAGAACGACAAGGATGCCCATTCAATTCTATAAAAGAAGCCATATATATTGACGCTCAATAGATGTTATTATATGAGAAATCCCTTAAAAGTATATTCTCTTCCAAGAAGCCACCAAAGTCCATTTCACTAGCCTGTAGAATGTCTTACAATATTTGTATTATCCTTATTGAGTTGACATCCATCTAAGGATTATACAATGTACTCATAGTTAACTGAGTCCCAATGGATTTCTATAAGGATTTCCTGCAACGAGATGTGATCCTCATATCGCTGTCTCACATGATTGAAAATTGTACTCCATGACTCTTTACCACCACTTGGATATAGATTTTACAGTTACTCCTCTGTAATATATTCATAAATAGGGTTGAAATGGGTCGACTTGGTGATTCGGTCCACTATCACCTATATGGAATTGTGATTTCAACCCATTCTGGACAGTCCTAAAAAATTCTATGGATATCTTCCCCGTTTTCTATACAGGGATTGGTAAAGACTACAACAAACCCACTAGTAGCTGATGCTCTGCCTTAGCTTGATGAAGAGTTAGGGAATTTGAAAAAATCTCATCAACATTTGATTTCATACAAATATCTCAAAAATATGATTTCTATGACTTATACATCTTTTTTCCCCAGTGGTTATCCCATCTCAAATGGTGATACAAATGAATAAGTTTATCTTAAAAAGCCATTGGTAAAATCATCCGTTCTCTGATACAAAACACTGAACTCCCATCAAGTTTCCATCCCTCAATGTTCTCCCCACCATTGATTTATGAACTCATAACCATCAATTCATCATCAAAATTTGTTTCTATTTAACCATCACTACCAAATCAGGAATGATGGAAATCATAAGGTAAATAGGAAAGACACCTCGGTCTTCACAATCCCTATGCATGTCGGTTAGGACGGACATCAAATTACACACACCTAAATCTTATTTTGGAAGCACAACATATGAATTTATGTTTAATGCAACTTTCAAAATATTTCCTTTACCAGGTTTATACATCAAGTCAATGTCAAACATATAGAGATACTCCATCCATCTCATTCAACTAAAATTCAAATCAGGTTGTGAAAATGTTTGTTTCAATGTTTTGTGGTCTATGAACATAGTAAATTTCTCACCAATGAGATGATGACACTAGGTCTCCACAACATTTAAGACTATAGCCAAATCAAAATCAAGTGTTGGGTATATCTTCTCATGTACTCTCAAATTCCTTGAACCATAAACAACCACATGGTCTTCTTGAATGAGAACATATCCCAGCCCATATCCTAAATCACCACAATACACCACATTCTGCTTTACGGGTTCTTGAAAAATCAAGATAAGTGCTAATGTAATATGATGTTTTAGCTCTTTAAAAGAATTCTGGAATTCCTCAGTCTATCAGAATGGAACATTATTATTTTTCAAAGATACCATGGATGAATATATTCATGATATGTCATAGATAATGTGTCTCTAATAACCATCTAGAATAAGGAAAATTCATATCTTAGAGATATTCTTCAAGGGTTTCTAAGAGATAACAACTTCTATGATTTCATGATCCACTGAAACACCTTTTTCAGAAATTATATGTCTATAAATTTGTATATATTGTATCAAAACAATCACAATTTTATATTTTTTTCTTACAACCAATTATTTCCCATGATTTACCACACTATATGCATCTGTTTCTCAGGAAGAGAATTTTTTCATGAACACACCCATATATAATCCACATACACTACAAACAAATAATCCAAATGTCTCTATGAAATTTGATTCATTAATTTCATAAAGACTACAGGTGACCCGAAAGGCATGACTAAATATTTTTAAGGGATATATATTCTTATTATAGTTGACTTTAGTATTTCTTCTTTCAAGCCATGCTATTCATGATATCTGGATTGGAATTCACTTTTTGAGAACCACTAGATTCCTCTCAATTGATCAAACATATCATTAATTCGTGTAAGTGGATATTTTTTCTTTATCAGAAGTTATTTAAGTTTATGATAATCAATTTAGAACCAAAGTGTTCCATTTTATTTCATTACTAAAAATATGGGTGCCACCAACAGAGACTTACCTATAGAAATTAATCGCCTAATTTACAGATCCTCTAGTTGTAGATTCAATTCCATTAATTATGTTTGTGTTATCTTATATGATTGAATGTAAATAGTACTTGTCCCTAGAAGGAAATGAATTATAAACCCACTACGCTTCTTTGTGGTAACCCTAAGATGTTTTTATGAAACACATTAGGAAATTGATTCATAACTCCTCGAAAACTGTTATCCTTGATCTCTTCTATCAATGATAATTTCAACCCCACTAATTGTTCATATGTCCATCTCACTACTAGTTACAACAAACTCATTTCCCCTTTATTTACCACCCATTCTCCTTTAAAGAGATGCATAATTTCATCCTTAGTTGTGGTACAAATTTTTTTTCAATTAATGTCAATGTGATACTAAAATGTTGTTAACCAATATATACCAAGGATTACATCAATGAAATCCATCTCCATCACTGAGAAGTCACACATTATCTCAGCTCCATTAGATGTTATTGAACATGCACTACACACGAAGGTGTGACATTCTATTTCACTAAGAAGAGTTTGAAGTTTCATCACTGAAGGTTTCATCTCGTGTATTAAGCTTAGAAAATAAAAAAACGATAAGACATGAAAGAATGTGATAAACAAACAAAAAACTTTACTAGAATAATGGTGTAATTAAAGAGAATAATACCTCTCATTGTAGATGGTACAACATTATCATATACAATCATTTTCTCATCTCCATAAAATTGATTCATCGATGCTCTCTAATCCTTGTTTCTTAACCGAGATTTCCCCTGAACAAAAGTCATGGTGTTCCTATAATTACCATGGTTGTCCTACTATACTAACAAAAATAATTCTATTGTCCTCCTGCCATTAATGAATCATATGCTTGTGACAACTAAGAATTGTCTGAAGCACCAATCCTTAGAGCACTATGACAATAACACATATGATGCCACATATTCTTGCAGTTATGAAATTCTTTATCTAGTGTTGTATACTGTCACTTTTTTGTGTTCAAGAGAACCATGTTGAATATAGCCCTCATTGATCCTGTGTCTTGAAGGATGGTTCACTAATCCATCCATTGGATTTTGATTCCCGGTTCCACCTTGGAAAAAAGGTGTCACTCTACAAATTGTTCCCAAAATTAGTGTTCTCACCATTTCCAGTATGCATCATCATTATTCATCCTCCCACAGATCATGATATGTCATGTTAATACATTTTTTCGTTGTTTACCATCTTTGTATAATTTTTAATATAGAGTACCATAATATTAGATCAAATCTTATACCTTAGCCTAGATTCAAAAATGTGGGCCCTTAAGGACTCACCAGCAACAAACAATGGTAAAAAGTGAAATAAGTTAATAAATTTAGCTAAATATTCTATGAAAGAGATATTTTTCTACTTTAGTATAGAGAAGCCTTTCTTTTTTTGGATCCTTAATGTGTGAGAATAGAATTTTATGTTAAACAATTCCTCAAAATCCTCTCAACTAAGAATTTTATCTAATTAACATTGCATAGCCATAAACCACCACTGTAAATAAATATCCTCGACTATATAAGGCACCATCTTGACTTTCTTCTCTGATGGTGTTATGATGAAATCAAAGATACGATTCATCCTATTAAGTCACAACTCTACATTTTCTGGTTCAGAATCACCCAGGTAGATGGGTGGATCTTACTTTATAAATGTAATATAATGATCAAAATGCCTTGCATAATCCCTTTGGTTCCCCATATCCATAACATGAAGTAATTGAAAGATACTCTAAACCATCTCATCATTCACAAGTGGTTCGGGTGCAACCACATTCTTCGAAGCTTCTTATGGTAATTATTATCATGCATATCAGGTGTTATTGGCTAAAAAATAACAAACTATATATGTATCAATATTTAGAGAAAAATTTATTAGCATTTTAAATTATATCATATCAACTATCATATCATTGATTTCCAAAATCAACTTTTTACAATTCAACTATTTATGAAACATTCTATTCATTCTTTTAAAAATTTAACAATTTTCATTATACATCAATTTTTCCCTCTTCAAAATCATTCATTTGAAAAAAAATTCTTCATTTGTAAAAAATTTATACTTTTGTGAAAAATCATAAATCATCACACTAGATGAAATAGAAAATCCTAATGGGAAGCAATTCCTCATCAATGCATGTCATGTTCTTCTGATTAGTTAAACCACTGAAAATGAGATTGTATAATATTATAAGGTTTACAAAGGCACTTATGTACCAATTTCCATAGTGACTTGATTTTTAGTATAAATAATGATAGCTGTGACTTTTTATGCTCTATATTTTATGTCTTGACTATACAAATACATTCAAAGATCATAACCGATGAAATAGATAGGGACAAATTTAAACTCCAAGACTATGAAAACTGTTGACTACTAGCTCTGTAAGGAAAGGAACAAGATATTTCAACATATTACACAAAATATTTTGCGACAAAAAAAACTAATACCATTTTTAATGACACGCATATTCTCAGTGGCATAAGAATACAATGAATCAATACATGTCCTTAAGACATATTCCATAAATTCCAAATGCTGGAAATAAATGCCGAAGGGTTTTAAATACAAGCAGGGGATGATTTAACCTTTATGAAATAAAACCATTAACTAAGAACCATAACCAACTAAACATCATATTATTCATGAACTTTGAATAACAAATCAAAAAATTATATTATAACCAAAACCAAACCTTGTTTACTACAACAAAATACAAACTACCACCAAATAAAATAGAAAATTGAGAGAAATAAACCCAAAAATGCAAACATTACTCCATTCTCCACCATATCTATGATCTAATCACCAAAAATCCCACGTATCACATGGTGGTGCTAAATAGTTGTGATAAATTATCTTTTCCCATCTCTGAGAAAAAAGAATCTACAAAAGTACTAAAGTGCCAAAGAAGGTGTGAGTATAAAACTCAGTAGGATTTCCTTAATATCTTACCTACTCACTCCACAATGATAGAAAGGATAGAAATATTTATATAAAATTTTTTAAATAAAAACTTTCCTAAAATAGTTCATAAATTAATATAAACAAAATTTAAAACCATTTGAAACTAAAAGTGCACAAGTTCTATATCAATAATTTTCCAATAATTAAATAATCCATAGAAGAATCCAAATATGGTTTTAAAGCTATCAGTCAGTAAACACTTTTCACAACCATCCCATTGTTTAAAAAACACCCACATGTGTATGTTTCGATAGTTCTATACTCATGAGTAGTCTCTTGCCTGATTTTTTTGTCCCAATGACAGACTCCCCCAACCCATGGTAACACTAATTGTACCCCAATGGTATATGTTCCACAATAGGGCCACATAAAACATGAAATCACACAACCCATATATTCCAAACCATTCTAATGACCCAATCCAAAAAATTTCAACAAAACGGTACTTTTAATGAAAAGCATTAGAAAAATCAATTCCAATCAAAAGTTTAATTTCAATAAAAACATTAATTTTTTTGGAAGTATTTTAATCAAAAAAATTTCCATCATTATTGAAAAATCTCCATTTTAAAATCCCTATTTTCAAATCATGCACCAAAAACTATGACTAAAAGTGAAAATATTTTTGATTTCCAATAATGTTCCAAAAATTCACCAAAGATGGTTTCCAAAAAATTAAAAATATAAAACTCAAAACAAATTCATCACAAAGATGTAAATTTGAAATAATTATAATATATTCTAATAAGAGATTTTTACAGTGAATCATCCTTCTTCAATGGTTTTGATGAAAACTAAAATCAGATGAAGAATACTTAAGAAATAGGGACAATTCTCCACGAAACCGCAATCGATATCTTATCCTATCATGATGAAGACCAAATATTAACTTATAAGGAATCCAAACTCATAGATATACCCAAAAAAGAATATATTAGAAAAAACAATAAAAGAGGAGAAGTATATCTATGTTGATTTAAGATAACATGACAAGAATAATGAACAATGTCACTTACTTCAAAAATTGGGCTTGACAATGCTAAAGGAGGGATCCATATTGGTTCCAAAATGATTGAGAGAAGTTATAATTCCTTAAATAGTGAGGAATACCGAATTAGGGAACATAGTATAATAGAAGAACATGTTATTTCCAAACAAAAAGTGAGATCTTAATTCTAAGGATCTATTTTTGACCCAGTGCACGGTTATATTGCATGGATAGAAAAACAATGTGTTAGATAATTACTTTTAGATTACCATGCATAACCTCATCACATGGTCTCCCTAATTGTGTGCACACAATTCCAAAACTACCTTAAAAATCTATAGCATCCCTTGGGTTCTTTTAGGCTTTATGCATGGTTTAGACAAATTGTGCACAACCCGTTCGCCTATCCTTGGACTCGAAAAACATATTAAAATTTCACCCAACTTTCCCATCCATTACCCATAAAAACTATAAACATAAAAACACAATTTAAGGATAACATACCACAAATTGGGTTACAAGAATTTTTATTCATTAGTGGTTAATATAGTTACTATAAAAGGACAATTGTCCAATAAAAGGACCATAGTTCATAATTTCAATAATATACATCCCATTGTGTTGATTATTATATTATTTTAGAATTATAAATCATTTCATACGATTTTATTTATTATAAAATATAATTAAAAAAAATTTAAAAACAAAATTATGTTAATATTTCATTTAAAATATCCTAATAATAAGTTAATTGGAATATAATTCATTAACACCACTATAATACAATTTTATCATCAATAAAAATAACATTCCACACAAATTAATTAACATTATTTTATTTTTTCATTTTTAATGTCATTTAATTTAATTTTTTAATAATTATATATATATATACATTGTTGGCATTGCATAATCATGTATAAAAATTATTTATTCCCTTAAAATTTAAATTAAATTTTTATGATAAAAAATTATATTTCAAATAAAGTTTTAAAACTGAACATATATTGTCTTCATAACTTCTATATAATTTTATCGAAATAATTAGAATGGCATTGACAGTTTTTACTTGTCCCTATAAAAAATAATATAAGTTTCTTAGTCATGTCCAAATATATAAAAGTTAATCAATTCAATGTTACGATGATCATTGATGGAATATATTAATCCATTAAAATAAATTCAATGGCTATGATCATTTTGTATTCTTTATATTATTATTTTTAACTATAATTAAATCATATTCTCTTTAACATGATATAAAAAATACTAATATCAATATTATTAATAATTTAAAATAAAAGAGACATACATACTAAATTTGGAACACCTTATTCTGAATATGGAACGATTTTTTCATTTTCAAATCATAGAAGTTGTAATACCCAATTTTTTGATAGGAAAAAAATTATAATCGATAGCATACAATACCTAAAACAATAGTTCCATATTTTGTAACACACGACACTCAGTTTGTCAATTTTTTATGAAACCCTTCTACTTTTATGTTCGATAGTATATTTAACCCGCAACACCAAACACATACAACACATGATATATATATTACTGTTATTACCTAGCTATTAGAATGGATGATATTAATAGAATTAACTGTATTATGAAAATATGGCTTACAAATATATATATATAATAAATTCTTTAGATTCCAAGTTATTATAAATTATAGTAAAACACTATTGAAAATAAAAGAATTTTTTTTTTGAAAAAACTCTATTAGTGTGCACAATTGTGATTTATACTAATAATTTTCCAAAATCACTCTTATTAGATTATATTAATGAATTTTATATATAATATACTAAATATAATTATTTTATACATTCTATGTGTTTTATAAGAATGATATAAATATAAATCAAACTGAGTACTTAAAATTTTATATTTTTTAAAACAAAGTTTTGACTACATTTTATAGAACACATATTTTTGAACTGATTATAAACCCCTTTATAAAATTTATTGACCCAAATATAAATAATTTTGAAAATAATAATATCAATATTTACATTATTCTATATTTTTTGATTTTTTTCAAAATATTGATTTTTTGATGAATGTTGACAAATACTGATTTTTTAACGTGTTTTATATTCAAAATATTATGTAAATTAAAATTCTCAATATGGTTTCAATATTAATTAAATTAACCTAAATAGAAATTAATCAATTATATTACTTTTTATCAACTTTATATTTTTTTTATACAATTTTTTTGGTTTAAAAAGGTGTTTTTCTAACAACATTGTTAACAAGAATAACCTTTCACATTTTTAATTATTTATAATAATACAAAATATGAAATGTTTAAAATTAAATTTTTATAATATTTATCAGTACATCATAATTTTTCATTTAATAATTATTATTAGTCATATCGTTAATATAAAATAATCATTTTTTAAATAAATATTCATCTAAAAAACCCTTTATCTCACTACTTTACAGGATGAATATAAAAAAATTAATCTTATTTGACTGTACATTTTTTAAAATTTGATTCCATATTTTTAATAATAATAATTTTTATATTCTAATATGGCCACATAATGTTTCACCAAAATTATTAATGATAAAAACAATAGTTAATTAAAATTATTTTAGTAAAAATGAGTTTAGAAGGTGGATATACATTAAAAAGAAGCGACTAAATGACCTAGAAACATGTAAAGAACCCATGTTGTGGACACTGTTCAACCATATTTATTCAGATATTGATTTTTTTGTATTATTTTATCCTCATTAAATTGAAAACATATTGTAAAATACCATCACACAAAATATTACACGTTTTTCACTCACCCTAAAATTAACTAAAATTGAACAAGTGGCTATGACATCCTTTTATGTTGATCATATAAGACAATGTTATTATATATTGATGAACATTGAAGAAGTATGGTTATCGAGGTATCTGTCATAATGGTTGATACTAAGTTAGAATTAGCATCCATATAGGTGAATAAAATGGGACATTGGATACAATTCATGGTATAAAATGGGTGTAATAACTAAAGATCCATGATCTATGCCCTTTTTTGAGACATGACACTTTGTATTGGTGGGATACTATATAAATTTATGCACGGCTTAGATAATTGATTTTTATATGGGACTAAATTTATTAGTGTTAGAGAGAGGGCTGAGATAGGTTTAGTAGTTGCATTTGTGTATGGAATAAAAGGTCAGCATTTCCTTTTTAAAATTGTGTATATAATGTGCTACAATATTAATTGAAAATGGTGTTGGTATACTATGGGGTTTCACAATAATGTAATTTGAGTTTTAACACTATGGAATGTGATGCATATAGAATTACATTTATTAGGGATAGTGATAGAGTGATGGTCTATTGGGGGGCATAAACCTGTAAAATATCATTATTACTTATATAAATGTTGTAAACATTTTTAGATGATATAGGTTTTTAATTAAATGTAGTAGTGGAAATTTAAGGTTATATATAAATTTATCATTATATATAAGATTGGATACCAATTTGAGTGAAATTATTTATAGTACCCTTACTGAGGTTTATACATTTGTGTGGTTATATAGTAATTTTTCCATTTAATTGTTAGAGGATATTGAAGAATTCCACACTCTTTTTCATATGTGACAATTTTTAATTTAGAATTGATTATTTCCATGAGTGATGTGTGGTCCTAGGGGTTCTTATAGAATGTGTGTGTTCAACATTTGACAAGATACACACACATGATGATGAAAACTTATGAGTTGGAACTAAAAGAATGGTATATGGACCACACAATAGTAGGTAGGGTTCGACTGTTCATTACATGGAATTACCCTCCTTAAATTTGAAATGTTTTTTATATAATGATGATGTTTTCATGATACATAAATAAGTGTTAAATAATATTTTATGTTGGTACTCTAGTATAAAAAATATGAACAAAATGATTAATTACAAGTCATTGCGGATGGAGTGTGATACGTGATGGAATGAATTCATTATAATAGGTATTGGTGTGTAGTTAGAATAGTTCTCAGATATCCAATATTATTATATGATTCTTTTGAATCTAGATTCGATGTAAATATAACATTTGATGATCATATGTGTTAATGTTTCATGAAAGATCATTGGCATTGGGCTATGGACGATCTCAATTTGATACAATGAAAATTCATGGTGTTATAAATGATTTATTAAATGATTTATGGGTTAATTAATTCATTCTTGATATGGTTGAGGGGGTGAACCAGTTTCAATACTTTTTAATGGGTGTCAATTCCCATGGTGCCACATGATTTAGGGTGTGAATCATGATACACTATTTTTGATGAAATGGTTTAAGAAATGAAACCTCTGTCAAAATGTAGAAAAGGGGACTTATTTTTCAATAAATTTTTTTATTCTATGATATTAGTTTTAGGTCTTTAGATATGAGGGGCACCCAATGTGTGGGAAAATTAATTAGATAATCATTATTAGTGGAATGTGTTTCGTTTATGGAAATATTAGTGGGTCTGACCGAGTGACTTGACTAACATTGGATGAAGCATGTATCGAGGATGGAATTACCTAAAAATGTACATTTTGAGACAAATACCATGATACGAGATTTATGTGGGATATATTAGGTGGGTTCATCTTTAACATGAGGTCACATTTAGATAATTTGTTTGGATGGGGGGACTTTTAGGGATCTAATTCAACTATTATGATATAATTATTTTAGTATGGAATGAATTAGGTTGTATTATCTATTGGAAAAAACATTATGGTGTGTTGGGGAGATGGGTGTGGTGATCATTAATCAATTTCGATGTCATTGAGTGAGCAGTGTCTTTGAATCTCTTGAAAAGAGGTTGTAGTGTTCAGTGTTTCACAATAGAAGTTTGTTTGAAATTGTAGGGTAGATTGTGATAGTTTTATTATTATTTAACCGAATAGTAAGGTATGTTTAGTAGTTTGAATGTCCAAGATGAACACTTAGTGAGAATATGTTTTATGGTGTCCTAATTTTATGTGCCCAAATCAATATCGGGATGAAATTTCTTAATGAAATATTAATAATCCTTTTTTAGATGAAATGCCTTTAGAAACAAGGATTTTCATAATGTTCAGATAATTAAGAGAACATAGAATTGTGTATTTATATAGTTTTCAATGAACGTGTGATATTCTAGTGAACTGAGAAAATACATAGGTAAGATGAATTAGACTGATAGTTTTAAGAGGCTATTACATGTATTTCACACCATCAATCCCAGATTAGAGGTTTTAATGGTCATAGAAGTGGAAAAACCACTGACCAAATATTCATGCTGTGAATCTTGGAATCACTCTATGATAAAATAGGTTATGTTAATGGGGTTTCCAACCATTTATCTTAAACATAAGACTTGATTAGGGAGGATGAATTGGCCAGAACTCACCCATATTTTCACTCAATTTTTGTCCACTTTTTATGAGAACATAATTGGTCATGGTTATGGTTCACATATATTCTCCCACCATACATAGAATTATCTAAGCTAGTATTTTATGTTATTTTGGAATTCAGATTAAAATTTATGTTTCATTAGATAATGGTGAAAATTCATGATTAAGAAGATAAATTCTTGGAAGAGATCACTTGAAGAAGATGTCTTCATGATGTAATCTATTTCATTTTTTAAGGAATAATATGAAATTTTTATTTCCCAATGTTTTCATAAAAAAATAATTTATTTAATTATGTAATTAGATTTGTAAGATGAGGTAGTGAATTAGAATTCGTTTTTGTGTATGGTTGGTGTTTGGGCTCCCATATCATGAGGATTTGGTGATTGTGGGATTCACATATAGTTTTCAAAATTTACCCCACACAATGTTAAATTAATGTTTTTTTATAATTTTTTTATTATTAACTATCATATGAATTTGTGTATATTATGTTCCCAACAATTTAGTTAGTGTATAGTGTTGCTAAAAAATCATTGTATGAACATAGTTGGAGCATATAGGATCATGGGAAGGGATTATTTAGGCTATATAATTAAATTTGAAATTAGAGATATAAGCTACATAATTTTTGAATAACCCATATTTAATAAAAAAATCATGTGAGTCATTTCACTCTTATGTATGGGGGTGTACCCTTTTATTGTTATGTTGTTTTAATTTTATTTTTATATCATAATTTAAATGAAATTGAAAAATTATGTTAGAACATTAAATAGAAGAGAAAAGGTATTATGCCCACTATGGAACCTTGTGAACTATCTTGACACCACTATCTCTGATGGTTGAGTTTTGGATTAAAAATAAATCCACACATAAGGGAACCTCCAAGGGGTATTGTGGCATGAAATGAGTTTAATGACCTGAGTAGACTGACTTAGGACCCTTGAGACGTTTTTTAATATTAGTGGATTGACCATGGGAAGAATGGACATGGGTAGGATGAGTTGACTGGTCTATTATAACATTACATATAGATGTGGGTCACTATACATATTTCAATACTATTCATTTGGTGGTCTACCAATTAGATATATGATTTAGCCAGAGCACTTAGATAATGAAAAGGTTCATGATGTCCCCCAAGAATAATTTAAAGTTAGGGAAAATTATTTTTGATAAAGTATACTAATCAGGATTCCCCATATATAATGTTGTCTGAGGTGATCCCATGGATTCCCTATAGTGAGATGACCGTGAGTAGAAGCATATACTTTCATAAATATATTTTTGAGAGTGTAACCTAAAACCCATATAAAATATGTGATCCCATGGGGTTATGGGTTGTGATAATATTGTTAGGTGTTCCACTTTCCCTTGAAAAAATTGTTATAAGAATTGTAAATTTTGATATAGCTATGAATACATAGATTTACATAATAAGACCCTACCTATAGACATGATGTAAGGATAGCAGAATGTGATATATTCGAAGAGGTTATAAAAATGATCTAGATGAGGTCCTTATTTAATAATTGTAGAGACCCTAAGCTTGACATACATGGAAATTACATTACTTTTGCGGAATACTTAGTACATAACAAAAACACACACATAAGGACCGTAATAGTTTAGTGTCTTTGGAAACTCAGTATAAAATCTTCTAATCGTGGTGAAAGATCTTCAACATCTCCCATAAAGATCTTCCTTTTTTTTACCTATAACCTTTCTTTATATCCTGGGGAAAAGAAAACATAAAAGGGTGAGCTGAAATGCTCAGTAGGGGAAAACAAAAGAAATATCAATCACATCATATACATAAGAACATAACTTTTGGAAATCTTAACCTGCAAAAGAAATCATAATTTCATAATATGGGATAAATCATAGCAGTGAAATGTAATCCCAATAATCATAACATAAAACAAGAAGCTTTGTGGCATACAAAAATAATCATAGAGAATCATTTCTTATTAGTCAAGACTCATTTCCAAGACTATCTTAGTGGACAAAGTCCATTTCTGAATCGAGTTCACTCCTCATTTCAGTCTTGTTTCACTGAACCGGTTTAACCTTCCATTACAGGCATGTCTATCTCATGAGATATAAAATCATTACCTAATGAATTAGAGGGAGATATAGGTCCCACCCATCTCATAATGATACCATTATTATGTGTGCCACAAAATCATAAACCATACATCATAGCATAACCCATGAAATAAAAATGGGAATCTTAAACATCATGAAATCATAAAACAATTCATATAAGATAAATGAATTCATAAAAATAATTCCATCACAACATAATCAAATAAATGTAATAATAGGGATAGGAAACAGAACCCTTTATTATCTTAGATGGAAAATAATTTTGATAAAACACTTGAACTCCATTCTTGAGGAAAATATCCTTTCTACTTCAAAAACACTTTTCATTTCTTAAAATGTCATAAAATTCTAAACTAAAAGAATTTGATTATAAATAAACTTGAAAACTTGTAAATAAAGATTCTTGGAAATAATTTTTTCAAAATCCATTCATGCCATATAAGATAAAAAAACATTCTTCTCATACTTTTTTCGGAAAAGTCAAAAAGTACCTTGTATGAAAAATGACAAAAGATTCCTTTCATATCTTTTACTAAAAGCTCACCAAAGGGTAAAATTGGATTTAAACAATTGTAGGTTGATGGAAATAATATTAAATATTGAGGAAACATGGATGTGGATGATAAAATACACCCCAGTAAATACCAAAGTATAGACAATCTCAGATAAAAATGAGATTGTGATATTTCCCTTACCTTAGGTCCGATTTGCTTCGTAAGTGTCCGAACCTCCTGTATAATGATTTAAATAATGTCATTTACTTATTCCAAAATCATACTAATTTTTATGATATCATATATGGTTCACTTATGAGTTTATATTACCCGTTCTTTTGTAAATTCCATGTTAAAGAGCATTTTGGGTAAAATCGTTTCATTTGTCGTCCGTGTTTTGACTTGTAATTATTCATATGATTACTTAGATCATGATTACATAATTCCAGAATATAAAACATGATTTATATATAATATATATTCATAATATACATATATATAATAGACCAGTAAATGGAAATAAATACACCGTTCATGGAGACGGTAGGCCGTACGTACGCATGAACGCTGTTTTCGTTTCCTTATTGATTCGAATGGAATTAAGTAGTTGACATAAATATATATACACATAAATCCAGTATCATTATTATGTCATATATTTCATGATTACTTATTATATATACTTTATAATCATTCATGAATGGTTAATGTGGAGAATGAATCTCATCGCATCGTGGAGACGGTAGTCCGTACGAACGCACGAGCGATGATATCGTTCGTGGAATTGTATTGGAGTGTATGTATACTATTTAAGAATCAATATCATTTTACAATAATCATATATAGTTATTCTTTACACCATTATACCCATCCAAGTAAGGTGGTGGTGGAAAATAGATTACACCACGGCATGGAGACGGTATTCCGTACGTACGCACGCGCGGAGATTTCGTTATCTGTAGGATGGATTGATGGTGAAATAGGGTTGTTTCATACTTATAATAACATATAAGTATATGAGTGATACTGATGTTATTACTTCATAATGAAACAACCTAAGAAGAAGAAGTGGGAGAAGAAATAAAGTTAAAAGAATCGGTAACAGACATTACCTCTTATTTGAAGTGCCTCTTTGAGATCTCCTTTTAGGGCACTAAAATTGGTCTTTGATGAAGAGCAGAACCACTAGGATATTTCTAGGGAAGTGGAGAAGAGAATTTGGCAGGTTTTGGACGATCATGAAGGCTCAAAGTGGTGTGAGGAAGAGAGGGAGGAGGTTCCCTTTTATAAGGGAGGAGAGGGGCACCCTTGGAATAACTAAAAATATTATTTTATTATAAAGCCAAATTCGGTTTCAAATAGCTCCAAATTGATTTATTTAGAATCTAATGTGGTTATGGATCGAAATAATCTCATCCAATAGAATTTAGGAAAGTTTAGGTTCGTATTTTAACCTTATCACTTATATTTAACTTTAAGTTAGATAATGTTACTTTTACCGTGTCTTTTTGTGTTTTTACACTATAAGGTTAATAAATGTACTATAACAAGTCAAACGAACCCCAAGTTGATTATTATTAATATATATAACCTTATTTAAGTCATTTGGCCTAACCTTAGATTTTTAAGAATAAAATAACAATTAATAATGTAATATTTGTTTTAAAAACTATTTTATATCAATTTTGACACTATTTAGTAATAGATTTTTGTAAAAATCATAACAGAATGATTAGTTCTAAAAATGTTAATTAACTCAATACTAACATGTCATATTAACCTATAAAATATATGGAATTAATAAAAAGTCTCAAATTATATTTATTTTGGTATTTATAACATCAATTATGTCAATATTTCAATAATAAGATAATTACTGCATCATCTTTGTGTCATAAATAAATTAAATTATTTAATGTCTAAAAATTACAAATAAAATACCATTATGTAGGAAATATTTTTAGATTTATAAGGAATATTTATAGTCGAATTTATCTTATGTATAACCCTATATTATAAATGATATATTTATTAAACTTTGATTTTAACTATTTTAACCCTTCTTTAAATAAATTAATAATAAATGTCCTAATCTAATCCATGTGGGCCTAAATGGTCATATTTTATTACTAAGGTTGTTTTTGGTCGAATTACACTTATCCAATAGAATTAGTATATGTGTTAGGGTAAAAATAAGAAAATGTTTACCCTTAATTACCCTATTTACTTTTAACCATGGTAAAAAAAGTAAAAAGTTACTATTCACCAAAAATTATTTTCATCTCATTGAACCACATTTTACTTACTGACGTCAACCGTGTCTCTCTGATTTTTGAAATTCCACTCACATAAGCGGTAAAATTAAGTTTTATGAAAAATTCATTTTTCATAACTACCACTTAGTGGTTTCACTATTAATCAAAAAATGAAAGTTTTCAGAAAAATACCAAAAATTAGGACTAAGCTACATTTGATATTACGAACTCAAAAATGATGTCTATTTTACCAAATTAAAAACATATCAGTTTCATTAATTAATTTAAAAATTAATTCCCGTCGTCAAAACAAATAGCGTGTTCTTAAGAGATAATAACTATCAAAAGATTGGCACTTGTTTATGTCTGGTTTAAATGTGAAATTACATCCAATGAACAACATTGTATTAAATTGTAAAAATATATTCTAAATATAATTTAAAACCACTCAAATTAATAATTTATCACTATTAATTATTTCGATTAAAAAGTTTGTTTTTAATTAAAATTTAGTAATTTACACTATTCATCAGAAAATGAAAGTTAGCCGAAAAGTACCAAAATATCACCGTAAGATAATTTCGATATTCTGAATCCAAAAATGAAGACCATTTTGAAAAATAAAATTTACAAAATTTCAAAAAGTGGTTATTACTATTCATAACGGCTAGTTTTAATAATATTTTAATAGCATATCGTTATTTAGTGAAACTCGGTATTGCGTACTACACCCGCTATCGAGGAATGTCGCGATTGCCTGTAATGCAAGGAAAGTAAAGGATGCATGTTGTGCAAGAATCTTTTGGTGTAGCATACAACACAAGATATTAATGAAATTAAAAAGGATATTTTTCATAAAATCTCGGGATGTTACATTCTACCCCCCTTAAAATAAATTTCGCCCTCGAAATTCATCGGGGTTATAAATGGTTTACTACTCGAAATTTTCTTTAATAGAAACCCACATAGTAAAAAAGGAATACCAAAACCAATATTTAAAAAAAAGTATGAAACGTAATGGTTACCCAAATAAACTAATCACTGGGTTTCCACATAGGTAAAAATATGGATATGGAAGAGAAATCTAACCATCATGTTCTGATGGAGAGTGGTAGAAAATATGGCTATGGAAAAGCAAGAAATCACAAATCCATAAATTTGTGACGATCTAAGGTACCATCTGATTCATCAGATATAAGAGCACTAGGACAACATTTTTGGTTTTCAAGATCATTTCCCTAAAGTTGATGAAATTGGAATTAGAAGAAATACTCTTGTGATTTTTGTATATTCTCACCATTGGATATTCTTTGGAAAATTTCCACTTCTTCTATTAAAGAAATGAAGTTGAATTTGTTATTCATGAAGTGTTAATAGATCATGTGATAGAATTATGGGTCATTCCATCTGTTTCAAACAAAAGGTTAGAAAAAGTTATCAATTATACATAAGTCCGTCTATGGTGAGGTTAATCATATACAATTCCAAAAATGAACTTATACATCATATATCGTACCGCATAATAAAATAACACTAGTTTCTACTAACCAGGGATTTCCTGTAGGCTAGTGGTAGGTGATAAAGGCTTGTCGCACTTCGATTGTGGGTTCGATTCCCATAGCCTTGTCCGACGTGATGGGCTGTCGCCCGTCCTGCAGGTTGTCCTTTTTCTAAAACTACATTACTATAACATCACATAAATAATATCAAAAAAATTTCTATCCTTCAAAAATACTAACTTATGGTTAACATAATCCATTCCAATCATTAGGCTTATGTAAAATACTTCGGTCTAATCTCATAGTATAAAGAAAATGATTACTTGAAATGTCATCAACCAAGCATGTGAATACCATCATTTATCCCCCATATATCTTGTTGGTCACATTCCAGTTATGTGAATACCTTAATCATGTATTCTCTTGAAAAATAAATACCCATTAAACCTTAGTGAAGACATGAATGCAGTTAAAAGTTAACACTTTACACATACCAAAAACCCCAATATTCTATATACTCAAACCATGATATCACTTAGACCTTATATCAATCATGAGCTCATGAATACAATCAAACATCTCATTATCTTCTTATCCCTTCACTATGAGAATATCATCTACTTTCCAAAAATATCTCAATCAATTTCCATGGTTACGAGTACCATAAAATTATTGAAAACCACAATAGACCAATATATAAATATTCCAATATTCCATGATAATATATATAACATTATTTTGGAATCCCATTAAATAAACACTTAATCATTCCACCACATCATTTTCATATTCAACATCGCCAATAGTGATCGCATGTGACTTCCCTTTTTTCCTTTGCCTTCAGTGGTTGCTCTTGTCGATCATCATTATCCCTTGGATTAGGGCATTTATTAGCATTATGCCCCATTTCATTGCACATGAATCATTTAAGTGTTGTTGGTGCGTTCTCTGTAGTCTTTTCTTTATTCACATCATAATAAACCCTTTTTCCATTACTTTGACACTCAGCTACTCGATGACCTTATTTTCCACACTTAACATTTTCTAGTCCCTTTAAGACAATCTCCACCATGCTTCTTTCCACACTTTGAGCATAATTAAACATTCATCTTCTTTTCACCATTATTATGAGATTTCTCCTTGAACTCCATCTTTCGTTTCTTGTCAAAACCATGAGATGAATATGTAACACCAACTACCATTTCTACCTTAATAGAACAACGCATAATTTCTTCATAGCTACTGAATTCTCTTATAGCTAATGCCCTTCGAAGATTTGGTTATAAGCCACTGAAGAATCGATCAACTTTACTTTCAGGTTGGATGATAAATCTAGATGCATACCTTGCAAGCCTTGTAAAATTCACTTCGTATATACCAACATATTCATCATCCTTTTTCTTTAGTTCAAGAAACTCCTTCTCCATCTTTGTTCGAAGAATACAAGGTAAGTACTTATTGAAAAATAAGTTCTTGAACTCGTCCCATTCCATGGACTCAGTTTCATCTCTCGGCCTCATATTCTTGATAAGATTCCACCATTGATTATCATCACCTTCCAAATAAAACAATGCTAAGATGACTTTTTCATGTTCATAACATTGAAGAACTGAAAATATCTTTTCAGTAGTACTGATCCATTGTTCAGCAACAAGTGGATCGGAATACCCACTAAAAGAAGGTGGGCATTGCCTCATGAAGGACTCAATGGAATATTGATCCCTTATCTGCTCATTTGGAAGTCCAGAATGATTCATAGCTTGTGTAAGTATAGGAATAATATTTTTCACTCCATCTCCCATAACATTTGTTTGTTCAGGAGGAAAATAATTGCATTGTCCATTACATTGATCAACACAGTTCCTTCGGGTTCCAGCCATCATCTAAAACCCAAAAAGAATAGTGTGGGAGGAAAAAATCACACTAGGTAAAATAATATAATAAAAGTGGAGTAACTTCAATATCTAACATCTTGGGTTACCGTAATTCTAGTACTATAACCTATACTTATACATAACCTTAGGGACATCCCTAGACATACCTTAGAAATATCTCTAGGGATCTCACTAACATTTTCGCATCCTAGTTTCCAAAGCTTGACTAAACTTTTCCTCTGATACCAACTGTAGAGACCCTAAGATTTACGTATATGGACATTACATTACTTTTTCAGAATACTTAGTACATAACAAAAAACACACACACAAGGACCATAATAGTTTAGTGTCTTTGGAAACACGGAATATAATCTTCTAATTGTGTTGAAAGATCTTCATCATCTCCCATAAAGATCTTCCTTTTTTACCTAAAACCATTCTTTATATCATGGGGAAAAGAAAACATAAAATGGTGAGCTCAAATGCTCAGTAAGGGTAAACAAAAGAAATATCAATCACATCATATACATAAGAACATAACTTTTTTAAATCTTAACCTGTAAAAGAAATCATAATTTAATAACATGGGATAAATCATAGTAGTGAAATGTGATCCAAAAAATCATAACTTAAAACATGAAACTTTGTGGCATACACACATAATCATAGATAATCATTTCTTATTAGTCAAAACTCATTACCAAGACTATCTTAGTGGACAAATTCCATTTCTGAACCGAGTTCACTCCTCGTTTCAGTCCTGTTTCACTGAACCGGTTTAACCTGCCTTCCAGCCATGTCTATCTCATGAGATATAAAATCTTTACCCAATGAATTGGAGGGAGATATAGGTCCCACCCATCTCATAATGATACCATTCTTATGTGTGCCACAAAATCATAAACCATACATCATAGCATAACCCATGAAATAAAAATGGGAATCTTAAACATCATGACATCATAAAACAATTCATATAAGATAAATGAATTCATAAAAATAATTCCATCACAACATAATAAAATCAATGTAATAAAATGGATAGAAACAGAACCCTTTATTATCTTAGATGGAAAATAATTTTGATAAAACACTTGAACTCCATTCTTGAGGAAAATATCCTTTCTACTTCAAAAACACTTTTCCTTTCTTAACATGTCATAAAATTCTAAACTAAAAGAAGTTGATTAAAAATAAACTTGAAAACTTGTAAAGGAAGATTCTTGGAAATAATGTTTTCAAAATCCATTCATTCCGTATAAGTTAAAAAAACATTCTTCTCATACTTTTGTCGGAAAAGTCAAAAAGTACCTTGTACGAAGAACGAAAAAAGATTCCTTCCATAACTTTTACTAAAAACTCACTACAGGGTAAAATTGGATTTAAACAATTGTAGGTAGATGGAAATAATATTACATAGTGAGGAAACATGGATGTGGATGATAAAATACACCCCAGTAAATACCAAAGTATAAACAATCTTGGATAAAAATGAGATTGTGATATTTCTCTTACCTTAGGTACGATTTGCTTAGTAAGTGTCCGAACCTCCTATATAATGATTCAAATAATGTCATTGACTTATTCTAGAATCATAATAATTGTTATGATATCATATCTGATTCACTTATGACTTTATATTACCCGTTCTTTTGTAAATTCCATATTAAATAGCGTTTTGGGTAAAATCGTTTCATTTGTCGTCTGTGTTTTGACTTGTAATTATTCATATGATTACTTAGATCATGATTACTTAATTCCAGAATATAAAACATTATTTATATGTAATATATATTCAGAATATACATATATATAATATATCAGTAAATAGAAATAAATACACCGTTCATAGAGACGGTAGGCCGTACGTACGCATGAACGCTGTTTTCGTTTCCTTATTGAGTTGAATGGAATTAAGTAGACGACATACATATATATACACATAAATCTAGTATCATTATTATGTCATATATTTCATGATTACTTATTATATATACTTTATAATCATTCATGAATGGTTAATGTGGAGAATGAATCTCATCGCATCGTGGAGACGGTAGTCCGTACGTACGCATGAGAGATGATATTGTTCTCATAATCTTGGAATTGTATTGGAGTGTATGTATACTATTTAAGAATCAATATCACTTTAAAATAATCATATATATTTATTATGTACACCATTATACCCATACAAGTAAGGTGGTGGTGGAAAATAGATTACACCACGGCGTGGAGACGGTATTCTGTACGTACGCACGCGCGGTGATTTCGATTTCCGTAGGATGGATAGATGGTGAAATAGGGTTGTTTCATACTTATAATAACATATCAGTATATTAGTGATACTGATGTTATTACTTCATAATGAAACAAACGAATAAGAAGAAGTGGAAGAAGAAATAAAGTTGAAAGAATCGGTAACGGACATTACCTTTTCATTGAAGCGCCTCTTTGAGATCTCCTTTTAGGGCACTAAAATTGGTCTTTGAGGAAGACCAGAACCTGTAGGATGTTTCTAGGGAATTGGAGAAGAGAATTTGTCAGGGGTTGGCCGAGCATGGAGGCTCAAAGTGGTGTGAGGAAAAGAGGGAGGAGGTGCCCTTTTATAAGGGAGGAGAGGGGCACCCTTGGAATAACTAAAACTATTATTTTATTATAAAGCCAAATTAGGTTTTAAATAGCTCCAAATTGATTTATTTCGAAGCTAAGGTTGGGATGGGTCAAAATCCTCTCATCCAATAGAATTTAGACAAGTTTAGGTTCCTATTTTTCCCTTATCATTTATATATAACTTTAAGTTAGATAATTTTACTTTTACCGTGTCTTTTTGTGTTCTTACACTATAAGCTTAATAAACATACTATAACCAGCCAATATAACCCCAAGTTGTTTATTATTAATATATATTACCTTATATAATCCATTTGACCGAACCTTAGATTTTTAGGAATAAAATAAAAATTAATAATATAATATTTGTTTTAAAAACTATTTGATGTCAATTTTGACACTATTTAGTAATGGATTTTTGTAAAAATAATAACAGAATGATTAGTTCTAAAAAAGTTAATTAACTCAATAATAACATTTCATATTAACCTATAAAATTAGTGTAATTCATAAAAAGTATCAAATTACATTTATTTTGGTACTTATAACATCAATTATGTCAATATTTTATTAATAAGACAATTACTGCATCATCATTGTGTCATGAATAAATTAACTTATTTAGTGTCTATAAATTACAAATAAAATACCATTAGTTAGGAAGTATTTTTAGATTTCTAATGGAATTTATAGTTGAATTTATCTTATGTATAACCCTATATTAAAAATGATATACTTATTAAACATTGATTTTAACTATTTTAACCCTTCTTTAAATAAATTAATAATAAAAGTCCTAATCTAATCCAAGTGGGGATAAATGGTCATATTTTATTCCTAAGGTTGTTTTTGGTCGAATTACACTAATCCAATAGAATTAGGACACGTTTTAGGGTAATAATAATAACATTTTTACCCTCAGTTACACTATTTACTTTTAACCGTGGTAAAAAAGGTAAAAAGTTATTATTCATCAAAAATTATTCTCATCGCATTGAACCACAATTTACTTATTGACATCAACCGTGTCTCTCGGATTTTTTTAATTCCACTCACAGAAGCGGTAAAATTAAGTTTTATGAAAAATTCAATTTTCTTAACTACCACTTAGTGGTTTCACTATTCATCAAAAAATAAAAGTTTCCAGAAAAATACCAAAAATTATGCCTAAGATACATTTGATATTACAAACTAAAAAATGATGTCAATTTTACCAAATTCAAAACATATCAGTTGCATTAATTAATTTAAAAATTAATTCACATCGTCAAAACAAAAAGCGTGTTCTCAAGAGATAATAACTATCAAAAAATTGACACTTGTTTATGTCTGGTTTAAATGTGAAATTACATCCAATGAACAACATTGTATTAAATTGTAAAAATATATTCTAAATATACTTTAAAACCACTCAAATTAATAATTTATCACTATTAAATATTTCGATTAAAAAGGTTGTTTTTAATTAAAATTTATTAATTTTCACTATTCATCAGAAAATGAAAGTTAGCCGAAAAGTACCAAAATTTCACCCTAAGCTAATTTCAATATTCCGAATCCAAAAATGAAGTCCATTTTGAAAAATAAAATATAAAAAATTTCAAAAAGTGGTTATTACTATTCATAACGGCTAGTTTTAATAATATTTTAATAGCATATCGTTGTTTACTGAAACTCGGTATTTCGTACTACACACGCTATTGAGGAAGGTCGCGATTACGTGTAATGAAAGGAAAGTCAAGGATGCGTGTTGTGCAAGATTTGTTTGGTGTAGCGTACAAAAAAATACATTAATGAAATTAAAAAGAATATTTTTCATAAAATATCAGGGTGTTACAATACTAGTTTGATACATATTGGAAAATGATACCACTTAGGATACACTATGGTTCTTAAGATCTTGTTGTCGAACCACTTGAGGATCTCTTAGTAAACCAATATTTCAAAATTGTCTCAATGGGATTGCATACAAACATCTTGTCACTAGAGTTAATATCTTTACTAGGTTGTAGAAATTATTTTTTTGTGTATTGTGATCAAATTTATTATGAATATGATAATGATATTCCAAAGACATCACAATAATCTATATAGTATAGGATGATGATATTATGTGATACATATCATGTATCCTCGGACATATGATCTTAGAAATGGTCATGGCCACATTGATATTCTTACGATTAGTTTCTTATATTGTAAATTATGATTCAAAAATAGTGCAGACATTATACTATGTTCTTGGATACACACCTTGGATCCCTTGGATCTGGTTGTTGAGATATTAATGATGAGTTTTTACACCATTTGAAACATAAGACTGGGAAGCCTTTTTTATTCCCAATGATCCCAAATTTATATAGACGTTTGGTCATCATGATATTATCTCAGACACTATGACATTGGATGAGTCATGTTTCTTCAGTTGAGTTAAAAAAATAAAACAATCTACAATAATGTTTTTTGGTGCATGGGTTGGAACAATCAAAGAGATGTACTTAGAGACCTTCTAACATTAGGGTTAAGTTTGTACCATTGAATTATTAACTTATTTTTAATAACTCTTTTATTATAATCATGTCAAATTAGAAATAACTATAATTCTGGTATCATATGGGTCCATGCTATCAAATATCTAAAAAATTTTGTACTCAGGCCTTGTTTGTGCTGCCACTGCATACGGGTACCGGGCATTGGTCACATTATTATTACAAGTAGAAGATAACATAAGGCTCCAGATTGTATGGTTGAGCGAGGGATCTCATATTAGGTCATATATCAAGATATTTTAAGGCGTCATGGTATTATGAAAACTACATCACAATGTTACTATGATATTTTATTATTTATATGTGGTTGACATGAGTTATATCTATCACATATTCCCTTATTTTTCAGTTTATATTTATTATCATGAACTTTTTATAAATTTATTTTGTATGTAATATTACATATATGATTATTTTTTATTAACATGTTATAATTCACTTGAATTGATGATGAAGTATCCCCATGGAATATTCTTAATACATCGATTCGGGTTAGAGGCATCTAGAATATGAGAAGGTGTCTTGACGTCATATGGATAACATAGATAGCACACCAATTTGATGTCCACTACACTAGGATGTTACAATGTTTTATAAGATATTTATTGTTCTATTTATTTACTATTTTATGTATGATATCAATGAGATATTAAAGAAATCTTGATCCTATAATAGATTCAAACCATTTTTGTTATTAATTTTCACACCATTATGGAGCCTAGTTTACTAGGGATAGTATTTTTATTTTTCATTCCACTATTACAATTATATTTAATTTCAATCCTTATTGATTGAAATTGATAGTTATTATGTCATCATTAATATTGGAATTACACCTACTAGATAATTAAAAATATATTACTTTTGGATATAAATCTTAGACAGTATTGGAAACAGTCATCTCATGCATCATGATTTGGAAAATATGATTCAAATAACATATAGGGTCCCACTAGTTTCAAAAATATTCATTGATGAGAGGTTCAATAATTTAATGTGTCAGCAATAACTTAGATGGTAGTTTCCCATATATGTACATTATTTTATTCTATATAACTATACCAATATTTATATTTAATATTCCATTTTATGGTAGGTTATGTGGACCTATGGTATATTCTTATTGAATATAATGATATAATACCATAGTAAATTTTCTATATAGTGACCATAGTATAATATTTTAATAATTTGATTCCCATGTGGGGAGACCCATAATGGGTCATTATTATTCCATTTATGTTACATAAATGGTCTTTCATGGTGAATATAGTGTTTTCCCATATATTAGGGATTGAATTTTCATTTGACCAACCTAGTGGATGTGTCTTCACTTGATGAATATCATCTAGGATGATTTTTTTTATTTATGTATAACACGTGAAATATATTTATTCTAAATAGTAAATTCATATATTATGATAATATGTGATAATCAGTTTTCTAGTAGCTAGTTAAAATGAAAAAATGGATGTTTCTATTTTGTTTGATATTGATGTATTGAGCCCTAATGTAATGAGTGTTTTCATAATCAGAAAATGATATTTTCATAAAAATATTATTTCTTGGGTGATGACCTAGTGGTATTAGTAGAGGATTATGGGAGGATGGAGTTTATGGGACGCTTTAGGGGGACATAGTATATATTTAACTCAATGAATAAAAAATTCATAGTGTGAATGGATCAAATACAAAAATTAAACTACCCAAGGATTGCCATAGATAAAATGGGATTCACTCCATGAATCCATAATTTATGTTATTTTAGTTGGGCTCCCCACTTTTTTGATTGGATATATTTTATACACAGTGAGGATGATTTAGCCACACCTCCCCATCAATCAACCTATATTTCATTATATACTCGGTGTTCTTATAAAATTGTTCTGGGTATAGATCCATTCTCATTCCACTATGTTATTAACCTTATTATTTATTCTTAATTTTTGGATTATTGGTTTTGAAGAAATTTATTATTTGACAATACAATAGTAAAATAAGAAAATTTTTATTGGATTTCATACAACAGTGGAAAGAACAAATTAATATCTTAATATATTATTTTTATCATAATTTCATCAGGGGTACAAAAAACCATTGAATGTTCATTAGGTTTTCACTAAAAATTGAATTTAATTCATTATATAATTAGAAAAATACATCGTATATCATACCCAAATTGGGTCTGGTGGTGTACAAGGTTTAATAGGAACCCTATTTATAGGGGTAACATTTATTCTTAGATGCCCATTGTGGTTTTGTTGTTTATACATATTTGGGATAAATTATATAAATAAGTATAACCAATTAATTTGGTATATATAGATAATGTTATTCCCTTAGGACTGTAGGTAATGGTCGATGGTGCTAAGAATTACATGGAGAGGGTTGGGGTAAGATTGGATGAGCATGGGTTTCATGTGACCAAGATAATAATTTAAATTAGAAAAGGATATTATTGAGGTATTTAGTCCTGATACTAGAACAATGACACTATTATTGTATTAAATATTCATATCTATGTGTGGCCTCACCAGTTTGGAGAAGACCCCTATTATTATTATTATTAAATAATTTAATTTGAAATAGTTTGTCAATATACAGTTAGACTTGAAATGAATGATATATTGTTCCAAATAAACAAAACACCACAGTAATAGGATTGAATCCTCAACTACTAATTGACTAGGACTGTTGTAATATTAATGGGATACTCCATGATGGGGGCGTAATGTTTCATATGTTTAATTTCCCTAGTTTTATGAATGATAACAATTGGCATAGTTGTATCCTAGGAAAGTGCATCTTTTACATAATGGAAAAGTGATGGATTTTTTTAATCCGTAGGTGTGTAATGACACATAGATATTGGAAATGATCTATATATCAATGATAAAACAAGTGTGGCATGCCCATGAGTAGTGTGAGGTTGTGAGATGAGATGGATAATTCTAAGGGGTGGAATTTTGACCGAGAGTTATAAATAGATCATCCAAAAATTTTGTGTCTGAGTATCCTTATTGGGATACCACGTATACTATAGTGACCATGGAGGCCCCATGTTTTCCCCATATTGATATGAACCTATTTGTGTTAATGTAGCTACAGTTAGGGATGGTTGAATGTGGAACCTAAACCCCGTTTGAAACAAGATTTTCAATGATTATTTTGAATATGATAATAAGAAGAGGTAATAACTGATCACCTATCATTATTCAGTATTTAACTTTTAAAATCTAATTTAGGTCTGGATAAATATATTTACATTCTAAGACCCAACATGAATTCATATTGTGATGATTTTTTTTGAATTTGGAGGAATAAGTTTCCTTTATTAGATATGGCCTTGCGCCTTACGTGATATTTTAATGTGATGGCTTGGATTATGATGTTTTAGGTGGTTTACCTGTGCATTATGGGATGTAGATATTTATATATTTGAATAATTTTTGTGACTATGAGTTGTGACATCTGGACTATATGGGATTCCCAAGATAACGTTTTACCCTATCCATCTCTAGATATACAAGGACCAACCATTCATTCGTGGGGACTATGATAATATTTATTATTTATATAATCAAAAGAATCTATGGTCACCCCTATGATCAAGAGAGTTAATCAAAATGATATTATGTGTTTATCATCAAAAATATCATGAATAACGAGATCCATCAATTTGAAAAAATGAGTTTGGGTTATTCTAAAAATTTGATTTGATAATAGGTAGATAATTCCTCATTATCCATTCATTGTATTATCAATTCAAATGTATTCCTAGGATGCATGGGATCTTTCTGTAGAGTTTTTATTAATGAGTTGTGGGATGATGGTGACTATGGATTGTGGCTAAAGTTGTTACACCCTCTGATCCAATCATTACAAAAATTCCTTGTGATCCTGACATAATCATAGATACCCCAAAACTGGGGGAAGGATATGTTTTTTTATAATTTATGGACACAAGGGTTTATAACTATAGGGTTTTGCGTACATGAGTGATCACTATCCACAATTAAATTTTCCAATGAATTCTTACAGTAGTTTGATGTAGGTAGCATTAAATTATTTAAATATTTTCAGAAATTTATATATTATAAGAGTGATTTATTGATATATCAATAAATTTATAGGATATTATGGTACCTATTTTGTGGTTCCCTACTAATTTCTGTACTCAAGAATTGATCGGGCCACCATTTTAGTTGATTACAATAGTAGTTCTCACTTGAATATTTTCAGAAGAGGATTATCTTAGGATTGGTATATATACTATATATGAGATAGTTGAAATTATTTTAGTGGTTTGAATGATATGCAGTTAAGTCTAGTCATAGATACTCTGGAAAATATTATTTTATTATTAATTTTCAATATGTGATCGATCTGATTAGTAAATAGTATTCTATGACCTTATATCACAATATTATATTTATTTGGATGGTAAATTAATTATTTAGTTCATTAATATACTAATAATTATGAAGAAAATTAATTCCTTTTTTAATGAAAACTATGGTGTTGGGGTATAGTATCCCTTTTATATCATTGCATACCCTCACTACTAGAAAACAACATCTATTTTGTGGGGAGGAGTAGAAGTGATCTTATGGATAATTGATTTGGGGAAATAGATTATTTTTCTCATTATTTCAATGTTACATAAATGAATATAGTTATGAATAAGGTTGTTATATATGTTTTTTATTTGAAAAAATATGCTTACATTGGAATTTTTTGGTGTGAAGTGATATTTTTTTGGCATTTATAAAGGATTTAATCATAAACAATTATCATTGATATATTTTTGATATTATAGACCTAATTCATTTTTTTGGGTTTATATATTCTGTATTTTAAAAAGCATATCATTAATTATTTTTTAATAATGTCATTTCCTATGGAATTGAATGCCCCTATTTTCATGGTTTTTTTATTAATGTGTTACTCTATTCCTAATAATTTTCATAGCATTAGTTATAACTCCAATAGTAATGTTACATGTTATGGGCCATTTTTCATTACTATATATTTGTATTTATATACAAAACCATGAAATTTATATACCTTTTTCCTTGTAATTCGTTAGATAAACAATGAAAAACAGTTTATATTCATTAATATTTTTTTCTAAATGAGTTGTTTCGCAAATTGTGAGATTTTTTGGTAATTGGATTTTCATTCATTGAGCTATGATCATTCAATCCAACTATTTCATATGTTGTTTGTATTATATCTCACGTTATTTTTTTATGTGTTTTTCTCTCATTGCTTAAATTTTTACCGCATAAAACCATTTTCAAATGTTTCATCCCTTAGGGATTATGTTGCATATAATAGTTTATGATAACCTAAGTCTCTTTTCAATTTTTGTATATTATATCATCCTAAACATCTATCAGCCATGCTTGAGTTATCCCAAAATAAAAAATAATAATAAATTATTTTGATCTCCATAGGAAAATTAATGTTTAATCAAAATGAATGTTTTTTATCTTTTTTAAAAATATGCATATTGAATAATTGTTTTTCAAAAATCATAAAAATGGATTTCTATTGAATTTAATTTGTTTTATCTTATATTCTATTATATTTAATATAAACTCTATATATATGTAGGTTCTAGTTGATTTCGTTTAATTTAAAATATATTGACTTTGAAAATAATTTACATCACATTTCTAAATGTTCTCTTTGAATGTGACTTAAAAAATTTTACCTTACTATATTTAAAAAAATATTTGTAAAAAAACATCATTTTTTCATTTATAATTTCATTTATGTTTTCTAAATTAAGTACCCTAATAAGAATTTTGTTTCATTATTTTCACTCTAAAATATAAATGTTTAATTTGGGGATTCATATAATGGTATCATACAATTGAATTCCTAAAACCATCATTTTTTAGACAATCCTTAGAATTATTTTTTCACGGTATATTTCATCTATAACCACATATTATGATGAATAAATTGTTATAATAGACTTATTTTGTATTAAGAGAAAACTCCTTCTTTAATTTGATGAATTTTTATTATATTAATCTCTTAATGACATTCATATATACAAATGTCTATATATATTATGAAAATAAATTTTTTAAATAGATTTAAAGATTTTCATCAATAAAAAGGGAGATTCTACTAAATTATGGAGTGAAACTAGGTTATTTATGATATTAATTTAATATTTATTTTTATTTGGATGTTTACTATGAAATTTTTATAAATCCATACAATTTATCAAGGTGGTTTATATAAAATTAATCAATTTTATCAACATTATTAATATTTTTGATAACATTATGGATTACTAATAAAAAATTCATGTTTAATATGTTCTAAAATTCAAAATCATTCATTATTTAGATACAAATGTTTTATTTTGAAAGATGTTCCTTAGGGAATGATGTTAAAAAATTTCATGACTCATGCAGGGAATGAATTGTACATTAGTACGTAACTGATTTGTCCTATAATTGTATATACCCTCAATAAATCAACAGGTTTCATGAGAAAAAATAGTTTTTGTTTTGGTTCCACCATCTTAATATAATAGGATAATTTCATGGAAAAAGTCACCAATTATATTTTTTTTGATCGACATTACACATTCCACTAGTATTGGTTTAATATTATTGATATCATGGTTTTCATTAATTTTAATGATTATCAGATTCAATAAATTTACATGTTTATGGATTTGTTTTGTTTACTTATTTCAAACATAACATTTTAATCATGATTATTCATGGATTACATCACAAGTGTTTCTCTTACAAACCATTTGAAATCATTACTTTTTATGTATATATTTCCCATGTTTATGATGAATAATATTAAAAAAGATATTCCCAAATGAATCAAATGTATTGATAATATATGTGAGATATTTATGTCTCATTATTGATTTTGTAGATTATAATATAGTGTAAAAATATTTCAATTAATTGATAAATCTTTGGGTTTTTTGTGTTTTTTAAATCTCAATATCTAAAATTGTAAATGTTTTGGAAAATGAGTATATGGAAGTATTTTCATTAGGAAATATCATGATAAAATTTTGATTTCAGCAAATATTATAGTTAGAATCCAAGCCAAAATAATATGTATTTGTTTATGGAACAAGGCTTGGTATTGTTGGACCAATGATTCATAATTAAAACATCTTATTGATATCATACATTTTTTCCCATTAATATTGTGATCATATTTATTTCATTTGTATTCATAAGAAAATTCTTTAAACACACCCCATCAGTAAAATTTCATTAGTTATAACAAACATTCATTAAAATTCATTTTAAAACATTTAGAAAATTTTGGGGACATCCCACTAGTTTTATTGGTTTACTATATCCTATTTTAAATCCACCATTACCATTTCTTATTCTTATTTTCAAAAAGTATTTAACTGTAGGTAATCTAAACCAAATTATCATAATAATCAATAACTCCATAACATAAAAATTTAACTGTAGCAACATATATTTATATATTATATATTATATTTTTGAAAAATAATAATATTTTACAATCATGGTACATAATACAATTTGATACACACATGGATAGTTTGGAAAAATATTACATGTATATGGCCACGAAGTAAACTTTTATTATTTACAACAGAAATATCATTTCCATTATTATTAAAATAAAATTAGTGGAATACAATTCCAGAATGATATCATTATATATTATTAAATATATAGAATCATTATTATTCATGGGAACTTTATTATTTATAATAGACAACCATAAATGAACATTTCCTTCAATCTAATAAATCACTGAATTTTTATTTTTTTCTATACATCTCATTACATAAAATATTTTAATAATTCATTTATCCATACTAAAGATTTAACCTGTTTTAAAGATTCATAAAAATTCTTGGGGTGTTTTATCATGATATTCTCTCTTATATACACGTTCCTCTAACAATAATTTAGTCCTTTTCATTTATGGCTGTAACAAGTAATAACCCATATCAAATGAGTTAAAACTACATCATAGTTATCTATCTTAAAAAAGAATTGGCTACCAATTTGGAATGTTATTATAACCTTTAAAACATATTACTTTTTATTTCGAACATTTTTTATATTAAAGAATCATTATAATAAATATATTAGAAGATGAAATATTTAAATCCTAAATAGTTTTATCAGGATAATATAAGCATAATATTGAATATCAATGCTCTGTCTATTAACATCAACCAATTTTCCAATGTCATCTATTTATTTCCACTGGAACTAACTAAAATTTCACATTACATAATGAACACATAATTATAAAATTTAAATTTCGTGTATCAATTATAGATATAGATAGAATTATTTCAGTTTAGAGTTTTTATAATGAGTTAAAACATTAAATAAAAATTGATACATTAACAATGTGTAAATTTTTACAATATAAATTTGTTCTTCATTTTATACAGAATATTTATTAATGCCAATTTTTGATTATTCCAAATATGTCACTATTGACCATGATATTAATCTTATTTTCCTATATATCATGTCATATAAATTATTGACATTTAATGAGTGAAAAAAATTCAGAAAGGGATATAAAAATAATCTACACATATTACTCCCCTAAAATGCATGAAAACGATTGAAAATGATTTTCAATTTCACAGAAAATAGTTATCACATTAATAAAACATATACCAATGATGAAATAAAACATTCCTAAAAGAGAATAAATTAAATACCATTAGCATACATGAAAATAATAAAAGAAATATTTGGTATTTTAGAGCTACTAAAAACATTCATTTAAAAATATGACATTCAAATTTAAATTTTTTAAAAATTTAATTTCTCAATGAAAAAATCATTCATTACAATCACATAGATTCCCTAAAATAGGTATCTTGGGGCATTAAATTCATAAAAAAATATCCTTTCATGTTCATCCTATATCACAAATAACTTTTTTATTATTAATTACATTACAGTAACATATAATGATATATCACATATTATAAACATTAACAAAGTATTCATTACCCAATGTATTATATATCTATATGAGGCCCACACATCATCATGAAAAATATTATGCATAACCATAATAATATAAAATTATCATGTGACATATCATGACCAAATAATATAAGGATTTTCATATTATATTATAAATCTATTAAAAATTTCTTTTTTCAACACAAGTAAACCCCAGAACAATTTTCTAAAAGAATGAAAATAAATATTACTATATTGTGACAAAAATTTAAGAGAAGTATTCTTGTTATAATTTGAATAATTTATTGTTTGATAAATAATAAAAACACTTTTTTGAATCCCTGTGATTAATATCATCTATGAGGATGAAAAAATAATGTAAGATCATATATGTAATTTTCAATATTTGGCTAAATGTTGAAATGAAAACTACAATATGTCCTTAAAATGAGAATTTTAAAATTGTTTGAATAATTAAAATATTATTCAAAAATGAACATTAAATTCATTAATTTATTAATAATTATATGCAGGGAAAAATTTTAATAATGTGGATGTGGATGATAATGATTTAAAAGGGTTAGATTAAATTATTTTGGAAAAGATAAATTCATTTCCATATGTCCAGTCTACATTCCAATTTTATCTATATAATTAGAAGAAAAATAATTTTACTTTTTTAAATTAATATTATAATTTTTCTTATTTATTAAATTTTAGAAATATAAATTCCAAGATCATAATCATAGGGTCCAAACCGACGCATGAAAAAACTCATAATTTCCTCTACATACTCTATGTAGTATCTACTAGCACTGAGGGTCTAATGTAATGTAAGGATACTATATCCCATATTATCATATCCATAAATAGGAAAATAAAAAAATCATATAGTAATACCAAACAACATCATGGATGAAATCTTGAATAAAAGAAATATTTTTGGAAAAAATATATGTATCAACCATCTCATGTTATTTGTTAACAATATTTAGTAGTTTAAATAGATAATATAAATAAATGATGTAGGGATTATTTTTTATACTTCATCCCCATAGATTGTACATCCTTAAATACTTTTTCCTTATAATGAATATATCTAAACATTTTCCTTATCTAGATTTTCAATATTTATGTATTTCTAGACACTAAGATGCTTATGTAGAGTATGAATTTAAACACTATAGATTACATACTATGAATCCTTCACATAAGATTACATGTATATAGGGATTTAGGTAATGATAAAAATTTAAATTTTTATACCAGAATATTTTCAATAATGTATTGAATGATTTTGTGCTAACTAAGGTGACATAATCCCTTATTTAACATGTGTTGGATCCATGATAAAATAATATCATATGTTTTCTCTTTAGGATTTGAATAATACAATTTATCTTCATCTACATTAAAGTACATTTATTTTTCAACCTTAATAATACAGTTTCATTCAAAATATTATGTTCTTTTCCCACACAATACCCATAGCTACATCCTCTCATTTAATGGTATATATTCTCGTGAAGTTAGAATAAAAAAAGATCTACACATATGAAAGGGAATTCCCCAATGGTATATCTTACCAGAACATGGACACTCATGCAATATCATAAGAAATCCCCCATGGGAAATACAAACATAATGGTTAGGAACTAACAATGATAAACTACATTAACAATTAATGATTATTTTCATCCAAACTCCATGTACACAGTGATGAATAAATTTATAATGGAAACCTGTCACACTGAACAATAAAATAGAAATTCCACAGTCTATGTAAAATTTGAATGTAATAAAATATAAAATAAAACATTCTCATAATAATTAATTAACAAAATTCAAAATAAAAAAACTGTAATATAAAAAATGCATGTAAAAAATAAAAACATTTCACAGGATGTGTTTCATTTGTTATGAAATATTAGAAAATTAATACAAAACCTAAAAAGAACAAAAAATAGCATACATTTAATAAACATAGAAATAACTACATATATTTTTTTACATAGTAAATAAAACCCAATCCATAAAAAATAAAATTTCTCACATGCCACACTACCACTATCAGACCTGTATAGCATAAAAGGGACACATTAAAAATTATATACAAAATATAAAATCAAAACATCTAGCACTATAAAAGGCATCATGATTTTAATAGTTTCATACCCCTAATAAATTGACATCAAATTATATGTTCTCTCAATGAATGATACAATGATCTTAAATATAAACAATTTCTCTCTAGAAAATGATGTAATCCATTAATATATTACATTTTGAAATTGGGTTTAGATAAGTGTTCAATAAATTGGACAAGATCTATGTCAACATATCCATGGTGATCTACCCTCTGTGATATATATAATCCCACTTTGGAAAATGATTCAAATTCTCACGATCAATAATTTATCCGTTATGAAATAAAGAATATTAAATTAAATCAATAGGTATTCATTATATCCTTAAAATATATGTTGGATAATGAATTCCTCTATATATTAATTGATGTAATCTATGATAATCATGAATAATAGGGGATTAAATCACCTCTTACCATGAATTGAATATATTCAGCACTCTATATTCTCTTGATTTATAGTATGAATGTATAAGAACCACCATTAATTACCACTGGTGACCCAATTCATAACAACACATTTTGTTGAAGATAGAATGAGGGAGTTTAAAGATATTTTTTATTTTAAATTCTATATTTGATAAATAATAATATAGAACATTTTTTATTAACATGTTTTTATAATCCGACGGAGAAAAATGGTATTAATTATACATATTCAATGCACTATCACCATTTTGTAAACCATGCACTGACCATACCATTCATCTTTTTACCCAGTCACATTTATTTCTAAATAATGTTTCATGGATGGGCCTAGCCATGAATAAATAGTTTTACACATAATATTCTTCACTAAATAATATTCATGGTTTCTTTGGAGAACCTAAATATTTTCTAAATCCAATTGAACACCATGAACCTCAATGAAGGAACTTAAAACCACAACAAAAAAATTTCTACGTAATACTTCTCTCAATAATTATAATAATAAAAACCATACAAATTGGATGAATATATGGTTTAATGTATCTAAAAATCTCTGGGCCATTATAATCAACCATAATAAGGATGTCCTGTCCCCGTGGAGTCTCTATGGATTTGATGCTCAATTAAAATGGGTCATTAGGATCATATATTGGATTTTATATACCCAATCATTTTGTGTAATCTTTCATGCCTGAAAAGGATTAGGAAATTTGGAATAATCATTCCTTGTAACAAAATGTTGTTCTAGTTTATAACACACCCAGGAGCTTTATAAATGATATATCCAGCTATAGAAACACATCATCACAGTCGATCACATGTGTAGAAATAGGGACAAAACACTGAGGTTGAGAGACATAAAACATACTTTTCATTCCTAGATACCTTAAATGCTGATATACAAAAAATTTCTTACCAAATTCTATATATATAGTCTCATACTAACAAATAAATAACTGAGACTACAATCCATAATCACTATCAAATGATTCCATATGTATTGAATCCTAGAAAATATATTACTATATAAACTCAATGATAATCCTAAGTTTATACTATAATAAAATGAAATAAAAAATCATTCATGTAAATTATACTCTAAAATCCTTTTTTTCACTTTAATTTCCCATAATTCTATAGATTATATATTGTACCCAGTTTCTGCTAGGCACCCAATGCCTTTAGTAAGACCTACAAAACAACTATCCAAAATGAACATCTGTATCTTATATAATTCTCAATTTAGATCCCTATAGTCATTGAATATTTCTCAAATAAAACATGAATTATTTACCCATTGAAATTGTATTTTGAATCGTCAAGAAGTGAGATACATTGGTCAAATGGTCAATAATACCCAAAATAGTATCAAAACACCGCATGATTATACATACCCACAGAATGATGTTTATATTATGTTGTCACGCATATGTTTAGAAACTAAAAATATAGAATAAAAAATATTAGGTCATCGATGCATGGAATTTATCTTTTATCAGCTAACATTTCTTGAAAATAAAAAAAAATTGGGATGTATCCCATCATTATATTACACAAAAAAGGATGTCAAATTCCACAGTACGTCTTCATTGAATCTAGAAAAATTTACCATTTATATTAATAAGTGTCTCTCAATTCAGAATCCTTCATAAATGTTGGAAATTAATTAAAATCATTAGACTTTTTTTGATAACATTTTATTGCAACAAAGTTAATTAATTTTTCTATACATTAAATTTCATTGATAACTTCAAATACATGTATCCCTAAGTAAAAAATAACAGTAATATAGTACACCATTATACAATATCCATAAATTGGATTTTTAAATGAGATAAAATAATTTAATAATAAATATAAATTTTTTAGATAAATAATATATTTTGGTAAATATGTTGTCATTTTTAGTAAAGTATTTATATAATTCAAAAATATATATTATTCCTCAGAAATGGTTATTATATATTTTTTTCTGAGAAAAAAAATTCTTTATTTTTAAAAGTATAGAAAATAGAATGTAGTAAAAATAATAATTTTTAAAATCGATATTTCAATATATTTTTAGAGTGAATTTTTTTTGAATTTGAAAATTTATTTTTTTTGCAGAATTTTTAAAATACATATTTTATACACAAACATTTTGTTTATTAAATTTAATAATCTTCAATTGAATTTTTAATTATTTCAAAAGTTACATTATTTTAATTATAATATTAATTATCCAATTATTAAAATTATAAAATATTTTATTTTGGATTATTGTTAAAACCATATATAGAATAAAATAATTCTTTCTAGAAAACATACAAACATTGTGTTGTGAGGATATAATTTTAAATTAAAATTTTCAACTACTCTCAATTGAAAGTATTAAAATTAGTATAACATTTTAAATCAACAGTTATCCATTTTTTAATGAAGTAACTTATATTTATTATGAATTAATATTAAAATATTTTATGAAAATTCCATTACCAAAATAGTTTAAATTTCAATACTGTGGGGATTAAAAAGGAAAATAAGGGTATATTTTATATGTAAACATGTCTAATTGATATTTTATAAACATATATACACAAAATATTAAAACACATTCAGAATAATGAATTTATTATTTATTTCTATTTGTAACAACTATGTTATATATAAACCATTTTTTAAATCTTTTGTGTGTCATGTCACCCACCCCTAAAAGGATAAACCCACCTTCCCTGCTTTTTACCACTTTGAGAAACATATATGAATATATATCTAAGAAAATATATTATAAAGTTCTCTATAAATGTTATAGAAGGAATTTATTATACAAAATACCAACCATATTATAATTATGATAAGATTTAAAGAATTTCATTCAATAATGTGGTAAACACCTTAAAAGGTCCCATCATTTTTATGTATTATTTTACATCAACTAAATTACAATAATTTATATAAAACAGAAACTCTAGTATAACAAAGATAAATAAATTATAATATTATCATGTATCGAAAAATATACACTCACTATTCCATTAAATGACAAGTGAATGATTCCCTCATTCGAACATGTGAATTACCACTTCCACATAGAAATACAATTCATTTTACAACCCCATCATTCATGAATAATTATTATAATGGGATTGAATTTTTTATATTATATTTATGATATAATTAATTTTTTTAAATTTTAATATTACATCTATATTCAAACCTTATAGTAAATAAAAAAATGATTGTTTTATTCTACTTATGTGTGGACAATGACCTCCACAATAGTATATGTTTTGTTTTTAATTTTAATTTTATTTAGATGGAATTCAAGTGATATTTAATTTTTATATATGATGAATATTATATTATAAGGAATATGTATTTGAGAATTATTTTTGAACATAATTTAATTCAATCATTAGAAAAGTAAAAATTTTGATCATGCATATGTACGACATACCATTTCCATGACATCTATATATAATATTTTTTCATTAAATTATATGGTTAACTAAAAATATGTATCTAATAAATATATATAATATCTATTTTAGGATAAAAAATAATAATATTATGGAAAAATTTTTATTGATGAAGGACCAAAACAACCAAATTGATATTCACAAGAAAAAATACCGTGAAACTATGATTAAAAAACTGTGTTATTAACAATATGGTAATGCAATGTTATAAGAGGATAATTTACAAAATTATAATTATTAATAATAATTTTTTATATTATAAAAAAATAATAATTTATAATATAATTCATAATCTTTGATTAAGAGTAAATGGGACTCAAGGTAAGGGTTTGTAACAAAACCTCATTGGTTATCAGAATTTATTATGATTAATTTTTTAGGAATTAATATCAAGATCTACATCTCATGAGAAACATTAAATATCATTAACTAATTTAATTTTAGGAGAGTACATTTTTTACTTTCATTTTACTAACCTTATGTACTCAATCAGAAAAGAGAAATAATTTATTAATTTTATTAAAAACCCAATTTTCATACTTATTTATGAGTTCAAAAGAAAATTAAATAATATTTTAATAGTATTATATATCTTTTTAATATCAAATTTTCACATTATTTTCTCTTTATGTAATTATTTAAAATGATATATTCATTTTTTGTGAATGAGGTAGATTTTTTAATTTTTTACAAAATTTTTCAATGAAGTATTTTGTTTAAACTTATACATAATGAATGGAATTTTCTATCATCATGAAAACTCAATATCTTGAAACTCAAATTACATTCTTATAAGATTCATTTTAATAAAAAGTAACTATTATTTTGGAAAAATAATTACTTTTTTGAATCTATTTCAAATTTTAAATTGAATATTCGTCTCAAAATATTCAAATTAATATATTAATGTTATTTGTAATCTAGGATGGAATCATTCATTGTTAAATAATCATAAATTGGGTATGTAATCCAATGATATAATCTTTATTCATTGTCCTGATGGATTATGATTATAACAAATTATTGATTGTGAAACCTATTTCATTTCCATGGGTTTTACTATGATGGTATGTTTATGAAACATGTTTCAATTTAGTGGGTTGTGATTTGATGAATGTTTATAGACTAGTGAAAGAAATATGTATGAATTTAATTATGTGATGGGTCTACTAGAGACTTTATATCCAAATAATTAATTGGTTTTTAATTCATATCTAATGAGATAAATAGTAGTTAAATGGGAATTTAACCTTGTTGAGTAAGAGACAATATCCATGATGATAGTATTGGGAGTGAACATTATATAAAATAACTTAATATAGAGTGAACCCACTCTAATATTGTATTCTTAGAAATGATATTTGAAAACTAAGGGATTTATTTTCAAGTATATTTTTTCATTATATATCTCTCTTATGATAATATTTTTCTCTCATGGAAATTGTACATTTATTCCATTAATATTCATATATTTTGAATTAACCATATGTATACAAGACACACAATAAAAATCTATGATTTAAATGGTATTTTTATCAAATGTAATCATCATGTTATCATTATGATATTATTTTTTATACAAAAGTAATCATTGATATTTAAATTATTTATCCTTACTATGTATCGATCTCAACCTTTATTTTGTTTCCATCTTCATAACATATGAAGATTGATTTTAACTATGTTATATAAATTAATGGTTCTTTTAAAAAATAGAATATATCATATTGTAGAAATGTTTGGATATCTTTTGAAACTATAATTGGATAAAAAAAATTATAACCTTTGGTATTATTATATATATATGATAACATCCAAATTTTTTGATAAATATCATGGATTAAATTGGACAATCCTAATATATCATAGATTGAGATGAATATGCCTTGATTTTTAAATACAACAAAATATTCTTCAATATTAGGTACTGTTCCACTATGATTAATGTCACTCAATTTTTTAATTTTTGATTTACTAAATTAGTGTAACCCAATGAAATCATGATAATAATGAATGAAATGAATCTTTCCATGATTATACTCATATTGAACCAAATCTTATGGTATTTAGATTGAAAAATCAAGCTTCTATGATTACACACTAGTCTAAGGAAATAAATCATGGTCAACATCCAAATCTAAAATGGAGGGAATAATGTTTTGTTGAGTCCTTCATATAGAAAATAACACATTATATCAGTGGGTCATCTGATCCACTAGTTGTTATAAAATTAATCATTACCACTAAAATGATGTTTTTATTGTATGTTGTATTGAATATGAAATTATTTTTGTGTTTTTCTATCATTTTGACAGTTTTTGAGATCAATTATGGAATCATATCCACAACATTATGAAACATTAATAAATGGGATCCATTTTCTGGGGATGGTTTAATAAATTATATTATAATATATACATTCCACACATTCTTCATATAAATGTGGATAATGAGTTCTATATTGTGAATAAGAATGGTTATGACTCACTTATTTCCTATGATAAAACATTCTTATGATTTTAGATGTATGATTCTATTAATATCATCAAATTTGAATGAACTTTTCATATAATCATTATTTACATAAAGAAATGTTTCTAAAGGGAGTTATACAAGTCTATCTTTAGTAATAACATTGATATTAAAAAATATTCATTCATGGTGGAAATGGATAATAGAGTTATGTAACCATTTCATTGTTTTCTATATAAAATTAGGGATGAAATTAAATGTAAAGTATAATTGTTGTAGGGAGAATATAATGAGAATTATAGTTTGATCAACATGTAAATATAATCGTATTCTGAATTTTATTAATTGTATTAGTATTTTTTGAAATGAAAGGAAACTATTAAAAGGGGTTTTTTTAGATCAGAATCATATATACATTTTTTTATGATAGTCTCTATAGAATGAACCAGACACACTCTAGATATTCTAATATAAAGTATTTAGGAAAAAGTTTAAGTAGTGATCAAACATTAGGGTTATTGGTGATGATAAACTTCAACAATATCTTAATCATTAATGAATATTGATGCTCATGTAAACACTTTTAATGATGAGGAGTAAAAAAATATAGTGGTAAACTTCATAGTAATTGGAAATTATATAACTGATAAGGAATTATATTATTTTACATCAACAAACTATTTTATATATGAATAATTTACCAATTGTACCCTAGTAACATGAAAATTATTAGATGTTTAAATAGTAGTGAATTACACTAAATTTAAAATAATCATATTAAAAGTCCATTATTATTTTATTATTAATGTTTATGGAATTGTTCTTCAAAAAAATATTTTATTTCATCCTCTATTTAAATTCAATGATATTTAGGGAAGGATTGGATTTCATAACAAAAGTTGACATAACTTATTGAGGGTAATTTTTTTTAAATTAACTTGTTTTATTTTATCAGTTTGTTGATAAATAAGAATTCCCAATTGAAATTTATTCTATTTTGTAAGACCTCGTTAAAATACAAAATCACTTTTTTCTCCATTGAATTGGGAAATATAAACAGATATGAAATGTAAATTTTTTGAGAGTATTTTTAGGTATTACCCGAAGAGTTTCCTAGCCTTACATTATATAGTAGAGTTGAGTTCTAATTATAATTAATAGGTAGTTCTATCGCATTTACTATAAATATATAAATAATATCTAGGTTTTTGTTGCAATAATTACATAGGAAACTCTTTTAGAATGTTGAAAAGGATATTATTCAACCATTTAATTCACCTTGAGGTCTATGTATTATTTTTTAAGAATAAATATGGGTAAATGAGACGATATATTGATTATCATTAACATAACAACATCACAATCGTAAATATGGATAATATGATTCATATTTACAGCATGTTTAATCAAATTTATGGTTCCCAACACTATTCCAATATTGTTATTTATTTTGGATACCATAAAACGACGATTGGGAAGGGGTATATTCTCAAGAAATAATTTCATACAATGTATATATTCTATGAATATATATAGGATACATTTGATATAAATAATTCCATAATATATTCACTGATTCTATAAATATATTCTTTAGATATTACCCTGGTGAATTTAGGGTACTATTTAGGGATGATGATAATATATTTTAAAAGATAAAGGAAGTGAATGATTTTCACTTTAGAATTTTACCAAAGACCCTAAGGGAGGATAAATTATTTTTAAAATGTAATATTTTTTAAATCAAAAACCATCATTTTTTTGAAATATAATATAAAATATGTGTATATTGGGAGATCTATCAAAGAGAGTAGTTTTTTACGATTTTCCTATATTGACCACCAAGAATGAGATATGTTTTTTCATAGATTGGTTGAATATTATTCAAATTTTTTTGATATTTTCTCATTACAAAATAATCCATGCACACTATTACCATGTAATAGAGCCATGTTCCATCATATTAATGATTCTGAGGAAAATTTAAATGAACTGAATAAAACTTTAGTCCGCACACAAATAATTAAATTAACCTATTATAGCAAAGTATTTTTACACTAGAATGATTCATCAATGAAGGGACATTAATGTGTTATAATATATAATGTTGTTATTATTTCTTATGCATAATGAAAAAAAAGATAGTTCACAAAAATAAATTATCCAACTCATATTTTGGAGTAAACTGTATTAACTTTTCCTTAAATATATGTAATAATTATCATTATTGATAAATATTATATATATATATATAATTATAATATAATAATGTATATTAAATTTCCCTAAAATAGAGAGGGAGTTTTTATAGTAGAGTGATTCATAAATTAAAGGATATGAATGTGTTCTAATATATAATGTTGTTATTATTTCTTATTCCTTATGAAAAAATACGGTTCACACAAATAGGTTATCCAACTCATATTTTGGAGTAAACTAAATTAAATCTTGAATTAAATATATGTAAGAATTATCATTATCGAAAAATATTATAAATATATATAATAATAATATATTAAAGTATATTTTCACTCAAAAAGAATAGAAAAATGATACTAATAATATGATATGAGTTGATTAGAGATTACAACTACTTAATACATTACCAACTATAGAAATAGAATAAGGTGGTAGATACTATGAGTTAGGAGAATAATGTTGTTTTATATACAACAAGGATCTCAAAGGATACAATATATCTATATTATCAAAGGGTCGATATAAAAAATAGGAAGATAGGGATATATCTAATCTTTCACTAATTAGTGTTCTACAATAATTCTATGTGATTGTTAAGATTCATCATATTAAATATGAGGAACTAATGAAGTAGGTAAAAAAATTCATCGGTTAAACATCGATAGTAGTTAAATAATAATGTTCTTGAACTATTTATATGATTAATAAATACTAGATTTACAAAAGGATTTATGGAATATAGGTAACATCTCAACAATGTAAATTCATCAAGGATGTTTAATGTTGAAAATATATCTGAAAGATTATTTATTTTTGGAAATCATGTATAGTTCTATTAGAAATTATTTATCATACATATTAATTTTATATAATGACATGGATTCGGGATAGAATTATATGGGGTTGTTAAAATAATTGCACATTTCACAATGGAAATAGAAATATATTAACAGGTAATCTAGCATCTAACTCCATGAAGAATTAAAAATCTATAAAGTTATTTTTTTTATACTCATTCATATTATAAAGTAATAACACTAAAATGTTATGAGAGAAGATTTATTTCCATATATGAATTCCAGAATACACATTAAGGGAGTGGTATGGTTTGAATGAGTAAAAAATTATGTTTTATCTAATCAAGATATGATGATTACCTCAATGCTTAGGAATTTCCTTTTTTAGGATCCAAATATATATGAGTTAAAATTACATTTCATGAACACAGTTTTAAATATAATAATATTGATTTTGGAAATTTAATTTTTAGTTATTTTTTAAATTTTTAAATTTTTTCATATTAAGTCTGATATAACTTTTTTTAATACAAGAAACAGAAACAATAAAAAATCATATATACATTTGAATTAATCTTCATATGGAAAGTAATCTCAATGTGATACTTATTGGGTTGAAACTAATCTACCATGATTAAATGTAGTATTTAGTGTTGAAAATAGTTACTTCACATCATGTCTCGCATCTTATATCTAAAAATAATTAAAATGATTAAAATAACTACCTATTGTATTATGAATAAATATTGATGATAGGGTGGGGGTCAGGACACTATCTTTATGAAAATATAAGACACTCCATGAAGCATTCCTAGAAGAACCAATTTCGAATGATTCATTGCTTATTTCAAAAAAGACCCCACTTTTATGACCTGAATGACCAATTACCTTTAGTGATTACATATATTAATTTCAATGACCATATTTATGGTTAATTAAATCTAACATAACAATCACTAATTCCCATATATTGTGGTTTGGTGTTCCACTCTATAATATTATTCATTGGAGGAAGGTATGTACTATTGGGATGTGCTAACAGCTTAATGAACCTATTGTTACTAAGAGCATGATAGGATGTCTATTTTCCCTTATTCAATATTTTAACGATGAATATACTTGTTCCAATTTCATTATTGAGGAATGTGATTGAAATTATATGGTTTTTTATAAGGAAACAACCTTAAATAATTACATAATATAGAACTAAATGAATAATTTACAATGAGGATATTTTCATGTTTAGAGTTTTAGAGAATTAGGCCATAACAATTTCATTACTTCCAAAAAATTACAAAGTAGAAACTTCTACTCAGTTTCTATTTTTTTCATTAAAAAACTCTTGAAAAAAAGTTTCATGTCTATTCTCATGTTTTAGATAGCCTTACATTTCCTTGATCCCATTTTTGACTATATTCCTCGTTAATACCTTTGAAAAACATTTCAAATAAACTTGGGATGAGCATAAAAAGCTCAATAAGGGTTATAAAACAAAGAAAGAAAACAATAGTTCATCAATACATACATTACATAAGCTTTTTAGAAAGACTCATGAAATCATATGATTTATTTGTAACACATAGTAAACAGAAATCATAAGGGTAACTTGTGGCATCTATAACATACTTACGTTATAGCTTTCACAGCTACGTAGGGAGTTACATTTAGAATACCCATCACAATATATTCTCTAAATCTCACAGGATAAACATTCAAGTTTACCTTCATCATATTACCCAATGAATTAGAGAGCTATCTCAGGATCACCCACCCTTTTATTATCATGTAACCACCCATATACATAAACAATTCCCAAGAACCATAACATATTCATAACACAGGACACAAAAATAAATGAAAAATAAAATTTCCACATTTCGATCACAATATATCAATTAAATATATTTGACACAACAAATACATTATCAAAACTATTTTCATTAACAAAATACATATAAAGGGTATATGGTATTTATATTACATTTAAAAATAGTATGGCTTATTAAGGAAGCCAAAGATCAAATAATACTCGTGGTGGCGGAAAAGTCATTGTCACTGCATATGTTAAAAAGAAACATTCCTTTTTTTCCATTTAATAAAATGATGCATAGAGAAATGATTCCCCTTGATTGAAATTAAAAGTCAAATCATATAATACACTTTATAAAATAATTTCCTTTATAAAACAAAATATGTCTCAATGAAAGGTGATTGAGACGAGGTCCCTTACATCGTATCCGACTTGACCTGTTTGTTCTTTAATCTCCTGAATAATAGACTAAAGTAAATTTATACTTGATTAAGAAGCTATTTCATGTTTATTATTCCTTTTATATACCTTATTACAATTTTATAAACATTATGTAGTCATTTACGTTAATAATGGTTGTTTTTTCAATATTTAGTACTTTAGTCAAAAGTGTACTTCTTATAATTGCAAGTTGTTCATGTGGTCAGAACTCCATTATCTCCAAAATAATATTCATGTTATAGATATAATATATATCACATATATTCAGTATATATATGTATCTTTAATTGTTCATAACATCTGGATATAAGAAATCAAATGCACCATTCGTGGGGACGGGAAGCCATGCGTACGCATGAACGCTACTTTAATTTCTATTTAGTATTATAATGGAATGAAAACATAATGATACATTGGTATATTAAAATTACTGTATAATATCATATATAATTTCATTAACTCCATCCTTTATACGTCCCACTTATGGCATGAACGAGTCGTATCACTTTGATTGGGCGGTACTCCTCACTTACTCAAATGAAATTATTGCATTTACCCATTATGGAAACCATAAAAGTATGCCATAAATTAAAAATATAGAACTATAGAGACAATATAAATATAAAATATATCACATATAAATATAGTTCCATATTAATTGTTACCATAAGAGGATGTAGAAGAAAGTTGAACGATCAACGTTTCGTGAGGCATTAGTTTGTCGTCCAAAGACATAGTATGTTCTTTATGCATTTGATAGAGGTGTGAGTAATTTTAGTTCGAATACTTCTCATAAAAAAACTTATTATATTAAGGATACAACTGTATTTATAAAATAAAGTAATAAATATTTCTTATAGGGTTGGAGAAGTAAAATTAATGAAAAGAACCAAAGAGAAGATGTTACCTTTAAATCGGGTTACACTCCCTTGTTTGAACCAAAAGAATTTTTTTTAAGTTCCATTTGACTGGGTTAAGGATTATAGTAGGAAGATAGGGATATTTAGTGTTTATTTGGGTAGATTTTTGATGATTCAGGAAGCTTTAGAGATGTGAGTAATGGTCTATATGTGAGAACTTTTTATAAGGGGGGAGGGGCTCTTTAAGAATGTTTTAAAATATTATTTTACTATATAATGATTTTAGATTTTTAAAGGTCCAAAAATTATTAAAGTATAATATAAGATGACTCTTGTTTAAAATAAAATAATCCAATAAGTGTTAGATAGGATTTGGATTTTATGAAAATCATTATAATCTTATTTATTTAAATCATTCATTAATGAGGTAAACACCATATCATTATTGTGTCATAAATAACATTATTTTTTTGATGACTGAAAAAAAATTCCATGATATAGAAATTTTTTTTATATTTAAAATGTATATTTTTAGTTTAATAAATAACTTATGTATCCCCATTTAAAATTTATTTACCAAAATATATATTTTTATGTCTTTTTAGTCTTTTATATAAATTAATAAATATAAAGTTTCATTATCACTCTTAAGTGGCTCCATGGGGTCCCAAAATCGACCAAAGGATGACCATGGTCTGAAATGTATCAACCAATAGGATTAAGAAAAATTTCACGGTAATTAAATATTTTTATAATAATATTTTTTACCCTTACTCAACAGATTTACCCTTTAACCATGGTAAATAAAATATTTACCGATGTAAATATTCATAATGTATAAAATTAAAAGAAAACTATTTACACTATTAGGAACACCTGATTCCAAATATGGAATCTATTTTTTGAAATTCAAAACATAGAAGTGGCAGAAATTAATTTAATATTGACTTCTTGTGTCAAAACAAAAAAACATGGTTTTAAAAATAATAACTATCAAAAGATTAACACATGTTTATATCTGATTTGAATGTGAAATTATTTCCAATGACTAAAATTGGATTAAATGGTAAAAATATAATATAATTACCATTTAAACCCAATTGAAAATATTATCTAACTATATTAATAAATTATATTAAATGGAAATATTGAATTAAAATAAACTATCTTTCACTATTCATTATAAAAATAAATTTTATCTGAAAAATACCAAAAAATTACCTGAAGTAAATTTTGATGACCCGATTCTAAAGAATAATTTTATTTTGCCAAACAAAACATATAAATGTGACCAATACTTGATTTAATGAGGGTTCTCCATTGAAAGGGGGTAAATAAACCTTTTAATTAATATTATAGTATTTTTAATTAAAATCATATTATTTATTATTTTATCATCTACAGTTTATTAGATAAATGTAAATACTTTTAACAAACATGAATAATAAAATTGTAGTTAGTTTTGTTCATTACGGGTAATAAAATGGATAGGTGTTAACAGCTATTTAAAATAATAATGATAATAATATATCATTATTTATTATTATAACTCAACATTTTTTGAATGTATGTTTTCAAAGAAACCAGTTGTTGTGTATCGGGTAGTCCATAGAACATAGAATCCCCTTTAAAGTGAAATTAATATTTTGTTCACAAAACATTAATAAATATAAAAATGTATTATTCTTTATTTACATGGGATGGTTCATTTATTATCTAGGAATTTGATTCATCCTAGTATTCAAAATTTTCTCAACATTTATATCCCTTAAATATATCTTTTTTCATGTTCATTCATTGTAATTTTAGGATGTGTGCTTTAATATAATTATCTCATTCAGGGTTAAATTTTCATAATATACTTTATTTTTATCATTTTAATGGATGATCTATGGATTACACATACAGTATGAACATTGGTATTGTTATTACACTATGATTAATTATTTTTTTTGGAAACCCATTCATTTATAATTTTTATTTCCTATCCATGAGAAAAAATATTTTTTGTTGGATTTTTTTCCATGACCATTGGTTATAGTGAAACCTAATTTTGATGATATCATGATTTCTAAATAATTATTTCATAAAATTTCATTCCATGGACCTTCATTCATTACTTCCCAATATTCTTTCTTTGCCTCCTTCCACCTAATTATCTTAATAAACCATCATCCATAACTCAAAAAAAATTATATTTTCATTATAATGAAATTATATCATTAATGAATGACCTATTATTTTATGAAAATTTGTATCTATTAGGTTTTAATTTAAGACATTATATTCATATATCACCTTTTTTATTTTCTCTATCGGTTATAAATTTCTATAATTAACAGCCCTTTTCGAATTAACATAACCCAATAGGATATCATTATTTAGTAGTGATTCCAAGGACTAGTGGGTAAATTATAATATTTTATTAATTTAGTAAAAATATTTTATCATTTTTTTATTTTTGGTAATTGAATATGTTTTTTATTTATTTGGTTTTATTTTAAGTTATTTTACAACACTTTTGATTTTTTATATGGAAGGGATACATATCTATATGACATCAAAGGAATGTTTCACAATCTTTATATATTATTTGACATAGAGAAATAAATAATAAAAAATTGTTGGAGAAATAATTAAATAATAACCAAAAAATATATAAAATATTTTAACACACATCCCTCTATATCTTATAACTAAATATTTATGAGCCACTTCATAGGAGAATTATCAAAATAAATTATTTTGATGATAGTTCCCCTTCAAAATATGGCATCGATCCTTCTCATTGTGCAATATATTTTATATATTAAGATGATTAATAAGGATTTTTAAATAATTTTCCAGGACATGAATGGGTAGAGAAAAAAATCACCAAACCATAACATCATAGTGAAAAATAATTTGATGAAGGGATATTAAATATTTATTCTTTTCACTGATTCATTAAAAATATAGAATTGTAGAAAAATTAAGAAGAAAAAATGGTGGATTAAAAAGTGGAAATACAGAAACAAAATTTTTCATGGGTTTTTTAGAAATATTAGTGTAGCTAAAGAAAAAACCAAATAATATATATATATGTTCACTATATATGAACAATAAAAACTGGATCTTGATTCATTAATTGATTCAATCATAGAAATAATTCAATATAATCTACATAAATTTTAAGTAGATGAATTTTAAAAGGTATTTGTGAATATTGAATTCATCCAACTCCACATTGAGAAACCCATATTTCGGAAACATCCTATGAATCTCATACTTACATCATCTTGGAGGATTAGAGAAAATCCAGTTGATGAAAAAAACAATTTTTTAATTCCATGATGTTTAGCATTATATCACAATCCAATCCGCTAAAAATAGTATCATAGAGACAAACTATAATTAAAAACTAGATATTTATTAGAAGAAACCCACGTTTTATTTCACTCTAAAATATTTTATTTATTTTAAATTTTCTATAAAAATATATATTATGAATTATTTTTAATTGAAAATAAAATATTTTTTCGTTACTGAATGTCATGTTCATTCACTTTTTATTGGTGTTTTTTTCACCATATATGAGGAATCATTATAATGAGATACATGAAAAATTGATGTCATAAACCACATCCACATCATGAAATCCAAAACATATACATCATAAGAAAAATTCCTATCATAAATCTGGTTAAATGGAATCTTGTATAACCATGTTAAAAATTTCACTGAATTGGGGGTGATTGTTTCTAATCAATATTTTTCTACTATATTATCTAATATTAATTAATTTTTATCATTGAACTAAAAATTAAATATCAAACATTATTTTTAAATTAATCATATAAAATATGATATAAACATTTTAGGATTGTTACCATTCATTTTTTATAAATTTAATTGCTAATAAATGTGAATGGGAAAATGGGAATAATAATTATTAGGGATAATCTTATTGTTTTGGATTTAGGAATCCAAGATTGAGGGGTGATTGTATGTTTTTTTACTTTAATTTTTATGAGATTCTAGCTTCCTTGAATATATTCTAATTTCATTAATTAATATAGTTCCTTCATATAAATTTCTACAATTAATTTTCCGAACCATTTTACTGTTTCTAAACAAATAGATTATGGCAAAAATTCCAAATATCAGGTGATTATATATGTCTTGAAAGACTTAGCCATATTTTATTCACGAAAATTAATATAATCCTATCAAATATATGACTAAATGAAATCAATTTTAATTTGAGAAATGAAACTTTTTGTTAACTCTTTATACATAGACCCACCATGGGATCCATCCATTTTAATCTCAAAGATTTAATTAATGATTTTTATCTAATGATACATAATAAAATACCATTATGTCAATTCATACACTACTCACTATATATTATAGTATATCTAAAAGAATAAGGGTGGAGGAAAGGCTATCAATGGTAGATGGGGATGAAAAAAATTATGAAGCTATTATTTGGAGTTTTATGTTGTGATTTTTGGAAAGAAAATCTTTTTATTAATAATATTTTGTTACTCACGTGACCACAAAAAACAAATTAATACTAAAATAACATCAACATTAACAAAATAATAATAATAACAAATGTGTTGTGTCTTAGGAGGATAAATATAACCATTGTCTCAGTGATGGTATTTTGATCATATGTGGTTAGGAGGAGGATGTGGGATATCTCTTAAAAAACAATCCAAAAAAATAAAAAAAAATCAAAAGGGGGAGGTTTATTCATTCATTATTCATACTTCTGTCATGATCCCACTTTAAGTGTTTTGGGTGGTTGTTAAAGAAAACATTGGTAAAGTGATATTTCCATTGAGATTATCATTTTTATATCATGAATTAAACAATATAGTACAAAATCCTTTATTATTTTTATTCTTTTATCCCATTACACACATTCTATAAGCCTTATATACATTTGAAAATTATAGAAAACCCCCATGATTAACATTATTTTTATTCATTATGTGGTAGAGATTCTTGGTTTATTGAAAGACTATGGTATGTGACATGTTTTTAACTTATGTTCATAACTATTTTTATAATTTTAAAATGATAAATAGTAGAAATTATAAAACCATGTTATTTCAAAAGACTAATATTATATTAGTTTTAGTAGTCAGCATAAAACACCATGATTAAATGACCTGTGATATATATGATTGTTATAACCTAGCCCCTAAATGGGTGGAAATGAATAGTATTTTAAATTTATTGTATATATATCAAAATCCATAAATTACTTTTTATATCTGATTATTAAATTAGAAACCATTTTTTTAAATTAATTTTTATTCATCAAAAATATGTTTTCTTCAAAAAATGATTTTTATTATTTATTTATAAGAAAATATAATAATTTTCTAACATATAATTTAGGAAGTTTATATAAAAAATTTGATTAAGTTTATTTATTTCCCAATAATTATTAACTCTTAGTGTGATTTTGGTAATTTTCATAAAATAATGATTTTTTAGTGAATATTAAAAAATGACGATTTTTGGTAAAATTTTTAATTTTTTCATTAAATTTAACAATTTAGAAAATAAAACTATATAATAAATAATATTTATAGTATTAATAGTATTGTTTATATTTATTTATTCCTCTTATGTAATTTTTATTCATCATTACATTGGATTTTAGTATATGATTATTTATGGGTTTCAGAAGGGTTTTAAGCAAAAAACAATTCAAGTGCATAATGAATCGCCATTTTATTTAATTAACCAATGTATTATTAAATAGTTATTTAAGAAAAATTTATATATTATATATCATTAAATGATAATATAAATTCATCAAATGATTATTAATTTTCATATAGTTAGTATAAAATCAACATATGCTTGAAAGATATTGTTTTTAAAGAACATCTTTTTCATCACATATATCAGTTTTATTTTAAATAATATTATGTCACATTTATAAATAAAAAATTTTATATTTATTATGGTTTTTAATACATATAAAATATGTTATATAATGTGGTATGATTATATTTTGATAATAAATTTTAGTGAACAAAATAAAAACATTTTTATGTTATTAGGGTAAAAAATGATTTACTAGAGGGGTTAAAAGTGATAGTAAAAGACTAAAAATAACCTAAAAATTTATTTATATTACATTTTATGGCCATAAATTTCTATTACAATGTATATATTATGAAAATGGGCCATGATAGTTTCTTTTGGAATGATAAAAATGTGGGTATAAGTTTTTCTTTTCAAAAATTACAAATTTTCCACTTGTCTCATTTTTAATATGGAAACCCCTCTCATATTATCCTCATAGAATAAAACAATTTTTTAGTCCATTACATCCCAAATTCCTTAATAAATGAAATATCATTTACCTAAACATCTAATATCTATCAAAATTCTATCCTATATGTATTATGGGGCTAATCTATGAAGTTTATCTGTGGATGTTTTCCCTCCTCCAACGGCCCAAAGGCCTTCAATTTTTTTATTAAATGAAAAGTACACCTTTTAAGGGATGAAGGGGTGAAAACCCAAAGACATCATAGACATAGGACAATACACTTGATGTATGGAAAGAATAAAAACTAGAAAGATATCACTGAACAGCTCCTCCCCAGCATTTGAACATGAAAAAACTCTCCCCCATTGCAAGGCTAATCAGCAAAAAATTGTCATGTGTCTAGCACATGCCCAATCTGATGGCTGATGCCATACCCTCTCAAATAAACAAATACAAAAAACCTTGTAAAGATGAAGTGACAGCTCTGAAACATCCTCTGATGTCTGTTCATGAAGTCATCTAGATCACAAACATCCCTCCATCGAATAAAAAACCATTCAAGAAGAGAAAAAACCACCATGTTTTGACACTGATCCCACGGACACAAGGGACCATTCCAGAAAATCAAAGAGGATGTTCATAAATAAAATACACACCATAACACCAAAATCAATTCCATAAAAACCAAACCAAAAAACAATTGATTTTTCAAAACCATCACAGAAATCATAAACCAGTTCCTCCCCCCCTGATTCACTCAGAAGCCAATGTCGATCCACTCCAGGGTGACGAAGCACGCCGAAGATGTCATCGGGCCGCGCCACCACAAACCTAAGATCCAGAAGTCAAGTATGTGTTGTTTCCATCGCCCAACCGTTGCTAAGAAGTCGCGAAACCGGATCCTTGGACTCTAAATCCGTAGGTGACGAGGTCCACTCCGGATCCAACGACGAGCCGAGATCTATCAGATCTACCACCGAGCGAGGTCGAGATGGCCTTTGTGAAGCCAAGGGCACCCAAAGCCACCCGATAAAATCTGATGACGATGAGGAATATATCTTATGTCGAGTCAAGTTTTACCAAGATAATGCCGACCCGAGGACGAGGTAGATAGTGCTGAACCATCCGAGGAAAGCTGGAAGAGGGTATAATAGCATTTCTCATCTGTACTATAGACTACCACCTTGTGATGCGATGTCATTCATTTTTCACTAAATTTATAGATGGGAGATATTAATGATAATTTTAATGAATAAATTATTTATATAAAAAATAATGATGACATTAGTTATATATCATTCATTATTGGAAGAAAATATAGATTTCTTTGTTCTTTCCATTTAACTCACTATAAAATGATAATTTTGTTCGTGTGTAAGTGTGGCCTACCTCTACCACAAAGAGATGTGATATTTTATTCCTCAAAATTTAAAATAAAATATATATATATTTGTAAATTTATTGAAATAATATTGTATTTTATATATTTTTCTAGTTCATTAATGATAAAATACTACGTAAAATCTCTCAATTGTTATCCTATAAAATTAATATGTTACTTGTAAAATTTATATCCCATCTTCCCCATATTTGTAAAGTCTTTCATTTCATCATAACCATCATTCATAATTTTGGTAATAATAATATTATAGGAATAAATATATAAACTATTTAATCATTATTATTCTCCATATTTTCAAAAAATTACATTTTTTACCTTGGTTAATAGAACAATGGAATTTTAAAACAATGAATTGAACATCTTCAAAAAACATGATGTGGAAAAACAATTCTTATGTTTTTTAATTTTTCTTTATAATAAATAAATAAACGACTTAATAATTAGTTAATATTACTTGTATGGTAATTATGAAATAAAATAATTAATATATGTTTATTATACATGAGTTAATGGACATACATAGAATGTTTGGACTCAAGGTAATGGATTTATTTTAAATTTGCATTCATCAAGGAATTTTTTATATTTATGCACATTATTTAATTTATAAAGTAAATATACATCCAATTTTAGATGTAAATAATTTATAGATGATAAATAATGGTATTTAATTTTCAATTTAATTTTTTATCAATGTGTATTTGAATTGATGGTTTCAAAGTCGTAAAATTTCATAAATCAATTTTTTATTGGGTTATACAAATTAATCAATTTGATTTTACAGAATAATATTATGATTAAAATGAGTTTTTACTATCCTATTCAATATTTATAATCTCTTTATGAGGATTTATAATTGATACATATAATGTATATGTTTATTATTTCCCACATAAACATTAGGAATGTTGTTCGAGTTTCTTCTATAAGACTATCTTCATTAGGAGATAGGTTATGATAAAATACAACCTTATATTATAATGTGTATATACTTCTCGTTTGATATTTTATAAAATTAATATTATTATATTCCTCATAATTAATATTCCTAAGATGTTATTTTATTGTCAGGTTTATCATTGAGGAGTTACCATATTGGAAGAGGTGTTATAATAATTTCTTTTTTCCATTATTGATTTTCATAAAGATGGTCAATTTGGTGGAAAAATTATGGTCTTATATTATTGTATATGTAAAGACCCGTAAAATTCAAGGGAAATTTTTTCTTAATTTTCTTTGTAATTTTACAAGAGCGCGGGTTCAGACGGCACCTGATTCCGAGGCCCGGAGTGCCCAGAATTAATTTCCAAAGTTTGGCTCGGGTACGTTCAGTGAACGAACGAGCGGGAATTCCTAACTTTTGATCCAGTGCTCGGAATTGAAATCTGAGGACACCGATGAACTCGCAGCGCCGATATTCTCTTAAGAAGACCTTTTCCGAAGTTGTGTTTTCCTAGGAGGAGTTGTTTATTTTTTTGGATGAAATGAAGAGTAAAATAAAATTGTGATACAATATTTATTTTATATTTTTAAAGTGGTTAAAATATTTTGTTGGAAGTTGGGTGGTTTAACCACCTAAGAGAGGATTAAGGTGAGGAGGGGCCCACCCGAGCCCCACCTTTTCAAATTCCCTAACTCCCCTCTCTCCCTCTAAAAAGCTTGATAACTTAACACTTAATTAATTACACAACTCATGTATAACTAATTAAGTGTTTTGTTTTTGAAATTTAAGTTTTTGAAATGCTTGGCTTAGTAAATAAAATAAGGAGGGACCTTATTTTATTTGGATTGTTGGGTGAGGTGTGGAAGAGCTTTGGAGAGAAGCTGAAGAAATCCTCTACCTTCTTCACCTCCTTCGTGGAAGAACGCGAAGAACGTCTGCCGCCCACGAAGAACACCGACGATGACATCTTGACTCGTCTTCTCCGATTGCTTCCTCCTCGACTTCTTCGTCTTCTAACCGACGTCAAAAAAATGACGACCGCTTCCCACGACTACGTCAACGTGCGACTATCGAGGTAGGGGTTTACTTCAATATGATTATCACTTTCCATGTTTTTTCCCTTCTAAATCTATTGTGGGATTGGGAAAAATGTTTGATGAGGATTGTAAGGAATTTTATTTAATTTACGTGTGAATCGTTTGAAACAAGGTTCAATTTTTAATTAATTAAAAATTGTGCCATTTGGGTGTTGGTTATTCCCGATTGTTAGCATCTAATACGGAGGGCGCGGGCCGAACGAACACGGCCCGACAACCCTCCGTAATTTTGTTCTTGGTGCGTGGATTTGACAGTGATGAGGAATCGAATCCGTAATGGGAAAATGAGGTATCCGTTCCGAAGATCTCGATCCGAGAAAATCGCCGGCGAAGACCGCAAGTGGAACGGACCACCGGAGTGTGTGCGGTGGTGCGCGGAAGACGGCGGCCGCGCGCCGCTCCGGCGCGGCGGCGCCGGTGACCCGCGGCGGAGGCGCGCCGCCGGAGTAACCCACCGCGGCTAAGTCGCGGTGGTCAACAGGCGGCCGGAAAAGCCGGCCGTGACGGTCCAAGGGCGGGACCCTTTAGGGTCCCGCGTTTCATTTTTCGGCCGGCCAAACGGCCGGCCGTTTCCAGGAATTCTGGGGGATTAAACCCCCGGATAAAGGCGAAGCGGGCCCCCCACGTGGGGGGGCGTTGTTTTGAAAAGCACGGGGGGCAGCGCCCCCCCGTTTCCTCGACCAGCGCTCGGCCAACCGGCCGAGCTGAGCGGTCGGGCCGCGCCGCCGGCCGAGCCGGGTCCAGCGGACCGGGTCGGACCGACCCGGTTTGGGTCGGATCCGGGTCGGGTCGGGTCGGATCCGGGTCGGGTCGACACGGTCCGGGTCGACCCGATTCGGGTCGGACCAGGGGGGTCGGGCCGGGTCGGACCGGGCCTAGACCACAGGTTTCGGACGGGTTTCGGTCTTTTGGCCATAACTTGAGCCACGAACCTCCGAATGATGAACCGTCTGCGGCAACGCGATCCTTGGATTGAGAAGGTCGTTTCGGTATATCGCACTCAGGGTTTTGGAATACTTTGAGTTCGGCCGGGTTGGTTCGTACACGAAACCAACCGGGCCTTCGGAGCGGAAACACTCATATCTTGAGCTACGGACGTCCGATTGACGTGCCGTCAGCTTTGTTGTATTCCTCTTAGTGAGACGGATCTTTTGGAATAATCCACCCAAGGTTTGGACGCAGGTGGAGTACAGTCGGGTTGGTTTAACCTTAAAAACCAACTGGGACCCTGGGACGAAAAAACCAATAACTCTCAGACCGGGCGTCCGATCGACGCGCCGTCTGTTGCGTTGAGTTCTTGTTGACGATACGGAACTTTTGGATACATCAACACTGGACTTTGTGACAGTTGATGTATCAGCCTCTCGGCTCGTGGAGCGGATCCTCCTGTACGAGCTTGCTGTGTGCGGGAATCCTAGTGCTGGCTGTGACTGTGACTGCTGCTACTACTGCTACTGCTACTGTGACTGCGACGACAGACAACGTTGATCGTGGTTGAGGCTTGCAGAGTAGGACGGTCCTTTGAGATTCTTCTTCGTGGGACTTTGAGATACTTGGAGTATCGACCAGTAGCTCGTGGAGCGGACCCTCCCGGAGACGAGCGTGCGGATTACGGAGACCGGGTAGCTGACTGAGACCCGACGACTGCTGATCGGACAACCCGGTGTGTTACAGGGGTGCGCTTGGTTGTAGCGGCAGACCCACAATAGAGGTGCGCTTGGTTGTAGGGGCACGTGGGAGCGCTTGGTTGTAGATTCAGACCCACGACAGAGGTGCTCTTGGTTGTAGCGGCACATGGGAGCGCTTGGTTGTAGCGGCAGACCTGCGACAGAGGTGCGCTTGGTTGTAGCGGCACATGGGAGCGCTTGGTTGTAGCGGCAGACCCACGACAGAGGTGCGCTTGGTTGTAGCGGCACATGGGAGCGCTTGGTTGTAGCGGCAGACCCACGACAGAGGTGCGCTTGGTTGTAGCGGCACATGGTAGCGCTTGGTTGTAGCGGTAGACCCACGACAGAGGTGCGCTTGGTTGTAGCGGCACATGGGAGCGCTTGGTTGTAGCGGCAGACCGACGACAGAGGTGCGCTTGGTTGTAGCGGCACATGGGAGCGCTTGGTTGTAGCAGCTGGCCCGCGGTACTCGTCTGGAGGAGCACCTCAGCAGTCTTAGGTTAGTGAGCAGTACCTCGGAGTTGCGACAGGACCACTGTACACTCCAGAGACGGAGCTCTTCAACAGTTAAGGTTTCGATAATGAAAATCCTGGTTTGAGCTGAGACTTTTGACCTTTGTGTTTACCTCATGATTGAGATGGGTCACTTGATAACTTAGGTATATGTATGGGCATATACCTGAGTACTAGTTATCCGTTGATTTCATGACCTTTGTGTTTACCTCATGATTGAAATGGGTCACTTGATAACATAGGTATATGTATGGGCATATTCCTAAGTAGAGGTTATCTGTTGAGATCTTCTTTGTGGTTATCCTTGTTGGTTTAGATAGACCTTGAGGGTCTCGGGATCCCTACTGAGTATCGTTATACTCACCCCTGCACGGGCTATGCCCGCACCTCATTGTGTTGGTTGCAGACGACGGGCAATGCTGACAGAGGCCGAGTACTCGAGGACTGGACAGTACCCAAAGGTGGACATGACAACGAGGCGGTACCCGGAGGTGGACCACTGGGCGGGACATACTCGGAGCGGACGGCGGGACCCGAGGAGCAAAGTAGCTATCTGTACCCACCCTTCATGTGGGATTTCCAGTGGACAGCTCAGCGTTCCAGCTTTACTTTTCAGTTGTTGTTTTCCCTTTCGAGTTGTACTTTACAGTTGGGCTTGTATTTCCGGACCCTTTTTACTTTCCGCACTTACTGTTGTATTCAGTGTTTACTTCTTCCGCTTGTACTCTGTGTGATTGTTTACTTTACAAAGGCAATGCCTTCCCTTTTTACCGGGATTTACACCTTGGTGCTAGTCGCCAGCCCCTGGCCTATGGAAGGCGGGCTTGGGGTAGTCACGGCACAGACCCCGAGGGCGGGTCGTGAAAAATTGGTATCAGAGGAGTTCGGTTCTACCGCGAACTCTGATCTTTTCTATGTGAAGCAATAATGTTTAGCGTATTGAGTGTGGTTCTCAGTCCAGGGAGTCCAGTGTTGGTGCGGCGGCCGACGTATCCGTACACCAGGACCCTGACTTCTGATTTCAGACTTAATGCACGAAAACATTGATTGCGTGTGTGTTTCAAAGTTTTCTTTGTGATTACTTATATATCAGCTCACCAGGTATACTGTTTGACCTTGGTGCACCTGTTTCCTATTCAGGATGGCCCCACGACAGCAGCCAGCTAGGGTTCCGAGAGTCGAGTGTGACAACAGCCCACCGAGTGACGAGGCCTCGGTGCATGGCCCTTTGTCAGTAGTGGCACCGGCGATAGCTCTACCCGTCGAGCCACCGATGCTTCCAGCACCAGCCGCTGACAATGCACATTGCCTCAGCGCACTGCATGAGTTTCAGTGCTAGCGACCATCCAGGTTTCATGGGGAGATGGATCCCCAGGCAGCCGAGGACTGGTTGGAGGCAGTGGTACGTGTGTTTAGGCTAGTGAGGACAGTAGCAGACCTCATGGTGATCCTCACTGCGAGCCTACTACACGCAGCAGCAGGACGATGGTGGAGCTTGATGCTCCAGGTGCACGATGAGGCATCTCTTCTTTGGACGGACTTTGAGAACATTTTCCGCTCGGAGTTCGTCCCAGCCACCCTTCATGCGGTGCGTATCCAGGAGCTTCTTCAGCTACGGCAGGGCAGCATGACGGTCGCTCAGTACTCGGCGAGATTTACTGATATCTTGCGCTACTCGACTGACATGGTACGGGACCCATTCTTCCGGGCCCGGACCTTCGAGCAGGGTTTGAGACACGAGATCAGGGCATCGCTGATCTCCCTCAGCATACCGACTCAGACAGGAGTACTGGAGCGGGCACTTCTGATCGAGAGCTTCCTTGCTGAGTCTACACCAGCGCCGAGACCCACCGCAGGGCAGCACGTGGCAGAGTCATCTGCAGCAGGCAGTCGACGGATGACTCAGGGGTCCAGACAGACAAGACCCTCAGGTAGACAACCTCAGGACACTGGCTCAGCAGTGCAGGGCACACAGCGTGGAGCCAGTCTTTCGAGTGGAAGACAGTGTTATGCATGCGGCGGGCAAGGCCACATGGCTCGTGACTACCCGACCCTCCATGCGGAGGAGCATCTGACGTTTGAGGAACCACCTAGGCAGAGGCAGAGGTTCGACCGTGGCGGTCCGCAGGGAGTAGGAGGACGAGGCATAGGAGCTGGCCGAGCAGCAGGTGGTGGGCGACGTTTTGAGGCTCTACCACCACCACCACCAGGAGGTCCACCCTGACCTCAGGGGAGAGCACAGCTTCAGGCAGCTGAAGCTTACGATCATGGAGCTCCGGAAGTAGGTGGACTAGTGCGGGACTAGCTCCAGGAATAGAGGCCTTTGCCCATAATGCCTCTAGCTTCGTAGTTTGTGTTGCCTTGTTTCCTTGTACTTTAAGTTGAAGTAATAAAAGATACTTTCCTTGGTGACTTTTGTTTTCTTGTCTTTTGTTTGTTTTTACTAAGAGGTGCCGGTTAAAAACTGTTGACTTGACCCTCACTTGCGAGATTCATAATGGAGGAAACCCAGTGACCACACACTGATGCCGACAGTGTGACTCAACCCTTGGAGGCGAGAGTAACGGTTGGATCTCTTGGTAGCAGCGTCGAGGCCTTACGACGTCATCCATGCCATAAATTAACTAATCATGACGGGATTGACTATATTAGGAAAAGAACGTGGTTCATCTAGGGAATGAGACCAGATTTCTCTTATCGGCAAGGAAGAAATCATAGCATCTCTTGTGGGACCAGAGGTGGTCTAGGCCACGACAGAGAAGGTCCAGGTCATCCAGGAGCGGACGAGGACAGCTCAGAGCCGGCAAAAGTCATATGCTGACAGGAGGCGGAAGCCACTAGAGTTCGAGTATGGCAACCACGTCTTCTTGCGGGTCTCACCTCGATGTGGTTTGAGGAGTTTTGGCCGAGGCGGCAAGTTGTCTCCGCGCTTCATCGGACCCTTCCAGGTCCTCAGCAGGGTCGGCGAGGTGGCTTATCACCTGGCTCTGCCACCTCAGTTGCACTGGGTGCACGACGTCTTCCACGTATCCCAGCTGAGGAGATACGTGCACGACCCGACGCACATCATTGACCATGGGGAGCTTGACGTTGACGATGGGGAGACTTTTACGGAGGTCCCGGTGGAGATAGAGGATCGAAAGGAGCGGGTCCTATGTGGGCGATCGATTCCTCTTGTGCGCATCAGATGGCAGCATGGGAACCTCCAGGAGAGCACATGGGAGCGGGAGGCTCAGATGCGTGCTCAGTAGACCTCATTTGTTTCCCAAGTTTTTGATGTATCTTTACGGGGACGTAAATCCCTGAGGTGGGAGTAATGTAAAGACCCATAAAATTCAAGGGAATTTTTTTCTTAATTTTCTTTGGAATTTTACAAGAGTGCGGTTTCAGACGACACCTGATTCCGAGGCCCAGAGTGCCCGGAATTAATTTCCAAAGTTTGGATCGGGTACGTTCAGTGAACGAATGAGCGGGAATTCCTAACTTTTGATCCGATGCTCAGAATTGAAATCTGAGGACACAGATGAACTCGCAGCGCAGATATTCACTTAAGAAGACCTTTTCCGAAGTTGTGTTTTCCTAGGAGGAGTTGTTTATTTTTCTGGATGAAATGAAGAGTAAAATAAAATTGTGATACAATTTTTATTTTATATCATTAATGTGGTTAAAATCTTTTGTTGGAAGTTGGGTGGTTTAACCACCTAAGAGAGGATTAAGGTGAGGAGGGTCCCACCCGAGCCCCACCTTTTCAAATTCCCTAACTCCCCTCTCTCCCTCTTAAAAGCTTGATAAATTAACACTTAATTAATTACACAACTCATGTATAATTAATTAAGTGTTTTGTTTTTGAAATTTAAGTTTTTGAAATGCTTGGCTTAGTAAATAAAATAAGGAGGGACCTTATTTTATTTGCATTGTTCGGTGAGGTGTGGAAGAGCTTTGGAGAGAAGCTGAAGAAATCATCTACCTTCTTCACCTCCTTCGTGGAAGAACGCGAAGAACGTCCGCCGCCCACGAAGAACACCGACGATGACATCTTGACTCGTCTTCTCCGATTGCTTCCTCCTCGACTTCTTCGTCTTCTATCCGACGTCAACGAAACGACGACCGCTTCCCATGACTACGTCAACGTGCGACTATCGGGGTAGGGGTTTACTTCAATATGATTATCACTTTCCATGTTTTTTCCCTTCTAAATCTATTGTGGGATTGGGAAAAATGTTTCATTAGGATTGTAGGGAATTTTATTTAATTTACGTGTGAATCGTTTGAAACAAGGTTCAATTTTTAATTAATTAAAAATTGTGCCATTTGGGTGTTGGTTATTCCCGATTGTTAGCATCTAATGCGGAGGGCGCGGGCCGAACGAACACGGCCCGACAACCCTCCATAATTTTATTCTTGGTGCGTGGATTTGACAGTGATGAGGAATCGAATCCGTAATGGGAAAATGAGGTATCCGTTCTGAAGATCTCGATCCGAGAAAATCGCCGGCGAAGACCGCAAGTGGAACGGACCACCGGAGTGCGTCCGGTGGTCCGCGGAAGACGGCGGTCGCGCGCCGCTCCGGCGCGGCGGCGCCGGTGACCCGCGGCGGAGGCACGCCACCAGAGTAACCCACCGCGGCTAATCCGCGGTGGTCAACAGGCGGCCGGAAAAGCCGGCCGAGACGGTCCAAGGGCGGGACCCTTTAGGGTCCCGCGTTTCGTTTGTCGGCCGGCCAAACGGCCGGCCGTTTCCAGGAATTCTGGGGGATTAAACCCCCGGATAAAGGCGGAGCAGGCCCACCACGTGGGGGGGGGGGCGTTGTTTTGCAAAGCACGGGGGGCTGCGCCCCCCCATTTCCTCGACCAGCGCTCGGCCAACCGGCCGAGCTGAGCGGTCGGGCCGGGTCGGATCCGGGTCGGGTCGACCCGATTCGGGTCGGACCAGGGGGGTTGGGCCGGGTCGGACCGGGCCTAGACCCCAGGTTTCGGACAGGTTTCGGTATTTTGGCCATAACATGAGCCACGGACCTCCGAATGATGAACCGTCTGCGGCAACGCGATCTTTGGATCGATACGGTCGTTTTGGTATATCGCACTCAGGGTTTCGGAAAACTTTGAGTTCGTCCGGGTTGGTTCGTACCCGAAACCAACAGGGCCTTCGGAGCGGAAACACTCGTATCTTGAGCTACGAATGTCTGATTGACGTGCCGTCAGTTTTGTTGTAATCCTCTTAGTGAGACAGATATTTTGGCATACTACACCCGAGGTTTGGACGCAGGTGGAGTATGGTTGGGTTGGTTTAACCTTAAATACCAACCGGGCCCCTGGGAGGAAAAAGCCAATAACTCTCAGACCGTGCGTCCGATCGACACGCCGTCTGTTGCGCTGAGTTCCTGTTGATGATACGGAACTTTTGGATATATCAACTCTGGACTTTGTGACAGTTGATGTATCAGCCTCTCGGCTCGTGGAGCGGATCCTCCTGTACGAGCTTGCTGTGTGCGGGAATCCTAGTGCTGGTTGCGACTGCGACTACTACTACTACTGCTACTGCTACTGTGACTGCGACGACGGACAGCGTTGATCGTGGTTGAGGCTTGCAGAGCAGGACGGTTTTTTGAGATTCTTCTTCGTGGGACTTTGAGATACATGGAGTATCGACCAGTAGCTCGTGGAGCGGACCCTCCCGGAGACGAGCGCGCGGAGTACGGAGACAGGTTAGCTGACTGAGACCCGACGACTGCTGATCGGACAACCCGGTGTGTTACAGGGGTGCGCTTGGTTGTAGCAGCAGACCCACGAAAGAGGTGTGCTTGGTTGTAGTAGCACATCAGAGCGCTTGGTTGTAGCAGCAGACCCACGATAGAGGTGCACTTGGTTGTAGCGGCACATGTTAGCGCTTGGTTGTAGCGGCAGACCCACGACAGAGGTGCTCTTGGTTGTAGCGGCACATGGGAGCGCTTGGTTGTAGCGGCAGACCCACGACAGAGGTGCTCTTGGTTGTAGCGGCACATGGGAGCGCTTGGTTGTAGCGGCAGACCCACGACAGAGGTGCGCTTGGTTGTAGCAGCACATGGGAGCGCTTGGTTGTAGCGGCAGACCCACGACAGAGGTGCGCTTGGTTGTAACGGCACATGGGAGCGCTTGGTTGTAGCAGCAGACCCACGACAGAGGTGCGCTTGGTTGTAGCGGCACATGGGAGCGCTTGGTTGTAGCAGCTGGCCCGCGGTACTCGTCAGGAGGAGCACCTCAGCAGTCTTAGGTTAGTGAGCAGTACCTCGGAGTTGTGACAGGACCACTGTACACTCCAGAGAGGGAGCTCTTCAACAGTTACGGTTTCGATAATGAAAATCATTGTTTGAGCTGAGACTTTTGACCTTTGTGTTTATCTCATGATTGAGATGGGTCACTTGATAACTTAAGTATATGTATGGGCATATACCTGAGTAGTAGTTATCCGTTGATTTCATGACCTTTGTGTTTACCTCATGATTTAGATGGGTCACTTGATAACTTAGGTATATGTATGGGCATATTCCTAAGTAGAGGTTATCTGTTGAGATCTTCTTTGTGGTTATCCTTGTTGGTTTAGTGAGACCTTGAGGGTCTCGGGATCCCTACTGAGTATCGTTATACTCATCCCTGCACGGGCTATGCCCGCACCTCATTGTGTTGGTTGCAGACGACAGGCAATGCTGACAGAGGCCGAGTACTCGAGGACTGGACAGTACCCAAAGGTGGACATGACGACGAGGAGGTACCCGGAGGTGGACCACTGGGCGGGACATACTCGGAGCGGACGGTGGGACCCGAGGAGCAGAGGAGCTATCTGTACCCACCCTTCTGGTGGGATTTCCAGTGGAAAGCTCAGCGTTCCAGCTTTACTTTTCAGTTTTTGTTTTCCCTTTCGAGTTGTACTTTATATTTGGGCTTGTATTTCCGGCCCCTTTTTACTTTCCTCACTTACTGTTGTATTCATTGTTTACTTCTTCCGCTTGTACTCTGTGTGATTGTTTACTTTACAAAGGCAATGCCTTCCCTTTTTACCGGGATTTACGCCTTGGTGCTAGTCGCCAGCGCCAGGCCTATGGAAGGCGGGCTTGGGGTAGTCACGGCACGGACCCCGAGGGCGGGTCGTGACAGTATATATCTCTTTTCATATCCTCTAATTACTCATATAATTTTCATTTAATTTTATGATTTTCCCTCTTCGGTTTATAAAATGATTCAATTTGTTTTAATAAAATGTTACTTCATTTATCTCTTTGGGCAGAACTCATTTTTATTCCAAATTCATGTTTTGTAATAATGATATATAAAATATTTCAACATGATTTTCTAAATAAAGGGTTACCCGCTATTGCATTATTTTTTATGAAAATTAAATGAAATACTGTTATCATATTATGAATGAGGTACTTTTTGAATTTTATCTGAAAATTGTAAGAAATAATTGTATTAATGTACTCAGATAAAATGAAAATTTAAATCCTAATAACAACACAATGTTTTAAAGATATATTTTTATGTATCATAAATATATTTTCAATGAAAATGTTTTCATTAATGTTTGAGTAGATTTTATATTTTAAATTTTTTTAGAATCAAATTGAATGATATATTCCTCAAGAAATGATCCTAGAGATGTTTCAAAATCATTTTCCATCTAAGATGAAATCTGTTGACATCAATCATTGTGAAAGTGATTTTTTCATAAAGTATTATATAAATGAGAAATTAATTTTATTTTCATTAAAAATCATCAAAAAACATTTATGTTACACATAGAGCACTAGAGGTATGTTTTATTAATTCCATTATTGTTCTTTCATTACACGAATTATGATATTTTAATTACTGAAATTTATTTTTAATAGGTAAATATTGATATAGATGAATATTTCATAATATTAAAATTAAAAATTGTGATAATATAAATGATTTTTTAATTAATTGTAATTGGACATGTTATATGCACTAGTGTGGATGGTGAATATTTTACAAAGAGTTAATCCCCATTAAAACTCAGTGTTTATCCTAGTATAGGTAACATGATCAGTGTTCACATATAGAACCTAGTGGGACATATATAGTTCTTATAATTGTTGAGCCATGATAGTTATCGAATACTAATTTCTATAATGGAAACAATGTTGGATATTTCAGTGGGGTTTTCTTATCTATTTAACTGGGATCCATTAATATTTGAAACAATTTTCAAATAGGTTTGGATGATAATTTCTCAATGATAACTACATGTATTAAATATGATTCTATTGGTTTTAATATCTAATTTAATCATAAATATAATCACATGACTGGTGATTATTGATTATTATGAATCATTCATTTTATTATATTATATGCCACATTTTTTTATTGGTGTTATCAGTATTTATGGGTATGAATATTCTTATGTTATAATGAAGTGCATTGATTATGTGATCATACAATTATTCACTTTATATGCTCACTAATGACATTAAAAAGTTAATTTGTATATTTACCCTTACTGATCATTTTATATCACCCTTATAAATTAACCTATTACCACAGTAATGAAAAATGATGATAAAATTTTTTACATGTAGAATGGTTTAAAATGTTATGATGTTTGTGGAATATATTAGAGAACAAAATAAAATATGAAAATCTAGGTATTGGGGAAAAAAGTAACCCTTGAATTTGTGGGTATTTTTTGTATGAGTCCATCCAAATTATATAAAACTATTATTATAAAATTTATAAGGGCATATCATTGATACAATATTTTCTTTTTATTATACAGGTATTGGTTGGTAAAAATTGGTCCAACGTGATCGATATCAAATCCATAAATTAAATGATATTATTTTTATATTCAAAATTTAGATTTTTTTTGGGTATATTATTGAAAACATAATGCAAGGTAAAATATAAATGGAAATTGTATTGATAAAAAATTTAAAAATTAATATATAAAAATGAAATCTCTTGAATGAGTTGAAAGGTGGAATATAAAATATGTATTAGTTTTTTATTTTATAATTGTGGCATTGATGAATTTTATTATATGATGTTTGAATATTAAATTTGACACATAGTAATTTTTTTTAAATTGATTATAATTATTGATAGAGTGAACATCCATCATCGTATGTTGATATTGTTTATTTGATGTAATGTGAGAAATAATGTGTGTATAAAATTTTATACAAATTTCGTGAAATATTTTTGATATATTAATACATTCATAGTTGTAATTATATTGTTATTTAATACATGAAAAAATAGATGGATATATTAATTTATCTAAAATGAGAATGTGGATCCAAAAATGAGAGTATTTTAACATGAAGAAGCATTATAATGACAAAGGGTATCAATGGGATACTTTTAATGTTCAAAAATGAACATACAACATGAAACTAATCATACAATGATACAAAAGGTGGATTGAAACCCTGAATGATATTTATTATGTCAAATAATTACAAGGAGGCATGGTAATTTAGATCATGAAGTGAAGAAAATTTGTTTTTAGCTATGGGGATTAAATATTATGTACGTACACCATATGCCAGGTTGTGAATTTTTTATAGAAGATTGAGTTTCTAACATTTCAACGATGATTTCAAATACATCCTATATTTTGTGACATGAAAATCCAATTAACATAGAAGAAAACAAGGTTGGAATTAAATGGTCATATATAAGGATAATTAAATCCATATTAAGCATCCATAATCCCTATAAATTTATGTATCGGGATTCACTCAAGATTATTGTTCCTTGGATGATGCTTTGGAAAATGGGGGTGTTTCCATCAGAATATAACTACCACTAAAATGATTAAGAGATAATTATTATTTTCCTACCCAATTATAAATAAATTGATGACGTATACATTGTTCTATAGAACGATTTATGAATTGGGATTTAATATATAACGACTATTTCACATTTTGATTTAATGTTGTTTATTTAACTTAATGATCTAAGGTTCAGATATCCACTATAGAAATTGAACTATTTATTATCATATTATTATATATAGCTTCATGAACACATATTTTAATAATATATTTTAATTAGAAATTGTTAAATGATATTATATTAGAGAGTATTATTACATTGCCCATTTGATTTGATTCCAATTAGTTCACAGTATTTAATGATTGTTAATTAATTATTCAATACCATGTCACTCTCAAACCCGTGATTCATTTTATCACATTATTATTTTTTAATTATCCACCCATTTATCTAAAACCATAATCATAAGTATATCTCATATTTTTTGTATTTTCATCATAATATTGTTATGTATTTTTTTTATTTAGACTATTATTTTCTCCAATATGGTTATTTTTGGTAAATAATTGGGAATTAAATTTCTTATAATATAATGTCCATTAGTGAATTGATTTGTTTTGTGCTATAACATTTGAAATCTGGTAACCCCCTAGGAAGTAATTATTACCCACAAAAAACATTTAGTTTCTGTGCGATTTATTATCCTCATACAGGAGGTTTTTTAGAGATCTGTTCAATCCTGAATTTTTAGTATGAGAATTTTATATGGGAATTTATAATGTGGTTATAATCAACTAGTTCCTCTTGTTGAGATTCATTACAACAATACCATCTATTAAATCATTAGGATGGATCCTAATAAAGTCCTATATACTAATATGTCTAAATATTAAATGTTATTTTATGAATCTAGAGAATGAATTCCATTGGGAACTAAGCTACCAAATGAAATTGTATAGAATGTAATAATTAATCAATAAAAAATCATGGTATGTTAGAGTTGATAGAAATTTTATATTAAAAATATTATAAAAAATATTCAAATATATATAGGTGAAATGTTATTTATATTAATTTATCTATTGAAATAGGTTATTATATTTATAAATAATGGAAATAGTATCCCTTAATATAATTTCCCATCAATATTATTAATCGAGTAGAGATGATATATTCTCACATTGAGTATCCAATGAACCTCTCTCATGTTCATGATGTGTTAAATGTAAAACTCTTGATTAATTATGTACCTATTACATAACATTTTAAGAATTAATTTTCTACAGCATTGGAAATTTGTATTTTCTATAAATAAAAAAGATGTTAAAATTGTGGACCTTAGATATAATTTTCTATCAAATCGGACTTCTCAAATGGTTAATTTTTCATAGACGATTACAAAATACAAACAAGCTACTAGGGAAACTAAGTATGTAATGGAATAGTAATTCCTTAATATGTATTTTAGTATAAATGTAAATTCATTGGATAAATTCATTTTAATTTGGGTATAATGTAACTAGCATAAATTTCATGATATTTTCATTTTAAAATAAATTTAATTATATCAATATATTGATTTACACACAACCTCAGATCTAAGTGAATTATAATATTTTCTTATAGAGTGAATATAAATAAATATATTTTTATAATATATATAAATTATTTATATTATTAAATCATACCGCTAATTAATTACTACATTTATAGTAATGTTTGTGTATACTTCAAAAAATACATTTATTCTTCTAAAATGGTTTTTATTTATTTATTTTTTGAATATAATATTTTTACATTTTTTTTCCAAAAAATATAATTTATTTTATAAATGAACATAATTTTTGATATAAAAATTTCAAAATTATCTTAGTTTGGATTTATGGGAAAATTTTAAAATGATTAATTTTTCAATGAATAGTGAATAATACTATTTTGACGAACTGTATTACAGTTTAAATATATTAATAAGATAAATTTTTATATGATGCTATATTAAAAGTAAAATTCATTAATTTATAAAATTAATAATCTATATATGTTGATTATAAATAATTTAATGTTTCAATTATTTTGAAAAAAATATATACATAAGAATTTTGTTTCACAAAGCACTGTTTTGTCAAATTTTATGTGGTTAATATCACAATATAATATTGTTATTATATTATTTTAATTTGATAACAAATATAAAATATTTTTATTATTAATGAAAAATATTATATTCATTTCAACTATATTTTAATTAAAAGTGATTTTTTGATATTTTAAATATTTGACACTATAGTTAACGTTAAAATGGGTTTTCCATGTTGGAGGGGGATAAACCTAAAGATATGTATATGTTTGAAAAAAAAAATGGCTAAATAATATTTTACATACATATAAAAACATCATCCTATCCCTCTTTAAAATTTTTCCCACTTTGAATCATTCTGGTTGAGAATTAATTTAATAAATTTTAATCATTTTTGAAATTCAATGTGGGTCATGTCCAAATATATAAAAGGAAACCCCTCCCCTTCCTTGTTAAACTCTCAATAAGATTTATATCATCCCACCCCCATCAAAACACCATTAACTACATTTCTATACATGAGCATGATTTTTTTTCCACAACAAATTCCCCAAGAACTTTAAGAGGATATCTAAAGGATTTATATAACAAAAGATATAAATACCTCAACCAGTCTCTTTTTTTACTTCTTATTGAACCTCTAGAAAATGTATGAAATATATAATCAAAAAATATTTTTATAATACAAAATATATTAAAATATATATCTATTAATGGAGAAAATAATACCAACAATCTATTTCATCGCACTGGATGTCAAAATATCACTTATGCATACGTGTGGACTACCACCTCCAGTTAGAAATACAAATAATTTTTAATCACAACAATTAATGGAAGGTTTTCTTGATGCATACATTTTTTTATGATATATATAAAATTATTTTAAAATTTTAATAATATTATCAATTCTATATTTAGACTTTCCAATCTTTTAGAAAATGGTAAAGCCACTCCTGCATATATGTGAACTACGATTAACAAGAGGCAATGCAAATTTTTTTATTTATGTTTTACATGGATGATAAAAAGGATAAATTTAAATAATATATATGATATGTATGATATAAAAATTATTTTTCAATATCCATTATCAATTAATAATCTTTTGTTCCACCCATTGAAAATTTAAAATAGTGGTCATCCCGTACATATGGTCTACAACCTCCATTAAAATTTTATATAATTTTTTGAAAAATGGTTACATATATATATATAATTTTTTATTTATATAATTATTAAAAAATTATATGATGGAACCATGATCAATGTACATAGATCAGAACAACCAAATTTTAATTTATTGGAATGAATGAATTATTTAACACTAAAAAATGATGATTTTATTAGGGTGTAATTAATAAATGTGTATCAAAATGTATTGAGTTCATAATATATGACATTATAATTATTTAAATTCCTATATTTTGAAATTATAATAAATTGTTTTTATTATATTGGAGTTTGGTGCTTCTCTAATGAAAGAGGAACTCGATATAAGGGTTTAAAGTAACATTCACAATTCTCAACTACAATGTTTGTGATAATGATTCAAATGATGAAATTTCATGGTCTATATCTCAGGAAACTCATTATTCTCCGTATCCTTGTGAAATTACATTATATTTTAGTTTTATCTTTCAAATATCCTCACAATATGAACTCAATAGATCAAAAGTATATTTTTTGAGAAAATAACTAATTTCATTCTCCATTCACTTATTCCCACATCATATAGATGTTTTCAGAAAAAATATTTTCCTTAATGTTTTTAATTTTATCTTTAAATTTTTTAATTTATTATTTAACAAATATTTACTTTTTCCAAAATGGAATAAAAATTTATATTATTATTTATTTTCCATTTAAGGAAATATTATTGTATTTAGATTAGTGTGAAAATAATGTTTCCTTTTAACATAAAAATTTGGGTACAACCACGAAAGCGGCACACACACAAGGAAGAAAATTGCATGTAAATCGCAAGCCTGGGGACTTGACCCCGTGACCTGCCCCTCACCCCCCAAGCCCTTACAACCCCACCACAAATGGTGGGACAATTTTTTCTTTTAACATATATCGAATGAAAAGTAATATTTTCATTAAATTGTAATGGTTTTATATTTAAGTTAAATTATTTCATGGTTTTTTTAATAGAAAACGATTTCAATAAAATTGTGGAAATTTTTATATTTAAATATAAGATATATATTTAAAATAATTGTTTCCTTGAAGATATTCTAATTGATCATTTAATGTAATTTTTTATCTACGAGTACATCATTTACAAATAAAGATATTAGAATGGTGATGTGATCCAACAATATAATCAATATTATTTAATTTAATAGTTGATGATTATTGTTAAAACATGATTATAAATTTTGTTTCTTTTTAAATGGTTATGCTATTATGAAGAGATTACGAAACTTCTTTCTTTTTTACATATTATCATATCATTATGTTTTTATGATCAAATTACAAATATATTTATGATTTTCATTATGTTATTTATGGGATGTGAATTATTTATCTCTCCATGGAATTCATAAATCATGCATAACTCATAAGATAAACATGATAAGAATTTGGGAGTGAACCCAATTTAGTAAGGGACTCTATGAACTATGATTGTCTTTGGAGTAAACTATCCCTAGTAAAATTTCATGGGGTATGAAGTAGTATTATCTAATTTCATTGAAGAAATACTAGACTAAAAAGGATATTATTTTAGATAAAAATTTATTGGATGTAAATCTATGAATTATGTCAATGTTATGCTTTCAAAAATTATATTATTTGATTCTATAATGATTCATTTTCTATGAACTGCCAAGAATTGTTCTCTGATGCAATATTACAATCTTTGATATATAGGGAATGTTTCTAAAATATAAATCTCTTGTTATTATACCCCTATGACCATGTTATTATTATTATATCATAAATATTCTAATTTATTACCCATAATGAGAAATTCATTTCTCTCATTTATTTTGTTTCATGTTCCCTCAGTTATGAAGATTATTTTATGTATGATATTTTTAAAGGGGTTCAATTTATGAATAATATTGTCGGAGATTTTGTTGACATTATATAAAAAAATTGTTAATGAATCCATTTTTTCAAAAGAACTAGACATATATGATTATTTTATGGAACATTATGTTATATAATGAATAATCATATAATAAGATGAAAAATCCAAGTATGTAATTAATGTGATGATATTACTAAAAATATATCAAGATTGTAAGAAAATTTTCAGTCATATAAGGACCACCCTATAATATAATAATCAACATACAAGAACTCTAGAGTCAATAGAAAGAGAGTACCTAGAAATTAGATATCCTTTACTAAATCCATTAAAGTCAACATGATAAATGAAGGCACCTATGTCTCTAAACCATTATACTATAGTTTATAAAATAGATAATAATTCATCAAAATCATTAGACACCACTCTTATGATAGATATAATCTGAGCAATAGTGTCACTGTCATTTTCATACTAATATCCTCTTCAATGTGATTACTCTTCCTTGGTGAAAATGCCTTATTAAAGAAAAAATCAATAGATTCTAAACCCAATGAATGTTCCTCATATTATGAACTCATATAGAGGATATAATTCATAATACATTGTGTGAAATGTGGATGTGAATCCTATCATCAATGATATTGTGCTAGAAAGATAGCATATTATAGAGAATATATATTGAATTGTTGTCACACATCTTATGGTTTCTCTCATGGGATCATATTTGAAGTCACCCATAATTGACTAAATATCTTTCAATATCAACACATCAATAAAAAACTATAGCATCATATTAATTGTGCATCCAATCCAATGATTTGATTGGATATAATATTCATATGTCATTAATTGTAAGTTCTTATAAAGGAATTAATCTTTACAGAGACCATACCATTTAATTTTTACCCCCTTATTGTCTATTTATATCATTGGTTCTTCAAAATGTTATAATTATTTAATTAAATATTTATATTTATCCACACTCCAATATAAAATCCTATTATTAACCACATTTTCTAGAATTCCCAACACATCACAAGCTCTATATTGATTAGTCCCACTAAAATCCACAACCTTGAATATACATTCCCAATGTAACAAAACAATTAAGTAAACAAGTGAAATATTAATAATTTCAAATAATGTGGATGTACTCGATGTGTACTCTATACAATATATATATGTCTAAAATATAAATCGGATGTTAGATTTTATATTTATAAATAATCCAAGAATACAATGGAAAAATATATAATATATAAAAATATGATTCATTTATGATAGATATGAATAAAACCATAGAAATATTTAGACCAATTGGAATGAATATATAATCATAAAACACATATCAGCGTTTCAATGTGCTATTTTGAATTTCCACCTCTCTTATAAATGGGTGAAAGTAGTTTGAATGCATTTAAATCATGGAATACCATCAAGTTCCACATAACTCGTCAAAAATAAATCAATCCTTCTTTAATGTTATCTTCTCTTCACTGTTTCATAATTATTCATAATATTGTCTACACAAATCTATAGAGTAATTTTTTCCTACTACAATTAACAATGGAGAACCATAAAGATATGTGCTCACTCTGAAAATGTCATGATCTAAAATGTAATATATTTATACCCTTGACTCTATCCATTTTACTTGATCTAGAAAAATAATGAGGAATCTAATATTATTATTCCATATATATATTCTCAAATATCATACATATTTCCAATTCATAATGAAAATCCAATGAATTAATCCCTTAAAAATTATTAATAATGACTAGCAAAAGATAAGAAGATAGATGAGGCGATTACAAAATTATTGGTCGGAGAAAAGAATGATACATACACCATGATATCTTAAACCATTCTTAGATATGGTCTAATTATACTTCCTTTAATATCCAAATAATCATTAAATTATGAAACTCTCACCTCCATGTCTTCTAAATGTTACATGTCTCTTGTAGAATAGTATATGATAATGATAACTATTCAACCAAAAAGTTAAAATTATTGCTGAAAATTTAGTCTTATATATGACCATAAATTCCCATAATTGTGGGAAAATAAATGTTTGGGATTAAATTGATATATTTGGGGATGGTTTATAATATTTTCAATGGTTGTGTTAAGATATAGTAACTCCAGTTAATCATCAATAGGACTATTTATGCCTATAATGACATTACAAGATATGAATAAATGGGATTCTCTTGTACTGAATGATTTATTAAATAACATAGAGGTAATCTAGAACATACATCCAACTGTGTAATGAGAATATAAGCTAATATATGTGATTAATTTATTTTATAAATTTTACCTACCTCTTGACAATTACCATCCATATATAGTGCATGAATCAACTTAGTCATTTAGGCCTCTGGTAACATGGTCTACAATTGAGTACATATTTTCATACTCGAACATGATATTCTCAAAATATTATGGTCAAATTTTTGAACAAAACCAAATCATTTACCCACCATTATACATTAGTTACATTTCCTAGGTGACATGGCCAAGGATGTTCAAACATGTCTTTTAAATCCATATTTATCACACATGGTAGATCATCCACCCATATAAGGATTATATTAATCCATACTATACATCACTTATATTCTACACTATTATACCACCGCATCCATACCCTTTATATTAATTTAATAATAACATTCTAAGAACTATCATATTCATTCATTAGTGAACTGTATGAAAAATCCAGTTAGCTTGTCCTATACTATAACCCTAAGAAATGTTAGGTCCATTGGAATCACCTCATAAAATATCGTTAGATCAAAACAAATAATAACAGTTGAAATATATGGAAAATTAAAATGTTATACTATGTAACATTGTATACATCATTCCATTCCAATATTTTAGGAAGTCATAATTATTTTTTTAAAATTACTCAAGGTAGATGAAAAAGACACTACACCATGTGAATTCCCTATAAACTCATGTGATTAGTCCAACTTTATCATGTCAGTAGGGAAAACTCAATTAACATATCCTCTATGGCCTCTCATGTAACCCCCTCATGATATACAGTCAGTCCAATAATTCTCAACCACCTCATGGTGAGTAACTAGGGCATAAAACCATCTTAATTCACATTTTTCCTTAGGATCCCCCACTAGGTAAATTATTCCCTTAAAAAATTCAATCCATACCTCAAAATCATAAGGGGAACCAGTGACCCAAAAGGGTGGTGGATGGTAGATTGTGAAATATGGAACATGGTAAGACACTATTCTATATTCTCCTCATCCAACGGATGGAACCATATATTATATTACATGTCAATGATGTATTATCACATGGAATAAAAGAGAATTTATTCTATATTATTCATTTTCATTCGCTTTCATATCCATTGGTTCAATTGGTGCATCCATCATTGTGATAAAACTCTAGCTAGCTTCACGATGAGTTCCCCTCATGTGTTTCTTGTGAACCCTTTTCTAAAATTCCAAACAAATGATTAAATTGGTTATAATAACACTATAAAATGAATCAAATATGAAATATACAGTCACACATGTGATATTTAAATAAAATGGTCATAACTAGGGGATATAACCACATAATATATAATCTACCATGTTCTTCCCAAGGCTCAAGCCTTATTATCCACCCCAACATGTTAGTTATAATAATGAAAAAGTTTTTTTTACCAAATTCACATTTTCATATATGTAATTCCAGTATATATATATTAAAAAATATTATAGTAATGTCAACTATAAAAAATTACACAAAACATGGAATTTAATTATTCATTTAATATTAGAAATTCAATAAATATAAACATGACATGTCGTCTAACTATCCAATTCATGACACAAGAATGAACCCAAATCCAATAAACTATAATAGAAATATCCTCACCAGTATATTAAATATTCATTAAATAGGTGTTTTCCAAGAAGAATTAAACCAAACATCCTAAAAAACACATATTTTATAAATCTTATACCATTTCCCCAAATGAACAAAACAAAAACTAGGATGCATTGATATCATTTATTGACATGACATCCTAAATAACTTGATCTCAACTCATGAACATAATAACCTCTTCCACACATAACCATAAAAAAGAGGATAACATGTTATATTGAGGGTCTGATGTGACATGACAGGCTGTATCTTTCCTAATCATATGCATACATGATAAAAAACATAAATATAATCCCATGAATGGTGTTTATATAATCCCAAATGGTCAAATCCAATTCATACATTACATAAGAACCCAATCATATAGAGTTATATGTATGGATGTAAAGGTAAATATTAAATATGAATTTAATCATGTACTGAGTGATCATGTGTAAATCATTATCCCACTAACCGTGACCTTACCTAAATCCTCATTATAATATAATTTTATCATGTTCATTAATCATATGACATGAGTCATAATATGTAAATCTATTTAAAGTTTGTTAAAATTATATTTTCATCCATAAATATATTTTCCACAACCATTTTTATATAATGGTATTGCACAAATGATGTATTGGTTCATGCATGACTATGATGTACCATACTCTTGGAACACATGAATCAATGTAACCCTAAAAAAATTCTGTGACATTCACCCATAAATAAATTAAAAAAATAGACCATCTTCCACATTATATTAAATATTGAAAAATTATTACAAAATATAACAAATAAAAAAAAATTATTTTAAACATTCCATGTAATATGAAATAACCAAATTTTTTCTAAGATATTACAATGAACACCCAATCCATAACCAATGAAAGGACATACTATCCACAAAACATACATGAAGCATTCTTATTAGTAATGGTTCCCAAAACTAGGAACATACATAAGTGAAAAAAAAGTCTAAAAAACCAATACAAGGGACCATGATGGTATGATTAACTTTATTTAAATGATTCAATGAAAAATTATATGGTCATTAAATGAACACTAAATTTTATAAATCCCCACAAAAAAATCACTAGAATAAGAAAAAAAATATATAAATAATAAATTCATGAGTTTGGGTTCAAGGATAGTTACATTCTAGGATTAGAGATCCACATAATCTCAACTAATGATATATTATAACCATGGTTAATGAAGATAGGCATAAGAAAATGATTACAATTTTCAAGATTATGCTTTAATTTAAAAAATACAAAAAAGTATTTCATTATAGTATTATCATTAATTTTATCCAAAATTTATTTGATATATTATTGATCTCAAGAAGATAAATAGGATATCATGGATTTACATGTATTATAAAAGAAATAAAAACTAGTTACCTTGATACCCCATGGGTTTACTACCTTTTTAAATCATATTTAGAGTACGGTTAGAGTGTAACCCCCAGGTATCACCATAGAATCAAATTGGATCGAGATCCATTTCATATTTTAAATTTTCAGGGTATTCAAAGTGTTTTAGTGTTTTAAATCATTTTTTGAATTAATTTAAACAATTTTTATGGTTTTTTCACACTTATGTAAAATAGTACACCAACCATGAAATTATTTTTTTAACTTCTATGCACAGACAATGCCCCCACCCCCACTTGATTTGTAATTATTTTAACTTCCATAATTTTCATGTTTTCCCAAGGAATACATTTTTATAGGGATTTAAATATTTTTAGATATAAACATAGACTATTTATACATCATTAATGAATATTCTATTAGAAACACCCAATGATTCTTATATAGAACATCATGGTTTTGAATAAACATGTAAACAACATTATCCTAATTAAACCCCATTGAAAACCCTTAAAAATAATAGTATGGTACCAAAGAGATAACCTATGAATATAGAAATATTAGAGAAACCAAAAATATTAAACGATAACTTGTAAGGTACATGAGAAACATTAGTCATTTAAATTTTTTCTTTTACTGAATTCAATAAAAGGTGTAATTTAGTCAAAAGAATAGGTAGTTCACGGTCGTTATTTAGGGGATATATTTTTATAAAAAAAATAAATTTCAATGAATTGAACATGGTTAGTGGGTTATTTCCATGTTCATCAATATATTTAATAAGTAATAATTATCTACTTTTTATATTAAATATAATTTTTAGACCATCTTGGTAAGGTCGTCAGGAAAGATGATTCCCACCATTTCATGAAAATGGAACTTCATACATACATGTGAACAAAGATTAATGTTTTTTATATGTAGAAAAATAAATAAATTATATAATAATTAAATTTTATAGAATCATATAAATTTTATAAATTTCAGATATGTTAATTGCATCCAGCAAAAAGAAAACTATTGTAATATGGTAACAAAAAAATTCAAATTGCATCATGTTGGTCATTGAACACTATATCATTGAGATACATCATAATTTTCCATTTTATTTAATATATAGGAATTTTTTGTCAAAGAACATAATATCATATAAAAATATGGATGATATTGATTATTTAAAATAATTTTGGATATATAATATTTTATTGGAATAAAATAATAAATTAATTTGAAAACACTTCATCAAGAGTAAAAACATTTCTTCAAAAGCATCTTATTTATTAATCATAAATAGATCCAATATTAGACTTATTGATATATAATCTCTTCAAAGACATGGTGAGTTAATTTAGGAAGGTATTAGGATTGGTATTGGTCATGAAAATGGAACAATTTTTTTGAAATATGAGAAGATTACATGTGTTGTTTTAAATGTGAGGGGAGTATCACACTATTAATTATTCAAGGTTTTGAATATTATATTCACTAAACATGATGGACATATGGAACATTAAAGATTCAAATTTGATTCTATGGGGATAAAGGTAGAATTATTATCTATCTATAATAATTAATATAACCATTCTGGACATTCTCAATTAGAGTAAGTAACTATTAACATATCATAACTTATAACTATATTGCTAAATGTTTTCTCATTATTACTATTTATAAAGATTAAAAATAGGGAAGAACACATTAATAAATTTTAACATCACAATTCATACTATAAAATACATTTTTCATTATAATTTTTTTATAATAGATATAAATAACCTTTTATATAAGTGTGAAAGACACACACAAAAATATTTTACAAAAAAAAATTAAAGGATTATTTTGTAATAATTTTAATTATAAATATAATATTAATTCCAATTAAATAAATAATATTCTATTAAATCATCTAAATGTTTCTATGCATTAAATCAAATTCCTAAATACAATGAATATTTTAGATTAATTTATTTTAATAAAAATAATGTAAATATATCATTAAATTTATGATATTCATTACTCCAAGTAAAATCAGTCATTTCAAAAAAAAATCCAAAAAATTAAACATAATATAAATAATATAATATAACATAAGAATGTAATTAATTTTCTAATATCTAATTCATAATATTTATAAAATTAAAAATTAATGAAATACATATAATTAATTTTAAAACATTTGTTAGAGAATTTATGTCTTTTTCAATAAAAAAATTTCTAAAAAAATAATAGTGAATATAAATTCATATACTCTAAATAGGAATATAAATAATAAAATAAATTGACATATTATGAAAATATCATGGGTTATTTCATAGTGTTAATATTATCCCATTGAGTCTTAATATGGATCAATGCCTAATACTAATCATTTTCAAAATCGAAATGTTAAATGAAAAAGAAATATTTTTTGTGAAACTAGAACAAGATAATGGAATTAAATTTTTAATGGATAACAGACCAACTGATTAGGTCTACTCCCCATTTTATTCTAATTAATTGAATAATTAAAATACTTATTTTCATTAAAATTATCACCTAAGATATCATTGATTATGTAAAGCATTATATGGAACTATAATTATATTACACAGAACATATAATGATAAATATACATATTTTTTCCCAAACATCATAAGAATCATTGTATTATCATAGTTTAACTACTATGTTGGAAAGATACAATATTTTTTAATTATCCTTATAGTAGAATCATTATATTAAATCCATTGAAAAGATTCATATTGTATTAAAATACAATATATCTATTAAACGATAACTATCTATAAAATATTTTGACAACACTAAAGTACATCCTCAAGAAAAATTTCAAATACCCTTTAAATTAAAGAGAAAATATAAATTTTTTTAAAATTAAAAAATTAAAATAAATATAAATATGATAATATTTCATTTATTTTTAAAACTATCCAAATTATAATGGAATATTATTGAGGTTGGATGATCTTGATGTAAAAAAATAAAATAATACATAATGTATTAAAAGAACATCTTGTTTGAAAATGTTTTTGAAACAAAAAAAGAAAGTAAGATGAAAAAAATTATAAAAATTCAAGTATTAATTTATAAATGAATTAAAGGTGAAAAAAATAATTTAATTTTTTTTAAACAACTAGAAATCATTTTGATCAATATTAAAATGAAATAATAACGTCCTCGATGAATGTGGAAATAAGGTCTAATATTCATAAAAAAATATTTTCCTATTAAATATATATATGGAAGAGAGAATAATGAAATAATGATATGAGAAACCATAAAATAAAGAGATTATAATAATACATATGGGGTTCATGATTTATGGATAATTAAATTTACCACTCGTTATGCATGTATACAAAATCATGATTAAAATTAAGATTTATAAAATAACCAATGACACATTTCATGATTTCCATTGTAAACACTCTTAAATTCATGTATGATTTATTTCTTTGTTGTAAAATTATATAATAAATATATTTATACCTAATAAAAAATATAATATTTCCATATAATTTATAATTAAACATTTATTATTATTACTTATATAAAATTAATATATGTGTTTTTAACATTTCAACTTCAATTATATGTCTCAGTTTAGTGGTCTTGATCAATGATCCAAGTTTATTATTTCCAAAATATAAAAAACCACAATCATCTAATTTAGTTCATATATTCCTTACACACACTTCTATAAAATTTTATAAAATTTAGTGATTAAAAAAGTATTACATCACTTCTTGGAGATACTAGTTTGTAAGTATACATGAATAATGTTTCAATTTTATAATGTTTTGTATGGAGGAATGTTAAATAATAAATAATATTTAAAAAATAATAATTACATAATAAATTTCATATATATTCCTTAAATCTATAATTATTACTAGATATATTAATTATAAATGAAAAAAAAATTTCATACTAGACTATGTATTATAAATTTTCATGCATGTGATGTTATCATTTTATAATAGATGGTTCGTTAAGGAGATATATAGAAATTCATTATTAAATAATAATAATAATTTCATATATAAAATATATTCCAACTTAATATATATTTATATATATATATCAATGACTGATAGTAACTACTGATAAAATAAAATTCTTCATAGAGACTACAGTTAGTATTTATGCATAAGTGATGATTATATTTTACATTAGATGTAAATGACATAGATAATGGTTAGAGATTTTTTTAAAAATAAATTAAATATTTTGATTTTACGAGTGTAATTTTGTTAAGATTGTCTGAGAATATTTTTTATATAATAATAATTAAATAGTCATTAAATAGTTCAATAAATAAAATTCCCTTTATATAGGGTATCATATATTATCAAACACATTAATCCTTCCTGATATTCCCATATGTCTAGAATATGTACACTATTTCATTGGGTTAAATGATTAAATGTTGTTTTTGGGTGTTTTCCCTAAATTAATGATTATGATTAGTGTAGATATTTGACATTGGTATGTTCAATTATATATATATTGTGTGTGGGAAACATGTAAATAATTCAAATTTTCTGGTAAAATATATATATAATAATTATAACTAGTTACTCCAAATTTTCATAGTTTTAAATATAATACAGTTATGTTCAAAATCCAATAATGTAATAATATATTAAAAATGTTTTATATTAATTTAAAGTATTTCTCATAAACGAAATAGATTTTAAATAATTAAACCGTTAATGAGGTGATAATATTTTTTACCATTGAAATCAAATATTATAGAAAAAAATTAATTTTGGAATTCTAAATAATATAAATTAATATGTTTTAAAATATTCAATAATTTTTTCCAAAGTCAACTCCATGATTTTAAGATATAAATTCTTAAATCGATACTCAAAACTCAAAAAAAAAATAGTGAAAATATTTTTTAAGAAACAAAAATATTTCAATTTTATTCCATTAAAAGGAACATCCAATACAAGAATGTACATGCATTTAATTAAATAAAAAATGAAATGAATAATTAATATTACTTGTGAATTGTAGTTAGATTAATCTATTATGGTATATTACATAGTGCATAATTATAACATATTCTTAAAAAATGTCACCTTTTTGATATAGGGAATTTAATATAAATTTTGGCCAATTAAAAATAAATTTATTAATTGATTATAATTATATAATTTAAATTATAAATATATTTATAGTCACAAATCACTACTATTAGTACACCTTTTAAGACTAAAACTATAGTGAGATTTAGTCCTTTGAATTTCTATTTGAAGACCATAGGTTCATTTCTATAATAGATGTTATAAATCATTAAAATGGAAATTATAACCCCTTATTTTCCCTAGGGACAAAAATAAAAAATATAATAAATTAATCTACATAATGTATGTGGAATATAAAACAATAACAAATTACTATTTGAAAAACATTCAATAAATAAAATTAATGGAATACAATCATATAAAAAATTTATATGTTCCATACATTATGCACAAAAAATACCTCAAATGAAAAAATATATATCATATAAACATATAGAAAACTACGGTCAAGATATAATTTTTTAGTACCCTTTTGGAACATCCCTTTTAATAGTCCATCAAAAATGAGTAGAAATTTAAAATTTTATACATGGTTAGTAATCAACCAAACTAATGAATCAAGTACAATAATAAATATAGATGATCTTACAGGATCATATAAAATATGTGGATAAGAATCAAAGGGAAAAAAATTATTTTCATTGTGAAAATACCAATAATTAATCCACTCACATTATGGTAATATCATATGAATCAAAATTTGGAATATTATAAAAATATTTCATCACCAACATATTCCTTTAAAAAACATCTTCACACCTTATAAGAATATATTTCATCCCCAAACTCAAAAATTAGAAAATCTCTATAATCTTTATGTGGTAGCTAATCTAAAGAAAGAATACTCCTCAGTTGAATTGATTATAGATTAATAAACACAATCTCAAAAATCACAACCAATAGTAATATATATTCAAATATAATGTTTGATGAGGAATGGCCACTACTTATCACAAAAAACATGATTATAAATATATTGTGCATTGAATTATTTTATATCATATTATAACATTCCATAACCACAATGTCGCATATCTTGAAAAAACAATTGTCCCATCATAAGTTCCAAGAATGTTATAAAAATGAATTACATGAACATCATTCCCCCCCTCATTCAATGTATATCCCCAAACTATATTAATAATAAATGCATCATTATGATCATCATAAGGTATTGTGAACATGTAAAGCATCAAAAGCATCAAATCCACACACCATAGGTGACCAATACTATTTAACACCCTTATTTTCATCAACTGAAAATCTATTCTCCCCATGGTACAAATATATATTCATAACCTTGATCTTCTTATACTCCCACTGTATTCTACACGACAATTTTTATAATTAATAAAAATCCAATGAACATGAAATTAAATATATATAATAAAATCAATAATATTTAAAAAAAATATAAATGAAATGGGAAATCAAAATTAAAAAGTATTTTTTGGACTAAATAAAATAATTAATTGGTCATAATATTTTACTAACTCTATTATATTCATTATTCCATTTATTATCCCCTTTCATAACATACATATTACCCAAAAACAAATATTTTTAAAAATATCATTCACGGCTTTTAATGTAACAATTATTCTAAATTATCAATATTGAATTATATATGAATGTATTTATTTTAATTAAAAAACCTAATTTCACCATATATTCATAAATTTTCACCAAATATAGCACAAAAAGATATGATTATAATTCTTATTCTTATGGAAATTTAATTTAATAATCATGTTTCATAGCACTGGTTATTATTCATCATTAGAATCATTATTATACACTTGGTTATTCCTTGTTTACACTGTTAGAATATAAACACAGTCCACTCTATTATTTTCTGATTTTCACTTTTCCTTCCTAGATCAAAAAACTTTCTAACAATGAAATTTGTTAGAAAAATACAATAGATATTAATAAAATGAAAACAAAAATCACTATAAATATTCAATAATGGAAAAACTGAAATATTTTTATTCCTACAATATCCATTTTACATTATAGGATTTTGATGTTTGACCATTTCTGATGTTGACAACATTATAGGTCATTTTTAGTCAATTTTAAACAAAAAACATCAAAACATATATCCAACTACCAACTCACGGTGTTTAATTTATAAAACTCTTGAGACTCTAATATTTTCTTAATCATATATATTTTTAATTGATTAGTTTTTTTACTATATGATATTTATCCCTAAAAAGATTCTATTATAAACATTCCCCTTCTCAATAATTCCATAATTATCACATGAAACAACATATGAGAATGGAGCAATTGAATTAATGAAATAAAATCATACCAAAGACCAAAAATATAACATTTAAGTGGTATATTAAATGTTTATAAATCACATACCACAACCATTACTTCACAACTACTACGATTCCAATGAGATAAAGGTTAAATGTGGTGAACTCTAGATTAAATTCACCCAAAAATATTTTTAGAAAAACATAATCATATACTTATCTAATAAAATTATAATTAAACCATAATAAATTTCCTCCTAGAAGGGTGAAAAATGATACTGTGATTTATAATATGAAAAAATCAATATAGGACTCGTGAAATCATGAATAAAAATACAATGAACAATTCAAGAAAGGAGGGTATTGAATGCCTCTTAAAATATACATATTGATTCCAAAAAATTTATAGGAAGGGATATAAATCATGTAAATTTGTAGGTCCTTGATTTTTATTGACTATCTAGAGTTGACACCCTTGATGGTGTTAAATTTGATTTCACATTGATAATTACTCACACTAAATGTTCAAAAAATAAAATGTTTCATGATCTATTTATTACCAAAATATATTCACACCAAGATTTTTAATTTACATTATGAATTTGGAACCAGTTAAAATGAATGAAAAACGAACAGTCTCCCTATAAAGAAACATTATGAAATTAACCTACCCACAAAATATATTTCTTGATGTGAACTAATCATCCACATTGAGAATTCAGTAGGTAGTTGAAATTATTTTTAAACAGATCATCTATCATATATTACTCCTCACAACACCACTAGCATCTAAAATCAAAAATTATAATTATGATATGTTCTAGATAATTAATTATCATTATGGATCTTATGGGATATATATATAAATTTTTTTTATAAATATTCATGACATTTTAAAAAAATTGAAATAATTATTTTTTATATAAATTTATTCATATTATTATAATTGGATTACTTATTTATAAATTATTGAAAATATGTGTTCATTATAGATGAATAGTATACATATTTTTTATAATGATGTTTCTCATTTTCATTCTGATAAATTCAACAACTATTCCTTGAAAATCACATTTTATAATAATATTTCAATATTGTATAATTTTTTATCTATACTTGGATATTCATAGAATCAACAAAGTTCAAAAATTTATAAGTAAATAAATAAATATAGTATAAAACATTTTGGTTTTTAATGGTATACCAAAAAATTTAGATTAAATTATTCTATAATACATTCTAAACACTGTAAAAAAAATTAATGGTGTCACTTTCTAGGGATACCCCTTCCCAATATCCATGTTCACCACCCTCCTAAGAATATTTTATAATGTTTTTTATAAATTTTCAATGACTAAATTTGTGTGTGGATCCTATGATTTCATTGAAATTATATACCCTATTTCATCCATATGGTATATTTTTTAAAATGATGTTACTCGCATGTAATTTAATTCTCATATACAAATTTTTTTATTGTCTATTTTTTAATCCTACATTTTAAATTAATAGAACAATATATTCATATAGTTTATTAAACTAATAATGTTATATTTAACAATTATTGGTCACTTCTGAAAACATGGAGGGGTCATACGAGGGTTGTTATGTTCACTCCTTATAATCATTGACCAGGAGTATTTAAACCATGTTTTCTATGTTGTATCTAGATTCAATGTGCCACATGGTTGCAGTATGTATTCTTGCCAGATGATCATGGGTTATTAGATATAATATGGTGTGATTGAGCTATCATGTCACTTAGTGATAAGAATTATTTTTTGATTTATGTAATTTTTCATTATTTATTGTACACTATATTACCTACGTGGCATTTCATACCATCATTTTCATAGATGTGAAATGGATTAATAATTACAATTATGTTATGGATGATTCCTTATTTTCATACATTTTTTACTTTTTAGTGAAATTGATATTGTATTTATATTGAGTCATGTGAATTAATCTATGATATTAGTTATATTTACTTTATAGAATGATTCATCTTGTTATTGTAACATAATATCATGTTCATTGTTTGGATGCTCTTAATTTATATTTTAGAGAAATTATACCATGGTACATTATTAATTTTTATGTGTTAGTCCCCATCCCATGGGGTTTCTAAATTCATTTGGGGCCGATCCAGATTCCATATAGGGTTCTAATATTTGGAGTTTCTCTAAGATGATTTTTATATTAATTTTTATATTATGTTCTTCTCAGAAAATGAAATTAATTTGGGTAATTACGATGTACACAGAAATAGGATAGAAGTATCTATATTTCTCACATCATCATTTATATATTCTATTTAATATTATATAAATTTTTTATCTATTATATTGGAGGATATTAACTTAGATAGCTATGGAATTCAATATTATGGCGAAGGAATTGTAATATTTATCCCCATTACTTATAGATGTATTGTTTTTAATTAAAATTACACATATGGGTATATGGATTCATTAGAAGCATTTTGCAGTATTTTTTAGAAAAAATAATTCATGTGATTAATATAATGGTCTTATTTTTTTGGGTCTAGGAAATAAATATCACGTTGATGTAATTATAAGACACAATAAAACTAGAATTTAGTTATTAGTGTATGCTAATTATATTATATATGAAGAATATGGAAGTGATTTATTTATCTTTTTATGATGTTTTTATTTACATGTTTTATAGTATGAATTGAATACTATGAATTAAATTATTTTCATCCATGTAAATATTTATTCAATTTATTTTGTAATACATTGATATAATTTTTGTAACTAGTATCCATTCTATTATATTTTCATTATATATTTTAATGATATATTGAATTTTTTATATATTTTTCAATTGCAATGAGACTCTTATATTATCCATCATTCATGAATTCCCATTCCATATAAAACATTGATTAGTAATATGCATGATCTAAGCACATTCATTGATTGATAATATTTATTTAATGAAATTTTATTTTATTCATGTCTCAAAAATAATATTTATCATTCAAGGATTTAGTTCCAAATTAATTCTGAATTATTAGGAAATTTTTAATATGACCTCATAAATACATAATTTATTTAATAATGTAACAATTTTTTAAGAGAAGACCAAGTTGACAATGTTATATTTAGTACCTGTATCTTTTTAAATGAAACATTAGGGATGATATTTAGGAGAATATAGTTTTATAGTACAATAAAGTTGAAAAACATCAAGATATTAATGATATATATATATATATATATATATCTGTCTGTGTGTGTGTGTTATTTATTTCTACTGACAGTTTTCAAAAAACGTTTGGAGTATATTCCATTTTTTAGTAGCAACATGTGGAAGGAATAGAAACTATGTCAAAAAATATAGTCTATGTGATGATATCCTTCAAATGGTTTTTTATTTAGTATATTTTAGAAGATATGAAGTGTATGGATATGCGAGGGATAATTTCATAGGTCATGGTCAACAAATATTTCCATAAGGAACAAAATATTCTCCGTCAATACGACGTAACACTGTTTTTGTAGGGACCTGAGTTTTTATGAGTATTGAAATTTGATCAGAAATATAAATTTTTTCTCACGTTCTTATGAGGGGTAAAATAGTAATATTAAACTATTATATTTTTTCATGTATTTTTATTGACCACTCTATAGCTCTTGATGTAGGGTGTTTACACTAGAACGCGATTTTGGTGGAATTCTGAGTAGTTTGTGTCTTGGTGGAAAATTTAATATTCTATTAAATAAATATTGAATTAGTCTAGTTGTTTCAATAAGTTTTATCAATTTATAATAATGTTAGATTAATATTTGGACTCAAAACTTGTTTCAAGAATGACGGTATTTCCTAGGAGAGGTTTAAAATCGCTTCTTGTTTCGAGAACTGGGAAGAGTGTTAAATGGGTAATAAATTATTAATTTATTTTAAAAAATAATTTATTAAAATTAATATACTGCAACCCATTTCCCCCTAAACATGGAAGGGAATAGGTATAGGGATTTTCCTCACATGAAATTCCCAGACCAATTGGACATGGAAGGGAGATGACACTAGACATCATCCAAGGTATATATCTAGTCCTGATCGAAGTGTAACAACTTATGGGAGAGGATTAATACACAATGATTTGGTGTTTATGACACTAGTATAGTGGTTTTTTTGGGTCTCTTCCCTTATCCATGCATATTAATTATTTTATGATTTAATACCTTATTATGGTTTATAAAGACCCCATGGAGTTGATCTATGCTTCAATGGAGAATATATGTGTTCCTTGAGGTTTGAAGGGGATTTTTATTCAAAAACCCCATATAAATTATTTGTGGCTCTATGAACACATTACATGAATTCATCTAATTCATGTAATAACTAATTTTCATAAGTACATGACATGTACATTATGTAAAAACAATTTTAGTGTACATGGTTGTGTGCCTAACCATGAGGAAACATAAATTGGAAGATGATTTTTGGAATGTACATGCATTATACATTGGGTACACAATATGTAGTGAAACATAAGAAAACCCCATTTTTTATGGCCATGTATAAGTACATGTCTAATAGAAAGGATTATAGTACATGTCATGTACTCAAAAGTACACACCATGTACTTTTCCATCATGGAGGTTGTGGTGTTATATTCCCTACAAATAATAATTAGTATTCTATGTAGTCTATTATGAGTTTTTTTTCATTCATATCCTAATGGTGGGATACTTTTGATGTATTAAAGTATTTAGGGATACTTATTTGGGAAAATTTATTTTAAATAGAGGTCTTCCATGAGGTTTTGGATCATAATCCTCTAGTTGGATGGGTTGTGAGCATGGAGGTAGGGGTGATGGTTGTGAGCTCGGTGATTGGTCTGGCCTGATTCTTCCATGGAGATCCTTATGAGAATTCATGGATTAATCTCTGAATGTGTTATTTGAGTTGTATCTATCATAAATTCATGGTTTTCCCTGCATATCTGGACTACTGACTCTAGGATAGAGTAGTTCAGGATTAGATCTTAAATTTTAGGATTTGGGTGGATGAATCCTTTGGTGCATGGTTGACACCATGGGATTGTGGTTATGGATTACTATCATCATGGTGTGGATTTCAGTCTATGTGTCACATTATTATTCACATATTGTTAAGGAATCTGGATAACTCATCTTTTTATATTTTGGAAAGAATATGAGAATTCGCACATGAAATGCGATTGATTTTGGATTCATTAGTGGAATCTTGATGATAAGGGTATGGTTAAAGGGCCCTAATGGATACATGAAGAATTTGTTTCATGTGATGGGGTTGGTCATGTTTTTGGTGGTTACAATACTTCAGGAGGGGATTAATTTACTTGTTTGATAGTTTTAAAGATCCTTCTGTATTTGTCTATTATTGTGAGGGTACATTAGGCCAGGTGCATGCCCGATTGATAGGTAGATACTAAGTAGGGTTGTGTGCTCTTGTAATTTTTTTTATTAGAGTACCATTGGGACCTAAGTTGATGTATGTTCTGATGAAGCATAGTTGTTGATTTCTATGATAGATTTTTAGTCATCTATTTTTCATAGTTATTGAATTTGAGAGTTGAATTATGCCCACTGTGAGGTCTGATATGGTTGGGTGTCCATGTTTTGGAACATTGCTTACTATCATGGTCATTGATTGATAAGAGGTCTAGATGGTTGAGCAATTGGTTTGTATCCACAAATCCATGAATGATTCGGTTAGACTGATGTTTTTTATCGGTAACCATTACAAGTTTATGGTTTTATTTTTGGACCATGGTTATGGGAACATTTTTCATGCCATTAATTATTGTGGATGTTACGTCACATGTATGTGATTCTGTATATGACAGAGGCCCCGAGATTGTGTTCTGTTCTATATGGTTTAGCTTCCAGACTGTTGCTTTATGCACCCCTAATGTTATTTATAGAATTATTTTTTAGTGTTGGAAATGTCATTCAGATTGCTATTTTTATTTATAGACTCATTTTACATGTTTAGTGAGTTATGATAATTTTTTTGGTTATTGGATTACTGCTCCACTCCTCAGTGCACCGTGGATTTCATGGGGGAGTATTGATGCATCTCAACTGAGGGTATAGACATGGAACTCCATATCGAGGGTGCATTATTTAGACATGATATTTCAAGTCCCAGTTTGATTCATGGACTTATTCTTCTAGTTTTCCACCATTTGACATAGTTGCTGGGATGGTAAGACATACCGTACCAGATCCATGTTTGATTCATAGGCTTTTGCTCTGATTTTTCAAGCTTTCGAACTAGTGTTTGGGATGTCTATACATAGAATATAGATCGTAGTTACATAGTTTGACTGATTCCATCATGTTTCTTGGCCAATGAAAATTGTGATATATGGATGGATATAAGGGATTTTAATCCTAATATGTTTGAATTGTTATGTGACCTTTGGGTGCAATTGATTTTCTTAGAGGTACTCTTAATTATACATGAGATAGGTGTCATACTAAATATCTAGGCTTGGATGTAATTTTGTGTGTTAACTAGGACAGAGGTGAAAATGTTTTGAGCATGAGATAATGTTGGGTTATGATGACATGTTATGGGATTATAGGGACTAGTACCCTGGATGATAGGAAAAGTGATGGATTGGTCCCTGGTAGTGTGGGGTTTGGTTTTTGGTTTCCATGTGCATGGATCTTGCATGTTTTTTGGGATGAACGATCCTTGAGATGTTCCCAGATACATTCTTGTTTTTTTTAAGGAGGTATCGTTGATCAAGGACTCTTATAAAGGGATCGATGAATATTTATTTTTTAATTTTTTTAGTTGTATATCTTTATGATGAGAATATTTCCAATGAAATAACTCGTGATAGTTTTGTATAGGACCCCTATTGGGGTATCCTATGGATATATATTTATCAAACATATATGTTAACCTCATTGTGCATACAAACCTTTTGACAAATTCCAGGTTGAGTATAAATGCATAATTGACAGGGTGGAGGCCCGTAATTTCATGGATTAGTGTGATACAGGTGGGTATTATGTAGGTCATACTGGAGTAGCTTGATAGGGTTATAGAGATCAGGTATGTGTTATCTTTTGGAGTTTCCAGTAGTTCATTTTTTATGTAATTTTTAGTTATTTAATTTATATATGTGATCGGTCCGATGGGAGATCTTGGATTTGTTTAAAATATGGCTATTAGGGACCCTATAATAACTCATTTTATTACAAAGTGTTTTGATTCAGTTTATTTAATCATTAATATTTCTCTTTTCTTAAGGTGTTTAGTTATCTAATTATTGTTTTTCACTCTCATATTGGGGTATTGTATCCACATATATCCACATTAGACAGTACTAGTAGTCATCATTCTTTGTAGAATGATGAGGCATTCTTGATTCCATGTGGTTAAGAGGCTCGGAGCACCATCTAATTGACTATTGGGATGGGACATTACAAAGTGGTGTTATATTATTCACTTTATTATTATTTCACTATGTTGGGGTTGGTAGATAAGAGATTTTATAATATTTCAGAGCTTTTAATAGATATTGGGATGGTGCATCGGGAACACCAATTTTGATATGATGTCCAGGTTACCAACCACAAGGATTAATATTCTATATTTTTTATGTTATATATTTATTAAGCTTTTCACTTCGAACAATGCACATGTTGTTTGAATTTGATGATTTATGATGGATTTATATCCCTTGTACATTAGAAAGAGGCTTTTGAGTTGGTTTAAAATCATTCCATTAGAAAAAATGGGTGAATTTTGTATGATTATATTTATGTAAGATTCCCATATTGTATTCCATAATTTGTGTGATTATAGATTTTAATGGAAATCTCAGAAGATTTGTGGCGAGGAGCTCATTGGTTAGGATGCTGGTGTGTTCCTTGTAAATAGTCAGTACAAAGACCCATGTAGGTTAGTATGGTGATTTTATATGATTATTGGACCCCTTGTGGGTGGTTTTTTTATGGTGGTAGTATTTCAAATTCCTCAGAGGAGGGAGAGATGTGGAGAAGCTCAAAGATGAGGAATTCTCTAGTCGTGGGTAGTTCATTTGTGTATTATTCCATTTTGATTTGAGACCCTATTGGAGGGTTTTTTGAATTCTTGATATCATTTGATGATGATATAGGTTCATGTTGATGCCTCATGAGTTGTAAATATTTTTTAGTTGGTGTAGACCTAGGTGGTTGGACCAAGTGGCTTGACATGATACATGATATATAGGGCTTGGTGGGAGATAATAGTGGCCTTTTTACGTGACCCTATAGAAGGGAGTCAGATCCATTGGACATTTTTGGGTGATCTATGGAGGTTTGGATCATTTTATGAGTGATTTTGGGTACTTGATGCATAGTTGAACTAATTGGAATTTTCAAAATGGAGCATGAGAAGTTTAGTTGAGAAAGATGTTTAGGAACGCTTGATTCCGATTTTGTGTTGTTTCACAAGTATTCCATTGTTTATTCCTTCATATATGTCTTGAGAGTGGATATTTCAACTATGTATCTAGACCAGTATATAGTTGTGTACGTGAGATGAGCCTGGTGCCTTTGGGTTGTACCAAGAGCATGGTAAGAGCCCTAGATTTCATGGTTGAGCATTCAAATCCATGATTTCATGAGATGTGACTCACTGGAGACAAATCAGCTTTCATGGTTTTTTTTAAAAATGGTGTTTAGAATTTATGTTATAGGGAAATATTATAGATGTGAGGTCTAGTTATGTGGTTTATCGGTTGGTTGGTGGATTGGAAAATACATGGGGTTATGTACAAGGTTCTTATATTAGGATGATATCCATAAGTGAAATAAAATCATTTTCGTTATGCAGAGAGTCTTAGGCTATGGGTTACCTGAGACCCATGGATAGAGGTGTTATTTTCTAGAATGGATGGGGTTGTTGTGTTATTATTTGAATAAATATTATTATACTCATTGCTTTGAGATGAGCATTCCCAATATATTAACATCGTCTTGCATATGCTACAAGATCATGGAATTTATTTCATGCTATATATATGTTTCCTTTAGTTGATAAGGTGCCTCCTGTGAGGTTGTGCTCATGGAGCAATATGTATGATGTCGTATGATGGGGAACCCAAAATCATCATTTTCTGGGTGAGTTCCCAATGACGGATTTGATACCGAATCATTCCATGGGTGATGTTCTTAGATGCTTGGAAAAAGAAATAATATCTATTCATCTTGTATTCTTTGGTGGGAGAGGCATGGCCATGTTTATCTCTATGGTTTGGTATTAATCATGTAATAGGAATGGGAAATAGATTATTGGTTATAAGGTAAGGATAAGGATAATATTATGGTGGGGAGTACCAAATCATGTATAGTGGTGTGACCCTTTTATGAGCAGGGTTGAGGATGCAATGAGGAGCATGTATAGAATGTTGGTGGACCACTGAGTATGTTGTTTAAAAGGAGACTTAAACAATGAAAAGTGTTGTGGGATGGAATTATTATATGTTGGTTGATTTTTGTGGTTGGGATCACCATGAGTTTGTTGAAGAAATTTACGTAACGATCATTCATATAGGGGTGGATGGTGAATATTTGGAACTATCTTAGTTGGTTATTAATGGTCTCATGAGGTTGTTTCTCCTTTGATAGGTTATACTCCATCATAATAGAGTTATTACATGAAGCTCAATTGGTGTCTCAGAGTAGAATGCAACAAGTTGATATTAATTTAACAAACAAAGTGAGTCAGTAATTGTGGTTTGATGTCCACTAAGGCTTCTCGTATATGAGAAGGTATATGATTGGGAGGTTGTAGAGACCCTATTTTTTGTTGAGTTTCGATTTTTTAGTATAAATTTTAATCTTTATTATAGAATGCTTGTGTGGTGAAAAATGGTCATTTTACCAAAGTATATTTTGTCATGTAATTTTTATTACCACCTTATTAGTCTTGGTGTAGGGTGTTTACCCATAGAAATGTTCTTTGTGGAGTTATGAGTAGTTGAAGTTTTTGAATAATAATTAATATTTATTTACATAAATATTGAAATATTTAGGTTGTTTTTGGGTGGCTTTATATTTTCAATGGATAATTGGAATAAGATTTAAAATCTACGGTTGAGTCTGGAATGAGGGGTTTGGATGAGGCATGGTATAAACTCACATTGTTTTCTAAGACATGAGAAAAGTGTTAAATGACTATTTAATTAATTAATGAACTTATTAAAATGTCACAACCCGTCCCCTGGGGCCCGTTCCGTGACTACCACAATCCCTCCTTCCATAGGTCTAGGATTTTGACTGGCACTAGAAAGGTGTATCCCTTAATAGGAAGGAATCACCTTTAAACATGTACAGACACACAAATCTAAGATCACAAAAAGAGGCAACCATGAAGTAAAATACTATAGTAAAAACTGTGTTAAATGTAAAGGAACTGGAATACAATCCCAACTAGAAAGTACAAGTACAACTGAAAAGTGAAAAACAACACTTGGATCATCTACTGAGGATCCTCCCTGAAGGGTAGGTATAGCTCCCAATCTGTAGTTTTGCATCCCGCCACGTCAAATGGTCCTCTTTTGAGCAATGTCTTGTCCTGGCTCCCTCAGCCTCGATCCACGTTGTCCATTGTCTACCAAATACATAGCATGGTGCAGGAAAAACTCATGCATGGATGAGTATAACAATACCGAGTAAGGACCCTGAGACCCCCGAAGGTCTCCCATAGTTCCAAAAAAGAAAAACCACAAAAAAAGACCTCAAAAAAAGAAAAAATCATCCATCAACTCTACATAGGTATATGCCCATACATATATCTAAGTTATCAATAAATACTCGTATCACACATGAGGGAAGAATATAACAACGGGTAAGACCAGGTAGGTAATAGTACCACACATGTAACATCACGAACATAACACTGTGAAGGTAAACGTACCACATAGGTAACACCACGAATATATCACCATGATAGAAAAAGTACCACACAGGTATCACCATGAAGGTGAAAGTACCACACAGGTATCACCGCAAAGGTAAATTACTTAGCTCAGATAGGTATTTGTGAAATATATATGTATATATGATTAGTCAAGAAGCTAGGTCATCTTATTCTATCAAGAGGCACTGCTACGTACCAAACAGAGTCTAACCCACATAGAATCGATAGGTACTAACCCCTGAAATGATCCACAAAGAATTTGACCCGCCTAGAGTTGATATGTACTAACTCCTACAATGACCCATACATGATTGGTATGTGCTGACCCACATAGGATCTCTAAGTTCTAACCCAAACTGGATATAACCCATGCATAATTGGTGCTGACCCACACATAATCCCTCGGTATTAACCTCTGTATGATCTGTCGGCAACCTCCGCCGCACTGCCATCCTATGGATTCCCAGTCATAGTAAACATGATTCTAGGAGAACCACTCCTCAAGCCATCATTTGTTATTCAACCACCACGATCCACCACGAAGAAGTATTCCAAAGGACTGCAATGTCGTAAGGGTTCCAACACGACAGACGGCGCATCAATCGGACCCCCGGTCTGTGAATTATAAGTGTTTTAATTCTGAGGGCCCAGTTGGATTTAGATTAAATCCAACCCATCCATATGCCAACTATATCCAAATCTCAAGTAGAGTATACAAAAAGTACCTTATCACTTTAAGGGTCTCAGTTCCACATACGGTTTGTCAAACGAGTGGCCAAATTTCATGTCATGGCTCCCTTAGCGAAACTGGTCCTGGAGAGCTCGGGTCTGGTCTGACCCGACTAGGTAGGTGCGTGGCGGGATGAGACTTCTATGCTGCGGTCCAGCCCGACCCGAATTGAGTGCGGCCCGGCCTGCAGGGGCATGGCCTACTGGGCCCGTGCGGTCCGGCCCGTGGAGGCACCGCCGCTGTGCACACGGTGCCAGGCCCATGGTGGCACGGACCGCGGTGGGGTGCAGCCCACAGTGGGTTCCTTCCTAGCTAGTGAGAGGGGGTTCAACTCCCCTTGGTTTTCTTGAATGGTTGAATGAAATTTCAGTTTGTGAATCAGAAACTCACTGTGGAGCCGCCTAGTATCCCATTGGGGCTCATTGGGTGTGGGTCCCTACTGTCGTGGTGTCAGAGCTATGACTTTCTCCGCCGGCGGCACACAATGGCACACCACAAGCTCAGGTGGCCGACCATTGTCAAATGCCCTACTCGACCACCGCAACTGAAATGTCGATGAAACTCTCCTCTAGTGGTGCAGAATGGCGCACCACATCACCTCCGAGGTAGGCCAATGCCAGCCACTCTACTGACCACCGGGACATAGTGTCCCAGCCTCCTCCTGCAGCACGCGACGACACACCACCTCTATCACGTTCGGTCGGTGTTGGTTGCCACCAACATCTGCTAGCACAGATCGCCAGTGTCAGGCCGACCGTTGATGTCATGCAGGCAATCTTTCACAAAGAACGCAAAGGTAAAACAAGGTATCAGAGGTTCTAGGTCATGTACGTTGGGCCTGCGCCCTCTGTGTTAGCTTGAAAATATTAGGGAGAAAATAAGATTAAACAATCACTTGAAAATTATAAAAAACTATCTACATAAAGATAACTGGAGAACATCATGTTCATGGAAGAGTTGGTATTCTTCATCCCCGCAATAGGCCTCCTCGACGCCACTCAAACGTCGTAATTTGGTTCATGATTCGGTGTCTCTCCTCACCTCCCACTGGAAACTGCTCTATTTTCTATGTTTTGGGCATCATGACACATTTCCAGAGCTTAGTTTCTTAGTGAATTCATGCCAAATCCCTCCCCCAAGCTTCATATAAATAGGATTGGAGGATGAGTAATTCCTGTTTAATTAATGGAGTTTCATTTAATAGAAACCTTCATAATTCCAACATTGATGTTACAAAAGTTTTGAGGATTTATGCCATTTAATGTATTGACACGTCGTTAGACTCGCCACTACCACTTTTCCATGGGAGTAAAATAAAGAAATAAATAAAATAAAAAATTTATTTTATTATTATTTTAAAGTGTCACAAAATCTAAAATTTTCCCTAGACTTAATTGATGTGAAGCCTCCCTTAAGATGATCCAAGCATTGGGGATTAAACAGTGCCCTTGGATTTTTAATACGGGCTCTGGTTCAAAAGATAGGAGACACCGCCCATGCTTTTTCGGAACGTACCTTAAAAAAGTTCATAAATTAATTCTGGGAACATCGGGTCTTAGAATCACACGCCGTAAATTTTTGTAGATTATTAATAATTTTATATAATTAAAAAAATTACACCAAAAATTCGGGTCTTCACCTTCTCCCCACCTTAGATATTTTCATCCCTTAAAGTGACAACATTGACTAAGCAATAAAATGGGGGTATTGAGCACAAATATGAGCATCCTGCTCCCATGTTCTCTCTTGTAGGTTCACATGATTCCAATGAATTTTCACCAGAGGTATCAATCATCCACGAATTACCTGATCCTATATATCCTCAATCCCTATAAGAACCTCCGTAATGGATGAACCATCATCAATGTCCATCTCACCCCAGTCGATGACGTGCAATTGATCATGAATGTATCTTCTCAGCTATGACTTGTGGAAAAACTCATTCCCACGATGCATCTTTGTGGGAAGATTCAGGTGATACTCCACCATTCCAACACTGGTGAGATCCTGAAAAGGTTCGATGAGCCTCAGAGATAGCTTATCGCCTCGGCCATATCTCCACAAACCACGTCAAGGTGAGACTCATAGGAAGACATGGTCTCCATCATCAAACTTCAAAGGCCATTGTCTCCGATCAGCATAAGTCTTCTGCCTTCTCTGTGTAGTCTTCATCCACTCCTAGATGATATGAAACTTCTCAGTGGTTGCTCATACCCACTCTGGACCCATAAGTGTTGACACCCCTAAGTCTGTCCAGCATAGAGGTGAACTACAAGGTTGGCCGTATGATTCCTTTAATGGTGCCATACCAATGGTGGAGTGATATCTTTTTTTGTACACGAACTCCACCAAGGGCATGTGATCTTCCAACTACTTTCAAAATCTAGAATGCAAGCACGAAGCATGTCCTCCTGTGTCTGAATGGTACACTCTGTCTTACCATCCGTTTGTGGATGAAATATGATTTTCAAATTTAGCTGAGTCCCGAATGACCCATGTTATCCCTTCCACCATTGGGATGTAAAACACATGTCACGATTGGATACAATCATCAATGTCACCCCATGAAGTCATAAAATCTTGTGTACATAGAGGCATCCTAATCCATGTACTGATACCTGCTCTCAGATGGGTATGAAGTGGGTTGACTTGGTAAGTATGTCAATGATCACCCAGATGGATTCATGTCCCCTGGACATACATGGAATCCCAACCACAAATTCCATGTAGATACCATCCCACTTCCACTCCGGTACGAATAGTGGCTATGTTGGGCCTGTGGGATCCTGATGCTCATCCTTCACTTAATTACAAGTGAGGCATCGTGAAACAATCTCTACCACTTCCTTCTTCATCCCCGGCCACTAGTGATGACGTCGGAGGTCTTGGTGCATCTTCTACACACCAGGATGTACTGCCATAGGGGATGTATGGAACTCCATCAACACCTCCTCGTGTAGCGCCACTTGTACCTTGGTGTGTCCTCTAAAGAAGATTATGAGCTCCCCCTTCATAAAATCCATCAAGTTCTGATAAAAATTATATCTAATAACATAATTCCACGTAGTAAATGTCCCCATGATGGGCCTCCCAAACTCGAAAATGAAGTGGGAGTATGATAGCCATAGACTAGAGGTAAGCTGCTCCGTCTCTTTCCACAAAGGATATATGCACCTTGGAAAGCTGCTATATCGCCTCACTCAACAACTGTGGAACAGAACTCCAGCTGATTTTATCTGGAACTATATTCCCCTTCTCTGGAGTATAGACTATCTCAAGAACATAGTCCTGGAGGAACTATAGCCATCGTCATTGTCTCAGGTTCAGGTCCTTCTGTGTGAAGTTATACCTGAGACGCTTGTGATCAGAGTAGACTATAAAACATTCGCCCATCAAGTAATGTCTCAACCTATTCAGGGTCTAGACAATGACTTCTAACTCCAGGTCATGGGTAGCATATTTCTTTTCATGTTGTCTCAATGGCCAATAGCCATACGTGTTCACTATTGGATTTTACATTAGGACACATCAATGTCCGGAAGTAGGCAACATACCTAATTCCTCTTCTAGTATCCTCTAGATGGGGAACTCGTCAATCTCTAACTCAGTTCCTAAAAACTCTAATGGAATCTCTCCATCCACATGAAGGGCTTTCCCTTATTCATCAACACTGAAAAGGGTTACATAACTCCTAAAAAGTCTGGTATGAATCTCCCTTAGTACCCAGCCAACCCTAGGAAAGATTTCACCTTAGTCACACTCCTTGGTGGCTCTCAAGAAAGCCCAACCTTTGTCTTTACCAAATCAACTAAAAATCTATCCTCTGAGATAATGTGTCCTGGAAAGTGAACCTCTTGTATCTAGACCTTTCAATTCGAGAGATTACTATAAAGTTGGTGCTCTCAGAGTGTTTCCAGAACAATATGTAGATGATAGGCATGCTCATCCTCTATCTCTGAGTAGACCAAGATGTTTTCGATGTAGATCATCACCAAGCTATCATGTTATGGTTAGAGGATCATTTTCATGAGTCCCAGGAAATCTGAAAGAATGCTGGTCATGATGAAAGGCATACACCATGATCTTATAGTGGCCATATCGATATCTAAAGGTCGACTTATGTACATCCTTGTCTCGAACCTTGAGATGATGATAGCCTGATCTGTGTTCTATATTTAAAAACCATCAAGCTCCTTTCAATGATAAAAAAGATCATTCATCCTCAGAAGTGGATACTTGTTCTTCATGGTCACATGGTTCAGGCCACGATAGTCGACACAAAGACTCGAACTCCAATATGCCTTCTTGGCGATCTAAATCTTGGCATCCCAAGGAGACACGCTATGACTTATAGTCCCATTTCACTACAAGTCCTCAAATTGTACCCATAACACACGAATCTCCATGGGATCTATCTGATATTCTGGTGTAGATATTGGTGTCATTCTGGGGTATAGGTTGATGTAAAAGTCCACCTTTCTACGATGAGTTACTCCAGGAACATCATCTGGGAAAACATCAGCATACTGATCCACTGCTACAGGGTTTCTCAGACTCCCAACATCAACATCTCTGAGGGTAAGGCTAGACAACTATTGTGTGATTGGTTTCACCCTCCTTCGGGAAACTCAATCATGTGCGGAAAAGGTTCACTTCTTGCTGGTGAAGGAAAACAAGGTCCCATCCATGTGAACACACTGCACTTTGCACCTAATACAATCAATCAGATCATGGATTGTGGAAAACCAATCCATACACAATATGACATCATAAGGCCTCGATGCCACTACTTGAAGATCCCAACTGAAACTCTCACCACATATAGTATGCTCATAATGCTAGCACAAGTGTTCCCTCATCGAATCTTCCCTCGTAAGAGTCTCTAGCCGTTAGGATCTAGCCAATGGCTCATTCGGAATCTCTGAGCTCTGAATGAAGGTAGTAAAAATAAAAGAGTGACTGGACGCTGTATTTATATGTAATACAGCTAGGGTGGAATAGACATATATTGTACCTCTAATAATAGCCAGAGTTCCATGGTCGTTGGCCTTAGATCCTAGAGCTAAGCTCATCCCTATCCTCCTACCCCATGTGGTCGGGGTGGACCACCTAGAGGTGGTGGGAAAAGAACCTCGAATCCTCACCCACTGCCTACTACATGGTGTACTCTTCTACCATGTTTAACACCCTATGGATCTCCTCACATGATCCTATTCCTCTACATCAAAAACCCTTCGACCATCTTTTGGTCATCCATACGGTGTGTCAGGAAGTCCCAATCCATGTGACCCTGCCCACCACATGAGTTTCACTGCCAGATCCTCAACTTTCTTCTTCTGTCTCATGAGCCCTTGGACACCAACCCTGTATCCAGAGGTCCCCCACATGAAGGTCGAGCCCACTTGGGCCCCTATGTATTCCATATACTACCTATTGTGGATCACTCCACTACCTGATTTTTGGTAGTGGCTCTTGCCATCGGTGCTTGCTCAGCTAGAAAGATCTCCACAAAATGTGATCACTCTAGCACCCCATCCTATTTCATAATGCTGAGTGATAACATTAATGCACTAATATCTCATCTAATACCCTACACAAAGGTACCATCCCAAAATAAAGGGTCTATTACCATGTCGGTGGATTAGGGGGAGAGGATAGTGAACCTCATTGAGTACTGGGACACAGTCATGCTTCCCTATTGTAAGTGCATTAGCTATGGTATACTCACTGAGTGTAGAGCCACTGAGATAAACTCTACCCTAAAAAGGATCTCCAAGACCACCCATGTGTGAGATGCCTCATTGTGTAACCGGTGTGTTAGACTCCACTATCTCACAGCTGCTCCTTAGAAGATACTAGCATTTAGGATCAAAATCCGAACTTCTGGTGTCAAAACTAAGTGAAAAACTTTGGACCCAGCCTCATCATAGTCCTCAGCCACCTGTGGATCCATCTCGCCTCAGAACCTCATAGCTCTCTTCCACTGAAACCCATGCTACATGCTCAGTCGGCGTGCACCATCAACTGGTGTGTTTGTTGGAAACAACTATCCAACAAGTAGTGGTGCTGCTGGTACACCAGCCGAAGGTGCTAACACTGTTAGAGATCCCGACAATGAGGCCTCATCACTCGATGGGCATTACTCATGTACTCTCTTGGAAATACTAGATTTCTATCTATGTGGAGGCATCCTGAGAGAAAACTGGTGCCCCATGGTCAGTAAGTTATACCTGGTGAGCTACCTCAAAGAAAAACATAATAATTTTTTTCAAAACACACGCAATCAGAGTTTTCATATGCTCGGTCAGAAATCAGAATTAAGGGTCCTGGTGTATGGATATTTCGGCCTCCACACCAATACTGGATTCCCCAAACTGAAAACCATAGTCATAACACATTACACTATTTCCATTTAAAAAATATCAGAGTGCTTGTTCTTCAGTAAACTGACTCCTCTAATACCACTTTGTCAGGACCCGTCCCACAGGGCTTGTGTCGTGACTACCCCAAGCCTTCCTTTCATAGGCTAGGGGATGGAGTCTAGCACCCAAAAGGTGTATCCCTTAATGGGAAGGAATTTACTTTAAACATGAACAAACACAAAGATCCAATAGTACAACAAGAGGAAACCAAGAAGTAAACTATTGTAGTAAAATTTTGATGAATGTAAAGGGTTTGTAATAAAAGCCCTACTAGAAAGTAAAAGTACAATTTAAAAGAGAAAAAAACTCCTAGATCGTCAACTGAGGGTCCAACATGAATTGTAGGTATAACTCATGATCAGTAGTCTTGCGTCACTCTATGTAAAATGGTCCACCTATGATCGTCATTCAATCCTGGATACCTCAGCCTCGATCAACGTTGTTCAATGTCTGCAGAATACACAATAATGTGTGGGTGAATCCCATGCAGGGGTGAGTATAACAATACCCAGTAGGGAACATGAGATCCCCAAAGATCTCCCAGTGTTCCCCAATGGGAAAAATACAAAGCAGGTCCTCAGACACAATGCACGATGTATCCATCAACTATACTTTGGTATATTTCCATACATATACCTAAGTTATGAAGATATAATCATCTCATACATGAGGGAAGAATATCACAAAGGGTAACACCATGAAGGTAACACCATGAAGGTAAAAGTACCACACCAATAACTTTATGAAAATAACACCACAAAAGTAAAAGTACCACACATGTAACACCATGAAGATATCTCTACTAAGGTATAAGTACCACACAAGTATCATAACAATGGTCAAAGTACCACACATGTATCACCACGAAGGTAAAAGAGTCAGATCACAAAGGTATTATTGAAGTATAAAAGTACAAATGATCAGTCACCAAGCTATATCATGTTATTCTGTCAAGAAGCACTACAGCTGACCATACGGAGTCTGACCCACAAAGAATCGATAGCTACTAACCCCACAATGATCCACATAGGATCTGACCCACCCAGAGTTGATACGTACTAACCCCCACAATGACCCACATAGGATCTGACCCATACTAGATCATTATATGCTAACCCACACAAGAACGCTGAGCACTATACCACACAGGATCTGACCCACACATGATTGATGCTGACCCACATATGATCACTCATTACTATCCTCTGTATTATTGTCTCCAACCACCACACCACTGCATTCCACCGGATTCCCTTTCATAGCATGTTTGAATATGGGAGAACATATCCTCAAGACATCAGTCGTAATTCAACTAGTAATATATCCCAAAAAGAATTATTCGAAAGGACCGTCGTGTCATAAGGGTTTCAACGAGACTAATGGTGCGTCAGTCAGACATCATGTCTGAGACATATAGTTGTTTTAGTTCCAAGGCCCCGATTGGATTCATATTTGATCCAACCCGTCCATAATCCAACATTATCAAAATATCATGTAGAGTATACCAGAAGGACCGTCTCACAACAAGGATCTTAGTGTCGTACATAGTTTTTCAAACGGGTGCCTGGATTTCATGTTATGGATCATTCAGTAAAAGTGGTCCTGAAAGGGTTTTGTTTCTGTCCGACCTGACTGAGTAGAGCCAAAATGGGCTCAGCCCGCTAGGCCATGGTCCGACCCAGCCCTGGGGGTACAACCCACTGGACTCATGCGATGTGGCCTATGGTATGATCCACCCTAGCTGGGGGGGTTCATGCCCCCCCTATTTCCCCAAAAGGCTGAACGACCATTCGGTTTGTGAAGTAGAGTCACTATGTGCCACTGCCTTCTCTAAAACTAGGACTCGAGGCAACGGGTCCCTAATTCCATGGCGTTAGAGCCATGACTCACTCATATGGAAGTGCACTATGAAGCACCGCATCCTCCTGTGGTCGGCCAGTGCTGACCACCCTTCTTGACCATCGTGCCTGAAAAGTTGTAGACCCTATCCACCGGTGGCGCTCGACGACATTCCACATTACCACTATAGCCAACTAGTGCCTGCCACTCTCCTGGCTGCTGCGACATAATGATGCGGCCTCTTCCAGTAGAGCATGATGGTGATCTTCCTCCATCGTGACATGACAGTGCCAGCTGCAACCACCATTTACCAACACAGGTCACCGGTGGTGCGCCAACGGTCTTCCATAGAGAAAGCAATGGTAAAACAATGTAGCGGAGGGTTTAAGTCATGTTCATTTGCCCCGCGTCCTCTACATTAGCATGAAGATGTGAAGGATGAAATAGGATTCAACAATCAATTGAAAATTATAACAAAAAAATAAATCCCTACCCCATTATCATTGGAGAATGTGGCGTTTGAGGAGGAGTCATCATTCGTCGTCCCCACAATAGGCCTCCAACAATGCCGCTCAAACATCATACATCGGATTGTGATTCAGTGTTGCTCATAACCGCCCAATGAAACCAGATCTGTCCGCTAAGTGCACCCATCTTGAGGCTACTGGAGGAGGGAATTGCGTATGTAGTTTATTATGACAAATCAGGGACTGGAATCGGGTGTGTGCTAATGTAGAAGCAAGCAGTGATCGCCTATGGATCATGGCAGTCGAGGCCCACGACCATGGTGCACCTGAGATGATTCAAGGTACTATCTATGTATACTCTACCCTTGTTGAAGTACATATAGACATAAGTTCAAGTCATTGTTTCATTGCGGCTGCCCCTGTTCGGAGCTCGGAGATTCCGACAGAGCCGTTGGCTAGATCCTTACGACTAGAGACTCGTATGGGAGTAGAATCGAAGATTATTCACCAGTGTCAGCAGTGTGAGCTTACTATAGAAGGTGAGAGCTTCGGCTGGGATCTTCTTGTAGTGGCCTCGAGTCCTTATAACATCATCTTGGGTATCGACTAGTTATCTACAGTTCATGATCAGAACGAGTGTAGTAGTCGCAAAGTGTGGTGTGTCTACACGGAGGGGAGTATGTTCACCTTCACCGGCGAGAATGGAGCCTTTGCAGTGCCGGATGGACTTTCACAGAGGAGAGGGAAGCCGATCACACATCAGTTGGCTAGCCTCATCCTTGTAGTAGTTGATATGTGTAGTCCGAGTTTTCTTGTTGTGGTGGATCAGTATACGGACGTTTTTCATGATGACGTTCCAGGACTACCTCCTCATAGAGAGGTATAATTATAAATTGAATTGTACCCCTGGACAGCACCGATATCTACTCCAGCATATCGGATGGCTCCTGCTAAGCATCGAGAGCTGCGGGTACAACTGGAGGACTTGCAGGGGAACAGATTTATCCAACCTAGTGTTTTACCCTAGGCTTCTCCAATTTTGTTCGCGAAGAAGGCGGATGGGAGCTTGAGACTATGTGTTGACTACCATCACCTAAATTAGGTGACCATGAAGGACAAGTACCCACTCTCGAGGATTGACAACCTTATTGATCAGATCAAGGTATCACTATGGTTCTTGAATATAGACCGCAGGTTAGGCTATCACCAGCTCAGAGTTTGAGACGAGGATGTGCATAAGATAGCCTTCAGGTGTTGGTATGGCCACTACAAATTCTTGGTTATGCCCTTCAGCATAACCAGTTCACTAGAAGTGTTCATTAGTCTCATGAATAGGATCTTACAGCCTTACCTTGATCATTTTGTCATAGTCTTCATCGACGACATACCGATTTACTCGACTATTGAAGAGGAGCACGCCTGCAGGTTGTACTGGATACACTCCGAGAGAACCAACATTATGGTAAGCTCTCGAAGTATCAGTTCTGGATTCGAGAACTACATTTCTTGGGACACGTCATCTCGGATGCGGGAGTTGCAGTGGGTCCAATGAATATTGAGGCAGTGCTTGCTTGGGAGCCACCCATGAGAGTGACGGAGGTGCGGTGTTTCTTGGGTCTGGCTGGATACTACCGGAGATTTCTGCCAGACTTCTTTAGAGTTGAGGCACCGTTTTTATCTTTTATGAAGAAGGGGTAACCCTTCGTGTGTTCAGATAGATTACAACAGAGCACTTGAGAGCAGGAGGCTCAGATGCATGTACAGTACCCGCATTTGTTTCCCTGGTGTGTGTTATAGCTTTACGGAGACGTAAAGCCCTGAGGTGGGAGAAATGTAAAGATGCATAAATTTCAAGGTAATTTTTCAACATAATTCATTGGAATTTTAAGAGTCTGTGGTTTCTGACGGTGCTTGATTCCGAGGACCGATGTGCCTGGAATCAATTTATGATGTTTTGTCCGGGTACATTTAGTAAACGTACGTGCGGGTTTTTCATTCATTTGAACCATTGCTCAGAATTGAAATCTGAGGGCACCAATGAACTCGCAGTGCCAGTATTCACATAAGGGGACCTTTACTGTAGTAGAGTTTTATGCGGGTTGAATGTTTATTTTTGGGGTTTAATAAAAAAGTTAAATAAAATTTGTCGACAACAATTTTATTTATCCTGGTAGTTTTATCCTACATTGGGAAGTTATTTTTGGGACCCACACCCACATAACTTCCAATGTGTGGATATTTTTGAGGTGGTTCCCACATGAGACCTAGCGTTTTATCTCCCCATAACCTCCCTTTAGCCTCCTTTTAACTCACCTTTATTTAATTCTTTGACAACCCAACTTAATTAAGTGATCTCTTCACCTAATTTTCTCTCTCTTTATTATTTTCCAACACATTTTAATTAATGAATTCAAACTCTTCAGTTAATTAATTAACTTGTTTGATTTTTAAATTACATGTGTGAATAAAAATAATAGATTTAGCTATTATTTTATTTTGCGGCATTCGTTGTGTTGAAGGGATTGTGAGAGAGCTTTGGAGAAATAGAGAAGGGTGTTCTTCTCTCAATGAGGAACACCATCCTTCCAATGAAGAACCGCGGAGGAATGCCAATCATCACCTTCAATCTTCGGCCAAACCAAAGGAGAAGGAGCCACCCATGAGGAATGCCGATTACGTGCCATCCTCGGCCCTTCTTCCCCAACGTCAATGAGTTGACGTCGTCTCCCCACAACATCTTCTTCCGCGACGCTCGACTACCACGAACCTTATCTCAAGGTAGCGGTTTTTTCATTTTGAATTTTTTATCTCGTACCTCGTTCTTCATTAGAAATCATTTTTTATTTTTCGGCCAACTACTACCACCTAACAGGGAGGGCGCAAGCCAAACGCACACGGCCTGACGACCCTCCATAGTCTCTTTTGATTGCGATGGAGATCATGATAGGAAAATGGTGACGAACGGAAGCGGTGGTCGTGTGCTGGGGTCATGCAGAAGAACCGCGGTCCGCAACCGTAGGCCGCTCGGCCAACAATGAACCGGATGGCTAAAGTCGGCTGGGCCGAAGGAGGACCGCGGCGTCACAAGGGGCTCCACTCTACGGAAGACCACGACCCAGAATCTGCGGGCCTCTTCGGTGGAAAACCGGTCGTCTCGTCGGCCTTCCGTGTGAAGAAGCCACGGCACCTGAAGGTGCCGCGCAGCCGGACCGCGGTCCGCCCGAGTGGGCCGCTTCTACCACGATGGCCGGCTGGCTTCAGCCAGCCGGTAGGGAGGGTGGTGCTGCTTGGCACCACCGTTTTGGGGAATTCAGTGGGCAATGCACCCCCTCGGACCACTCGGCCAGATGGTCGAGCCCGCGAGGCCGCGACCCACCGGACCGCCCCCCACCGGGTCGCGCCCTGCCTGGCTGGGTCGTGCCCCAATGGGACGGGCCGCATCCTTGCGCAGGCCGGGCCACCTGGCACGGCCGGGCTGAGCTGTTGCATCTAAATAACGATGTAGATTCTCAATATACAAGAGGAGGGTGAATTTTACAATTTAAAATTGTCTTTAAACACGGAAAGATCTAAGTTTAACATAGTTAAACTAAGAAAATTCACAACACCTCTAACAGACATTGGAGAATTAGAAAAAGGTATGAAGTTATAAACTTCAATATCCACACACTTGCTTAAAACTGGGAAGTGATGCCGAAAAACTGGATCCATAAATATGATTCAAAAAATATGGATTTGGAAAATGAAACTTAACCAAGTTTTACAAAATGAGATTCTACCTTAAATCGTATAGAATCTAAATAGGTCATAGTACAAGTGTAACACCCCGAGATTTTATGAAAAATATTCTTTTTAATTTCATTAATGTTTGTGTTATACGCTACACCAAAAGGAGCTTTCACAACACACCTCTCAGACCTGTCTTGAATTACATGCAATCGCGACCTTCCACGATAGCGTGTGTTGTACGCAACACCAAGTTTCTCAAAACAACGATATGCTATTAAGATATTATTAAAACTAGTCGTTATGAATAGTAATAAACACTTTTTGAAATTTTGTAAATTTTATTTTTCAAAATGGACTTCATTTATGGATTTGGAATATCGAAATTAGCTTAGGGTGAAATTTTGGTGATTTCGGATAACTTTCATATTTTGATGAATAGTGAAAATTACTAAATTTTAATTAAAAACAACTTTTTCAATCGAAATAATTAATAGTGATAAATTATTAATTTGAGTGGTTTAAAAATATATTTAGAATATATTTTTACAATTTAATACAATGTTGGTCATTGGATGTAATTTCACATTTAAACCAGTTATAAACAAGTGTCAATCTTTTGATAGTTATTATCTCTTAAAAACACGCCTTTTGTTTTGACGACGGGAATTAATTTTTAAATTAATTAATGAAACTGATATGTTTTGAATTTGGTAAAATAGAAATCATTTTTGAGTTCATAATATCAAATATATCTTAGGCCTAATTTTTGGTATTTTTCTGAAAACTTTCAATTTTAGATTAATAGTGAAACCACTAAGTGGTAGTTAAAAAAACTGAATTTTTCATAAAACTTAATTTTACCTCTTCTGTGAGTGGAATTTCAAAAATCCGAGAGACATGGTTGATGTCAGTAAGTAAAATGTGGTTCAATGAGATGAAAATAATTTTTGGTGAATAGTAACTTTTTACTTTTATTTACCACGGTTAAAAGTAAATAGGGTAATTAAGGGTAAAAATGATATTATTATTACCCTAACACATGTCCTAATTCTATTGGATAAATGTAATTCGGCCAAAATCAACCTTTGGAATAAAATATTACCATTTAGGCCCACTTGGATTAGATTAGGACATTTATTATTATTTAATTCAAAGAAGAGTGAAAAGAGTTAAAATCAGTGTTTATTTAATAAAACATTTTTAATATAGGGTTATACATAAGATAAATTTGACTATAAATATTCATTAGAAAGCTAAAAAGTTTTCCTACATAATGGTATTTTATTTGTAATTTTTAGACATTAAATAATTTAATTTATTTATGACACAACAATTATGCAATAATTATCTTATTAATGAAATATTGACATAATTGATGTTATAAATACTCAAATAAATATAATTTGAGACTTTTTATGAATTACACTAATTTTATAGGTTAATATGACATGTTATTATTGATTTAATAAACATTTTTAGAACTTATCATTCTGTTAAGAATTTCACAAAAATCAATTACTAAATAGTGTCAAAATTGACATAAAATAGTTTTTAAAAACAAATATTATATTATTAATTGTTATTTTATTCCTAAAAATATAAGGATCGGCCAAATGACTTAGATAAGGTTATATATATTAATAATAAACAACTTGGGGTTCTTTTGGCTTGATATAGTAAGTTTATTAACCTTATAGTATAAGAACACAAGAAGACATGGTAAAAGTAAAATTATTTAACTTAATGTTAAATCTAAATGATAAGGTTAAAATAGGAACCTAAACTTGTCTAAATTCTCTTTGATGAAAGTATTTCGACCCATCCCCACCTTATCCTCGAAATAAATAAATTTGGAGCTATTTAAAACCGAACTTGACTTTATAATAAAATAATACTTTTAGTTATTCCAAAGGTGCCCCTCTCCTCCCTTATAAAAGGACACCTCCTCCCTCTCTTCCTCACACAACTTTGACCCTTCATGCTCGGCCAAACCCTGACAAATTCTCTTCTCCACTTCCCTACCAACATCCTAGAGGTTCTGCTCTTCCTCAAAGACCAATTTTAGTGCCCTAAGAGGAGGTCTCAAGGAGGCGCTTCAAAGAAGAGGTAATTTCCGTTACCGAATCTTTTACCTTTATTTCCACTCCTTCTTCTTAGATTGTTTCTTTATGAAGTAATAACATCAGTATCACTAATATACTGATATTTTATTATAATTATGAAACAATCCTATTTCACCATCTATCCATCCTATGGAAAACGAAATCACCGTGCGTGCGTATGTACGAAATACCGTCTCCACGCCGTGGTGAAATCTATTTTCCACCACCACCTTACATGGATGGGTATAATGGTGTAATGAATAACTATACATAGTTATTATAACATAATATTGATTCTGATATATTGTATCATCCACTCCAATTCAATTCAATAATTATGGAAATGATATCATCGTTCGTGCATACGTACGGACTACCGTCTCCACGACGCGATGAGATTCATTCTCCATGTTAACCATTTAAGAATGATTATAAAGTATATATAAGCAATAATAATGAAATATATGACATTATAAAGATACTGGATTTATATGTATATATATGTATGTCATCTACATAATTCCACTCAATTCAATAACGAAAAGAAAACAGCGTTCATGCGTATGTACGGCCTACCATCTCCATGAACGGTGTATTTCTTTGCCTTTATCAATCCATTATATATATGTATATTCTGAATATATATTATATATAAATCATGTTTTATATTCTATAATTAAGTAATAATGATCTAAGTAATCATATGAAACACGAACGCCAAATGAGACGATTTTACCCAAAACGCTACTTTAACATGAATTTACAAAAGAACGGGTAATATAAAGTCATAAGTGAACCATATATGATATAATAACAATGAATATGATTCTTTAATAAGTAAATGACATTATTTAAATCATTATACAGGATGTTCGGACACTTACGAAGCAAATCGGACCTAAGGTAAGGGAAATATCACAATCTCATTTTTATCCGAGATTGTTTATACGTAGGTATTTACTGGGGTGTATTTTATCATCCACATCTATGTTTCCTCAATATGTAATGTTATTTCCATCCACCTACAATTTTTTAAATACAATTTTACCCTTTGGTGAGTTTTTAGTAAAAGATATGAAAGGAATCTTTTGTCGTTTTTCGTACGAGGTACTTTTTTACTTTTTCGACAAAAGTAAAAAGAATGTTTTTTTAACTTATACGGCACGAACGGATTTTTACGGTTTTATAAAAGCCTTATTTTCATGAAGCTTCCTCCAAAATATTTCATGACTATTTTCAATAAAATCTCTTTCTTTTAAAATTGCATGACGTTTTTTGAAAAGAAATTGATTTTGACGAAGAAATGATATTTTCCTCAAGAATTCATTTCAAGTGTTTTATCAAAATTATTTTCCATCTAAGATAGCATAGGGTTGTGTTTCTATCCCTATTATTACATTGATTTGGTTATGTTGTGATGGAATTATTTTTATAAATTCATTTATCTTAAATGAATTGTTGGATGATGTCACGATGTTTAAGATTCCCATTTTTATTACATGGGTTATGCAAGGATGTGTGATTTATGATTTTGTGGCACACATAAGAATGGTATCATTATGAGATGGGTGGGACCTATATCTCCCTCCAATGAATTGGCTAAAGATTTTATATCTCATGAGATAGACATGGCTGGAATGGTAGGTTATACCGGTTCAGTGAAACAGGACTGAAATGCGGGTGACTCGGTTCAGAAAGGGACTTTGTCCACTAAGATAGGCTTGGCAATGAGTCTTGACTAACAAGAAATGATTCTCTATGATTATGTGTGTATGCCACAAAGTATCATGTATTAAGTTATGATTATTGTGATTACATTTCACTACTATGATTTATCCCATGTTATGAAATTATGATCTCTTTTACAGGTTAAGATTTCCAAAAGTTATGTGCTTATGTATATGATGTGATTGATATTTCTTTTGTTTACCCTTACTGAGCATTTGAGCTCACCCTTTCATGTTTTCTTTTCCCCAGGATATAAGGAAAGGTTTTAGGTATAAAAAAAGGAAGATCTTTATGGGATATGTTGAAGATCTTTCACCAGGATTAGAAGATTATATTCTGAGTTTCCAAAGACACTAAACTATTACGATCCTTTTGTGTGTGTTTTTGTTATGTACTAAGTATTCCACAAAAGTAATGTAATTTCCATGTACGTCAGGCTTCAGTTCTCTACAATTGGTATCAGAGGAAAGGTTTAGTGAACCTTTGGAAACTAGGATGCGAAAGCGTTAGTGAGATACCTAGAGAAATTTCTAAGGTATGTCTAGGGATGTCCCTAAGGATAAGTATACGTATAAGATACAATCCTAGAACTATGGTAACTATCATATAATTTAACCTAATAAGTTAGATATTGAGGATACTCCCCCTTTATAATGTTGTTTCCCCTAGCATGATTTTTGCCTCTCACACTTTTCTTTTTGGGTTTTAGACGATGGATGGAACCCAAAGGAACCATGTTGATCAATGAAATGGACAATGCAATGATTGTCCTCCTGAACAAACAAATGTTATGGGAGATGGAGTGAAAAATCTTATTGCTATACTTACACAAGCTATGAATCATTCTGGACTTCCAAATGAGCAGAGAAGGGAACAATATTCTATTGAGTCCTTCCTGAGGCAACGTCCTCCTTCTTTCAGTGGGACTTCCGATCCACTTGTTGCTGAACAATGGATCAGTACCACTGAAAAGATATTTTCAGTTCTTCAATGTTCTGAACATGATAAAGTCATCTTAGCAGTATATCATTTGGAAGGTGAAGCTGATCAATGGTGTAATCTTATCAAGAATACGAGTCCAAGAGATGAAATTGAGTTCATGGAATGGGACGAGTTCAAGAACTTGTTTTTCAGTAAGTACTTCCCTCGTATTCTTCGAACAAAGATGGAAAAGGAGTTTCTTGAGCTGAAGCAGAAGGATGATGAATCTGTTGGTATATACGAAGCGAATTTTACAAGACTTGCAAGGTATGCATCTGGCATTATCATCCAACCTGAAAGTAAAGTTGATCGATTTTTCAGTGGCTTAAAACCAAGTCTTCGAATGGTATTAGCTATAAGAGACTTCAGTAGCTATGAAGAAATTTTGTGTTGTACTATCAAGGTAGAAATGGAAGTTGGTGTTACATATCCATCTCATGGTTTTGACAAGAAACGAAAGATAGAGTTCAAGGATAAATCTCAGAATAATGGTGAAAAGAAGAGAATTTTTCCTTATGCACAAAGTGTGGAAAGAAGCATGGTGGAGATTGTCTTAAAGGGAATAGAAAATGTTTTAAGTGTGGAAAAGAAGGTCATCGAGCAGCTGAGTGTCGAAGTAATGAAAAAAGGGTTTCTAATGATGTGAATAAAGCAAACACTGCAGAGAACGCACCACCAACACTTCAATGCTTCAAGTGCAAGGAAATGGGGAATTATGCAAATAAATGACCTAATCCAAGGGTTAGTGATGATCGACATGAGCAACCACTTAAGGAAAAGGACAACGGGAAGTAACATGCGATCACTATTGGCGATGTTGAATATGACAACAATGTGGTGGAATGATTAAGTGTTTATGTAATGGGATTCCAAAATAATGATGTATCATAATGTATTGGAATATTTATGTATTGGTCTAATGTGGTATTCAAAGTGATTGAGATATTTTTGGAAATAAGATGACATGCGCATAATGATGGGAAAATGAGAAAACGAAATGTTTAACAGTATTCACGAGCTCATGATTGATATAAGGACTAAGTGATATCATGGTATGAGTATATAGAATTTTGAGAATTTTGGTATGTGAAAAGTGTTAACTTTTAACTGCATTCATGTTTTCACTATGGTTAAATGGGTATTCAAGAGAATACATGATTAAGGCATTTTAATGTTTGGAATGTGACCAACAAGACATATCTTATGATATATGGGGATCAACGATGGTATTAAATCTCTTGTAATCATTTTCACTATATTATAAGAGTGGACTGAAGTATTATGGATAAGCCTAAAGATTGGAATGGATTATGTTGTACATAAGTTAGTATTGTTTAAGGATAGAAGTTTTTTTCGATATTATTGATGGGATGTTATAGTAATATAGTTTTAGAAAAACGACAACCTGCTGGACGAGCGATAGCCCATCGCGTCGGACAAGGCTGTGGGAATCGAACCCACAACCAAAGTGCGACTGGCCATTATCGCCTACCACTGGCCTACAGGAAGTCCCTGTTTAGTAGAAACTAGT